>CM053408.1:41533972-41591343 GCA_028644305.1 Xerus rutilus
ATAAGCAAAAATTAGTAAATACATAGAATATTTTAATTCTGTAGTCAGCAAGCTTGATTTAGGTAACATTCAGATACCACTGAGCCAAAAATTAAGAGAACACAGTTTTCCCCCAAGTACAACATGGAGCGCATGTATAATTTTCCCAACCATTGATTTTATAGAGAGTCTCTCCAAATAAACTTAGATTATACCATTAGATACATATTCTTCTTCTTATTAGATTATATTATTATTATAATCAATAATCAATATATTTAAGCAATTCTTGCACATTTGTAATCCACAAAACAATACCAAGTAAATAAGGGTTGAACAGGTCATAAAAATTAGAATTTTGAAATATTTATAAATTAGCAAAATGCAGCTGATATTTTATTGTCATTTATTATAGCAGCACTCAGAGGAAGATTTATAACCTAACCTAATGCATTTCTTTAAAAAATGAACATAAAAATATTAAACATTCAACTCAGAAAGCTAGGAAAAGAACATGGAAGGAACACAAATATAGTAGAAGAAGGGGCATAATAAAGATGTTGAAAAAAAGCAAGCAAGGAATTAAACAAACAAATAAAAACCGACAGTGATGATCAAAACTAGAATCTGGTTCTTTGAGACACTGAATCACTTAGATAAAATCTGGAAAGACTGACCATGAAAAATAAGCAGAAGGAATAAAACACTAATATCAAAGCCATCACCAACAAAAGGGCTCTACAAGACAGGAAGGAATGATCAGGCTGTTGCAGAACCAAGGTCACATTCAGTACCCACTCTCCTGGAGCCTAGAGGCTGGCTCTGCTTTCCTAGTGAGCCCTGCTTTCTGTGTTCATGTCCTTTTGGGTCCACTCACTATTTTCATAACTTCCACTTCCTTCCCCCCATCCTTAGAAACTTTACCTGTTTAACCCTCTAACCTCAAACCTTTTTTATTTCTTCTTGGGTTGTCCATACAAAAAGCCAACTAGATCCTCCTTTTGAACCTCTTCTGCTGTGACTTCTATCTCTACTTTACAATAAACACAGGGAAGCATTGCTTTGAGAGGGGAAAAAAAATATCAGTGTATCTCAGCCCCTAATGGAGAGTAAAATATGATTTATCTTACCTGAAACCCCCTATTTCAGAATAGGGGGTGTATGTTCAGTGGGTTAGCTTAGCCTGTAATATTTTGAAAGTAGAAACACTGGACCCCTGGCAGAAATGATAAATGGAGATATCTAATGGTGATGATAAAAATCTTAACATATAGCTATATACATTTGTTAACTTGTAATTTAAAAAGTCAGCTTGTTTTCCTCTATCCCATGACTTTTTCTTTCATACATTTGAATCTGGAAAACTCTTAATGTGTCTCATTAGACACTTTTGCCTGTAATTCTTTAAAACCATGTGTGACTTAATCCATATGCTTTTCATTCATTTACAATCAAATCATCAAAATACAGCCTTTAAAGAGCTATTTGATTTCAAAGAACATTTTTTAATAAGCATTTAAAGCCCTTTGAGAATAAAAACGGGATGCCACATTTTTCCAAGAGTAAACACTGCACAACCAAAAACACACTCGTGGCTGGAGAAATCTGAGCTTCTGAGTTTTTATTCTTTTCCACTGTTGACTAAATGAGCCATTCTCTATCTCCTTTTAACTCCTGGTGAAGCATGAAGTGTTTTGAGGTGAGAAAGTAGTTATTTTTCAAATTAGTATTTAAAAATCTATTTAGCTACTTTCTGAGCAATTCCTATTGAGATTTAAGGTCCGAAAGATGGAGATGGTCTAAAGGAAAAGTTAGGAGACCTGGTAGCAACTCCTGTTCTCCTGAATTAAGATTTCATTAATTTCACAAATATCACTGTAGAAATGTACATTTCTTCTTGGCTTGAAAAGGCTATGTTTATGTGCCTGTCAGCTTTGGCCTCTATATTGCAGGAGCAGTTGCCTAATGAACATGCGCAGTTCTTGGCTTACGCAAGGTTAAGTACTGTGGTACTCTCAAGTTTGGGGGTAGGGTCCATTGCTCATCTCTCTCTCTCCCCCTCCCTTTTTCTTATACTGGGGACTGAACTCATAGGTGTTTTACTACTGAATTACATCCCCAGCCCTTTTTATTTTTCGAGATAGGGTCATTCTAAGTTCCTTCGGGCCTTGCTAAGTTGCTAAGGTTGGCCTTGAACTTGCAATCCTCCTGCCTCAGCCTCCCAAGTCTCTGTCTTATAGGTGTGTGCCATTTCACTGAGCTTCATTGTTCATCTCTGTTGACAGCCATATATGTCACTGTTAGCTTTTTGTCATTGTGACAAAATACTTTAGAAAATCATCCTAAAGGAGGAGAAGTTTTATTTGGACTTATCATTTCAGAGTTTTCAGGCCATGGTTACTTGGCTCTGTCACTTTGGGCCTTTGGTGAGACAGAACTTTATGATGGGAAGCATGCAGTGGAACTTAGCTGCTCTGTTATGGCAGCCAGGAAGCAAGGAGACAAGGTGAGAGGAAACCCAGCGACTTACTTCCTCCAAGGGGGCTCCACCTCCTCAAGTTTCCATCATTCCCAACAGCACCCCCAGCTGCCCATCAAACCTTCAACATATGAGCCTGTGGGGGATAGTCCAGATCCCAATGCCAACAGTCCTGAATGACTTTCAAATTTTAGTGTCCTTTAGGAGAAACATATTTTGTAAGAAACACAGGATGGAGAAAGCTGTTTGAAATATTTCATTGGAGATTCAATTTTGTGTTAGAGCATTTGTGGGAATTCATTGTGAAACAATGGTCTCCATGGAGAATTTTAATTAGTAAATAGAAATAGTATATACTTACCCCCTACCTCCTAACTTTTAGAGAGAGTCAACCTGAGGTTGCAGAACTGCATCTAGGTGGTAGAAATAGGATGTGGCTGTTGAAGACAGTGCAGAGATTATTTCTTTCATCTCTTTGAAAGTGATGGGTGGGAACCATATTATTGACTGCTGAGTGAAGATGAGAAAGACTTTATTATTTAGACTCTAATATGAACTTTTACTCATCCTCATATTTATGCAAAACCAAGTCTCCATCTGTCCTAGATCTGTCCATATCTCCTCATGTCTACTTATATCCATCAAGATTCCTCAGATATCTGTGACTATGTCTATATCTGAGGGATCCTAATATATATTATAAATATGTACTCTATTTACAATATAATATATAATATTTATATTTATATTATATATAAATTATATATAATTTATTTAAACATATGTACTATATTTATAATATATAAATATATGACATTTACATTACATAATATATAAATGTATTATAACATAATATGTAGTATACACACTGAACTTATTGTTTATCTTATATATCTTATGTATTATATATATCATGATTATGAAGGCTGACAATTCTACAGCAGTATTACAATTTGCTGTTGGCAACCTGGAGACCCAGGAGCAGTAATGGTGGAGCTTCAGTTAGAAGGCAGACAGACTCAGGACCTGGAAGAGCAGATATTTCAATTTGAGTTCAAAGAACAGGAATAGACTGACATCCCAACCTGAGGGCAGTCAGGCAGGAGGAATTTCCTCTTACCTGTAGATGGCCTGCTTTTTTGTTCTATTTGGGCCTTCAATGGATTGGATGAGGCCCACCCACATTAGGGAGGGCAATCTGCTTTACTCAGTCTACTAATTAGATTATTAGTCTCATCCAGAAGCACCCTTAGAAACACCCAGAATAATGTCTGAACAAATATCTGGGTACCTAATGGCCCAATGGAATTGACAAAATTAACCATCACAGCATTGTAATCAAAATGATCATTCTATCTAGTTTGTCTACCGCAACAATATCTAATGCTTCTCCCTAATTACACTCTTGTTCCTCATAATTCACTTTCCAAACCACAATCAGAATTATTTTAGGATATAAATCAGATAAGTTTGTTCCTTTACAACTTTCCATTGCTTTTAGAATAAAATTTAAACTCCTTACCACAGCCTTTGGGGGTTTTTTTTGGTGCCGAGGATAGAACTCAGGGGTATTCGACCACTGAGCCACATCCCCAGCCCTATTTTGTGTTTTATGTAGAGACAGGGTCTCACTGAGTTGCTTAGCGCCTCCCTGTTGCGGATGCTGGCTTTGAACTCGCCATCTTCCTGCCTCAGCCTCCTCAGCTGCTGGGATTACAGGTGTGTGCCACTGTGCCCGGCTAGCCCTTGGGTTCTTGCCTACCTCTCCAACATCAGTTTGTACCACCTGCCTTTGCCTTGCTGGCCTCTCTTCCATTTTAGAACATTCCAAGTTCTTCCCATAATGGAGCTTTTGGGATGATTTCTCCTTGCCTCTCAGCAGGTCTGTCCTTTTCTGTCAAGAGTGGGCTTCAAAGTCCCCTGTCAGAGACTTCCTTGCTGCTAGATGAAGCCCTTCTCTGCTCTTTCTTTCTCACCTTAACTCCTCCCATCATTTTATTATTGTTCTTTGGATTTATTGTAATCTATATTTGTTGTTTATTAGTTGACCTGGAGATTTTCTGGCTCCTTCACTGAAAGTCTCTTGAGGTCAGAGGTTGGGTGGGGGGGTCTTGTTCTCCACTAGTTATCTGATGGGCATCCCATCCTTGGCACATAGCTGGTGTCAAATAAGCACTTGCTGAATGAACAAATAAAATCATCTGCTTTTGCTGGTGTGTTCTTAAATTGTTTTAGATTTTGCCCTTGCTTTAAGGAGATGTTTGAGCCTGGAATTTCTGGCAAATGCAGAACAAGCTGAAACAGTCACACCTGTTGTGGGCACATGGGAGGGTATTACAACTCAGATGTGTGTAAGAAGGAGGCAAACACGGGTCAAAGGAGTGAGCAGACTTTAGAAGTGGAAATAGAAACTTCGGGCAAACAATGGCCTGAGCCCAGAGTATAGAGACCCAAGATTTCCTCAGATTGTCCTCTTGTTTGTGGAATCACAGACAGGCCAGAGTTGATTGCTGCCTATACCTGGCCAACGAGGACATAGATAGATAAGATGTTCTCCCAAGAGTACTTTATTAGCCCCAACTTTGTGCCAAAATGCTCATCTGCCCTTGCTGTCAGTTGTTTGAAGTACCTGGTAGAAAGTAAACCTGCAAAAGCCCCCAGGTGACCCTTCAGGGAAGGTCTCTCCTGTGTGCATGAGGTTGCTGTTGCTCCTGGAGACTGAGATGGAGGACTACTGTCTGCCCTTCTCTGGTCCCCCTGCCTAAATGGAAGATCTGTAACTAATACAAAAACCTTAATTTTCTCATCATGGTTGTGCCATTGGCCTTGATGGCCCCAAAGGAACCCCTGCAGGTGGATTCCCTGGGGGTGCTCTTCTGTCTGACCCTCCCCTGGTTGGTTCGGACAGTGGCTACCAGCTAAATTAACAGAGAAATGTGAAAAGTATCATTAAAAACACACCTTCACATTTAGAGCAAAGACAAAACCAATATAAATATGTGAGGAATTTTGAAATTTTCTTCTGGCACATCTGGCCTTTGGCACTTTAAAAACACAACCTTTGTTTCAATATGTCTCAGTTGTCCTTTAGTAGAGTTTCTTAAAGTGTGATACTGGGATTAGTGACATCAGATCCTCCTAGGAATTTTTGGAAATATAAATTCTCTGCCTCATGCCAAATATACTCAATACCCAACTCTTTGTGTTTAATGTGCTTTCCAGGTGATTCTGATAAACTCAGAAATTCAAAGTTTGAGAACTATTCTAAAATTCTGGTTTACTCTTCCATCTCAAAACCATGTTTTTCAGGAAAGGTATGACCTGCCATTCACATATTAATATGAGTGAATTTATAAACATATATATATATATCATATTCATATATATATATCCATACTAAGATACATAACTTCAAAATATTTTGTTTGGTAGCTGTATTGTCCTTAATTAAGAATTAAACACATTTTAGGAATTGTTGAGAAGCAAGGATTTTTTTGTTGTTGTTGTTAAAGAATCTTTTCATTGCCTCTGAAACTTAGTCACTGAAATGGTATCTCTCTCTTAAAAAAATCCTTGAGGTCTGGGTGCAGTGGCGCACAACCCTAATCTCAGCAGCTTGAGAGGCTGAGATAGGAGGATTGCAAATTCAAGCCAGCCTCAGTAAAGGTGAGGCACTAAGCAACTCAATGAGACTCTATCTCTAAATAAAATACAAAATAGGGCTGGGGATGTGGCTCAGTGGTCGAGTACCCCTTAGTTCAATCCCTGGTACCCCCCAAAAATCCTTCAGGGATTTTTAAAGCCTATTTTTTAGTAACAAGATTAGGAATTACAAGCTAATTGACAGATCCCACAACTCAAGTTTTGTTCATGCTAATCTGTATTCTGAGTATTTTGAACATTTTAAAAATGCTATTTTTTGGTTAACACCTTTTATTTTCATGATGGATTATTAAGGTGAAGAGAAGTTATAAAAGTGCAGTAAAATGTTATAAGGTTTTTACTATTTGTTTCTTACATTAGACCAAATTATAGTTAGTGGGCTTTGGAACCAGAAACAGCTGGGTACAAATCTCACCTGGGTACAAATCTCACAAATTTGCAACTTACTGAGCAAATTTGTGTGAGTTGCTTTAAATTCTCTATACCTTTTTTTTTTCATGTTATAAATCTATAACAGGAAGAGACAAATATTTGTCTCTTGGAGGTGCTGTGAGAGTTAAATGAGATCCAAGGTGGGAAGCATTTAGCCCGGTGCTAAATTGAACAATCATTGTTATTATTTGGTAGAATATGTAACTGGTGACTTAAGAAAATGTGTTTGAGAGATTTGGGATTGGTACTGACCATTCAGTTAATTGAAAAGTTAAACAGTATTTTATTTAGAAAGGGACATGCTATTAGAAAAGGACATGCTAGAAGACACTTTGCTCTTTATCTCCTGCTTCTTTAGGTCACAGTACTTGCTTCTACTCCCTTTCAGTAAAGTAACACTCGGTTTTGTTCTTGAAATACATTCTCATACTCTACCTCTATTAACCTTTAAGAAAGGGTATCGCTGAGACTGGCAAGTCAGCTGATTGTAATTGCAATGCTGACAAGATTACAAAACATTTCTTCCCCTGGGCAACCTGCTACTGGGTCCCCTCTTGCCCTGTAAGAGTTCTGTTTCTATTCTCTACACTTGAATAAATTCACTTCTTTCACTCTTGAAAAAACTTTTGTTTTTCCTCCTCTCTTTCCACACAGATACCTTTTAGGATCTTAGGCCAGGTGGGCTATAGCTAGATGGAGGTATTTTGAAAATTCCTTTGTGATTACAGACAGCTGAATTATAAAGAAGTAACTAGAGTGATTGACTTAATTGCCAACCATTTTCGGATGCTAAATTTAGTCATTGTATCTATAAGAAGAAATTTCAGAGTTGAAAGTTTTAAAAAAAGTTACACAAGTATTTTGAGTGTGTGTTGGGAGAAGAAAATAGCTCTGGGTGTATCTTCTGGACAGAATCTCACCACCCACTTTTTTGGAGTGTTAGATCCTAGGGCTCCTTGAGAACAGAGTCTTAAATTGGGCTAATGCATCTACCTCTTGAAGTCCAGCCTGTGGGAAATTGTCCCATTGTTGAGTTGTCTCAAGTTTCAAGCTTGTGCTCAGAATATGGTGGAGCCCCACAATGGAAAGGAGTTAATCAAAGGAAAATTCTTCAGACTTGAAAGGCAAGAGTACGGCAATGAAATTATGACTCTGGGACTATTTTGGCAAGGATTGGGCTGACTAGGCACCCTGGTTACAGTGGTCACATTTCAGCTTATTTTGTCTTTCAACTTGGTTCAAGGGGCAGTGCCAACATTTTTTTAATAGTTTTTTTCCCCTTAAATCCTATTGTTCATATGACCTTTTAAAAACTTGGAAATTCTCCTTGTACTAGGTTTTTTCCTTTTCAATTTGGCAAAGAGAGCTTTGTGTGTTTCTAATGGAACGTTTAATTTTTCTTTTGAAGATTATATTGACGATCTTAGTAGTAACGGAGGCCTGGCTTTCCCTTCAGTGTTCATCTGTTATTTGCTGAGGATGTGCCCATCTACTCTGCTTGTACTTAAGTGACAATTGTGTCAAGTGAAGAGGCTTGTGGCATGGATCAGAAAGCATAGTTTATTAATGGAAAAGAAGATACTGCTCAAAAAATTGGGGTCGCTGGGGGAATATACAAACTTGAAGCCAACTCTCAAATTTAAATCTTTGAATAATTTTGAGAAGAAATGCCTCGGATTTAGAAATCAACTCCTCAGGGTATAAAGATAGTGGATCATCCATCTAGTGGATCTAGGGGTCATATCATCAAATTATGGCAATTTTATACAAATGTACAAAAGTTCATTGACATTGAGAACTTCCTTGAGCTTCCATTTGTTGAGCCTTATTCAAATTGTGGAATTTTTCAGGTACTTCTAAGGTCAAGTTTAAAAAGATAGTCCTAAATACTTTTATAGTATTGATGAAAAGTAAAAGTCCTTGGAAGACATATCTGTATCAAGGCTAGTTGGCAGAACTGGAACGTATTCAAATGGAACTGTGGTTTAAGGATTAAAAACCACATGTGGCTGGGTGCATTGGCGACATCTGTAATCCCAGCAACTCGGAAGGCTGAGGTGGGAGGATTGCGAGTTTAAAGCCAGCCTCAGCAATGGCGAGGTGCTAAGCAATTCAGTGACACCCTGTCTTTAAATAAAATGCAAAATAGGGCTGTGGATATGGCTCAGTGGTTGAGTGTCCCTGAGTTCAATCCTCGGCACGCACCCCCCCCCCCCGAAAAAAAAACCACATACAGTCACAGTAGGTCTTATGAAAGACTTTAGGAACTGGGTTATCAAATTTGGTTTCATTGAATTAATAATAAAGTATAGTGGGCTGGAGATTTCGAGTGAAAGTACCTTTAGGAATAAAATAAGTTTTGCCAATGAAAGATAGAGGAAAGGTTTTGCCCTGCTTCTGGGTACTTGTACCCTATGTGAATACCTGTGCTTCAAGCAGGCTGAGTCTAGGTTTCTGCAGGACTTCACTGCCTGCATTATTCTCAGTGTGGGAACGACATTTTCTTCATATTAATCACATTATAGGGAGACAATTCTTATGTTAGTAGAATGTCCAGGAAAGATGCAAGAACCTGATTAGATTAGTCTTGACGGAAACTTGGCAAAAATGAAAAAAAAATTTAAATTGCAGCACAAAAATTATGTACATTAGTGGGATACTGTAGGCTATTTTGATATATATACATAGTATAATGTTCAAATCAGGGTAAATGAACTTGTCTCCTCAAACATTTGCCATTTCTCTGTGGTGAAAACATCAAAAATCTCTTTTAGCTTTCTTTTTTTTTTTGAAATATACAATGCATTGTCATTATCAATTGAACTCTGGAACTTATTTTTCCTATATAATTGTAACTTAGAACCCGTTAACCAGCCTTTGCCCATGTGTCTTCCCCTACTCTCCACAGTTGCTCGTAACCACCATCTTACTCTCAATTTCTATGAGATCCACTTTTTAAAATTCATAGGTGGCATTTGTCTTTCTGTGCTTGGCTTATTTCATTTCATATGACATCCTCTGATTTCATCCATGTTGTCACAAATGACAGGATTTTATCCCTTTAAATGGTTGAATAGTATTCTATTGTGTACATGTACCACATTTCTTTGTCCATCTATCAGCTGATGGACATTTAGGTTGATCTTATTTCTTGGCTATTGTGAATGCAGATGTCTCTTTAACATATTGATTCCCTAACCTTTGGATCTATAACCAGTAGTGGGATTGTGGGATCATATGGTAGATACCTTGACGGATATTTGGCAGAAGGAGGAAAATGAGAGATTACTAGAGGATAGTAACCACTATCCTAGATAGACCTGCATTGCGTGTTAACATTTGTGAAGTCTGTGTACTCGTGTGCTTCTGGATACTGTGCCTATTTCTTTTTCACAAACTGCTGGGTTGCAGTCAATACAAGAAAGGAAGGATTTGCAAATATGTTACTTCATTTGTTCTAGCTATCTGCATTGCTCTCTGGAAGGGGCACAGGGAGTTCATTCTCTTGGTGGTCTGTTTAAGTCAGCTTGTGGTTAGAACCATGATATCTGCCTACTGCTTAGATTGAGCCATTTGTCCCTTGCAATTACCTAGAAGAGTTGAATCTAGAGGGAAGTAGCGTGAAGAGAAGCAGGTGTGTGCCTAAAAGAAGCCAACTGTCTATTGTGATTCTGAATTATAGTCCTTGTTCTGCCTTTTAGCAGCTATGTGACCTTGGACAAGTTAATTTACTGAACCAAGCTCCCCCATCTATAAAATAACATCAAATGTTATATATTCTTATTGTGTACTAGGTACTTTGTGAATCCCTTGCCAAATAATATTAGTAGAGGGTAAGGACTGTTATGATCACTTCTTCAAGATAAGAAGGAGTGTACTGAAGAAATTCAAATAGCTTGTTCCTGGCCATACTGCTAGCAGGCATTGGAGTCCAAAGACTTGAACTCACTGGAGTGTTCCCTTGACCAAAGTATGCCCTTGACCATCACAATGTACTTCGTGGGATTGCTGTTTACAAGTTTATGTCTTACGATGTACAGACATACAAACAGTCTAAAGCACTTACTCAAATGTATAATGCATGGTAAATGTACAATTATTAGCCATTATTACTGTTGCATATCAAGCATTATATATATTACAATATACTCAACATTTACCCTAATATTAGAACTAGGAAGCTGGGAGTCAGGTTGGTTATATTCATGTAGCTGGTAAGAAGCTGTTTTTGAAATTTAAGTGGAGGTTTTTCTCACTCTGGAGACCTGTGCTTTTTCCTCTATCTGCAGTTTGTGATATGTAGTGTGAGGGTTTCTGGAGGGCCCATAGGTAGTGTGGGGGACCATGAGCCCATGGTTATGCTAAGCTAAGCCTTGTCTGTGGACAGAATGTATGATACAGTTCACACACATATACTATTTTCAGATGTATCCTGTGACTAACACAAAGAGCCCATTCTTGCAATTAAAAAAGTACTGGTTCATTAATAGGGCTATGTAATCAATACAGTTTCTTATCCCTTTTTTTTAATGCTCAGATTTCGAAAGTACAATTACTCTTAAGTGGCAAGGCAATAATATTTTTGAAGTTAAAAAAAATCTTCATATTGGAGAAGTTTTAGGCATAATAAGTCATGTGAGTGCATAAGCCTCCATGATTAGTAGGACTCTGCCTGTGAAACATGACTACTAGAGAACATTTTGTATGCCAAGTGGGGGATTATCAGAGTGAAGAAACTATAGTGCTCTGCCAGACCCAGTGGGAGAAAGGGAAGCTCTACAGAGTATCTTGTTCATGGACATACTCCATAAGTCTCTTACAACATTTTAATGGAGCAAAAAACTCCCAGAGGAAATTAAAAGCAAGAGATTTGGCTATGGAAACATGAATACCTAAATTGCTAAAGCCTTTTTTCCAGTTTGAGAAGTGTGATTTCTATTAAAGAGGATGGGAATCACATGGCCCTCACCCTGAGCAAGGGGGTGAGAATTTCTCCCTCAAGGGTCAGAAGAGTTATGAGCATTTGAAAAGAGGAAATTTAGAGTTAATTTTCCAACTCACCATTACATGGGGGACCACTGCAGAGGAGGAAATCCTATTACTGTACGGGACAGTGGACAAGAAGGAGAACCAAACAAGTTTTTACTTGTGTCTTCCATGATGTGGTGTTTCATGAATAAACAATTTGAGATATCTATCAATTCTCTCCTCAGTGCCACTTATTTAATTTTAAGCCTCACTTCAAACTTGGACTGTGCATTGTGTTTGTTATTTAATTTTCTGTCTGGTTTCAGTGATCATTTAAATCAAATTTGTTGACTTGAAGAATTGTGGTGAAAGGGACTTGGATGGATAATTTACAGGATCACAGTAACCTTGAACTCTTTTTTAGGGAAAGAATCTCAAATGTTCTTTTAGTTCAGGAGCCCTTTCTTCAGATGAAATCTGAGTCCAGTGTACGCACAGGTAGAAGGGGAATATCTGATTTGGATCCAGTGAAACCTCCTGCATTACCACTTTCTTTCCAACCCTGCCCTCTGAGCCGGTGAGACATTTTAAGGACCTTCACACACTTTTATCCCCAGATCTGGTAACCACATTTTAAAACGACTGCAGTCCAGTCTTGTACAAGGATCAATTTTTTACACAATCATTTCCCAGATTTTCATTTTGGTAGAAAATTATTGTGCATCTCTGTTTTCTACCTTCTTTTTGAAGGAATGATTAGTTATCTAAGAGAGAACAGCCATCTCATGGCTTATCAGCTCCAACTGATGGTGAGTAATGAATCCAAAGTAATGAATACTGTACAATAAGCCATCCTGTGTCTCTGCAATGAAAGAATAATGAGAGGAGTTGAAAATATAGTAACATAAATCAAAACATACCTCACTGAATTAATAAAAACCAGTGCTTCCTTTTACTGAGCATATTGTACACATGCCAGGCACTCTACCTATACTTTTTACAAATTAATTCTTAAGCATCAAATGAGAGGACTGAAGCTTGAAGAGTCCAAGATAAGATGCTAGGAACTGGCACAGCTGGGATGCCATCCTAGTTCTCTCTGTTTTTTTGTCTATATTCTTTTTGCAAGGTCACTTGAATTTATATATGTGGTGATTTAGATGTTCTGCCAGTGTCCTTCAATCTGTGTATACACACACAATCCACGTTTCCTTAAAAATCATGCTCAGAATAGAATTCATATTAATAATGATTAAACTCTGAGAGAATCTTTTTTTTAAATTTATTTTTAAAACAGAAGAATGCATTTCAAGTCATAGTATATATATGGAGCTCAATTTTCCATCCCTCTGAGAGAATCTTAAACTATAAAAGTGGATAATAATATTCAGTTTGTAACCAAAATGATAATTTTTAACTTATTTTGGGATTCATGATGATCAATCTTGGTGGTCAACTTGATTGGATTAACAGATGCCTCAAAAATTGGTGCAGCACACTTCTGGGTGTGTCTGTGAGGGCATTTCCAGAGACAATGGCATGTGGGGCAGTGACTGAGCGGGGAAGGGCCCTGAATGCTGGCAGCACCAGTCAGCAGGCTGGAACCTGAACAGAACATAAAGTGGAAAAAGGGGGCACCCATGTTGTGCACAAGCTCAATTCTTATTGAGTGGGTGTGGTTTTTGCTGCTGCCATTGCTTGAGTTCATTGGACTCCATATTCTTCAGCTCTTCAGTGAGGACTCACCCTACTGTCCCTCCAAGAAGCTTCCAGGCCTTCAGCATTGGGTGAGGATTGCATCATTGCTCTCTTCTGTATTGAGGCTCTAGCTTCTTTGACAACAACTACTGGTTTCCCTGGCTCTCCTGCCAGCAGATGGTCATTCTGGGACTGTCAAGCTTCTGACCATACAAACCAACCTACGTCCACACATATTTTCTCTTGGTTCTGTTCTTCTAAAGAGCTCTGACTAATAATACAGAGTTGTAACTTCAGATGGTGTGTGTGTGTTTATACATATATATTTGTATTTTTTATTTGTTATTTATATATATATGACAGTAGAATGTATTTTGACATATTGTACATACATGGAATATAATTTATTCTAATTAGGATCCCATTCTTGTAGTTGTACATGATGTTAACCATCTGCATATATGAATACATGACCGGTGGGACTCTACATCATGTACAACCACAAGAATGGGATCCTAATTAGAATAAATTATATTCCATGTATGGTTAATTCAATCTATGTTCTAGGTTTCTCAGCATTGTTTGATATTGTATCACTTCTACCTTCTAGAAACTTCTCTGTGTTTGCAAGATGCATGTCTCCTACCCCATTGGCCAGTCTCTTCCTTCTTTGTTGCTTCTTCCTTTCTGTCCTGAGAGGTCACAGTCCAATTCTTGCCTAATTCACCTACCTTGTTATTTACCTCTCTCTCTTGCTCTCCTCTACTTACACTGCCCTTGATGATTCTTGACCACATCATGCTTCTCCTGCCTCAAATTCTCTATTTTTTCCCCTGTACCATGCATACTTCCTTCTCATACACCTGTAAGACTAGCTTCCTCATTTCATTTCAGTCTTTGCTGAAATATCATATATCCCCCAGCCCAGAGTCATTCTGAATCTCTTTACTCTGCTGTATTTTTCTTTAAAAAATGATTGTGAGATGAAATTATGTAACTATTTGTTTATCCATCTTGTCTGCCTTGCTGAACTCTCAGCTTCTCCAGGGCGTGGACCTGGTCTCTCTTGTGCACTACTATATCACTAATAATAAGAACAGTGCCTGCTTATTAGGGATAAAGTGCTCGTAAGACACCTTATAAAGTAATATATTTATGAGCTAAGCAGATCCATGTGAAATAACAATTCATTGTATTAATTTTATACAAACAAGCCACACTTTTGATTTTCTAATTTTCATTTTTTAGCTCTACATTGACTACCTTAGACTTAATATATGAAATTTATAACCACATCCTGATCTTATAACCTTGTTCATTGTCTCTTCAGGTTTCAATTCAATTTAATCCTATTCTTGTGTATATGTGCATCTTTTCTTCCTCCCTCCCTCCTCCCTCCCTCCCTCCCTCCCTTCCTTCCTTCCTTCCTTCACTTCTCTCTCTCTCTTTCTTTCTTTCTTTCTTTATTTTCTTTGCCTCTCTCTTTCTCTCTCTTCCAGTCCTGAGGTTCAAACTTAGGGCCTTGTACATGCTAGATAAGCACTCTACTACCACTTAGCTACACCTAAGCCTTGTATGTGTGTGTGTATGTGTGTGTGTGTGTGTGTGTCTTTAAAATTTTACTTTAAAATAATGGGGATGGATATATATATATATATATATGTATATATATATATATAGTATATTTAGGTTAGTTATGTGTTTATGCATGCACAAGCACGGATATACACATTCACAAGGGCATAAAACTGGTGAAGAAATTGAAACCAGATGATACACGAAGAACTCCCCAAAAGTAAAGCACCAAATCTGTCATTCAGAATAGTTTCCACACTGAACAATGGATACACATACTGGCTTCTGCAGTAGCTTAAGGATAGATTTTGTTTTAAAAGATAGCTAGGAATCCCCAAGCCCACTATGTTTCCAATTAGGCCGTTAACCAAATTTAGAGTACATGTTAAATTAGTGATGCTGAGCAAGGTAACAGGGAGTTCCTCTAATAATATAGTAGGAAATTTGTATATGTAACTTTCCAGGAAGATAGCCTATGTCAATCATCAGAACTTCTCTTGGAGCAAGGCCATGATTTATTGATTCTAATTGATTGGCGATATCAGTAAAGCAACTGAGTAAAAATGAACAAAAATGCAAAAGAAACTCTAAGAGAGAAAGATATGTCTCCTCTATTTTGGAGAAGAACATCTCAGGTATGAACATATGTAGGCATTTCTCCAAGTTGGACATGTTGACGTAATTCTAATATTGATTAGATCATTTGTTACAATATAATGAGGGCAACAGATATCCCTGATTATTTTTTCCCATTTTTATTTGATCTTATCCTAGAAATTCTTTATACATTACTTTTGTAAATAGAAAAAATATTGTTGAGGATTGAGAGAACCGTTAGAAAATAGATCTCTCATTTTCCGTGTGGGATTCATATAACTGTTCAAATATCCTTCCCTATGTTGGTGTGCAGTATACATCCAATCCAATCACATTTGCATAGTTAGGAAAGCTCTAAACTCAGAGGTAGCCACAATCTTGTTCTCCAGATGTTCAAATGTAAAACAGACCAAGTAGCATCTTTATGCAGTCAATTCTCTTTATTCATGAATGTAAAGGAATATGCCATTGTAAATTTAGCAGACTGTTTAGAATATAAGTGAATTTTCAGAGAATGAGCAGGAACTTTGCTAAGAATGATGAATGACCCTCTCCAAGATGAGTAAGTGTGGTAAACATATAACTTCTGGTCACATATAGTTTGTCTGCCAGATGATGCCTAACCTCACTCCATCCCTCATCCTCAACCCATCCTTGACCCGACCTCATTCCAGACCCCCACTTAATCCCTGCTTTGCAACCCTAGGGGCTGGGAGCTGCAGCAGGGTGAGGTTCAAGGCTGTAGAGAGATTTTAGAATGGGAAAACTAGGTCTGTTTCACACATTACTTGTTAATAGAAACAGCTGAAAGTTTAACAGTTTGTTTTGGGGACCATATTTAAAAATCCTCTGCATGAAACAGCTGCATCAGTGTACAGCTGTGTCAAAACAACCTTGTCAAAAATGTCATATTTGCACATATTTTTTTCCTAAATGATTTTGGACAAATACACTTTCCTATATTTTTCTTCTCTCCACGGGTATATAATTGTAGATACTTTATAGCATATGCCTGGTAAACACATTTATAAAATGTAAGGATAAAAATATGATGCCCACTTGATACATGACTGTTCAAATTAAATCACATTATCATTTTTTTGGGACTCCATCCACCTAGGATATCTTAGGCCATAGTTTACATTTCTGAGCTTTATGCTTTAAAATTTAGACTATAACATGCAAATCTGAAAAGAATTACCTTTGCTTTAAAAGCAAAATCCCTTCAATAAGTTTAGGAAATCAGAAAGCAATTGAATGCACCAGAACAAAAAAGATCAAGTTTTATTTTGGCTACGATCATAAATTCAGTAACCAATATCTAGTCTTCCCTCATTGTTTATAACATGATGAATCTCCAAATCCCTATTTCTTTTCTTTTCTTTTCTTTTCACTTTTTATTATAAAACAGAAATGAGCACACTGCATTCTTTATCTTTCGTATAGGGTGACTCTCACACTGTTTTAAAGTTGAAGTGAAGGAGAGGAGTCGGGTGGAGCTTGGCTGTTATGTACTAAACTTTGAAATATTAGTTTGGGCATGACTTGCATACTTACAATGGGATTTTAAAGTTTACCATAAATGCTGTTTCTAAATTTTTAGAATCTATACAAAGTTGCATAAGCATGGACAAACCGTGTGGCCTTGGGTGAGTCACTTGAAAGAGTCTGTTTTGGTTTAAATGTGTTACCTCCAAAACCCAAGTGATTCTAATGTGATAATATTAAGAGGTGCAGCCCAGAACAGATGATTAGGCTATACAGGCTGATTCCTCCTGAATGGGATTAAGGGCCTTATAAGAGAAGCTTCACACAGTGTTTGGCTAGCTTGCTCTATCTTCTGTCATGTTAGAACACAGTATTCTTCCACTCCAGAAATCTCAGCACCACGGCACCATGTTGTAAAGCAGAGAGCAGCCTTTATCAGATAGCCAAATCTGCTGGCATCTTGATCTTGGACTTCCCAGCCTCCAGAACCATAAGAAATAAATTTTTGTGGTTTATAACTTACCAAGTCGCTGATATCCTGTTATAATAAGACAAATGGACAAAGAAATGGTCAACCTCCTCATCTTTAAAGCAGGAATGATGGTACTTTTCATTCAGAGCTGCAGGGATGATTGAAATCAGCTCACTTGAAAAGCCTTGGTCCTGGGTAAATGCTCCATCCTAGATGCCACCTAATTCACCAACCTGGAAGTTCTCTGAGGCACTGCCTCTCTCACTCATGGCCTTGAGTTGAAACTGTATGCCTTTTCCTGGGTTTAGACTTAGACTTTGTCCCTGGGTTGCTTTAGTGTGAGATCATACTAAAATTGTCACTAGGGGAGTGTTTTGGGGTAGATTAAAAAAGAGAAGTCCACAGTCTTCCATGTTTGTCTCCTCTAGCTGTTGTAGGGCTTTCAGGAAGCAGGTAAGTCCAACCAGCCCCACTCAGTTCTCAGCTCAGAGCATCCCTTGGGCCCTCTCTCCTATAGATGCTTTCCCAGCCGCACTAGGTCAGGCTTGACCTGAGACCTCAGTGGAGGTACAGAATACATCCTACCCTGCCATCCCATATGTATCCTCATGCCTATCCAGATCCTCCTTGTGAATATGTTGAGAGAACCTGTAGTCACACAACTAAAATAACAGCCCAAGATGCACCTTAGGTGACACATTAGTATGAATGAGACACAGAGTGAAAATAGAAAAATTCAAATTTCTCTTTATCCCTTATGGAGAATCATATTAGCAAGTGGGGTTGACGGCATGTTCAATTCAGTGAATACTTGCTCAGAATTCAAGACCCCTTCCTTTAACCCCATGAATGGGTATCGTTAGAAAGAAAATTTCATTGTTTTGTGACTAGAAGAAACTGAATACAAGTCTACTATAATAAAGAAATGTACAAATTGGCAAGATAACTCAAAATGTTTGTCTAAAACTACCTTTAGGAGAACTAAATAGATAAATGAAGTGAAATTAAAGCCAAACAGAAAAACAAAAATGAAGAACAAAAAACTTGGGAGCTTTCCTCATTTGGCCACTAGAAAGCATTTTAAGTAAGTAAACAATGAGCCATGAACACATAATGGAAAATCTTTCCTAATCTGGACTCTGAATAACTTGAATTGAGATCAACATGAAAATGAATGCCAGTATGGTATCATTCGTCAATTTAGAAGGCATATGAGCAAGCCCAGAATTTGGTTCTTCTCTTCACCATTCTCTAAGATCTGACTGAATGTCCTTGTTTTAATCTATAAATTATTCTATTTAATATAATTATTTTTCCTTTGTTTAAAATTGGTCTTTTTCCACAAGTCCATAAAATTAGAAATTAAGGGGAGGAATGACTAGAGATAAAAAGGAAATTAAAATAATTTAAAGATAATTTATGTAAACCTTTTCAGAGATATTTAAATATCTGCAACACATAAATTTCTTGAAAAATAAAAATTGACCAATTTTTAGTCAAATTTGTGTTGACTTGACAAGAACAACTCTGAGGATGGAAAGTTTATTTTGGCTTATGGCTTCAGAGGTTTAGTTCATGGTGGACCAAGTCCATTATAGCACATCTTGGTGGAAGAGTATGGTACAGAGAGGCTGCTCATGACATGGCAGCCAGGAAGCAAAAGGTAGGCGGAAGGGCCATAGGCAAGATGAACCCTTCCAGGGCATGCTCCCCCAGTGACCCACCTCCTCCAGCCATGCTCCCTCTGGCTATAGTTACCACCCAGTCCCTTCACACTAGGATGGACTGATTAGGTTACTGCTCTCATAATCCAATCATTTGACCCCTGGACATTCCTTCATTGACACTGGAGCTTTTGGGAGACACCTTATATCCAAACCAGAACACCAGTATTGTTCAGAAATACATAGAACAGTTACATAGACTATTGAATAATTGAGAAATATTCATGAAATAATTTCTGCTAAGCTCAAAGGGTTTCACAAGTACATTTTAGCATACTTTCAAAGGAACTTGTAATTCTAGTATTACTTCAGTTACTGAGCCCAGACAGTAGGAATATTTACAAATCATTTTTTTTAAAAAGCCACTATAATAATGCTACCCAAACTATACAAAGATGGTACATACAAGGAAATTATAGATAAATCTCCTTTATGAATATATAACAATATATTAAAATATTCTGACAGGAGACGTTTTCAAATATTTGGGTTTGTTTTAAAACTTTTAAATATTTTTTTACTTTCATTTTATTTCTTTAAAAAAAATTTTTTTTTAGTTGTTGATTGACCTTTATTTATTCATTTATTTATATGTGGTGCTGAGGATCGAACCCAGTGCCTCCCACATGCGAGGCAAGCGTACCACTGAGCCACAATCCAAGCTCTTACTTCCATTTTCCTCCTTCACCATAGGGCAGATGGCCAGTTCTAGGCTACTGTGCTTCACTCAGGCTAAATTTGTGGCAATGAGGGAAGCCAGAGGTGCCTCTGTGACACTTCCTCTCCAGATCTGGCCTCTAAAGCTGGAGCCGATGAGTAGTTAGGCTAGGAGTCTTGGAGGAAGTGAAGGAAAGGTGAGCCACTAAGAGAAATTCACAGATGGGGAAGGCCTTCCCCCAGATGACCAATAAGGGGATGCTTGGGCCAGAGAATTGGAACTGTGAGCGGCAGAGCTCTGCACCTCTTCCTGGCCATGAGGAGTACCTATATAGTGCCTGGTCTTAGTACCATGGGAGGCCATGGGAGTACCTATATAGTGCCATGGGTCTATTCATTATCCGTGGTAGAGGAGCAGCAGAACCATTGCCAGACCCGGAGAGGGTACGTTGACCTTGCATCTAGGTGGGCACAGTGCAGAGTGAAAATTGTTTCATAGTCAGCTCTCCTCACGCCTTGTTCCTCAGTATGACTTCAGGTTCTTCCAGCTACTTAGAGTTGGGTGGTGGGACTTTGGATGAGTTGGGGAGTAAAAATGGGTAGGTTTAAAGATAATAAGATATTTGTTATCACCTAAGCATAACACCATTATATTGGCAATTAAGCACATCTTTATAATAAAATAACAAACCTCAACAATACATAATTTATTTCAATAGTGTCATATTTGCAGTTTAAAAAAATATTGATATAATTCACTATATAAATTAAAGATGAGAAAATCATGTCATCTCCGTGAATGACAAGAGGCCTATGACAACTACACCCATAGTTGCTTAACAAATGTGTTTACATATACATTTGGTACATACAACATATGAAGGTGCATATGTATGGTATAAACTATGTCATATGTAATATATATTTCATGAATTCATTATTATTTATTTTATTTGTTTGTAACTAAACAACATACCTGGAGTTTTTCATACTAATATGTAGAGAGTTTCCCAGTATTTAAAAATAATTTTATAGAAATTGCATGGATATACTGGAATTTATTTAGCTAAGCACTATTGATACACATTTGTGGGGTAGCCAATTTTTTGATGTTAAAAAAATAATACTGCAACAAATGATCTCAATCATATATTTTTCTAAACTTTCTTCCTTAACAGCTGATTTCGAAAATTAAGAATAAATTCTTTTGGCTTATTTTAGGGTTAGGATTTTATTTTATGCAAACAGTTAAGTGCACAGGTTTAAGTAAATTGGACCAGATCTATTTCAGGCCTGTGCTTGAAGTTTGCTACATGTTTGCTTTTCCAACTTGAAGACACAAATTCTGTACAGTTTAGTTTTCCAAACTTGTCCATGGGGACAAGACATGATTTGATATTGATCTTTTTCTGTGTAACTGCAATCCCTAGACTATTCTACACCAAGAAAAGCCAATTAAATCAAATACCAAGGTACTTTGTTGCTGATGCTTTTCACAAAGTTTTCACCTTACCTTTGATCTCTCTAAGGTGAACCTAGGTTATTCCTCAAAGAATCAGTAAAGTTTATCACTTTCAGTTAAAATAAGCAGACGTAGATTTTAGAATCATTAATTAGGAAGAACATAAGAAAACACAATACAGAAAATTCTGACTTTCTAAGATTCCCAATAGAATGAAATAAACATTCACTGATTGTCTAATTAGGCTAATGTTAGATGATTGAGCTGCCTGTGCATGAGTATAGAGAGTCCCAGCAACACCATATGGATGCAATAAATTTGATTTTTTCCCATACGCAAGTTATTTTGTATTTTGGAGACTACTAGCTATTAAAAATTTTTCAAATATGTTTTCCTGGGTGTCAAGGGATAGAAACCATGTTTGGTACAAACTAGTAGAATTTTATGTTTGAGTCACATAATTTTCTTAAGATCTTACATTTCATGTAATTAATGTTCTAGAAAATTTAAAAAGGTCATTACCGGCATCTAATGTTAAATCTTTTAAATATTTATCTTCAACAAAGACTCTACTTCTTTGGACACTTAGTTCTCATCCGTTTGTTTTTCCAAAGTACAAAGACTTTTTTCATGTTTTCTTCTTGACTCTTGGTATTGTAAAAGTTAATGAGTCCCTAGGTTATCACAAATATGGAATAGATGACATTTTAAAATGACCTTAAATAGTTTGGTCTTAACCCAGACATATATTTGTAAATCAAATGAATGCAAGTCTATTTTATTCTGTATTTTTCTAATGCCAAATCAATTTATACTATAGAATTCAGGGTAATCCTTTCACGAATCTGGCAATACATCCAGAATGAAATAGACCTTACTTTACATAGTACCCAAGGTTTCTATAGGGGAATACCTTTTGCAGAATGGACATCCATAAATAGCAAATATATTATATGATTAAAATAGTGTGTGTAACATGATAATAAGCAGAAATTCTAGTACTCCAAGGGTTATTTATAACAGTGATATTGAAGCAAGGATAAGTTAGTTATTTTTGTCTTTTCAAGAATAGCAATTTAAAAATTTTTCCCTATGTGCTTTTATATCTCTAGATCATTCTCCTGAGATCCACCTTATAGGCAGTAGACATTTAGCAGTCCAGCTGGTAACTGCATTTCCGACAGCCACAGAATAAAATCTGTTCAGCTCATAATGACAGAACAGATTTAGTAGTGGAATTTCCTCTGGATTTTGATAGATGTCTGCTATATTATTTTCCCTATTTTTTCTTTTGCCCTCTATGTCTTTAAATTGTTATTTTCCTGGGTCCACATTAAAATTTCCTGGATATTAAATACTCTGTGTGTGTGTCTGTGTGTGTGTGTGTACATGTTTGGGAGAAGACTATGATACATATAAATGATAATGTAGCTAGAAATCAAATGAAAGTTTTTTTAGAGTAGTACTTCTTTGAAGTAATGTTTTCTTCTCAAGGGGAGAGAATCGTTATGCTGTAGTTCAGTTGGATATGGCCTTGTGTGTCTGCAAATTAGACTATTGGGAAGTATTAGGATCAAAAAAATATGGGTTGGTTTTACCTTGTATGTACTTAACAACTTTCACATGAGGAGAGAACCTCACATTAGACCAAGTATGATTAAAGGCACAAGTGGAGCAGAGAGGATTTAAGCTAATGTCCTCCAGAATGTGGCAGAAAGAGTCTTATTTGTTTGGGATGAGACTTGCCTTTTTTGTTAAATTCTTTTTGGTTTAACATGTATTTTCCTTTCTTAATTCTTCAAATTAAGACCTATTCAGTAATTTTTGTTCTGTAGAAAAGACATTCATCTGTGTATGCTGTGTAATGGAAAGGAACCTGAATTTAAAACTTGTTTTCAGGATTAACCCAGAGGATTTTCTACTTTCTCAGAATGGGCAAAATAACACACAGAAATAATACACATGCAGGAAAAATGGAAAGTTTATGAACAGGAAGCTAAGAAGTATTTTAAGTGACATATGTACATGAGCTTAACTCTGGCAGAAACATGGAGAGCAGGGGCCTAAGGGTCCTCACAACTGACAGTCTCCAAGAGCACTGTATACACAATGGAAGAAGCCACAGAAAAATGAGGGTGTACTTCTTGACTCAAGCCTGACCACCACAGCAGTGCCCTCCAAACTCTGCCTTGTCTTTATTCTTGGCCTAGGCCTGGGTAAAATTCTTGAAATGTCCAATTAAATTTCACTTTTCTTCTTCTGGAGAATGAAAGTGACTTTGCCTGCTTGTCTAGGGGGAAAAGTTTTAAAAAGTACAAAAAACTGAAACTCCAGACTTTTGTACAGAATGTTTGCAGCAAAGACAAACAAGAAAGCAGGATGTTGTATCATGAGAATGATTTCTGTTGTACATAATAGAAAACTCAAGTCTAACTGGGTTGATAAACAAAAGGGATTTATTGGCTCATGTTACTGAAAAAGTCCAGAGGTAGGACAAGCTGCAGGTGAAATTGGTCTAGGATCTTGCTGTGCTGCTTCTCTGTGACTAATTCAGTTTGTTCTCATGTCACTCGACTGTATTCACATATGGTCTTTGTCTTCGTACTGTCTTTGTGGTCCGAGATGGCCTCAGCTTCAAGGACTTGTATCTTCACAATGCATCTTTCCAGAGCAGGAGAAAACATCTATCAGGGTCACTGTGTCCCACAACTCCAGGGCCCCAATTCACATGGAATCATGGGAATCATGTCTTTCAGGGTGGTGGGCAGTGGTGGCACTGGCATCTGCATCCCAGAATTCCTAGTGAAAAGTATCTTGATTATTTCAGAGTTTGAATCAGTATAGACTCCATATCCACCCACGAACCACAGAGTGTCATGGGAATGGAATGCCTATATTGGTTTAGTCTAGGGCCGTGGGAGGCACCCCTGTAGAACAATGAGTAAGATTCATTGGAACCACATGGATTTCCAAAAGAAACTAGAGATTTTTAAAAATTTATTTTTGTTTTGTTTTATGATCTATTTCATTATTGATACAGAAGACATCAAGGAAGAGATAAAAAAAATTCTTAGAGGTAAATGCAAACTCCAATACAACATATCAAAATCTCTGGGAAACCATGAAGGCAGTTCTAAGAGGAAAGTTCATAGCATTAAGCTCATTCATTAAAAGAAGAAAAAGTCAACAAATAAATGACTTGACTTTTCATCTCAAAACCCTAGAAAAAGAGGAACAAACCAATACCAAAAGAAGTAGAAGAAAGGAAATAATTAAAATCAGGCCTGAAATCAATGAAATTGAAACAAAAGAAACAATTCAAAAATTTGACAAAACAAAAAGCTGGTTCTTTGAAAAAATAAACAAAATTGACAAACCTTTAGCCACCCTAATGTAAAGGAGGAGAGAGAAAACTCAGATTACTAAAATTCGAGATGAAAAAGGAAATATCACAACTGACACTACTGAAATACAGAGGATAATTAGAAACTATTTTGAAAATATATACTCCAGTGAAATAGAAAACGCTGAAAACACCGACAAATTTCTAGAGGAATAGGACCCACCCAAACTGAACCAGGAAGTCATACACAACTTAAACAGATCAGTTTCAAGCAAGGAAATAGAAGATGCATCTAGAGCCTTCCAACCAAGAAAAGCCCAGGTCCAGATGGATTCTCAGCTGAGTTCTACAAGACCCTCAAAGAAGAATTAATACCAATACTCCTCAAACTATTTCATGAAATAGAAAAGGAGGAAACCTTTCCAAACTCATTCTACAAGGTCAATATCACCCTGATTCCAAAACCAGAGAGAGACACATCAAAGAAAGAAAATTTCAGACAAATATCCCTGATGAACATAGATGCAAAAATTCTCAAAATTTTGGCAAATTGCATACAAAAACATATTAAAAAATTAGTGCACAACAATCAAGAGGGGTTCATTCCAGGGATGCAAGGTTGGTTCAACATACAGAAATCAATTAACATAATCCATCACATCAATAGACTTAAAGATAAGCATCATATAATTTTATCAATTGATGCAGAGAAAGCATTTGACAAAATACAGCACTCTTTCATGTTCAAAACACTAGAAAAACTTGGGATAGTAGGGACATACCTCAACATTGTAAAAGCTATCTATGCTAAACCCAAGGCCAACATCATCCTAAATGGAAAAAAATTGGAAGCATTCCCTCTAAGAATTGGAGCAAGACAGGGATGCCCTCTTTCACCACTGCAATTCAATATAGTCCTTGAAACATTAGCCAGAGCAATTAGATGAAAGAAATTAAAGTGATATGAATAGGAAAAGAAGAACTCAAACTCTCATTATTTGCCAACAACATGATTCTATACTTAGAGGAACCAAAACATTTCACTGGAAAACTTCTAGAATTAATAAATGAATTCAGCAAAGTAGCAGAATATAAAATCAGCATCCATAAATCAATTGCATTTCTATATTTCATTGATAAATCCTCTGAAAGAGAAATTAGGAAAACTACCTCATTCACAATAGCCTCAAATAAAATAAAATAAAATAAAATAAAATAAAATAAAATACTTGGGAATCAATTTAACAAAAGAGGTGAAAGACCTCTACAATGAAAACTACAGGGCACTGAAGAAAGAAATTGTACAAAACCTTAGAAGATGGAAAGATCTCCCATGCTCTTGGATGGGCAGAATCAACATTGTCATAATGGCCATACTACCCAAAGCGCTATATAGATTCAATGCGATTCCAATTAAAATCCCAACATCATTCCTTACAGAAATAGAAAAGGTAATCATAAAATTCATTTGGATGAATAAGAGACCCAGAATAGCCAAAGCAATCCTTAGCAAGAAGAGTGAAGCAGGAGGCATCACAATACCAGACCTTAAGCTAGACTACAAAGCTATAGTTACAGAAACAGCATGGTACTGGCACCAAAATAGACATGTAGATCAATGGTACACAATAGAAGACACAGAGACTAACCCACTTAAATACAGTTATCTTATACTAGATAAAGGAACCAAACACGTACACTGGAGAAAAGACAGCCTCTTCAACAAATGGTGCTGGGAAAACTGGAAATCCATATGCAGCAAAATGAAACTAAACCCCTATCTCTCACCATGCACAAAATTCAACTCAAATTGGATCAAGAACCTGGGAATTAGACCAGAGACCCTATGCCTAATAGACGAAAAAGTAGGCCCAAATGTTCATCATGTTGGATTAGGACCTTACTTCCTTAACAAGACTCCTATAGCACAAGAAGTAAAATCAAGAATCAATAAGTGGTATGGATTCAAACTAAAAAGCCTCTTCTCAGCAAAAGAAACAATCAATGAAGTGAACAGAGAGCCTACATTCTGGGAACAAATTTTTCCCACACACACATAAGTTAAAGCACTGATCTCCAGGATATATAAAGAACTCAAAAAACTTAACACCAAAAAAACCAAACAACCCAATCAATAAATGGACTAAGGAGCTGAACAGACACTTCTCAGAAGATGATATACAACTGATCAACAGACATATGAAAAAATGTTCAACATCTCTAGTAATTAGAGAAATGCAAATCAAAATTACTCTAAGATTTCATCTCACGCCAGTCAGAATGGCAATTATCAAGAATACAAACAACAATAAGTGTTGGCCAAGTTGTGGGGGAAAAGGCATGCTCATACATTGCTGGTGGGACTGAAAATTGGTACAACCACTCTGAAAAGTAGTTTGGAGATTCCTTAGAAAACATGGAATGGAACCACCGTTTGACCCAGCTATCCCACTCCTCGATCTATATGCCAAAGACTTAAAAACAGCATACTACAGTGATGCAGCCACTTCAATGTTTATAGCAGCTCAATTCACAATAGCTAAACTGTGGAACCAACCTAGATGCCCTTCAATAGATGAATGGATAAAGAAACTGTGGTATAAATACACACTAGAATATTACTCAGCAATAAAAGAGAATATAATTATGGCATTTACAGGTAAATGGATAGAGTTGGAGAATATCATGCTAAGCAAAGGAAGCCAATCCCAAGAAAACAAATGAATGTTCTCTCTGATAAGTGGATGCTGATCCATAATGGAGGAGAGGACACTGGAAGAATGGGCAATTTCATCAATGGGGAGGGAGCTTGGAGGGGCCATAGGGACAGTAAAGATGGTGGAGCAAGATGGACATCATAGCCCTAGCTTCATGTATAACTGCACGTATGATGTGATGCTACATCACCTACAATGTGAAAAATGAAAATTTGTGCTCCATGTGTGTACAATGGATCAAAATGCATTTTGCTAAGTAGAATAAATAAATAATAAAAAAGAAAAAGAAATAAACTAAAATTAACAATAAAAAGATTAAATTTAATTATGCCCTCTTTTAGATATCTGATGATAAACTTTCTTTTGCTGTTTACTTGCTTTTACTAAGCATGTCTTTAAATTTCGTTTGGTTAACCTTTACCCTTTAGCTTGGGTATATTTTGGGAAGTCATTAAACAAACCTTTGGTAAGAAAGAGTGGAGGTCAGAAAGTTTATGTCTGAATGATTCTTCCCTCGAGTTATATATTATATCACTAATACAAAAAAATAAATAAAGTTATTTTTAAATAAATAAAAATAAATGAACCTGATACATTATAATTATACATACATGATAGTGAGATTCATTATGCCATATTCATTTATGCATATAATTTGATCAATCTCATTCCTTGTATCTTTCCTTTCCCTTCTTTGTTCCCCTGATGCAATTTTTCTACTATCCTCGGCTCTCATCTGTTATTATAATAATTATTATTTTAATTAGCATATTAGAACTATATATATAAGGACACTTCCCTGAGGTATATTTGTACATGGACATAATTTGGTAGATTTTGTTTCCCTGTGCCCTCTCCTCCTTCTTCCCTCTTTTTTTTGCGTGGGGGATACCAGGGATTGAACTCAGGAGCATTTGACAACTGAGCCACATCCCTAGCCCTATTTTGTGTTTTATGTAGAGACAGAGTCTGACTGAGTTGCTTAGAGCCTTGCCGTTGCTGAGGCTGGCTTTGAACTCGTGATTCTCCTGTCTCAGCCTCCCAAAGTGCTGGGATTACAGGCGTGCACCATCATACCTGGCTCCTTCCTCCCTCTTGATTCCCCTTCTCTACCTGTTTTTTATCCAAAAGAATTAAGATCCACACACTATAATGTTATATACATATCAATATTTATACATACCAATTTACAATAGCCAAGTTAGAGAAACATCTAGGTGCCTGTCAAGAGATGAATGGATAAAGAAAATGTGGTACATACACACAATGGAGTTCTTCTCAGCCATAAAGAAGAATGAACTTGTGTCATTTGTTAGTAAATGGAACTGGAGAACATGATGTAAGCCAAATAAATCAGACTCAGAAAGTCAAGGGTTGAATATTTCTCTCACGTGGAAGCTAGAGAGAATGGGGGAGGAGGAAAAAGAAATCTCATGAAAACAGTAGCGGATGCAGTGTGTTTCCTCAGATCCTAAATACTTGAATATGTTTTGTTGCATTCACAAACTGGCTGAGTGTAAAAGTCTTGGTGTGAAATTTTTATTTTAATTTTTTGGCATTTATTTGATAAGCGTATGATATCCTGAGTTTTATTCTTTGGAAAAATATCCTCCTATACTTGTAGACATTTTTTTTCTCTTTCTATTCAAATGGCTTTATCTGTAACCCTTTGTTTTATATATATATATACACATATATATATATGTATATATATATGTGTATATATATATATATATAACCAAAATCTATTAAGAACTCTAATATGAGAATTTAGTTCATTTTTAATTCAAAAGTTTTCTTTAATTATGTCTTTAATTATTGCATTGTATATGCAATATGATGCCATCTTTCTTCAGGGTGCTAAAATTCTTACTTTAAATCTTCATTTTCTTTTTCCTGTGTAAGTCATTTTTTCTTTCATCATTGTCTCTGTCTTTTTAAAAGTCTAAACTCTGGTAGAACACTCCAAATTTTTCCCTTATAATATTGATTTTAGTTTTCACAATTTTGTCATATATTGTTGTCTTTTGTAAGGATATAGCTATTATTATTGAATTTTAATTCCTTTCAAGCCTTCCTTATTTCACATACACTCTCTTATCTATTGCCTTCTATTTTTACTTTTTATTTTTTTGGTACTGGGGATTGAACTCAGGGGCACTGGACCACTGAGCCACATCCTCAGCCTTATTTTGTGTTTTATGTAGAGACAGGGTCTCACTGAGTTGCTTAGAGCCTCGCCATTGCTGAGTTTGGCTTTGAACTTGCGATTCTCCTGTCTCAGCCTCCCAAAGTGCTAGGATTACAGGCGTGCGCCACCGCATCTGGCTTATTTATTGCCTTTTAATCTCAACTCTTTATTTACTTTCTTTTCCTTTTTGACAGAAGCCACATCTATCGATATTCTGGGAATGATACCAAACTATTTGTTTCTCATCTTCTGCAAGATGATTCTGAGTCTTCATCAATATTCTTCATTTTCCATTGCTTATTTTTCCTTACAGGTCTTTGTATATATATTTTTGTTTTCTGTTTACTAGAAAGACAAATCTATGTATGTTTACTGTTTCATGGGTAAGTTGTATGGGTTGTTCTTGGCCATATTCTCTGGCCAGAAGAATCTCCTCCAGTGTGTTGAAAGCAAGTTAAAGCATTTGGCTATCCTGTTTCTAAGGACTTTCAAGGCTTTGGCTGACTCCATTTGGTTTTGCTGAAAAACACTTCAATTTCCTAATAAGCTCAAGCAAGTAAGTTGAAATAAGTACATCATGGGGGAAATGTGATTCCCAGCATATATCACAATTAAAACTTTTTCTGACTCTCAGAAAATAAGGTATCACTCATTGTATTCTCTCCTACACAGACAGACACACACCCACATACATCCACATACTTGTGGATTTTCAGAAGTTGCTTTCTTCATTAGAGTGTGGAAGAATAAGGAATTGATAAAGATGGTAAGAGACCTATAGTTTGGGTCTCAGAATTCAAGAGATGGCTTTCCAATTTTCTGATTGGTTTACTTAGATAACAGATGATAATGAATTTTGGGCAAGCAAGTAAAGGAGGGGGGTTAGCATTGGCAGTCCATTTTGTGTTCAGCCTGATCACACAAAGTAGATCTCAGATTTTTGAAGAAGATTGATGACTGATCCTCCTTTGAAGGTACTGTGAGGTTTTGTCTCTGTCTTCATGAAGATCTTGGTAAGAAATTGCAAGGAACTTTTTCCCAGGAATACTAACTACTTAGATTTTTCTGGTGACACAATCCACTTGGGTTTTTGTTGTTACTACCAAAACATCTTTCACTGTCTTTGATAGTATTCTTTCTAATCTTCACTTCTGGGCAGCAGCAAGGTACCTTAAGGCAGGTATGTGATTGCCATTGTATGTTTATACCCGGATGTTCCATATGTACTTCAAATTCCACTGTTAGGTTCATGCCCTTGCCCCAACCTGTTCTTTCTCTTATATTTCTATCTTCATGTGTGACAACATTTATCCTTTCACCCAAGACAAGTATGGGAATTGACCAAAGAGCCATTTCAACTCCTTAACCACTAAAATCTGATTCCAATTAATTATCTAGCCTTCGGTATGTGCTCTCTTTATTTTTTCACAAGTATCTTTATTTTACTTTTATTTTTTTTATTGATTCTTTTCAGTTTTATGTGACAGTAGAATCCATTTCGATATAATCATACAAGCATGGAATATATCTTAATCTAATTAGTACTCCATTTTTGTGCTCTTAAACATATACAGCATTCTTAAACACATTGCCTGTATTAACATATTTAATCTCTATGTTTACACTGTAAAGTAAGTATTCTTTATCAATGCAGGGAGTAGAGGGAGCCAAGTGAAGTGCTTGGTGAGCAAAATTTAAGGGAGCATTCATTCTCGGTTATGAAAGTGCATGCTTCGCTTGTTTGGCCTCATTGCAGTCCTGCTTTTTATTATGCCCATTTTATAGATGAGGAAAATGAGTCCAAGACAAGTCAGAGAACTATCTGAGCTCATACAACTGGGTGTGACAGAATTGAGATTTGAATTCTGTTCCTCTGACTTCAGGGTCCAGGATCAGAAGTACTATACCATGTTGCTCCTCCTCAATCACTTGCTCCTTTTATCTCCAAGTTATCTTTTAAATCATCTTCTCTTTCCATTTCCACTATTCAAATCTTCGCTATCTCTGACCTGGGATATGGTGATTCACTGATCTTCTTGCATTCAGCATAGTTGATTCTTAGCACCACTAGACTTGTTACTGTGTAACTTAAATATTTGAGGGCTGATCTCAGTTCTCCCCAGCCTTCCTGCACGATTTAATCAAGTTTAGCTCTCTTTACTCCAGACATTTAAAGACGGAAAAGAGACCTATTTGTTGGATTCAGCAGACCACAAATGGGAAGACATCAAATTTATATTAATCATTTCCCTCGAACACTCCCATTTTGCCAGCTGTGATCCTGGGCTAGGAGTCTTTTGGGATATGTGCATTCTTTCCTACAGAATTGTTCACAGCAGGAATGGGCTTAAAGTCTCCCTCTAGCCTATGGCTTCACTGCGCAGGTTCCCATATTTCCTGGTCAGGGAAAGCAAGAGGCCTGAGGTTGGATGGTAGACTGTCACTCTTGCAGATTGGCAGTACTACCTTTCACAGGAGTCCTATTCTGTTTGGGTCTGGTTCTCATTTATGACTCTCCAACTTTAGCTCAGCCTAGCAGCCCAAGGCTGGCTTCTTACTGGGCCTTCTCTCTTGCAGCTGGGTATTAGAAGAGAGTCCTCATTTAGTCTGACTTATTTACCCTAGAACCCACACGGAAGAATTAGGGGATGATGATTTTCCTTAATTTAGGGAGATAACTGGTGATGGATGATTTAAAATATTTCTCTGGCTAGATCTCTACTGTTATAAATAATCTCTAATCCATTGTATATTTTGCTCCAAACATATTTACTCTTAGTTCTCAATAGGTCACTGTGACTTTGCTTTGTTCACTCAGGGGGAAAAATATTCAAAGGAAATTCTTACACTTAGTGTAATATGTGCCTCACATGTCCATTCCAATACACATTAATTATGCACAGAACGTAAGAAATATCTTGTAGAATTACCTGGCTACATGGAAAGTCTGATTGTGGTCATCACAGCTATCCCTTACTGAGGGTTTTCTCTATGGCAGGTGCTGTTCTAAGCACTTCATGTTCATTAGCTCACACAAATTTTCACAACCATCTTATGAGTGTTATTATTCCACCCTACAGAAGAGGAGACAGAGGCATAGAATGGTGGTGTACCCAATGACAAAAGGCACAGCTAGGATGTTCTGGGTGTCTGTCTGCAGCTACTCTGATGGCCTCTTAAAATACTCCATTAGGTCCTATCGCTAAAGGAAAAAGAAAAATTCAGTGTTCCTTAGCACAGAACATACTCCTCTTTAGCTCCTCAGAATTGTCAGTATCAAACTGTTTATTGCTACCTTCACACACCATGATAATCCATACCTATATTTCTCTAATCCTGATATCAATTGTTACCTCCTCCTGAATTTCCCTCCCATCTCGCTATTGTCCATCCCTTTCTATTTTTCTACTCTTTTTCTATAAAAACTATAGTTCTATTTTGGGCTAGTTCTTTTGTCTGTGTCTCTTTCTTATCTTCCTTCTTCCTTCTTAATGAAGACAAGCAGAGCATCCTCTCAGTGTATAGAGCTCTTTCAGAAAATGAAGACTACATTCAAATCTGTCTTAGCCTATTATATGCTGCTGTAACAGTCTCACAGACTGAGTGTTTATGAAGAAGAGAAACTAATTCCTCATGGTTCTAAAGGCTGGGAAGTACAAGATCAAGGTGCTAGCAGCTGGTAAGGGTCTTAGGGTTGTGCCCTCTGGAGTGAAGGAGCTCCCCTGCCTATTTGTGGAGGAAGAGCAAGAGAGGCTAAAGGGAACCAGACTCATCTTTTTATAATGTCATATGCCTTCATGGGAAGGCAGGGTCCACATGGCCTAATCACCTCTCAGATGTAAAAACAAAGCAAACAAACCAAGAACAAAAAGCAAAAAACAAAACAAAACAAAAAAACCCCAAAAAACAATAAACAAAAAAACCCTGTTAAAACTGTTGCAATGACAAATAAATTTGAACCTGAGTTTTGGAGACTACAAACTGTTCAGACCATAGCAGTATTTAATTTTAAAAAAATGAGAATATTGACTCATAATTGTGACCAGTCGAAGTGCACTAACCCTGAACAGCCTCCTGGCCTCCACCTGTCCTTGAATGTGTTTCCTCTGATTTTTTTGAATTTTTGGAACCCAACCATCCTTGGCATTATCTAATGCACCACCTTCATTTGCAGTATAAGGAAACTCTGTCCCAAGGAGGTTGACTTGACCAGATCACACAGTATATTAGTGGCAAATCCCGGATTAAGTCCAGGTTTTCCATCTCAGAAGAGAATTCTCTCTTCTGTCGTTTTTAAGCCTAGTTGAATTAAGGAGAGAAAATGGAAAACATTCTTGTTTTCTTTCCTGTTCTACACTTCTCATGCCAGCAATCTGTTTTTCCCCTTTGGCCTGAGCTTATGATATGGAGGTGTCCGCCTCTCCTTTTGAGTGAGAGCCAGGCAGATTCCCTCAGCTCTCCTCTTCGTTTCCCCTAATCTTCCCCTCAGGCTACCTTTCTCTCCCTACATCCCAGATTCCTGTCTCTGATTGCTCATAACAAAACATTATGCACACTATCGTTTTTATTAATCTCTGAGGTATTTACTCTAATAATGTTAGTAGAGAACAGCAGAGATCACGTGCTTGTCATATGGATGGCATGTGTACTTTCATTGTCCATCATTAAAAATAAGTTGCTTAAGCTTTTATTTGCATATGTATGTAGCAAATAAAACAACTTGACTCTTGGAGAAAATAGAAATGTAGTTTCCCCTAAGAGTTAATAATGTGGACGTGTTTCCTTTCCTATTGAGATAAAGCAGCAAAAACATCTAACAAGGACCGTATGTATGAGTTGCAGCATGCAGGCATGGAAATGCATATGTGGCTTCAGCAAGAGGTACTGTAGGTTAAGGTCACGAGAAAGAAAGCAGCCTCACAGACATCAAGGAAATAGTAACTATTTACCGACAGCCAGACATTTCAAATAATAGCTGGGATACCAGAACCACTTCAAAGGGAACTGGCCAGGAAATAGACAAATAATGAACTTGAATACTTCTGAGATTCCGGAAATTCAAAAGCAGAGCCTTCCGATATCTGCATCAAGGTATATCATGAGCAATTATTTCATTTCTGGAAATTGCTCAAAGTCTTTTACAGAAATAAAAGACTAAAACCATTTTCTGTCTTTGACTGATACATGTGTACTGTTAGAAACTTTGGGGCAAATTTAAAGAAAAACCCTCTGAAATCATGAACAATGTATACTGTACAGAAAACAGAGATTTTTGTTTTCTTTTGAAAAGTAGCATTACGTGAATAACGTCTACCAGGCCAATGAAAAATAGTCCCTGAGGTGTTTCTTAAACTGGCTACACAATTTTAGTTTTCAGAAGTACACCTGATTTTTTTTAGGTTTAATTTCTGATTTAGGAGTAAGAGGGAGTAATCATTAATTTTAACGACTATATTGATTTTTAATAATTGTAATTAAGTAGTTAAGAATGTTATGTTAGGTACATAGCAAATGGAAGATCTTTCATTTGTAATTTTTGATTTTTAGGGAACTTAGGCTCATATATTTCTAGTAAGTCACCAGTAAAAGCCTTTAAAGTATAGTTACTGAAAGTAGTAAAAACAAAATAATTAGACTGGTTATTTCATTTCTTAGTATTAACATTTGCAAAAACTATTCCCAGGACTACTTATTTTTAAATGAAAAAAATTTTTTTCTATTCCAAATCCATAAAAATGGGCATTGGTCTTTCAGAAAACACATTCCTCACTGGCACCATTGATAACCCAGAATTTGGGAGTGGCCTTCTGCTATAAAATGACATAAAATCTAGCTACAACCACTTTACACTTATGTAAAATTGGATTTGCTTTTCTTGGGCACTTCCTTGCCCAGAAAACCTCCCACAGGGAGGCAGTGTGGTCTAGAGAATGAAACACCCATCTTAACCTCCTTCTAGCTTTGCCACTATCTCCTGCATGATCACCTCTAAAGTCTTCAAGATTTTAAAAAGTCTCCATTGGTTGTTCTAGTCACAAGGGCACCCTCTTTTTTATATGTAACACTTATCTATTTTGGGTCTTTTAATTAGAAATATGCTTATATGAGAGATGAGGGGAACATTCCTTATCTGTGCCTTGAGGAGAGACTGGTAGAGCTTTAGGGATGTTGGTACTTGCACAGAAGCTGCTGATTTGCTTCATGTCCCTTTTATCTTCTCAAATGTTCTGTGGCTCCCTCCATCCCAGGCTTGATAGAGATGGGTAAAGGAACTTTGGGCATGTTTGTTTGTTCAAATACATTTTTCTGAGTACTTGTTGTTACAGGCACTGTGCTAGATGGTAAGGATGAATAGGTGAACGATCATCTTTGATTCAGGGAATTCACAATCTGAAAGGACAGAAAAGACAACTCAGACAAGAATGCAACATGATAAGTGTTCCTGTAGAACTGTGCTGTCAAAAAGAAGAAACAGTTCTTGGAAAGGTGAAGGGGAGGGGAAGACAGAGTTTTCTGGAGTCCTTAAAAATGCCCCACACAACCTCTGTTCTGAGTACTGCACAGTTAGGACAAACTGTGCAGGTCAGTGCTGCTGCTATGTAAGGCAGGTAAGGGGGGCTAGCAGCACATGAGTTTATACCTTTTGTGAGGATAACCGATAGTCATTAAAAGATTTATAGCAAGGAAGGACATGACTATATTTGCATTTTTGGAATAATTGCCTGCTGAAGATAAGCTCTGTGGTAGGAAGAAGAACTGAGAGGTTAGCACAGAAACCCATGTGAGAAACAATGAGCTCAAGGTTTGGCATTGAAGTGAAGACACAGAGAAAGGACCATATTCACAAATGCTCTTGAGGCAGATTCTAAAATGTCTTGTAACTGATTGAGTGTGTGGTCCAGTGAGAGTGAGGAATCCAGGTTGCTCTTTGGATTTTGGTTTCAGTGGTGGGAGAAAAGAGGGCTGCTCAAGGCAAGAACTATTTGTGAGAGGAGGTACCACACGGGGACTAGGAATGGTGATGACCTAAGTCTGAGATGTTTGGAGCTTTGCAGATGTTCATTGAATGTTAGTTCATTCATTTCTCCAGCTTAGTTTATCCACTGAAATCTTCAGCTGCCCAGTAGGCATTTAGGTGCCTGAATCTAAGGCTGAACATAGGTCTAAAATTGACTGACAGTGAGATGGTTGGTTCAGCTAAAGAAATGGGTGAAACTGCCAGAGAAATGAATGCAGAATAAAAAAAGAAGAGGCAAAGGACTGAACTTTGAAGCAAATCAATATTAAAAAGACAGAGGGCTGTAGTTATTAAAATGTTGTTTTCAATGTTTCATTTCTAACTTCATATTTCAGTGAGTGGATAGAAGAAGATTGAATGTTTAGAATTTGGCTTAAGGGACAGTCTACCAGCTCTGTGAAAACCAACAAAAACAACTGTGTTTCACTCAGTGGGGTCCAACAGTGGCATAATTTTGAGATAAATCATTTTTCTAGCAAGAAAAGGGCAACTAAATTGCTTATTGATTATTGGTTCTAAAATAATACTCAAACTATAAATTGACGAAACTAGCAGTGTGGATATGAAATTTATGGCTGGGGATATATTTACTTACTGTATCTTAAACATCTGGATGGATCTTTTCCCATGTCTAGGGAGATTAGACAACATTTTTGTAGTTCTGTGCTATCTCTTTTTGTTCCTTTAGGTTTAGTCCTCTACATTGAACTATTTTTTTTTTTTTCTAGATCCTGAGGACTGAACACCCAGGGTGCTTTACTACTGAGCTACATCCCTATCTATCCCTTTTTATCTTGAGATAGGGTCTTCCTAAATTGCTGAGGCTGGCCTTGAACTTGGAATCCTTCTTCCTCAGTCTCCCAAATCACTGAGATTATAGGGGTGAGCCTCTACACCTGGCTGTAGAACTATTCTTAAGACTGTTTTTCCTTTTCCAGTTTTCTTCATTTTCAAATCAAGAAGTCAAAGATAGGGCTCCAATATAAGAAAAAACACTGGCATCAACTGCAAATTATCAACTGTTTTTAAAGATGTTATGACTGAGTAAAATGGTCGGTTACCAGTTACCTTGAGTCCTCCTTCTCTGAATGCTGAAGTATAACATCAGAGAGGCACGCCTAGGCAAGCGAAGAATGGAAAATGAAGCTTTATTTAAAGGATAGAAGAACAGACTTCTCCTGGAGGAAGAAGGGGACCCAAAAGGCAGAATCTGTGGGATGAGGAAGTCTCATTACTTTTATACAATTAATGTCTTTGTCCTTTTACATTCCTCTCCTCTATCTTGTTAATTTCCCTCATTCTGTACCTGAGATTGGAAGATGCTAGTGGGGAGGCAAAGGTGGTGAAGAGGTGGGTTGACTGCCCATTTTTAATTCTGGCTTTATGAGGACAATGGGAGTCTGTGTGGCTAGAAATTAGGCAGATGGCTAGTGTTAGGTCGGTTTAAGGCAGCTAAGGGGAACAAAACACCAGGTAGCCCGCATGTGCAAAAGAACAACCAATCAGCCACCGACAGACAAGCAGTGATGGCACCTCATAACCACCTATCAATCAGCCGATCCCCCAACCAACCCCAGGAGGACACGCAACTCCCCAAAACCTCCCTTTCCTATTCCAAGCCCTCCCCTTCCTGCCCTAAGCCCATAAAAATTTCAATCCAGCTGAGCCTGTGCATGATTCTCCCAGACCCACCCTGTTGGACTGAGGAGTCTCCCCAGGGAGCTTATATCAATAAAGCTTTGCCCAGCTGTTTTAAATATGCCTCTTTTTGACCACTGATACCTGACCTTATAGCTAAGAGCAAGATACAGAAGGAACCTTAAAGAGGCAGCTGGGGATGAGCAAGAAAGGTGCATGGAAGCAGGTTAGATTGGAGGTATGATTTACTCAGTGTACAGAAAAACAAAAACAAAACAAAACAAAATCTAAAATGGTTCTCAGTCTTGAAAAATGTCAAAAGGAAGAGAAATTACTTCTGCTCAAGGAGTTCCAGCACCAAGTCTGCTCTGTGGGCACGTGGGTGCTCATGCCGTTCTCACATTGCCTGAGCTGTCCATATTCCTGTTGACAGGAATCCCACTATGAATCTGCATGTGAAAGCATCTCTTTGGCTTTCTTCTTTATCTCCCTCTTTTCTTTTTGGAAATACACTTTTATTTTTGCTCATCCTCCCCACTCTGACCTCCAACCCCAGCCATTATGAGCCTGGTAGGCATCGTGGTTGTTGACTCTTAGCTAATCTCATAAACAAAGCTGTGCTAATGTGATCATTACTGGGAAGGAGAATTCCAGAGTTTTAGAGGTAGTAGCCTTTTAGACAAATTGGGCTTTTCTGTCCTCTTAACTGGATGACTTTATAGGTCAAGGTGTCAGGGAATGGCTGTAAAACCACAGCAGCATGATTATGTATACAGCCAGCATATTAATTTAAGAAAAACTTTGACCTTTTTCAAGTCACCCTTGTTAGGTTGGTTCAGCGTGTTCAGTTAGGGGTGGCCAGGGCAGCCGCTGAATGGAGCAGCCAGCCAGAGGCTGACGTCAGCAGTAGGGACGCCTCCTGTCAATCAGCAGGCTTTTCCTGATTCATCCAGGAAGGACTCTGACCTTCTCTTCCTGCCTTAAGCCCTCCCCTTCCTGACCAGGCCTTTTAAATTTTTCTGTACCCCGGAACACGTGCGCTATTCTCCAGGACACACTTTGATGGACGGGAGAGTCAGCCCCAGAGTGTATTTCCAATAAAGCCTTGCCCAGTGGTTTTAATTTGCTTCCTTTTGGTCATCTGGCTTTACAACCCTTGTATGTAGAAAATTAAATCAGAACTTCACCAACCAAGCCTGCTATAGGTCACAACACAGGAAATTGAATTTGACCTATAAATGTATATTGAGAAAATAAAGTTTATGGAATGAGATGAGTAAGATCCACTGTAATATACTCAGATGCTGTTCCAGCCACAATAGTTTCCTTCTCTTCCTTATAAATAACAGACTCATTCCTTTTCTCAAAGCTTTTCACTGCTGTTCCATCAGTCTGAATGCTTTCCCTTTAAATACCTACATGGCTTTCTCCCTCATTTTCCTCCCTTCCTAGAGATGACCACCTGATCTAAAATACCATCCCTCCCAGCACCCACTACTCTTTATGCTCAGTGCTATTTTTCTTCACAGCACTTATATATTATTGAGCAGTGTGTATTTATTTGTTGTTATTCTCTCTCTTACAAGCTCCTTTTAGTTGGGGATTTGCTTACTGCTGTATTCTCAGAGCCTAGTTCAATATTTGCTATCAAGTAAATAATTAATAAATATATTTTGAATGAATAAATGGTGGAGTTAGACATAGAGGCCAGGTCTGGGAGTCCTGAACCACTGCACTTTTCAGTATATGTACTGGTTTTCATATGGTTTATGGCTCATCTCTTACAGTCCTTGTGTTCCCTTTCCTTGCCTTCCCTGTAAACACTTCTTAGCTTCACCAATAGAAATGCACTTACTAATCAATTCTTGGAGAGATTTCCAGGCCTGGGGGTTTCCATTCTTTATGGCACATTGAACCAACTGGGAATCTTAACAGTGCAATTACCAGGTCTTGAGCCTGCACTCTTCATTTAGTAAGTGTGTCTGAGAAGCTCTGTGTTAAAATCCTTTAAGAGATTCTGAAATTAGTGGTCCAGTGACTACATTTTAAGAAACATCTAGGTAATAGCAGATTCTCTTAGTCTCTATTAGGTTTTTACCATGGGGATAATCTTTAGACTTCAGACACTACAGACTGTGTTAGTTTTGCAAGCATGTGGGGAGCATGTAGCATGGTTGCTGCTGTGGGCCATCAGCAGGTTTCAACAGATGAGAAGTGGTTGAGAGGAAGGAGGATGAAGAGCTTCTGAATAACAGCATGTTGCATGTGTGTGCCAGTTTAGTGCAACATTGGAGGTCAAGGCTAGGGGGCTAGGTTTAGCCCCTGGCTGTTTAGGGAGAAGTCCATTCAAGCCTAGAGCTTTTTTACTTCTTAGCTTGACCTCATGAACACTGGAGCAGACTTTTTATAAAGGTGTACTCATTTTGGATTATATTTCTAAGGTGGTGATGATCATTTCAATGACTATGGAAGAGGAAACTATGGGAAGGCACAGAGGGACCATAAATAAGGCAGTGGTTACCAAAACTTCCAAATCCAAACAGAGGCATGAGGTTTTCAACAGTTGGTTTGAAAGAAAGCAGGACATTGAGAACTACTACACACACAGACACACATATATACACACACAAAGACATATGCGTATCCATGTATTTCTATATATATCTCAAGTGAGCTTCTTTGTATAATAACATCTATCAAAGTACCTGGAAAGTAATAATCACAATACATGATAGTTATCATCATTAATGCATTTTGTATGGTCAAGCAGGGGACTGTCATACTTATTCCACCTTGTGAGTTTCTCCAGGGTGTCCAGCCTTCAGTGAAGAAACAAGATTTCCATAGTATATTTGAAGTATGTTGAACTCTTCAAGAAAACAAAGAAAAAAGTCTAATTCTGGTATACTCATTTTCATCACCATTGTCATTTAAGAGTTCACCAGGCGCTTCTAACCATTTTTCTAAAGGCTCAAACTCAGAAGTGTCCAAAATATAATTGGCCAAATGCCTCATTTTTGAAACTGTGTGTTTGGAAGAAAACTTCTTCCACATGTTATTAATTATTTTACACATAATTAAGGACTTCCAACAAGTTAAAAGGATTTCAAAGATTTATTTTCCTTTAGAAATTAAGTTGCATTTGGCTGCGCTTGAGACTGAAACATTAACTATGTCATCTTTCTTTGGGCAGGAACACTGATTGTCGTTGTTGTTTAGCTTTCCCATGGAGCCCCAGTAATTAGCATAGGGCCTGTCAAATAGAAGGGGCTCCGATATTTATTGAATGAGTGAACCATTAGATGACTCTAATTTTTTTGTGATCCTATTATTTGCATTCAAAGGTCCTGACTTCTTAAGGGGTGTTTCCCTTAATAAGCTTTATGTAGCTTTCGTGAGTTTATTACTTTCCCAAGGCTGCTGTAATAAGTTAGCTTGAACTGGATGCATTGGAACAACAGAAATTTATGCTCTCAGACTTTGGAGACCAGAAATGCAAAATTAAGATGTTAGAAGAACTGTGCTCTCTCTGATGGCTTTAGGGAAGAATGCTTCCATGCCTCTTCCAGCTTCTGGTAAGCTCAGATGTTCCTTGGCTTGTAGCTGCATAATTCCACTCTTTGCCTCTATCTTCACATGGACTTCTGCTTTGCTGTGTCTTCCTCTTCTGTTGCTTATGAGGACACTTGACATCTGAATAATCTCTGATAATTAAATAATAATAGTAACTGAATAATCTGATTCTTAAAATACTTCATTACATCTGCCAAGTTCCTTTTCCTAATGAGGTCAAATTCATAGGTTCTGGGATGGGGACATATCTTTTGGAGTGCCACCATTCAACCCACTCTAAGGGCAAATGAAAATGTTCATGATTTATAGTGGAGTTCTCATTGCTCTGACCAGTTTTCTTATTCTCTCTCTGCAACAGATTTTCTCAAGTTGTTTTGTAGCTGAGAATCTTTTTGCAGTTGAGGATGTGGTTTGTGTCTAGGTCTCGTTTAGAATAAAAGATAGGGGAAAAACAAATCAACATTTCATTTATATATAGGAAAAATACAGAGAATGTTGAAAACTGGAGGGTGGAGAGAGGAAGTTGACTAAGTGCTCAAGAAGTAACGTTACACCCAACCTGGTCATGTCCGCATGATCTATTAGGGAGGGGTATTTGATACACAATGGTTTGGGTGTTGATAAATACAAAGAGTAGTGGTTATGATGGGCATAAGCGGGTGACTTCACAATAATCTCAGCATTTCATCCTTTGTGTAGAGAATTGATTAGTCATAAAGACAAGGCCAGAGACTCCTGGGATCAACAGATTGAAATGAAAGCCCCATGAAGAATACTGATCAGGAAACAGACCAGGGATAGATTGTGGCTTCTACATTGAAACCATCTGCATTTGATTTGGCAGTAGTAAAATGTAAGGTCTTGGAATGTATAAATATCAGAAGAAATAGTACATCAGTGGGAAGTTATTCCAACATTAAATAAAGAGCCAGTGAGAACACATTCAGAATTCTTGTAATTCTGGTCAGCATTTTATTGAGAGGAAATTGTGGAAATTGAAAATGTTCAACAGGTGGCAACTCAAGTGACTAAAGTGACCTTTCTTTCTTTCTTTTCTCTTTGCCAAGCAAGGGAAAATATTTTGTGAAAAATGAGCCAGTGTTGCCCAAGTGAAAGAATTCTTGGAGAAAAAGGAGAAGTCATGGAGTAAAAAAAAAATATCCTGAAAGGGAAGAATGCAGTGAATGAATGGGAAATAGAACTAGAGCACCACAGGGAGACCTTGCTGAATATGACACTCACATGCTGGCGAAGAAGCCTCTTGCTCCAAGGCTTCATCATTGAAGTGAGATTTTAATGCGTCATGGAAAATGAAATAAGCATTTGTCACATCCAGTGGCAGACTAGTCATACAAAAATGTATTGATGAAAATGAGAAGCACCTGCAACTTTGGGAGTCAAGAAAAACTGAATGTGTATTTGGCTCTCCAGGGAAAATTGTAAATCTTTTCCTGTCACTGGAAATTTCTTTTGGTGAATTCATTGTTAAATTCAGGCAACTGATGTTGCATAGTAAAGATACCAATGAAGGTTTTGGGGATTGATACAGAAATGAAATTTCATAATTGCCATGTGAACATCCTCATGAATATGCAAATAAAATAGGTTCTTCCCATTAATATTACATCCTTTCAGAACAATGGAGATACACATATGCTGACAGCTTCAGTTTCTGCTTATGACATTTGGACCCCCTTATTTTCTTTCCATTTTGTATCACTAATGTCCTTCCTCCCACTTCTCCATCTCTGCCTAGACACAAGTGTATGACAGTTTCTGCATCCCTACAACATCCTCAGGTAGCAGTCCAGATGTCCCAAAAAGCATTATTTTAGGCTTGTTTGGAATTTAATATTTTAAAATCAATTTTACATATCATATATATAATTAAGAAACCTATCCCCGATTGCTAAAACACAATCTATCAATTACATGACTTTTTTTTAGGTTCAATTAATAGCGTAAGAATAAGCTTCTGATTATGTCCCCATGGAAGACAGACCAACCCATTCCTCTTATGTTCTTTCTTCTCTTTTTCTACTTTTCAATGTAATTTCTGATCTTGATCATTTGTTTACCTATTTTCAAACTCCTGGACCAGTGGTTCATGAAGAAGTCTGAAAAAAGCTTTGGGAGAGCACATCATAATTAGTTGGAGAGTAGGAAGAAAGGAATATTTATTTTTATGTAAAGTGACAAAGAAATCATGCTTCACTACTATACTATTTAATATATGGATTGGAAACACATGTATATGTTTGATAAATAAATATACATATAGTATGTATGTATTTTAGAAAATCCCATGTATTTTAAAATATTTTTTCTCTATAATTTTTAGCACTAAACTGACTTCAAAACAACTTTTTATTTCATTTTTCTAATATATAATATATATTATATTTCTAAAATAAATATATATATATATTTTAGTTGTAGATGGACGCAATATCTTTATTTTATTTATTTATTTTTATGTAGTGCTGAGGATAGAACCTAGTGCCTCACATGTGCTAGGCAAGTACTCTACCAGTGAGCTACAACCCTAGCCCCTCAAAACAACTTTTTAAAACTAAACAATTGATTCAGTAATGCCTCAGAACTTTAAACTTAGTTTATTTCCCTTTGTATTTTTTCTTCTTGAAAATGTTCAATTTTTGACATACAAATAATAAAGTAGGCCTATTGCATTTCTGGGTCTTTGGTGCTATTTTCCAGAATTTCCTGCTGAAATATTGAACAGTGAACAGAGGTGTCTGAATGTCTCATAATGACCCCTGTAATGCTGGGTACTAGCATGCGGAAACAATGGCTGGGTTTTACTTCTACATCTGTTTTGAAGATTTGACCTATTATATTTCTTTCTCTTCCTTTATGCTTTTTTTTCTTTTTGTCTAATTGCCGCATTAAAACACATATTTATTTAAAATTTCTTCTTTGACTACAGTGGTTTAGCCTAGTTGAAATGCAGTAACTTGCCAAATCTTAGTTTTAGCAGGAGGTTCTAATTTTACAGAGCATTTTTCGGGAGGATTTTTAGGTCAGAGGAAACTGCATATAAGATTAGCTTAAAGAATAGGTAAGTGCTCTTCTCATGTAATTCACTGGCAAACCACTATGGTGGTTTGTCTTTCTGTAGCAGTTTGTCTGCTTATAACAAATTTTAGATTTTAGCCTCTTTAAAGTAAGACATTTATTAATTACCAAAAAGATAATAGTAGTGATGTCCTGTCCTTACGATTTTTTTCTTTTTCTTTTCTTTCCCTCTCTCTTTCTTTCTTCTTTCCCTTTCTTCCTTCCTTCTTTCCTTTCTTTTTTCTTTCTCCTTCCTTCCTTCCTTCCCTCTCTCTTTCTCTTTCTCTTTCCTCTCTCTCTCTCTCTGTCTGTCTTTCTGTCTTTTCTCCTATGTGTGTGGTGTGTACTGAGGATTGAACACAGAGGTGCTTTACCACTGAGCCATATCCTCAGCCCCTTTTATTTGTTTACTTTTTAATTATGAGACAATATCTCACTATGTTGTTTAGAGCCTCCTTAACTGGCTGAGGCTGGCTTTGAACTTATGATCCTCTTGCCTCAGCCTCCTGAGCTGGGATTACAGGCATACACCATTGCACTCAGCCCTTATAACTTTATTAGTCTTAGAAAAAGAAAACTCTTTCTCTAAAGTGCTTGAATCCTTAATTTGTTTCTTACTTCAATTAAAAATACTTATTGAGCATGTGCTAAGTTCCAGATGCTGTGTTAAGGCATGGGACATCACCAAAACAGACCCAAGCTTTACCCTTCAAGGAACTGATAGTCTATGGGGCAATTTAGACAATAAAGAAATCATTGCACTTAAAATAAATATTGAGTCAGGCGCGGTGGCGCAAGCCTATAATCCCAGCACTTTTGGAGGCTGAGACAGGAGAATTGCGAGCTCAAAGACAGCTTCAGCAACAGCGAGGCGCTAAGCAACTCGGTGAGACCCTGTCTCTACATAAAACATAAAATAGGGCTGGGGATGTGGCTCAGTGGTCGAGTGCCCCTGAGTTCAATCTCCAGTACCTAAATAAATAAATAAATAAAAATAAAATAAGATAAATATTGTAAACTTTAAGATGTTGAATGTTTTTAAGAAAAGATTTTAAAAAGGCATTGAGGGCAAAGATAAAAGCAGTGACACAGAACAGCAGAAGTACTACTGGCATCCCTGCAGCTCTTTTTTATCTGATTTGTATTCAGGTCTAAAAGTAGGGTCCATTTTTAGTTTATTTTAGAGCAGTTTTTGTAGGTATCATTATTTTCTCTGGGAGCATGAAAATTTTTGACCACTTTACTTCACAGGTGTGATTCAAGTTTAATGAAAGTCAGTTTCTTTTTTACCAACTGTTGCAGACCAAGTTTAGGGGTGAATGGAGGGTGATTTGGGTACATAGTTTCTATATATGATCTTGTGTTTCAGCAAAAGATAAAAAAGTTGAAATTTGATAGTTTTTGGAAGCATAATGTTTGCAATTTAATCTAGTGTAAATACTAGAGTAAGTATTTTGTGTATGTTCACATGTGTAATAATCTTTCTGTATGCATAGGCCAATTAGCTTATGGAATCAGTTTGGATGATTCAGCAGCTTTCAAAAAAGAACTCCTTTAAGTCACTTCTTTAAGGATTAATTGTATCCTTAAAGAATGTTATAAATCTATCATAAGAATGGTATTAACATCAGAAATTATTGCTTTCTGAATGTGTAGATTACCTGTTGGAGCTATTTCTCTTTCTAATCTATCCTTAAAAATGAAAAAAAAAAATAATTAAGCAATCCTGACTATAAGCTTTTCTGTTTTGGTTTACCTTCATATGGAGCTTGCATATTTTCAATATGGCTGACAACCATAGTCAAAAATAATCCTAATGACTATGGGTAGCTACAAAAAAGGTGAGAAAATAAAGACAGCATTTAGTATTAAATAAAGATAGCATTAAAGTGGGTAGCAGAGCCAAGAAGAGAATTTAGGGCTGTGTATTCTCCAGTTTGTGCTTAATCGCTAGGGCTACATTGCTTTTCTTGACCACAGAGGATTTGGGACAATACCATTGAAATTTGGTTACAAAAGATTAGGGGATAATTCTTCAAGAAGTTTCAATGAGAAACTTTTCAAACTCTCCTAATTAATTTGTTTTAGGTCATCATTTTCCTAATTAGGTTCTGTAGGTCCTTTGTTCAAACAAATTTTGGAAACTTTGTATTATGTGGAATTCAGTAGGTTTGGCTTTGCAGAATCTTTAAAGCTTTCATGTACCCTGTGACTGACTAAAGAAGAAAAATATGTTGCATTTTTCTAATTTACTTAACCCCTAGCCATTCTTTTGAGGATCCCCTTTCCATAATTCGGGGAGAATAACTTAGAGTTATTCAGAATGTGGCTCTCATTGTGTGCCTTTTCACGTGATACGATAATTTGCACACCTGGGGGTTACTTCAAAATATAAGGGTAGAAAAGAGTAATGGTTTGGGATGAAGATTCTAGCAAGCCTACAGAGAGAAGAAATTCCCAAAGAAGTAGAATTTTCTTTAAATTCCTTTATGGCAAAAAACAACAACAAAATCACCAGAGTCAAGGGGAAGCAAATAGGGAAATCAACTCTGGTTGCAATTATTGTCAGATAAGTCTTCCCTGTGAATGGAGACACAGGAAGTTGCCTGCAGGTTTGGAAGGAATGGAAATAGGCAAAGCATCCACAACTTCTTACAAGGGATTCATACTGTGACCTTGAATTATAATGATAATATCAAGTCATGAAGTGTCAAGGACTCAGTGGCATTGTGGTGATGGAGTAGCAATGGTGATAAAGTGACAATCAGGTTTGAAGGCAGCATGTACCAAGCATGAAGCTTTCCTTTCAGCACAGTACCCTTTGGTGAGCCCCATTTTCCCCAGCACCTTAATCAAAAATTAGAATCCTGAACTTTAGCCTCAGCCTTAGCCTCATCAACTGCTGCTTCTGGAGTAATTGTGCCAATGGTGGAGCTCTCTGACGGTTCACTGTAACCTGGCTCAGCTGGGCCTTGACTCTTATCCAGTTTTCTTCTCTAAGGTGGTCAGAAGTTGCAAAATCACAAGAAAGTAGTTCTGGAGCTTCTTTATTTTGAGACTTTGAACATTTAACAATAGATGTAGGAGAGATCTCACAAGCACCTCCCTTGCAGAAGACATACTAAGTGTCTGTGTGTGTGTGTGTGTGTGTGTGTGTGAGAGAGAGAGAGAGAGAGAGAGAGAGAGAGAGAGACAGAAAGAGAGAGAGAGAGAGATTGATTCACACTAATTTTAAATATGTGATTCAGTTGTGGAGAGTTTTGTGCTTTTAGATTGTATTTTATTTATGAATCACATCAAAGTATTTAACAGGAACTTTAGTTTGAAAAATATTCATCATCAAAAGCAAATATGTGGGCAGAAAAAAATCATTTGGCTTCCTATTTGATATAGGCCATGATTTCTCCAGGTGAATGAGAACGGACATCTGAGTGAGTCTCAGAAGAGGCCAAAGTCCGTGGAAGGATCATATGGACTCCTGTGAACACTGCACAGACCTGTCTTCACATTGGAGATCTAAGACAGTGTATGAAAGCAGAGATACAGGTGTTGACCAGGCCTATGATCCAAGCCTGCTTTGGATTACACACAATGGCCTTTTTTTTTTTTTTTTTTTGGTACTGGAGATTGAACTCAGGGGCACTCAACCACTGAGCCACATCCCCAGCCCTATTTCGTGTTTTACGTAAGACAGGGTCTCACTGAGTTGCTTAGCACTTCGCCGTTGCTGAGGCTGGCTTTGAACTCGCGATTCTCCTGTCTCAGCCTCCCAAAATGCTGGGATTACAGGCTTGCACCACCACGCCCAGCTCACAGTGGCCTCTTTTGAGAGTCCAGATTTCAAATGGAAATGGTGAGCAATGCCTGGTCCCTCATGAGTGCTGAGCTCTGGGTGATGCCCTTTACCTTTTGGACATGAGCTTGCTGCAGTCATGAGTACATCTCAGCAACAGGCCAAAGGTGAAGTGTTTTTTGTTTTTGCCATGGGACTCTCTTTACTGGTATACTTTGATGCAAACCAAAAATAAAGAATAATCCAAGTAAAGCAACTGAATTGTGCACTTTTTAGGAAATTCCTACAGCTATCTTGTTTTGGCAATTCTACCTGTTACTTTTGTTTTATAACTTCAGATTTGCTTTAATTTCTGATTGATATACATGGAACTTCAGCTGTTTTATGAACACACTTAGAAATGTTACATGTTTTATGATTTTTTTTATAATGTACAAATTCTTATTTTTTATCAAAAATATTTTTATTTAAAATTTACTTTTATTTTTATTAACACATATTGTACAGATCAAGGGGATTCATTGTGATATTTCCATACAGATATACATAATGTAAAATACTTTTATAATGAGAATGATTTTATTCTATATTTGCTGATAAGAGGTTGGGGGAAAATTTTATGTTCAAGATTTTGGTATTTCTGATAGAACATGAAAATGTACTTTCTTTTGTACTTTTTAATCTCTCTAATGTGAATTTGATCCAATAATTAGACAAATACTGTTCAAAGAGCTATGGGGTTCTATAAAAATTTGATGAATATCATAAAATTGAATTTTAATAAAATGTAAAAACAACCCAATATGTGCAGCTGTTAAATACCAAACTTTAGCATAATGAAAGCCACAGATACATGTCACGATTAACTTTAGCAAAATGTTTTAAAAATAAAAATGTACAAAATAACTGTACTCGATAACGTTGCTTTGATCTGCATTCTGTATTGGTTGTTCAGAAATTTTTTTAAAGAAGGATTCTGCTGTGAAAAGCAAATTGAAAATAATTAAAATTTAAAGTTAGAGAAAAATGCTAGGAAGTCTGTGAGTAGTCTTTGTAGGTTTCTGAGAAAGAAAACCTGGATTGCCAACCTCCTTCCTACCCACCTCTAAATCCAACCTGCTACATTGTACTGAAATAATTCCAAAGGACCAAGAATCAGGAATACTGACCTTATTTGAGTTTCCCCCATCATCTCCGCAACCCGAGTCTATTGCCTTTGGCAAAACATTCAGTTCACCAGTTCCCAAAACTCTTGGTTAAAAGGTAGTCTGTAATCATAAAGCATTATTTGATCATAAGACTAATTTTTGAAAAGGGAACACATATCTACTTTTTTTTTAAGCCAGAGATTGAACCCAGGGATACTTAACCACTGAGCCAAATTCCCAGCTCTTTTATTTTTATTTTTTTAGTTTTGAGACTCACTAATTTTCCTAGGGCCTCCCTAAGTTACTGAGGCTGGCTTTGAACTTGTGTTCAAAGCCTCACCTTCCCGAGTTGCTGGGATTACAGCATGGGCTACCTTGCACAGCTATATCAACTTCTTGAACCTAAACATGGCATTCTACAAAAAGAGTAAAAATATACTCTTCAACATATGGAGTGATGGATATGCCAGATATCCTGATTTGATCATTATACAATGTATACATGTGTCAAAACATCACATGGTACTCCATACATATATGCAATTATGTGTCAATTAAGAACAAGATAAAAAGAGAAAACTCTTGCCTCACTTTTGACAAAACAAGCAAAAGTAATAAGGCTTATGAGTCTCTCAGTATCTAAACTGGAATGATCACCTTTGGTAAATAGGACTTTTCTGCACAGTGTTTAGAATCATGTCCAGGAAAGGCATGTGCAGAGAATTGAGTAATGACTTAAAGTCACCACTTTATTAATCTTGGGACAACAGTTATATGGCCCAGAATTTTCTTTGGAATTGCTCTGAAATCAAAAACATTCAAAAAGAGGAACATGAATAAGGATCAGTGTGTTCTGATGTGATAGCTTCAATTCTTTTTTGCTTTCCTTAGACACTGGTTCTACAAAAGTAGAAAGACATTACTTAACAAGTGTATTCAAAGGAGGACACTAGACTTCTTTCCTTTGAAGAATTACTCTAAGAAGAGAGGACCCTGGACCCATAACTAGCTGATCCACTGATGAGCAAAACTGAAGACTGGCAAAAGGTGAGCACCAGCAAAGAGGTTCATTCCATCTGCTAAATATGCAATGACATCATGCTGATTGAAGAACCAAGAATGTCTTTAAATCTGCTTTGGAATTCATTTCCCTTCAAATCTTTTTATTAACATTTATTACTATCTTACAGTATATTGTGAATATGACCAAAGTATATACCCAGGTCAGAGAGAGGCTTATAATACAATTCAGACTTGGAGACTGAAATCAGTTGACACTCAGGAAGGGGAGTGAGAGACAACATCACCTAGGTCCTCTGTGGACTGCTAAAGATGCCCCAGTGGGCCTCTCTCATTCTTCTCATTGATAGATGCTCCATGAGAATTGGAGGTGAATGGATTAATATTGGTGGATGCTCAGGGTTTGGAAAGCTGACCCGGGCAGGACAGAGTTAACTGTAGTCAGCATTCATTCTCGCTGTAAAGTTCCTTAACAAAGTGTATATATGGTTTAGTGACTTGACATGATGTTGATCTCCTTGAATAGTTTTCCAAACATTCTAAGCTACTGTGGGTAACTTTTAGCTCTCTTATTTTTTTTTTTGTTCTGATAATATCAAAAGAACCCCTGTTTTAGGAGTATTCTAGAGGCCAAATTAGGATTTCAACAGTAGAGATAGAATCTCAACTACCTGGGTAAAGTATCCTCCTGATGTGCTCAGGTTCTTCTTTTGTGACTTTATTACTGGGAAGAATGGAGTGGGGAAACATAGCCAGGATTTGCCTACTGTGGAAGTTGCTCAAGTTACACTATCTTTAATTCAAGGACTTCAATGTCCTTGCAAATGTCAACACATTAACTCTCATACTGTCCTTAAATGATTGATAGACTCATTGCCTATATATGAACATGGGAGCTAAAATATCAATCTTATATGCTCTGTTAGGTATTATAAAAAATGTCTAAGGTTGAAATTTGAGCCCTGAGAAAAATTTTAAAAAGCATCTCTTCAATTCTTTTTGTGTTTGGAGGTACCAGGGATTGAACTCAGGGGCATTCAACCACTGATTCGTATCCCCAGCCCTATTTTGTATTTTATTTAGAGCAGGGTCTCACTGAGTTGCTTAATGCCTTGCTTTTGCTGAGACTGTCTTTGTACTCATGATCCTCCTGCCTCAGTCTCCCAAGCTGCTGGGATTACAGGTGTGAGCCACCACGCCTGGACATCTCTTCAATTCTTTAACATCACTCTCATTCTATTCCTTCAAATACAGAAATTAAAAGTGTAGCTTCCAACATGTTTATAACTATAACTTCAAATATTGTTTAGGCCATAATCACATTTTTTAATATAGATGTTCCTATAAAAGATGGAATAGAGAATCAAGACATTTTTAATCCTGTGGCTATCCCTTGATCTTAGATAAGGATGAGGATTCAAATATAAATTTCTTGAGACAATATAAACATGACTTGGGTTATGGGAGTGAAGATCCAGACCATGGTGTCTAGAAACAAAGAATATGAAAATGGAATAACTTGGGGTAGAAGGTTTATTGTTCTGCTTTCTTGGATGCTTCTAAACAGGAGGATATGGAGGTCAAGAGCATAGGGAGGGAGCTCATGCAGTAGGGTAGAGTGAAAACATTAGGACTAGCGGAAATCTTAGGTGCAGTGTTGGTGTGGTGGTTGGAGTGGAGGTGGTGATGGCAATGAAGGAGGAGGAAGACTATGAAGACGAAGTGGTACCTATTAACAGCTTTGTGCAGTGCTGGGCACACAGCCTACTGGGGTGTTGTACCATGAGGGCAAGCGAAAATACACAAACCTATGTTGCAGAAAAAAGTTACAGGGTTAAAATTCTCTACTTTCATACTTGTGCAAATGGAAGAAAATATTCCTAACTTTTGAGAACAAAAATGTCTCATGGACCTATGAAGGGAATGGACAAAGAGTTCCTCCAAACTAAGTAAGAAATAAGAATTTGTAAAATACTCTCCTTCCACTTGCTTTTTTCTATTAGTCAATGAGATTCAACATTTGAATTTCATTATATGATTAGCCATGCATTTCTATATATTCTTTAATTCCCATAAAAATTCCTCTTACACAGGCCTATTATTTCTTTTTTTTTAATATTTATTTTTTAGTTGCAGGTGGACAGAATATCTTTATTTTATTTTTATGTGGTGCTGAGGATCGAACCCAGTGCCTCATGGGTGCTAGGCGAGCACGCTACCTCTATGCCATAACCCCAACCCCAGAATATTTCTATTCTGAAAATGAGGAAATGAGGTTCAGAGAAGTGAAAGTGACTTACCTGAAGTTAGCAAGTGGCAGATTCAGCAAGGGCCAGGGGCTCCGTGACTATCTGATTATTGCTTATCAACCACCATAGAATCCTCTATTGTTTCCTAAGGGTTAGAACTGTTTGCAGAGCTGCTGTGGACTTTGGTGCTAGAGATCTTATTCTATGCTTGGATGGCAAAGTGCCAGAGATTTGTTAAATTAAGACTAAGGAGTTTTGAATAAAGTCATATTGAAAACTTGACAAACAATATTCTCGCTCAATAAAAAGGGCTTGATGAATGTTTTTCAAAAGTGTATATTATGCTCATTAAATGACATTAAGAGAAACTAGGCTTGTTGAAATGTAAACGGGTGGGGAGCACAGAGGACTTGATTTCTTAGAGAGCAAAGTTCTGTGCAGGTATTGTTTTAGAAAAAGCAACAGACAAGTACAAGGGGACATAAGAACAAAGAGCAGGTTTAATTAAACACATTTTTTCTTATGGAATTGATTCCTTTAAGTTAATGCAGGTTTTGAATTCTGTATTTGGCAACACTTGGAACTTCCAAGTCTCTTGTAGAATAGAACTCTCAGTGGAGAGCCCTTTAAATTTATGGTGAGGCAGAGGTCCTGTGTTCACAGACACTCAGGAAAGCACATTCCCTCCTGCTGATGGGGGGTGTTTAATATGCACCAGCCTTTGCTCTGCATAGCACTCACTTTCTTCCCAGACCAAAGCCGTTTATCACGTGGGCCCGAGTCTACTAGAATTTCACCCTGCCATTCCGGGCACTGGTGAGGTCTTGACCATATGTTCAAAAATAAAAAAGATGAAAGAGCTAGTAAGTGGTGGTCAACATGTCTGTAATCAGTACGAAAGAAGAAACAAAACAGGGCAGCAGCCTTCATTTCAATGACAGTTCCAGAAAAGACCCAAATGGCTACCACACCAGGAACAGCAAGCTGTGCTGGGGACTGAGTCCCCAACACATGCAGTAGATCTGCTTAAAAAGACAAAAACAAGCAAAAATCCACATTACATAAAATCAGTGTCCCTAGTCATAGCAGATAGCAGCATCTTATTTACTTTACAGTTCTTACTCTGATCGTAAAGAGAGAGGTTACAGATTTTTTTTTTTGAACTCATTTGAGGAATGGGGTAAATCATTTCAGCTTTAAGATATAGAAAGTCACAGGACTTAAGTCCAGCTTTCTTCAGTAGAAATAGGTTGATGTTTTATTTTCTGGGACCCAGTCTCTTAAGCTGGTCTAAAGCAGCCACCTATCAAGAAGTGGGTAGCTACTCTGTGCTATTCTGTCATTCCTTCAGATCAGGCCCCTAGAGAGATGCTGATGCCAAAGAACCGGCTTCCTATCTCCATAATTTTATTGGTCTCTCTTATTTCACTTCTGAGAATATACTTGGGAGGGGATTGCCAAGGAGTGCTGTAGGACAGAGGAACAGATGGGGTGAAGAATTAGTGGTGAAGAAGTTTAGCAGAATAGACAGTCTGATTTGGGCAGAATGCTAAGGTGTGTTAGATAACAGATCCAAGATTCTTAGCTGTCAAATATTGGACATCAATATCAAAACCAGAGAAGTGACTTTAGGTTACTGGAGGAAAGGAGAGAGGGCAAGAATGTTCCCACATGTTAATGTACATGTGATGCTGGAATCAATTTGGAAGGCAGAAGAGGGAGGGAGTGACAGCTATCTGTCCATCCACCTTGATCTGGAAAGGAATTCCAGGAGCTTGATGGCTTTGTGACATTTTAAAATGACCTTAGAGATCATTGGTTGGAGGAGAATAGTGACTTCTTGCAGATGTGTGCTTCTGTCCCACCACTGTCCCCAAGGATTTAGCATCCCAGAAAAGGGACATAGCAAATTCAGATATCAGATTATACCTCGCATTCTTCTCAGGAAGAGCTGCATCCATACCTTCATTTATTCTTTCCTTTCACTTTTATTGATCATTTGGTAAGTAAAGACACTAAATCTTGGGAGGATAGACAAGACATGTTCCTGTGTCTGCCCTTGATGTTCTCCACCAGGAAGTGGAGAACTGAGACCACCTGGTCACTGGGCTATTGAGATGATTCATAGTTCCTACTCCCAGGTTTAGGCTGTAGCAATCCTTCCCAAGATGCTGCAGATTTTTTATGCACCTCTACTTGGTCATGCAGACTCTTCCCTTCCTGGAAAACGAAAGGGTTTATAGGTGCTAAAAATAAATTCAGATCCTTAGAAACTTTAGAGGATTCACTCTGATCAGCGAGGTGAGAGAATAACATTAGAGAACCCTCTAGTCTTAAGACCCAAACACAGCTACTCCAACTGTCACCCGCAGAAAGATGGTACTATGGTTTGGGTGTAATTAGACATACTCCCCCCAATACTGCACATAAAGGCTTGGTCCTTAGGCTGCTAGTGTTGAGAGGGGCTCTGGACCTTTAAGAAGGGGAATCTGGTGGGAGGTCCTTAGGCTGTTGGTTGGCTTGCCCACAAAGTAGATTGTGGGACTCTGGTCTCTGTTCTACCTCTCCTTTTGACTCAAGATGTTACTGGTTGCTTGAACACACACTCCTGTTAGGATGTGCCATCATCTGCTGCCCACACCAAAACTGAACAGATGCAGGTACCATGCCTTCAAACTTCAAAAACTGTGAGTGAAGTAAACCCTTTTTTCCCCCTCTTTATAAGTTAAAATTATAAGTTGAAATACCAGAAGTTAAGCTTCTGGTATTTCATTGTAGTAATGTAAAGATGACTAACAAGAGGTGACATTGGGAACAACTCGATGTCCCTTTCCTGGGTTAAGTCATTGAACAGTATTATTGGTCTCTGAATCAAAAATGACACAAGAGTTCCTGTGGAATGGCAGGAGCCACAGAGGGCCCTGATTCACCCTCAGGAACCTCCACGGTTGTCCAGCCAAAGGGAGACCAGGCAAGGACTGCTACCTCTAGCCACTGGGGAGCCCAAATTCAGGGCAAGAGTCACTCCAGAGACACCAGTGCAAGGCAGCCCTGTCCAAGGGCTGCCTGGGTCCACCTCAGTTCCACTCCAGAGTTCCTGGGGTCCGGCAGGAGCCACAGAGGGCCAAGATCCTCCCTCAGGAAACTCCACGGGTGTCCAGCCAATGGGAGACCAGGGGCTGCTTGCCGCTAGCCACAGAGGAAGGCATACCCAGGGTAAGAGTGGTTTGCAGAGATGCCAGCATGAAGAGGCCCCACCCAAAAGCGCTCTGGGCCCGCCTCAGTTCCACTCCAGATTTCCTGTGGTCAGGCAAGACAGAAGGCCAAAAACCACCCTTAGGGAATGCCGGGGTGCCCAGTTGAAGGCAGACCAGAGCCTGCTAGCCTCTAGCCCCAGGGAAGCTCACACTCACTGTAAGGGTCACACACAGACTCTCCAGCTTGTAACTCTGCCTAAGTGAGACCTGAGCCCACCTCTAGTTCCTCTCCAGAGTTCCTGTTCACCATCAAGAGTGCAAGAGAGGGGCAAAACAGCCCTCATGGGCCACCTCAGGAGCCCAGCCAAGGCCACTCCCACTGCCCTTTAGAGGCACGTCCACTACCTCCGCCACCAACTTTAGTGGAACTAGTGCCCATCTGGGGACACTGGGGGAACAGAAGTAGCTCCAAGGTGAGACACAGGTGATCTGGAGTGTCAATACAAGATTATAGGATAGAAGCCACAATACCTCAGATTGGTATTGCAAGAAAGGAAGGTACACAATCAACATGAAAAAACAAGAGAAGAAAGTGCCCCAAATAAACCTGGATACCACTGTAACAAAATCCATTGATAGCACAGTTGATGAAATGTCAGAGAAGGAATTCAGAATGTACATAATTAAAATGATCAGCAACCTAAAGAGTGACATAAGTGAACAATTACAGGCAAAAATCAATCAATCCAACAAGGAAATAGGAGAGCAAATAAAGGCAACCATCAATCATTCTAACAAAGAAATAAGAGAGCAATTACAAGTAGCAAAAGATTACTTTAAGAAAGAGCTAGAGATCATGAAAAAAAAACAATCAGAAATTCTTGAAATGAAGGAAACAATTAACCAAATAAAAAACTCAATAGAAAGCATCACCAGCAGACTAGATCACCTGGAAGACAGAACCTCAGATAATGAAGGCCAGATATACAATCTTGAAAATAAATTTGACCATACAGTGAAGATGGTAAAAAATCATGAACAGAACATACAAGAAATATGGGACAGTATCAAAAGACCAAATCTAAGATTTTTGGGATAGAAGAAGGCACAGAATTTCAAACCAAAGGATGCACGATATATTCAATGAAATAATATTAGAAAATTTCCCAAATATAAAAAATGAAATGGAAAATCAAATACAAGAGGCTTACAGGA
>CM053408.1:41591843-41626082 GCA_028644305.1 Xerus rutilus
ATCATTCCTTATAGAAATAGAAAAGGCAATCATGAAATTCATTTGGAAGAATAAGAGACCCAGAATAGCCAAAGTAATCCTTAGCAAGAAGAGTGAAGCAGGAGGCATCATAATACCTGACCTCAGATTATACTACAAAGCTATAGTAACAAAAACGGCATGATACTGGCACCAAAATCGACACGTAGACCAATGGTATAGAATAGAAGACACAGAGACAAACCCACTTACATACAGTTACCTTATACTAGATAAAGGAGCCAAACACGTATACTGGAGAAAAGGCAGCCTCTTCAACAAATGCTGCTGAGAAAACTAAAAATCCATATGCAGCAAAATGAAACTAAACCCCTATCTCTCACCATGCACAAAATTCAACTCAAAGTGGATCAAGGACCTGAGAATCAGACCAGAGACTCAACGCCTATTAGAAGAAAAAATAGGCCCAAATCTTCATCATGACCATACTTCCTTAACAAGACTCCTATAGCACAAGAAGTAAAATCAAAGAATCAACAAATGGGATGGATTCAAACTAAAAAGCTTCTTCTCAGCAAAAGAAATAATCAATGAAGTGAACAGAGAGCCGACATCCTGGGAACAAATCTTTGCCACACACACATTTGATAGAGCACTAATCTCCAGGATATATAAAGATCTCAAAAAACTTATCACCAAAAAAACTAACAACCCAGTCAATAAATGGGCCAAAGAGCTGAACACAAACTTCACAGAAGAAGATATACAATCCATCAACAGATATATGAAAAAATGTTCAACATCTCTAGCAATCAGAGAAATGCAAATCAAAACTACTCTAAGATTCCATCTCACACCGGTCAGAATGGCAACTATCAAGAATACAAATAATGATAAGTGTTGGCGAGGTTGTAGGGAAAAAGGCATGCTCATACATTGCTGGTAGAACTGCAAATTGTTACAACCAATCTGGAAATCAGTATGGAGATTCCTTAGAAAACTTGGAATGGAACCACCATTTGAGCCTACTATCCCACTCCTTGGTCTATACCCAAAAGATTTAAAAATAGCATACTACAGTGATGTAGCCGCTTCAAAGTTTATAGCAGCTCAATTCACAGTAGCCAAACTGTGGAACCAACCTAGATGCCCTTTGATAGATGACTGGATAAAGAAACTGTGGTATATATACACAATGGAATATTACTCAGCAATAAAAGAGAATAAAATTATGGCATTTGCAGGTAAACGGATGGAGTTGGAGAATATCATGCTAAGTGAAGTAAGCCAATCTCAGAAAACCAAATGCTGAGTGTACTTGTTGATATGTGGATGCTGATACATAATGTGGGGAAGGACATGGGAACAATGGTGGAACTCTGTTCACAGGGGTGTAAGGGGGGAGGGGGCATGGGGACAGTAAAGGTGGTGGAATATGATGGTCATCATAGCCCTAACTTTATGCATTACTGCATATATTTTGTGATTCTATACAACTTACAACTAGAGAATTGATATGTTATCCTCTATCTATGTACAATGAATCAAATTGCACTCTGTTATCACGTAAGCCTAAATAGAACAAATACATAAAATATGAAAAAAAAGAAAAAAAAGACACAAAATTCTACAAAGACAGCAAATTGAAGGTTTTAAGAGATTCTAAATTCACTAAAGCTGATAAATATAATGTTTGTTCTACCTGCTAAAGTTGAAATCCACTTCAGTAAATGATAAATACCTATACTCAAGATTACCTAGCTATGTTTTCTGGGATAATAACTAAAAAATTGGACAAAGCTGGTGGAAAGCTTCACTCTTCTCGTTAGCTTACTGAATTGTAGCATCCATTTCTTCGCTCCCCCTAACAGGTCCTCTTTCTGCATCTTCCCACACTGCTTTGACAAGAAAAGCCAAAACCCATGCACTCTCCTTTTTATTATATACAGATTGTTCTCTCCTCTTTCTTAGCTGCTTCTGAAACGGGGCTGCCCAATATGGCAGCCACTGTGTACATGTGATTATTGACTATTTGAAGTGTGGCATATCCTAATTGAGATGTGTTGTAAATGTGAGTGCAGGATTTTAAATACAGTAAAAATGAATGTCTAATATTCATATTTTTATATAGATTGCTTTTTGAAGTGATCATATTTTAAATCTGTTAGTTTAAATGAAATATATTTGCCAATTAATTTCACTTTCTTTTTATAATGTGGCTACTAAAAAATTAAAAATGACACAGATGGCTTACATTATAAATTCCATTGGGTGGTGCCATCCTAGATACATGGAGTCTGAAACTCTTTGCCCCTGAATTATTTTTTGGTTGGGACGCTTGTGTTGTAAGAAACAGAACCCACTTACATTTTGTTATGTCAAAATAAAAAATCAGTATGAAAAATGGAAACACCAAAAGAATGAACCATAGCCACACCTCAGGAGAACAGAAACAATATGTGAAAATGTCAGGGATCCCAGGAACTGTGCTCTCCTCTCTCTCTGGTTTTTCATAAGCTTCACTCCACACACCTTCTCCATGCTCTGCTATATGGGCAAGCTTGTTAATGGATTCTGCTTCTTTATTAATTCCAGTTTGTGTGGGGCTTTTTGCTTGTGAATATTATTTTGGTTCTAACTTTTTCTGACCTTTAAGCTCAGTTCCCCTCAACTACCTAGCTCAGTGTTATCACCATCTGAATTCCTACATTGCAGGGAAAGAATTGAATTGACTCAGTTTGGTTCAGATCACTGTGACTGGTAGGAGACAAGATCACTTGGCAAAGAGCAAGATTGCTTTCTGGAGTTATAGATGAAGTGATTGGGTGAAGCTGGTAAATTGAAATATTGGACAAAGACATATTTCCTGGTATTGTTACTTTATTCCTCTGGTTATCTCCCATTGTACCCATATCATCAATCTTTCTCTTTCTGCTGGAGCATTTCTACCAGCAAACGAGCCGAGCCTGCTCTAATCTCATCTATATTCTTTTTAACAATCCCTTCCCTAGGTTTGGTGTCATCTTTTCATGCTGCTGTAACTAACTCAGACTGAACTTGGTCTTCAAGTGACTGTTGTTTGATCCAATTCCATGAACACTAATAGCACATCTGCTGCTGAATGGCATTATGGAGAGGGCTGGGCTCTCTGAGGATACTAGAGCAAAGCAGACAAGCCCTGAAAGGATGCACGCAGGACAGCTCTGAGCCCAAGTACAAATGCACACTGTCCTTCTTACTTGCTGCAGGAAGTTCTGTTGACATTTCAATAGCTCATTTCATTTTAATATGCCTTGAAAGGATTTGTATGATACCCAACATTTAGAAGGAAAATTTAAAAAGAAGAAAAAGAACTAATGTTTTTAAGTATTTATTCTCTGCTAATACCTGATCTGGAAGTTTTATGTAGACTACCTGTTACAACACCTGAGTTATGTGTTTGCAATAGACTGAATATCTATGTCTCTTCAAAGTTCATAAACTGCAACTTCAGGTGTTGATATGAGGAGGTGTAGGCCTTGGGATTGTATCAGGGGTCAGAATCCTCATGAGGGAACTAGTGCCCATATAAAAGAGGGCTCTTATCTCTTTTACCATGTGAAGACCCAGCCGGAATGTGTCACCTATGACCCAGGGATAAGGCTGTCACCAGACACCAAATCCTCTGATGCCTTGACCTTCTACTTTGCCTCTAGAATTATGATAAAGAAATTTCTGTTATTCATAAGCTGCTGAGTTTATGGTGTTTTGTTTGACATCCTGAACATATTAAGACAATGTCCTTTTAATTGTTTTTTCTTATGTGTTTATTGGTCTGGCTCACCTATAAAACTTCAGTTTCCCGTCATTTGGGACTTTGCAGTTTTGTCATCATAGTATTCCCTGCAACTAGCAATAACACTAGAGATATAGAAAGTATCGAGTAAACATTTATTAAATGAATTAATGAGAGTGGTGTGACTGTCAGCTCAGTGGAAAAAGAACATGAACTCATAGTTTTTCCTCTCACACACTTCTGGGCTTATAGAACACACTAAATAAAGATTGGTTACAGAAGAGCCATTGTTTCTTTTTCTGATCCACTTTCTCAACTACTTCTTTTTTAGACTTCTGCTTAAATAGTTCACTTGCTAAAGTTAACTTGGAGCCAATGCAAATGTAGTAAGCTTGTTTCCAAATTGCCTCCTGACTTTGGAAAAGAGCGCAGTCGTGTTTAAATTTTTATAGGGTAGAAAGGCAAGACAAAGCTGACTGAGAACTAGAGACCCACGGTACACTTATATTCCATGGTTAATCTTTTCAGTTGTAAATATCCTTTTACAAAATAGTATTTTAGTGAACAAAGTTATAATTCTAAAGAAACTAGAATTGTTAAAGTCCTTGGATTTTTTTCCTTTAATGATTTAAATGATTTTCTTAAGTTCTGGCATAGTAAAATAATATTTATGTTTGTAACTATAAAAACCTCCAAGTATTATGATCAAATTTTGTAATCAGAGTGTTTTCAAATATTTTTATATTTGGAGAACTGCTATCATTTATATGGGAATCAAATAAGAAACAATGTAAAAATGTATTATTTTCCAGAAATAAATTATATGAAATTGTAATAGTGTGTGTTATTTTAACCCATCACCAAGACATCCTGAAAGATCTTAAGTTCTCGGGGACAATTGTAATGGAGGTATCTGCCTTTACTATGCCTGGTCCTTTGTGAAGAAAGCATTTAAACTCTTCATGTGCAAAGAATCTTCTCTCACCTTTGAGCTCCTTTCCTTCAACTTTGGTGCCTGCATCTGTTAGTCATAAAGCATTTTTCATTTAAACCTAAATTAACCTTTTTTGTTTTTGTTTATTTAAAGGTTTGTGGATCTTGGCAAATATTAATTCTGATTTTCAATGAGTAAAAAACTGTACTTGCAAGTTAATTATTGATATTCATTGTTCATTTTGCATTTTAACATTTGTATTCTTTATGTCTAAAATTTAAATGCATACCTAACAAAATAGAATGTTGTGTTTAATTGGGCCAAAGAAAAGATTTGTTAAATTTTTGATCTTGTTGATACTATTTACATTTTGAAGTAATTTTTTGGGTTATAATATGACATGGATGTTGTTGAAAGATACACAGGTAGAAAAATTTAATTGTATTAATTATATCTCAAAATTAAAATTTTTGGAAATTTTAATAGCCTGTTCATATCATTTACTCATTTCAAAATTGGTCTTTTTTATTGACTTGAGAGAGCTTTAAAAAATAATTTTAAAAATTATTTTTAAAGTAGTCAGGTCCTTGTGTCTTAAAGTTATTTTCTATCACTTTCTTGGTATTCAACTTTTTAAAAATAGTACTTCTTTTCTGGAAAATCTTAACTTTTTTATAGCCAAGTCTCTTTTTTTCCTTCTGACTTGTGATTTTTCCTTTAGAAAAACCTTCCCGGCTCAGAGTACACAAAGATAATCTCTTATATTTTCTTCTAATTTTTATGATTTTTTTCTACAAAAAGTACCTCTGTACTCCATATGGAATTTGGAGTACAAATTTCTACTTTATTAGTTTTTATTATAATTACATAAATTTATGGGATATAAGTGTGATAATTTGACACATGTCTAGAGTGTAGTGATTAAATCAGTGTAGCTAGCATTTTTATCTCAAATGTTTAAAGCTAATTTTTGGATTGATACATACCAATTGTACATGTTTATGGGGTATGATCTGATATTTCCATACATGTATACCATATGTACTGATCAAAGTAGAGTAATTTGCATCTCCATCTTCTTATCATTACTTTGGAGACTTCCATATCCTCTCTTCCATATCCTCTCTTCCATATCCTCTACATGTATACCATATGTACTGATCAAAGTAGAGTAATTTGCATCTCCATGTTCTTATCATTACTTTGGAGACTTCCATATCCTCCTCTAGTTATGCATAAAAAATACATTAGGTTATTATAAACTGTAGTCAACCCACTGTACTATAGCACTGTAGAACTCATGTCTTCTGGGTTTTGATATCTGCTTTCCAACTATCCTCTTTCCCCCTTTCCTCACCCTTCCCAGTTGTATGTGATCATTATTCTACATTCACATTAAATTAAAAAAAAAGAGCAAATATTTTCCCATGCTTATTAAGAACTGCACAGGGGACATTCTCAGGGGACATGATCACCTGACATAGAGGGATATTGAATTCCACATATGATAAAATGAGATGGGACTTGTCTTTTTGTCTCTGACTTGTGTCACTTAACAATGTCCTCTGGATCCATCTATTGTGATGCAAATGACAGGATTTCATTTATTTTATGGTGGAATAATATTCCCTTGTGGATATATACTACATTTTGTTTATTGGTTAATTTATTGATGGACAGATTTCATATACATTTTGGATATTAGTTCTTTGTCAGATAAATAGTTTAAAAAATTCTTCCATTTTGTAGGCTGTTTCTTCACTCTGTTGATTGTTTCCTATGCTGTGCAGAATTTTCTTGGTTTGATATGATTCCGTTGTTGATTTTTACTTTTACTGACTGTGGTTTTAGCATGTTATTAAAAAATTATTGCCTATACCAATGTCTTCAACTATTTCCTCTATGCTTTCTTGTAGTAGGTTCATAGTTTAAGGTCTTAAATTTAGTTCTTTGATACATCTCAAGTTGATTTTTATATAGAATGAGAGATAAGGGTCAAGTTTCAATCCTTTTTACAAATTAATTTATTTATTTAAATGCAGTTTAAGTCATAGTACATATATAGAACTCAATTTTCCATCTCTCTGGTTGCAAATAAGGTAGAGTCACACCATTTGTGTCTTCATACATGCACCTAGGGTAGTGATGTCCATCTCATTCAACCATTTTTGCTACTCCCATTTCCCCTCCCCTCCATCCCCTTCCCCCTGCACCATACAAATTTCCTCCATTTCTCCCATGCTCACCTCCCTGCCTTATGTATCAGCATCCACTAATCAGAGACATTTGGCATTTGGTTTTTTGGGATTGGCTTACTTCATTTAGCATGATGTTCTCCAAATCCATGTATTTACCTGCAAATGCCATCATTTTATTCTCTTTTATTGCTGAGTAATATTCCATTTTGTATATATATATACCACAGTTTTATCCATTCATCTATTAGAGGGCATCTAGGTTGCTTCCACAGTTTAGCAATTGTGAATTGTGCTGCTATAAACATTGAGGTGGCTGCAGTATTGTAGTATGCTATTTTTAAGTCTTTAGGGTATAGGCCAAGGGGTGAGATAGCTGGGTCAAATGGTGGTTCCATTCCAAATTTTTAAAGGAATCTCCATACTGCTTTCCAGATAGGTTGCACCAGTTTGCAGTCCCACCAGCAATGTTTGAGTGTGCCTTTTTCACCACATCCTTGCCAGCACTTATTGTTGCTTGTATTTTGTATAGCTGCCATTCTGACTGGGGTGAGATGAAATCTTAGAGTAGTTTTTATTTGCATTTCTCTAATTGCTAGAGATGTTGAACATTTCTTCATATATTTGTTTATTGATTGTATATCTGAGAATTTTCTATTCAGTTCCTTAGCCCATTTATTGATTGAGTTGCTTCTTTTTGGTGTGTGTTAAGTGTTTTGACTTCTTTATATATCCTGAAGATCAGTGTTCTATTCGATGTGCATGTGACAAAAATTTGCTCCCAGAATATAGGTTCTCTGTTCACCCCATTGATTGTTTCTTTTGCTGAGAAGAAGCTTTTTAATTTAAATCCTTCCCTTTTATTGATTCTTGATTTTATTTCTTGCACTTTAGGAGTCTTGTTAATTAAGTTGGGGCCTACTCTGACGTGATGAAGATTTGGGCCTACTTTCTCCTCAATTAGATGCAGGGTCTCTGGTCTGATTCCTAGGTCTTTGATCCACTTTGAGTTGAGTTTTGTGCATGGTGAGAGATAGGTGTTTAGTTTCATTTTGCTGCATATGGATTTCCAGTTTTCCTAGCACCATTTGTTGAAAAGGCTATCTTTTCTCCAATGTATGTTTTTGGCACCTTTGTCTAGTATGAGATAACTGTATTTATGTGGGTTAGTCTCTGTGTCTTCTATTCTGTACCATTGGTCTACATGTCTATTTTGGTGCCAGTACCATGCCATTTTTGTTACTACATCTTTGTAGTATAGTTTAAGGTCTGATATTGTGATACCTCCTGCTTCACTCTTCTTACTAAGGATTGCTTTTGCTATTTTGGGTCTCTTATTTTTCCAAATAAATTTCATAATTTTCTTTTCTATTTCTACAAGAAAGGACTTTGGGATTTTAATTGGGATTGCATTGAATCTGTATAGTGCTTTGGGCAGTATGGCCATTTTAATAATATTGATTCTGCCCATCCAAGAGCGTGGGAGATCTTTTCATCTTCTAAGATCTCCTTCAGTTTCTTTCTTTAGTGTCTTGTAGTTTTTATTGTAGAGGTCTTTCACCACTCTTATTAGATTGATTCCCAAACTGTGACTGGAGTAGTTTTCCTGATTTCTCTTCCAGAGGACTCATTGCTGATGTATAGAAATGCATTTGATTTATGGGTGCTGATTTTATATCCTGATACTTTGCTGAATTTATTTATTAATTCTAGAAGTTTTCTGGTGGAATTGTTTGGATCCTCTAAGTATAGAATCATGTCATCTGCAAATAATGATAGTTTGAATTCTTCTTTTCCTATTCATATCCCATTAATTTCTTTTGTCTGTCTAATTGCTCTGGCTAGAGTTTCAAGGACTATATTGAATAAGAGTGATGAAAGAGGGCATCCCTGTCTTGTTCCAGTTTTTAAAGGGAATGCTTGCAATTTTTCTCCACTTAGGATGATATTGGCCTTGGGTTTAGCATAGATTGCTTTAACAATGTTGAGGTGTTTTCCTACTATTCCTAGTTTTTCTAGTGTTTTGAACATGAAAGGGTGCTGTATTTTGTCAAACACTTTCTCTGAATCAATTGATAAAATCATATGATTCTTATCTTTAAGTCTATTGATGTGATGGATTATGTTTATTGATTTCCATATGTTGAACCAACCTTGCATCCCTAGAATGAACCCCACTTGATCATGGTGCACTATTTTTTAAATATGCTTTTGTATGCAATTTGCCAAAATTTTATTGAGAAATTTTGCATTTATATTCATCAGGGACATTGGTCTGAAATTTTCCTTTTTTGATGTGTCTCTGTCTGGTTTTGGTATCAGGGTGATACTCGCCTCATAGAATGAGTTTGGAAGGTTTCTCTCCCTTTCTAATTCATGGAATAATTTGAGAAGTATTGGAGTTAGTTCTTCTTTATAAGTCTTGTGTAACTTGGCTGAGAATCCGTCTGGTCCAGGGCTTTTCTTGGTTGGAAGGCTCTAGATGGCATCTTCTATTTCCTTGCTTGTGATTGATTTGTTTAAGTCATGAATGTCCCCCTGGTTCAGTTTGAGTAGGTCATATGTCTCTAGAAATTTGTCAATGTATTCAGGGTTTTCTATTTTACTGAAGTGTAAGTTTTCAAAATAGTTTCTAATTATCCTCTGTATTTCAGCAGAGTCTGTTGTGACATTTCCTTTTTCATCACAAATTTTAGTAATTTGGATTTTCTCTCTCCTTTTTGTTAGGATGGCTAAGGGTTTGCCAATTTTGTTTATTTTTTCAAAGAATCAACTTTTTGTTTTGTCAATTTTTTGAATTGTTTCCTTTGTTTCAATTTCATTGATTTCAGCCCTGATTCTAATTATTTCCTGTCTTCTACTTCTTTTGGTGTTGGTTTGTTCTTTTTCTAGGGCTTTTAGATTAGTGTCAAGTCATTGATTTGTTGACTTTTACATCTTTTAATATATGAGCTTAATGCAATGAACTTTCCTCTTAGCATGCCTTTAGAGTGTCCCAGAGATTTTGACATGTTGTATCAGTTCTCACTTAGCTCTAAGATTTTTTTTAAAGTCTCCTCCCTGATGTCTTCTGTTATCCATGTATAACTCAATAGCAAATTATTGAGTCTCCAGGTGCTAGAGTAGCTTCTTTTTTAAAAACTGTCATTAATTTCTAATTTCATTCCATTATGGTAAGATAGAATGCAGGGTAGTATCTCTATTTTTTTGCATTTGCTAAGACTTGCTTTGTGGCATAGCATATAATCTATTTTGGAGAAAGATCCATGTGCTGCTAAGAAAAAAGTGTATATGCTTGTTGAAAGATGGAATATTCTATATATGTCTGTTAAGTCTATATTATTGATTGTTCTATTGAGTTTTGTAAATTCTTTTTTTAGTTTTTGTTTAGAAGATCTATCCAGTGGTGAGAAAGGTGTGTTAAAGTCACCCAGTACTATTGTGTTGTGGTCTATTTGAATCTTGAAGTTGAGAAGGGTTTGTTTGACATACATGGCTGCCCCATTGTTTGGGGGCATAGATATTTAAGATTGTTATGTCTTGTTGATGTATGATTCCCTTAAGCAGTATGAAATCACCTTCTTTATCCCTTTTCACTAACTTTGGTTTGAAGTCCACTTTATCTAATATGAGGTTGAAAATCCCTGCTTGTTTATGCAGTCCATGTGAGTGATACATTTTTTTCCCCATCCTTTCACTTTCAATCTGTGAATGTCTCTTTCTATGAGATGAGTCTCTTGAAGGCAGCATATTGTTGGGTCTTTTTTAAAATCCAATCTGCCAGTCTGTCTTTTAATGGCTGAGTTTAGGCCATTGACATTCAGTGTTATTATTGAGACATGGTTTGTATTCCCAGACATTTTGGTTTATTCTTGGTTTTTAACTTGACTGGGTTTCTCCTTTGATTGGCCTTTCCTTTCTGTAGTTCCTCCCTTTGTAGGTTTTCATTGTTGTTTTTCATTTCCTCCTCATGGAATATTTTGCCAAGAATGTCCTGTAGAGTAGGCTTTCTTGCTGTGAATTCTTTTAATTTTTGTTTATCATGAAAGTTTTTATTTCATCATCAAATCTAAAACTTCATTTTGCTGGATATAGGATTCTTGGTTGGCATCCATTGTCTTTCAGAGCTTGATATATGTTGTTCCAAGTTCTCCTAGCTTTAAGGGTCTGGGTTGAGAAGTCGGGAGAGATTCTAATTGGTTTCCCCCTATATGTAATCCAATTCCTTTCTCTTGTAGCTAAGATTCTGTCCTTATTCTGAATGCTAGGCATTTTAATTATGATGTGCCTTGGTGTAGATCTGTTGTGATTTTGTACATTTGGTATCCTGTAAGCCTCTTGTATTTGATTATCCAATTTGTTCTTCATATTTGGACAGTTTTCTGATATTATTTCATTGAATAGATTGTTCATTCCTTTGGTTTGAAATTCTATACCTTCCTCTATTCCAATAATTCTTAAATTTGGTCTTTTAATGTTATCCCATAATTCTTGGATGCTCTGTTCATGGTTTCTTACCATCTTCACTGTGTGGTCATCTCTATTTTCAAGTTTAAATATTTTGTCTTCATTGTCTGAGGTTCTGTCTTCCAAGTGATCTAATCTGTTGGTGATGCTATCTATTGAGTTTTCAATTTAGTTTATTGTTTCTTTCATTGTAAGGATTTCTGTTTGGTTCTTTTTCAGAATCTCTATCTCCTTATTGAAATGATCTTTTTCTTCCTGTATTTGCCTATGTATCCCTTTATTGAAATTATCTTCTGCTGAGTGAGCTTACTCTCTTATATCATTCTTTATGTCACAGAACATTTTAATTATGTACATCCTGAACTTCTCTGACATTTCTTCTGCTGTGCTGACCATGGATTCTAAAAATGTAGTATCTTGGTTTGTTTGAGGTACACTGTTCCCTTGTTTTTTCATGTTTTTTATGTATCTTTCCTTCTAGCACTGCAGATCCAAGTTGTTACAGTTTTTATCGTATAGGCTTACAGTTTCCCTACAGAGTTCTAATACCTGTTCTTTAAGGGGGAGACCAAATTGACAGATCTCAATACAAGCAATACATAGTTTCAAAGCAAGTAGCTCCTAATAGCTCCTAAATACATTTACAGCTTAGTCACAATATATAGAAATTATGAGTTCAATTAGCATCTACTATATAAACAATAGGTTTGCAGAAGGGTCTACAGTTTCTGCTGGTGGGCTAGAGAGAACTGGAGGAGGGGTGTAGGATAGGATGTTAGGGCAGTAAGAAGTGAGGGTATAGTTATTAGATCCTAGACAGCATGCAAGAGGAATCCAGAAGAAGTTGGCTATTAGTAGAAAGGAGAGAAATAGATTTGGGGAAGACCAGTAAGAAGGAAGAAAATAGAGTACAACTATCAAGGAGACATAAAAATTAAGAAAAATAAAACATGTACATGTGGAATTTATGAGAGTATATAATACAACTGTAGTATACTAATCAGATATCTCAGTCTACTGTATCCCAATGCATAAAAAACACTTGATTTCACAAATGTTGGGGATGTGAGGGTGGGAAAAGAGTGAGAGAAAGAAAAAAAGAAAAAAATGAAAGAAAAGAAGAAAAGAGAAGAGAAAAACCAAACCAAAACAACAAAAAAAGACCAAAAAAAGGAGGAATATTAGAAAAAAAATTAAAAAAATAAAAAAGTCTCAATGTAAATAAACAAGATTGCTTCCTTTCACCTCCAGTAGGTTGAGTTGTCTGTTGCTTACTGGTATCTGCCTACTCAGGTGAAAAATGGCACAGCTGGAGTCTCACAAAGAAGACATCTGCATCAGTGATAGGGTAAAGGGCTGGACCACGAAGCGGTCTTGGTTTCAGTGTACTTGGATGCACTGTTTGGAGATGCAGCTCTGTGGTGTGCTGTGCTGAAATAAAAGTTTGTCTCCAGATCCTGTCCAGTGCTGCCCCTCTCACCTAGGAGTTTCTGCCCTGGTAGATGCAGATCCACACAAGAACAGCAGCCAGGGCACCTGCAGAGGATCCGGGGGTTCTGCGTGTGTGGGCGACCCAAGGACCTGCTAGGTGTGTGGGTGCTGGAGCCAGGGTTCCTGTGTAGGAGCATGCTTTGCACAGGGGGTGAGTCTTGCACTGGAGTCTGGGGCTGGGGTTTTGTGCCACTTGTGGCTGGAGTCCTTTGCAAACGCTGGTGTCTGGTAGCCCTGTGTGCACGTGAGTAAAATTCCTATGTGTAGGCAGCTGTAGGGTATCCTCTACAAACTTGCTGAGAAACAGTGTTTCCATTACTTTAAACTCTGGTTCTGGAGAGACTAGGAATGCCTCATCTGTCTAGGCTGCCATCTTGGAACCAATCTTCTCAAGTTTCAATCTTTTGCAAATGAATATGTGGTTTTGCCAGCACCATTTGTTGGAGACTGTTTATTCTTCAATGTGTGTTTTAGTGTCTTTGTGGAGAATTGGTTGGCTGTGGATAACAGATTTATTTCTGGAATTTCTATCCTGTTCTCTTGGTCTATGTGTCAATTTCTACACTACTATCATGCTGTTTTGGTTAGTATTTCCTCATAGTATGTGTTCAGATCCAGTCATAATCATGCCTCCAGCTTTGTTCTTTTCTGTTCTAGAATTCTTTGGAGTTGTTCATTCTTCCTTATAAATTCAAATATTTTTTCTATTTTTTTGAAGAATACTATTGGTATTTTGGTAGAAATTGTACTGAAACTGTAGATGTAACTTCCAGTAAATATTAATTCTTCCAGTCTATAAATATAGTAAGTCTTTCAAATTTTTATGAACTTTTCAAAGTCTTTCATTCATTTTTATGAGTTTCATTGAAAAGTGCTCTCACTTGTTTGGTTAAATTTATCCTTGAATGTGTTATCTTTTTTTTTTTTTAACAATATCTTTATTTTATTGATTTTTATGTGGTGCTGAGGATCGAACCCAGTGCCTCACCAGTGCAAGGCCAGCACTCTGCCACTGAGTCACAATCCCAGCCCAATGTGTTATCTTTTTTAAAAAAATCTTTTTAGTTATATACAATACCAGGATACACCCTGGCATTATCACAAAAGCATGGAACACAATTCTCTCTAATTCACTCCACAGCACTCCACCATCCCTCTGCTCCACCAATCCCTTTTCAATCCATTTATAGTTTACTTTTTTAAAAAAATTAGTGTTCTGTGGGTATACCCATAGCCAAGATCCAGCATGCCACATGCATACATACACATATGAGAGTTCAGTAAAATTCATTCCTTGTCTCTTCTCTTTTCCCATCCTACTTCCTCCTCCCTTCTCCTCAATCCCCTTCATCTATTCTACTGATCTTTCCTCTATTTTAATGAAATTTCTTCTCTCTTTTTTTCTTTTTAAAAAATTCCTCCCCCTCCTATTTTGGATTAGATTCCACATATCAGAGAAAACATTCAACTTTTGATTTTGGGGGACTGGCTCATTTCACTTAGCATGATAGCCTCCAGTTTACAGGAAATGCCATAATGTCATTGTTCTTTATGGCTGAGTAATATGTGTGTGTGTGTATCACATTTTCTTTATTCACTCATCTATTGAAGGGCACCTAGGTTGGTGCCATAGCTTGTTATTGTGAATTGTGCTGCTATAAACATTGCTGTGGCTGCATCAATTAGTATGCTGATTTAAAATCTTTCAGGTATATACCAAGGAGTGGGGTAGCCAGGTCAACTGGTGGTTCCATTCCTAGTTTTTTGAGGAATTGCCATACTGCTTCCCAGAGTGGTTGCATAATTTTCAGTCCCACCAACAACATGTGAGTGTACCTTTTTCCTCACATCCTTGCTAACATTTATTATTATTTCATTCTTGATATAATTGTCATTCTGATTGAAGTGAGATGAAATCTCAATGTAGTTTTGATTTGCATTTCTCTAATTGCTAGAGATGTTGAACATTTTTTCATATATTTGTTGACTATTTGTATTTATTCTTTGAGAAGTGTGTATTTCATTCTTTTGCCCATTTATTGAATTTTTTTGGTGTTTTTTGAGTTCTTTGTGTAATCTGGATATTAATGACTTATTTGAGGAGCAGGTGGCAAATATTTTCTCCAATTCTGTAGGCTCTTTCTTCATGCTCTTACATATTTCCTTTGCTGTGCATCCCACTTTGATGCCATTCCACTTACAGATTTTGATTTTATTTCTTTAGGAGTCTTGTTAAGAAAGTTGGTGCCTGCGTTGACATGTTGCAGAATTGGGCCTACATTTTTTTCTAGCAGGTGCAGAGTTTCTGGTACAATTTCTAGGTCTTAGATTCATTTTTTTTTTTTTTTTTTTTGGTACCAGGGATTGAACTCAGGGGTATTGAACCACTGAGCCACATCCCCAGCCCTGTTTTGTGTTTTATGTAGAGACAGAGTCTCACTGAGCTGCTTCATACCTCACTGTTGCTGAGGATGGCTTTGAACTTGTGATTCGCCTGTCTCAGCCTCCCAAAGTGCTGGGATTACAAGCATGAGCCACCACACTTCGCTCTTAGATTCATTTTGAGTTGAGTTTTGTGCAGAGTGAGAGATAGGGATAAAATTTCATCCTTCTGTATATGGATATCCAGTTTTCCTAGGACCATTTGTTAGAAAGGCTTTCTTCATAGCCTCTGCTAATTAATTTCTTGATTTCTTTCTCAGCAACTTTGTTATTGGTGTATAAAAATGTCACTGATTTTTGAAGGCTGATTTTGTATCTTGAATCATTATCAGTTCTAACTATTTTTGGATTCTTTAGATTTTTCTATATATGGAATCATATGATCTGCAAACAAGAATAATTCAACATCCTTCCTTTTGAATGTCTTTTATTTATTTTTTTTACTTGCCCAATTGCTCTGGCTAAGACTTTCAATATCATATTAAATAAGAGCAGTGAGATTGGACATACTTTTCTTGTTCTGGTTTTAGAGGAAACAAACTAACTTTTCCTATTCAGTATGCTGTTGACTATGAGTTTGTTATATATAGACTTTATTATGTTGCGGTATGTTCCTTCTATAGTTGATTAGTTCAGAATTTTTATCATAAAGGAATGTTGAATTTTACTGAATATTTTTTCTATATCTATTGAGATAGTGATATGAATTTTTTCTTTGTTATCTTGACCTGATTAATTATTTCTATTGATTTGGGTGTCTTAAATCATCCTTGCATCTCTGGGATAAATTTCATTTGATCATGATGAATTATTTTTATGATATGCTGTTGGATGCGATTTGCTGCTTTTCTTTTTTGAGAATTTTTGCAGCTATATTCATCAGGGATATTGGTTTATAGTTTTGGTATCAGAGTAATAATTTATTGTGTTGTTCATTTCCAAGAGTTATGTTTCTTTTTCATGATTTCTTTTTTGCTGAATTTCTCATTCATATAATGAATTATTTTCCAAATTTTGTTGAATCATCTTTCTCTAACATCTCATTGCATTTCGTTAGAATCATCCTTTTGAATTCTTCATCGGGTATAATGTTACTGTCTTTCTTTTCAGGGTCTCTTAGTAGAGAGTTATTGTGTCCCTATGAAGGCATTATGCTTTCTTTTGTATACTTTTCAAATCTCTATGTTGATATTTGTGCATCTGGAAGATCAGTTATCTCTACCAATTTTATGAGGTGGGTTTCATAGCAGAATGCTTTCCCCAAAAATGTGTCTTAGAGTGTCAGTTTGGTAGGCTTTGTTGGCTTTGGTTCTGTTTAAGCATTGTAATGTAATCTCCCTGTATCTTTCTCAGCTGTAATCCATGGCTTTGTATGTGGTGCTAGTGGCAGCAAACTTGGAGAGACCATTAGTCTCCAAAGAAGGGGTGGGGATAAGAATATTCTAGCAAATCATGTAAGTAAGGGGTGCCTACTCTGTGACTACTGTGGAAATAGGAGTAGTGTGCTAGGAGCATAGGGTACAAAGGATGTTTCCTTAGGCACTGCTTGGGTGAGCTCTTCTGTTGGTTGGGGCCCTCCAGCACTGGCAGCACCAACCCTCAATCCTAGTGGTGATGTGGGTCCCCAGGTAACAGGCTGTGGGAGGCAACAGAGGAAAATGGAAGAGAATAGTCCCAGGTCCAAAGGGGCAAGTTTCTTTGTCTTCCTGGGCTTGGAGGGGGCACACTTCTTGTCTACTATAGTGTAGGACACTGTGTGGGATTTGTGTGCTATGGTTAGAGTTGTTCTACTAAGTCTAATTGGAATTGTGAGGCTGAAGCCTCCTGTGCTACCACAGTGGAATGTGTGTTAGGAATCAGGTATGGTTCCTAACCAAGATGGCTATGCAGAGGCTTCTCATCTCTAGGATAGTATGAATTCTGAGCATTTTGCTTAAGATGGTGCCAGGCTATAGCAGGCTTTAGAGGTTGGTGGGAAGATTACATGAGTTCCTTCTCCAAGGCAAAACTACCAGTATAGACTCTAAATTGTTCCTCTAATTGATCTGCAAGCATGTGTTGGCTGTAGAATTCCACTGTAACTATGATTACCATTGTCCATGGCAGCGTCTTCTTCTAGAATTCTCATGTTCACCCTTTCCCCTGCAATAGGGAGTTTCCTGGCAAAGAGCCAGAGTCATGGTTGTTGGTGTACTTTGTACCTCTTTCTATGCTGCCATCTAGGTCTTTGTCTTATGAAATTCCTGTCTCTTCCTTGCTATGGGCCCTCAGTCACGCAATTCAAGATGCAGATATTCATCTATTGTTTTGGTTTGTTTTTTTGGAAGAGGGGGTGAGTGTGAGGTATCCACTTTTTTTGGAATCTCCTCATATCATTCTATATACACTTTCAGTTCTCCCAATGTCATTTAAAAAAAGGTTTAGATTGGATTTAAAATGTCAACTTTTCTATAGTCCTAGTTTCTGCATATACATGGATTCTGTTCATAGTTTACATTCAGTTACACTGAATTTTTGGCTTATTCCCATAATGTCTTTGGTGGATGCTTGGCATCCAAGGCAACTTCTCAATTGCCTTGTAATTATTTTATTTAATTATTCTAGTTTAGTTCTGTTCCATATAATTTTTTTTCATAGCACAGCCAACATTTTTTTAATTAGTTCTAATCAGTTATACATGACAGCAGAAAGCTTTTAGATTCATTGTACACAAGTGGAGTAGAGTTTTTCACTTCTCTGGTTGTACATGAATTGGAGTCACACCATTCATGCAATCATACATGTACCTAGGGTAATGACGTCCATCTCATTCCACCATCTTTCCTACCCACATACCCCCTCCTCCTTCCTGTTTGCCCCATCTTCCACTCATGCATGCCCCCCCATATGGATTAGTAGCCACTTAGAAGAGAAAGCGTTCGGCTCTGGGTTTTGGGGATTGCCTTATTTCACTTAGCATGATAGTCTCCAACTCTATCCATTTACCTGCAAATGCCATAATTTTATTCTCTTTTAATGCTGAGTAATATTCCATTGTGTATATATAGCACAATTTCTTTATCCATTTATCTGTTGAAGGGCATCTAAGTTGGTTCCACAGTTTAGCTATTGTGAATTGCACTGCTATAAACATTGAAGTGGCAGCAACACTGTAGTATGCTGTTTTTAAGGCCTTTGGGTATAGACCAAGGAGTGGGAAAGCTGGGTTAAATGGTGGTTCCATTCCAAGTTTTCTAAGGAATATCCATACTGCTTTCCAGATTGGTTGTACCAATTTGCAGTCCCACCAGCAGTGTATGAGTGTGCCTTTTCCTTCACACCCTCAGCAACATTTGTTATTTATATTCTTGATAATTGCCATTCTGACTGGTGCGAAATGAGATTTTATAGTAATGTTGATTTGCATTTCTCTAATTACTAGAAATATTGAACTTTTTTTAATATATATTTGTTGATTGATTGTGTATCTTCTTCTGAGAAGTGTCTGTTCAGCTCCTTAGCCCATTTATTGATTGGGTTGTTTGTTTCTTTGGTATTAAGTTTTTTGAGTTCTTTATATATTCTGTGTGGGGGGCTAGCTCTATGCTATGCCCTAATGACTAGCTATTGTGTATAAATGGGAAAGGCATAAAGGAAGGAGGAAATATGTGATTGGTTTACAATTACTATTGGTTCCACAAATGTGCAGCTCATGGCCAGAATTCAGGGGGCTTACGTGCCTTGCCACATGGACAGCTGTTATCTACATGCATTGTCTCTGATGGGCCCAATGGCCCTACAAGTTGAATGCTTGTTCTGCAAATAAACGGGTGCCTGCTCTGACTGTACCCCCTAGCAGTGTCTGATTGTCTTGCAGCAGAAAGGCTTCGGAAGGCAGGGCTTGGAATGAACGGCTAGTTGGCTCCAACTCTTCCCAACTTCCACTGTGAGGTAAATGTGGGGGTACCCCTTTGACCCGCTGGCTCGGGATGGACCGCAACCCCAGCAATCCTGGAGATTAGTGCTCTGTCTGATGTGCATGTGGCAAAAATTTGCTCCTAAAATGTAGGCTCTCTTTTCACTTCATTGATTATTTCTTTCACTGAGAAGAACCTTTTTAGTTTTAATCCATCCCATTTATTGATTCTTGCTTTTATTTCTTGTGCTTTAGAAATCTTGTTAAGGAAGTTGGGGCCTAATCCTATGTGATGAAGATTTGGGCTTCCTTTTTCTGCTATTAGGCACAGGGTCTCTGGTCTAATTCCTATGTCCTTGATCCACTTTGAGTTGAGTTTTGTGCATGGTATGAGATAGGGGTTAATTTCATTTTGTTGCATGTGGATTTCCAGTTTTCCAAGCACCATTTGTTGAGAAGGCTATCTTTTCTCCTTTGTTTAGTATGAGGTAACTGTATTTATGTGGATTTGTCTTTGTGTCTTCTATTCTGTACCATTAGTCTACATGTATATTTTGGTGTCGCTATCATGCCATTTTTGTTTTTATATCTTTGTAGTATAGTTTAAGGTCTAGTATTGTGATGCCTCCTGCTTCACTTCTTGCTAAAGATTGCTTTGGCTATTCTGAGTCTCTTATTTTTCCAAATGAATTTCATGATTGCTTTTCCTATTTCTATAAGGAATGATGTTGAGATTTTAATTGGAATCACACTGAATCTGTGTATCACTTTTGGTAGTATGGCCCTTTTGACAACATTAATTCTGCCTATCCAAGAGCATTATCGTTCCGTCTTCTAAGGTTTTCTTCAATTGCTTTTTTTAGTGTCCCATAGTTTTCATTGTATAGGTCTTTCACCTCTTTTGTTAAATTTATTCCCAAGTGTTTTATTTTTTTTAAAGATACTGGGAATAAGGTAGTTTTCCTAATTTCTCTTTCAGAGGATTAATCACTGATGTATAGAAATGCATTTGATTTATGGGTATTGATTTTATATCCTAATTTGCTAAATTCATTTATTAATTCTAGAAGCTTTCTGGTGGAGTTTTTTGGATCCTCTAAGTATAGAATCATGTCCTAGGCAGACAGTGATAGTCTGAGTTCTTCTTTTCCTATTCATGTTCCTTTAATTTCTTTCATCTGTCTAATTGTTCTGGATAGAGTTTCAAGGACTATGTTGAATAGAAGTGGTGAAATAGAGAATCCCCATCTTGTTCCAGTTTTTAGAGGAAATGCTTCCAATTTTTCTCCATTTAGACTGATATTGGCCTTGGGTTTAGCATAGATAGTTTTTATAATGTTGAGGTATGTTCCTACTATCCCTAGTTTTTCTAGTATTTTGAACATGAAAGGGTACTGTATTTTGTCAAATGCTTTCTGTGCATCAATTGATATAATCATGATTCTTTATTGATGTAATGAATTATGTTTATTGATTTCCATATGTTGAACAAAACTTGCATCCCTGGAATGAATTTCACTATTGATAATGGTGCATTATTTTTTCAATATTATTTTGTATGTGATTGGCTAGAACTTTATTGAGAATTTTTGCATCTATGTTCATCAGGGATATTGGTCTGAAATTTTCTTTCCTTGATGTGTCTCTGCCTGGTTTTGGTATCAGGATCATACTAGCCTGATAGAATGAGTTTTGATTATTCCTTTTATATTTCATGGAACAATTTGAGAAGTATTGGTATTAATTCTTCTTTGTAAGTCTTGCAGAACTCAGTTGAGAATCCATCTGGTCCCAGGCTTTTCTGGTTGGAAGGCTTTTGATGGCATCTTCTCTTTCCTTGCTTGAAATTGATTTGTTTAAATTGTGTATATCCTTATGTCTGAATCTGGGTTGATCATATGCCTCTAGAAAATTGTCAGTATCTTTGAGGTTTTTCATTTTACTGAAGTATAAATTTTCAAAATAGTTTCTAATTGTCTTCTGTATTTCAATAGTGTCTGTTGTGATATTTTCTTTTTCATTATGAGTTTTAGTAATATGAGTTTTCTCTCTCTTTCTTTTTGTTAAGGTGGCTAAGGGTTTGCCAATTTTATTTATATTTTCAAAGAATAGGCTTTTTGTTTTGTCAATTTTTTGAATTGTTTCTTTTGTTTCAATTTTATTGATTTCAGCCCTGATTTTAATTATTTTCTGTCTTCTATTACTTCTGGTGTTGATTTGTTCTTCTTTTTCTAGGGCTTTAAGTTGTAATGTAAGGTCATTTATTTGTTGACATTTTATTCTTTTAATGAATGAGCTTAATGCAATGAACAAATTTTTTTATCTCCTTCCTAATGTCTTCTGTTATTCATATATCATTCAATAGCACATTATTTAGTCTCCAGGTGTTGGAATAGCTTCTATTTTTTATTTTATCATTGATTTCTAATTTCATTTTATTATGGTAAGATAGGATGCAGGATAGTATCTCTATTTTTTGGTATTTGCTAAGACTTGCCTTGTGGCATGACATATAGTCTATTTTGGAGAAGGGTCCATGTACTGCTGAGAAAAAAGTGTTTTCGCTCATTGATGGCTGAAATATTCTATATATGTCTGTTAAGTCTAAATTATTAATTGTTTTATTGAGTTATATAGTTTCTTTGGTTTGTTTTTGTTTGTTAGATCTATCTAGTGGTGAGACAGGTGTGTTAAAGTCACCCAGTATTATTGTGTTGTGGTCTATTTGATTTTTGTAGTTGAAAAGGGTTTGTTTGATATATATAGATGCCCCATTGTTTGAGTCATAGATAATTAAGATTGTTATGCCTTGTTGATGTATAATTTCCTTAAGCAGCATAAAATGTCCTTTTTTGTCCCTTTTCACTAACTATGGGTTGAAGTCCACTTTATCTGATATGAGGATGGAAACTCCTGCTTGTTTACGCAGTTCATGTGAGTGATATTTTTCTTCCCACCTTTTCAACTTTCATTTGAATGTCTTTTCCTGTGAGATGAGTCTCTTGAAGGTAGCATATCGTTGGACCTTTTAAAAATCCATTCTGCCAGTCTATGTCTTTTAATTGATGAGTTTAGGCCATTCACATTCAGGGATATTATTGAAATATAATTTGTATTCCCAGTCATTTTTGATTATTTTTGGTTTTTAACTTCACTTGGTTTCTCCTTTTATTGGCCTTTCCTTTAGTATAGTTCCTCTATTTGCTGATTTTCATTTTTTTTTTCATTTCCTCCTCATGGAATATTTTGCCAAAAGCAGGCTTTCTTGCTGCAAATTCTTTTAACTTTTGTTTATCATGGAAAGTTTTTATTTCATCATCAAATCTGAAGCTCAGTTTTGCTGGATATATGATTCTTGGTTGGCATCGATTTTCTTTCAGATCTTGGTATATGTTGTTCCATGATCTCCTGGCTTTTAGGGTCTGGGTTGAAAAATCTGCTGAGATCTGTATTGGTTTCCCCCTATATGTATTCTGATTCCTCTCCCTTGCATCCTTTAAAATTTTATCCTTATTGTGTATGTTAGGCATTTTCAGTATAATGTGCCTTGGTGTGGATCTGTTGTTGTTTTGTACATTTAGTGTCTTATAAGCCTCTTGTATTTGATTTTTCAATTTATTCTTCATGTTTGGGAAATTTTCTGCTATTATTTCATTGAAGAGATTGTGCATTCCTTTGGTTTGAATCTCTGTGCCTTTCTCTATCCTGATAATTCTTAGCTTTGGTCTTTTGATACTATCCCATAATTCCTGGATGTTCTGTTCATGGTTTCTTAACATATTCACTATGTAGTCAACTTTATTTTCAAGATTGTATATTTTGCCTTCATTATCTGTTTTCCAAGGGATCTAGTCTGTTGACAATATTTTCTATTGAGTTTTTAAATTTGGTTTATTGTTTCCTTCATTTTAAGGATTTCTTTTTTTTTTTCCCAGAAGTTCTATCCCTTTCTTGAAGTAATCTTTTGCTACCCTTCTTTGCTCCCTTATCTCTTTGCTGATGTGTTTAATGGTTGCCTATATTTTCTTTCATATATCATTCTTCAATTTTAATTATGTGCATTCTGAACACCTTCTCTGAAATTTCATCAACTGTGCTGTCAATGGATTTCATTATTTTAGTATCTTGGTTTGTTTGGGACATTTTCTTCCCTTGCCTTTTCATTCTATGTGTCTTCCTTTCTTGTAGTGCAGATCTGAGATATTGCAGTTTCTACCCTATAATCTGTAGTGTCTCTGCAGATTACCTTTACCTCACCTTGGTGTTGGGCTTCCATTCCATGACTGGTGTCCCAAGATGGATGGTACTGCAACTAAAGATGGTGGCTGTTTTTGTTGGAGGTAACTCAAGATAGCAACAGGGGTGTCCCAAGTAGATGCAACTGCTTTCAGAGATGGAGCTGAAAGGGCTAACCTTACAATGGCTTTGGGCTGCCTGTTCGGAGATGCAGCACTGTGAAGTGCCAGTGCTATGGCAGGAAACTGCCTCCAGGTCCAGTCTGTTGTCCCATGTTGGGGGCTACAATGTGGAGAGAGCCATGGTGATTGCTGCAGTGTTCCAAGATAGAGGGGAACCCGGTGAGTGATGTGTTGGTGAATGGGGACCCACAATGTGGTCCTCCACTCTGTGTGGGGTGGTCCTGGGCTTAGACTGTCCCACAGGTCAACAGGGGTGGTCCTGGGCCTGAACTGTGCCTGGGCTCTTGTGCTGGTTGGGAATCTATAAGTCCCAGGCCTGGGCCTTGGCTCCCACGTGGATCAGCAGGGGCAGTCCCGGGCCTGGCTTTTCCATAAAATTTTATAATCAGCTTTTATGTTTCATAAAATATCTCATCATTATTTTAATTGGGATTTCTTTAATATTATTATTTTGGGAAGTTATGTCATCTTTGAAATTGTTGTCTCTCCTATAGGATAATGTATCATACACTCAACTCTTCTTTAAAAACTCTTACAGGTTTATGCAAATTGTTCTTTCCTTCAACCTCCATGCTAGTATTACACTTTTTTTTTTTTTTAGTTTTTCTTAAGACATTTTAGAACTTTGGGTTGTAGTTATGAATATTTTCTAATTTACATTTTAAAATTGGTTTATAGGAAAGCATTGATATATTTATTTATTGGTCTGATATCCAATCATCTTACTGCTTTGCTAGTTAGTTTTAGTTTTTCAGTTGATTCTCATCTTTGAGGGGAAAATATTTTCTCTATAAAAAATGATAGTATTGTCTTTTTATTCCTAATATTATAACTATTATTTTTTCTAGTTTTATTTCATTAATAAGATAATCAATATGGACTTAAATACTGGACATATTGTGGGCATCCTTGCCTTCTGTGCTTACTGAGATGTTCAGTACTGATTGTTGGTAAAAATACTTTACAAAGTTAAGAATTGTTCTGTTTTATTGTAGTTGTGAATTATAATGATTAATTTTCCAATGACTGTTCCCTACTTTCTTAGATGAAAAATTTTTCAGAATATATTATTCTTTTAAATTATCTAATATGATATTTTTGTATATAGTTTTAAAAATTTTCATTATTGGCTCTGGTAATGTTATATATATTATAAACAAAGTTAAGAGTTTGGAAACAAGTCTATGAAAAGTAAATGAAATGTATGTAGGGGAATAGTGTATGTGTGTACTTCTCAATTTTGAGGTGAGTAGGTTTATGAGAAAGAGTATAGAGTATAGATTTTTTAGAAAATGAGCCTGGGGAGTTGGGGTTGTGGCTCAGTGGTAGAACACTTCCCTGGCCTGTGTGAGGCACTGGGTTTGATCCTCAGCACCACATAAAATAAATAAAGGTATTGGGTTCATCTATAACTAAAAATATATTTAAAAACAAGAAAAAGAAAATGAGCCTGGGGAAGAAGGTTGAAGCTAGATTTTGGAGGCCCTTGAAAACATGCTAAAGAAGTTTGTTCTTTGTTCTGTAAGGAAACTATTAGAATTTAAGCACAAGAGAAGCATAATTTGATTTGTGCTTTGGAAACTGGAGATGAAAAAAGTATTGCTTCAACAGAGAGATTGAAAATAAAAAATACAAAAAAAAAAAAAAAAGGATAATTGTATTTGAATCTGTTGGATATTGTGACCTTTAAGAAAGCAGTATAAGGAGAATCATGGGCATGAGAACAAATAGAACAGCTATTAGGTCATAGAGAATACTGAAAAGGAGCTTCAAAACATGTCTCATAGAAGTACAAAAACAATAGCCAGACTCTTCATGAATCACTCCCTTCTTAGGCAGATACTGTTAAAATGTTAACAATAAAGATAAAGAGAATGTAAGTGTTTATTAGGCTGGATTTTACTTAATGGCATCATGATGACAAAGGCAATAAAAGGTGGGGGAGGGTGTTTAAATTTGTACATTAAATATTATCGCACAGTAACAAAGTAGATTTTTCACTCTAAGCAAATAACTCATGTATTTGCAACTTATCACTGGAGAGTGAGCCCAAGAATATAAATCCAAGGTCATCCACTAAAGAAAAGTAATCCTGTTATTCTCTTAAGGGTGGTTTGTGCTGAGTTGTCTCTACACCTGCATTTCTTAAAAACTCTCTACTTCATGAAATACAACACAACACATAGGTAGAAAGGTACATAACTCATAAGTGCATAGCTCAGTTAATTATCACACACTTGTATAACCATTATTTCAGATGAGAAATAGTACATTATTAACACTGTGGAAGTACTTTGTCCACCCAATAACTACCCTGTCTCTACTCCAAAGGAAACTACTATTATTACTTTTGTGGAAATTATATATTTTTCATTCTAGAGCATTATCTAATAAAGGATCTCTAACTTATATACTTTTCCTTTTTTGATAGTTTTAAGATTATGACATATGAAGGGTAGTTGTAGGTGGTTCATTTCATTACCACAGTATTTCATTTATCAACATATCATAATTTATTTATTCATTCTGTAGTTGATAAAGAGAATGATGCTACTATTCTTGTGTGTGTCTCTTTAATCACATACCATACATTTCTTTTGTGTAAAAGTGAAACCAGATGATGAAGAGAGCATATTTTTAACTGTAGTAGATAATGAATTATTTTTCAAGAAGCTCCAAGAGCAGCATAAAATAATTTCTGTTTATCTGCATGCTTGCCAAACTTGAAATTATCAGTCATCAAAATTTTAGTCATGTGGAGACTGAGCACCAATAGTTTATTAATATCTTAATTTTCTTTTTCTTGATTATAATGAAGTCGTATGCCTGTTCAAGTTTATTGATCATTTTGATATCTTCTTTTGTAAAATATCTGTTCAATTCTCTTGTCTATTTTTCCATTGATTTGTTGGTCATTGTCTTTTCCTCATTAAGGTTGTAGTTTAATAAATATATTTTATTTATAATGTTAATATAGGGTAGTTTATCAATTTTTACATTTATCTTTGGTGCTTTTTAAAATCATCACTCTTTCCCTTTGCTAAGATCATAAAATTATAGTTTTAATACTTTATTACTTTTCCCCCTTCTGCCTCATTTCTCTTGTCTTTCACTCCTGCTCACTTGAAATTCACATAAGATTTTTTTCATTTTTATTTTTTTAGTTGTAGGTGGACACAATACTTTATTTTTCTTATTTATTATTCTTATGTTGTGCTGAGGATTGAACCCAGTGCCTCACCCGTGCTAGGTGAGTGCTTAACCACTGAGCCACAATCCCAGTCCTCACATAAGAATTTTTAAAATAAAGTTTTTTAATAGTGCATTATAGCTATACATAATAGTGGGATTCATTTTGACATATTAATCCATGTATGGAATATAATTTGCACTATATCAATCTGCAGTACTTCTGATTTCTCTCCCTCTGTTCCCCTTCCTCGACTCTATTGGCCTTCTATTTATTTATTTATTGTTATTTTAATTGGTGCTTCATAGACATACATAAAGGTGAGGTACACTTTGGCATATTCATATATGTACATAGCATAATTGATCAATTTCATTCTGCAGTTCCTTCCTTTTCCTATCTCACTCCCTTCTCCCTTAATCACTTTTGTCTACTTCACTGACATCCCTTCTATTTTCATGGGATCCTTCCTGCTTTTTTTCTTCTTCTTTTTCTCCAGCTTCCACATATGAGAGACAACATTAGACCTTTGACTTCTGGAGTCCACTGGCTTGTTTCACTTAGCATGATTTCCTCCAGTTCCATCAATTTATCAGCAATTGCCATAATTTTATTCTTTATGATTAACTCCATTGTGTATACATGCCACATTTTCTTTATCCATTTGTCTATTGGCAGGCACCTGGGCTGGTATCATATCTTGGCTATTGTTAACTGTGCTGCTATAAACATTGATATGCTTGTATCACTAGAGTATGCTGATTTTAGGGTTTTTGGATAATTAACAAGGATTGGGATAGCTAAGTCATATGGTAGTTCTATTCTTAATCTTTTAAGGAATCTCTGGACTGATTTCCAAAGTGGTTGTATTAATTTGCAGTCCCACCAACAATGTATGAATGTACCTTTCCCTCCACATCCTACCAGCATTTATTATTTGTATTTTTGCTGATTGCCATTCTAAATGGAATAAGATAAAATCTCAGTGTAGTTTTGATTTGAATTTTCCTGATTGCTAGAGGTATTGAATATTTTTTAGTATATTTAATATGTTTGTATTTCTATTTGTATTTGTATTTAATATATTTAATATATTTGTATTTCTTTTTTGAGAAGTGTAAGTTTAGTTTTTTTTTGCCCATTTATTGATTTTGTTATTTGTGTGTGTGTGTGTGTAAGTTTTTGAGATTTTTATACATGCTGAATATTAATTCCATGTTAAAAGAGTAGCTGGCAAAGATTTTCTCCCATTCTGTAGGCTCTATCTTCACACTCTTGTTTCCTTTGCTATGCAGAAGCTTATTAATTTGATGCCATCCTGCTTATTGATTCTTGGTTTTATTCTTGAGCTTTAGGTGTTTTGCTGAGGAAAGTTTATACCTGTGCCAATAAGTTGGAGTGTCAACCCAGTGTTTTCTTCTAGCAGTTTCAATTTTTCTTATCTATTCCTGAGTCTTAGATTCACTTTTATTTGACTTTTGCACAGGTTAAAAGATAGGGATATAGTTTCATTCTTCTATATAATAGAAGAATAGATATCTTATCTTCCCAGAGCAATTTGTTAAAAAGGCTATCTTTTCTCCAGTTATGTTTTTGGCACTTTGTTGAGTATCAGAGGACTATATCTATGTGGGTTTGTCTTTGTGTCTTCTATTCCATTGGTCTTTATGCCTATTTTTTATGGCACACCATGCTGTTTTTGTTACTACAGCTTGGTATTATAATTTGAGATCAGATATTGTAATACCTCCAGTATTGCTTTGGCTATACTAGATCTTTTATTGTTCCATATGAATTTTAGGACTTTTTTCTAGTTCTGTGAAGAATGTTGTTTCAGTCAGCATTTTCGCTGCTGTGACTGAATGACTGTAGAGGAAGAAGATTTTGAGGGCTCATGTTTTCAGAAGTCTTAGTCCATAGAAGGCTGGCTCCATTCCTCAGGGCTCAAGGTGAGGCTGAACATCATGGTGGAGTGTGTGGCAGAGGGAAGCAGCTCACATCATGGTGATCAGAAAGCAGAGAGAGAGATTCCACTCTCCAGATACAAATATATATATCAAAGCCACACCCTAATTCCCACCTCTTCTAGCCACAACCTACTACTTCAGTTACCACTCAGTTAATCCCTATCAGGGAATTAAATCACTGATTGGGTTAAGACTCTTACAACCCAATCATGTCTCCTCTGAACCTTCTTGCATTGTCTTACATGTGAGTTTTTTGGTGACACCTCACATCTAAACCATAACAAATGTCATGGTATTTTGAAGGGAATCACATTAAATCTGTATATTGCTTTTGGCAAATATGGTAATTTTGACAATATTAATTCTGCCTACTCCTGAACATGGGGGATGTTTCCATTTTCTAAGGTCATCTTTGATTTCTTTCTTCAGGGTTCTATAGTTTTCATTGTAGTGATCTTCTACCTGCTTGGCTAGATTTATTCTCAAGCATTTTAATTTATTTTATTTTTTAGGTTACTGTGAAAAGAACAGTTTTCCTGATTTCTTTCTCAGCACAGAAATTTCTTATTAGTGGAGCATAGGAAAGCTATTGATTTATGAATGTTGATCTTGTATCCTGTTACTTTGCTGAATTTATTAGCTGTAGATGTTTTCTGGTAGTGTTCTTTGGGTAATCCATTGATCAAAGAGATAGGAGATTAAATACAGGCAGAAAAAGATGACTTTAAGAAAGAGCTAGAGATTGTGAAAAAAAACAATCAGAAATTCTTGAAATGAAGGAAACAATACACAAAATAAAAAACTTGATAGAAAGCATCACCAGCAGACTAGATCACTTGGAAGACAAAATCGTGGATAATGAACGAAAATATACAATCTTGAAAATAAAGTTGACCATCAGTGAAGATGGTAAGAAATCATGAACAGAAGATACAAGAATTATGGGATAGCATCAAAACACCAAATCTAAGATTTATCAGGATAGAAGAAGGCATAGAATTTCAAACCAAAGGAATGCACAATCTCTTCAATGAAATAATAGCAGAAAATTTCCTAAACATGAAAAATGAATTGGAAAATCAAATACAAGAGGCTTACAGGACACCAAATGTACAAAATTTCAACAGATCTACACCAAGGCACATTATAATGAAAATGCCAGGCATACAGAATAAGGATAGAATTTTAAAGGCAACAAGAGAGAGGAATCAAATTACATAAAGGAGGAGACCAACTTGGATCTCAGCAGATTTTTTAACCCAGACCCTAAAAGCCAAGAGATCATGGAACAACATATACCAAGCTCTGAAAGAAAATGGATGCCAACCAAGAATCCTATATCCAGCAAAATTGATGATGAAATAAAAACCTTCCATGATAAACAAAAGTTAAAAGAATTTACAGCAAGAAAGCCTGAACTATACAGAATTCTTGGCAAAATATTCCATGAAGAGGAAATGATAACCAACAATGAAAATATACAAAGAGAGGAACTACACTTAAAAAAAAAGGCCAATCAAAGGAGAAACCAAGTCAAGGTAAAAACCAAAAATAAACCAAAATGACTGGGATTCAAATCATATTTCAATAGTAACTCTGAATGTAAATGGCCTAAACTCATCAATTAAAAGACATAGACTGACAGACTGATTAAAAAAAAAAAACACCAATATGCTTCTCTTAAGAGACTCATCTCATAGGAAAAGACACCCACAGACTGAAAGTGAAAGGGTAGAAAAAAACGTATCACTCACATGGACCACATAAACAAGCAAGAGTTTCCATCCTCATATAAGATAAAGTGGACTTCAAAACAAAGTCAGTGAAAAGTGAGAAAGAAGGACATTGCATACTTTTTTAAAGGAATCATACATCAACAAGACATAACAATCATAAATATCTATGCCCCAAACAATGGGGCATCTACATATATCAAACAAATTCTTCTCAACTACAAAGATCAAATAGACCACAACACAATACTATTTCATGACTTTAACACAGCTCTCTCACCACTGGATAGATCTTCCAAACAGAAACTAAACAAAGAAACCATAGAACTCAATAAAACTATCAATAATTTAGATTTAACAGACATATACAGAGTATTCCATCCATCAATGAATGAATACACTTATTTCTCCAAAATAAGGAGATTTGGATCCTTCTCCAAAATAGATCATATATTATGTCACAAAGCAAGTCTTATTAAATACAAAAAATAGAGATACTACACTGTATACTGTCTGACTACAATGGGATAAAATTAGAAATCAATGACATATCAAAAAATAGAAACTACTCCAACACCTGGAAACTAAATAATACACTATTGAATGATGCATGGATAACAGAAGACATCAGGGAAGAGATAAAAAAAATTCTTAGACTTAAATGAAAACTCCAATACAACATATCAAAATATCTGGGACACCATGAAGGTAATACTAAGAGGAAAGTTCATTGCATTAAGCTCATTCATTAAAAGAAGAAAAAATCAACAAATAAATGATTTGACTCTACATCTCAAAGCCCTAGAAAAAGAAGAACAAACCAACACCAAAAGAAGTAGAAGACAGGAAATAATTAAAATCAGGGCTGAAATCAACGAAATTGAAACAAAAGAAACAATTCAAAAATTTGACAAAACAAAAAGCTGATTCTTTGAAAAAATAAACAAAATTGACAAACCCTTAGCCACCCTAACAAAAATGAGAGAGAAAACCCAAATTACTAAAATTTGTGATGAAAAAGGAAAATCACGACAGACACTACTGAAATACAGAGGATAATTAGAAACTATTTTGAAAATTTATACTCCAGTAAAATTGAAAACACCAACAAATTTCTAGAGTCATATGACCTACCCAAACTGAACCAAGAGGACATACACAACTTAAACAGATCAATTTCAAGCAAGGAAATAGAAGATGCCATCAAAAGCCTGCCAACAAAGAAAAGCCCAGGACCAGATGGATTCTCAGCCAGCTTCTACAAGATCTACAAAGAAGAATTAATACCAATACTCCTCAAACTATTTCATGAAATAGAAAAGGAGAGAACCCTTCCAAACTCATTCTATGAGGCTAGTATGATCCTGATACCAAAACCACACAGAGACACAACAAAGAAAGAAAATTTCAGACCAATATCCCTGATGAACATAGATGCAAAAATTCTCAATAAAGTTTCGGCAAATTGCATACAAAAACATATTAAAAAATAGTGCACCATGATCAGGTGGGGTTCATTCCAGGGATGCAAGGTTGTTTCAACATACAGAAATCAACCAACATAAACCATCACATCAATAGACTTAAAGATAAGAATCATATGATTTTATCAATCAATGCAGAGAAAGCATTTGACAAAATACAACACTCTTTTATGTTCAAAACACTAGAAAAACTAGGGATAGTAGGGACATACCTCAACATTGTAAAAGCTATCTATGCTAAACCCAAGGCTAACATCATCCTAAATGGAGAAAATTGCAAGCATTCCTTCTAAAAATGGAAACAAGACAGAGATGCCCTTTTTCACCACTGCTATTCACCATAGTCCTTGAAACATTAAGCAGAGCAATTAGACAGATGAAAGAAATTGAAGGAATACAAATAGGAAAAGAAGAACTCAAACTCTCATTATTTGCCAACAACATGATTCTATACTTAGAGGATCCAAAAAATTCTACCAGAAAACTTCTAGAATAAATGAATTTAGCAAAGTAGCAGGATATAAAATCAGCACCCATAAATCAATTGCATTTCTATATTTCAGTGATAAGTCCTCTGAAAGAGAAATTAGGAAAACTACCCCATTCACAATAGCCCCCCAATATATAAAAATACTTGGGATTATATATATATATATATACCATGGAGTTTGAGCTCATGGAAAAATTACCTTCCGTTACTCCCACCCGACAGAAAAACAATCTCCATGAATTTCTCAGTGATGCTGAATACATTCCTTATTTTGTCAGTGAAGGACGCGTCAGTCAGTCCTTCCTTGGAACACAATCAGTTGGTAGGCTCCCTGGTGTCATATAAATCCTCCTATTTTGAAACTCTGCTCATTCTTCAGTATTCTTCTAAGGCAATCTGGAACAATTAAATTCAAAATTTTATTTGATTGTGAATTGGATTATTTTTTAATGTTTTATTCTGATTAATAAATGTAAGCAAATTAATTAGAAAGGTGCTGATAGTCTTGTTCAGTCCCTTCATATACAAGAATTATTTTTATGTTGTAAAACAAACAAGCAAGCAAGCAATCCAGTCTTAGACTTGGTGAAATAAGCTCAATAATTATTCAGGCACAAAGGATACGTTGGCATTTCTCCTTCTCTCCTGCTTTGTCTCATCAATCCTCCAGATAATTTTTTCCTTTTATCACTTCATTCTTAGTCTTTCTTTTCCTTAAAGAAATATTATAGGAAAAGCAATCATGAAATTCATTTGGAAAAATAAGAGACCCAGAACAGCCAAAGCAATCCTTAGCAAGAAGAGTGAAGCAGGAGGCATCACAATACCAGACATGACACTAGACTGCAAAGGTATAGTAACAAAAAGAGCATGGCATTGGCACCAATATAGACAGACATGTACACCAGTGGTACAGAATAGAAGACACAGAGACTAACCCACATCAATACAGTTATCTCATACTAGGCAAAGGTGCCAAACATGTACATTGGAGAAAAGATAGCCTTTTCAACAAATGATGCTGGGAAAACTATGAATCCACATGCAGCAAAATGAAACTAAAGTCCTATCTCATACCATGCACAAAACTCAACTCAAAGTCGATCAAGGACCTAGGAATTAGAACACAGACCCTGCAGCTAATAGAAGAAAAAGTAGGCCCAAATCTTCATTACATAGGATTAGACCTCGACTTTTTTTAAAAAATTTTTTATTTAGGCTTACACGTGAACAGTGCAAGTTGATTCATTGTACATAGATAGAGGATAATATATCAATTCTCTAGTTGTAAGTTGTATAGAATCACAACAAATATGCAGTCATACATAAAGTTAGGGTTATTATGACCATCATATTCCACCACCTTTGCTGTCCCCATGCCCCCTCCCCCCTTACACCCTAGTGCACAGAGAGCCACCATTGTTCCCATGTCTTTCCCCACATTTTGGATCAGCATCCACTTATCAACAAGTACATTTGGCATTTGGTTTTCTGAGATTGACTTACTTCACTTAGCATGATATTCTCCAACTCCATCCATTTACCTGCAAATGCCATAATTTTATTCTCTCTTATTGCTGAGTAATATTTCATTGTGTATATATACCACAGTTTCTTTATCCAGTCATCTATTGAAGGGCATCTTGGTTGGTTCCACAGTTTAGCTATTGTGAATTGAGCTGCTATAAACATTGAGGTGGCTGCAGCACTGTAGTATGCTGTTTTAAAGTCTTCTGGGTATAGACTGAGGAGTGGGATAGCAGGCTCAAATGGTGGTTC
>CM053408.1:41626582-41666140 GCA_028644305.1 Xerus rutilus
TTATTCCATTGTGGTCAGATAGGATGCAGGGTAGAATCTCTATTTTTTTGTATTTGCTAAGACTGGCTTTGTGACATAACATATGGTCTATTTTGGAAAAAGGATCCATGTGCAGCTGAGAAAAAAGTGTATTCACTCATTGATGGATGGAACACTCTATATATGTCGGTTAAGTATAAATTATTGATAGTTTCATTGAGACCTATGGTTTCTTTATTAAGTTTTTGTTTGGAAGATCTATCCAATGGTGAAAGAGCTGTGTTAAAGTCTGCAAGTATTATTGTGTTGTGGTCTATCTGATTCTTGTATTTGAGAAGGATTTGTTTGATATACAAAGAAGCCCCATTGTTTGGGGCATAGATATTTTTATGATTGTTATGTCTTGTTGATGTATGGTTCCCTTAAGAAGTATGAAATGACCCTCTTTATCTCTTTTCACCATCTTTGGTTTAAAGTCCACTTTATTAGATATGAGGTTGGAAACTCCTGCTTGTTTGCGGGGTCCATGTGAGTGACATGTTTTTTCCCAGCCTTTCACTTTCAGTCTGTGGATGTCTTTTCCTGTGAGATGAGTCTCTTGAAGACAGCATATTGTTCGGTCTTGTTTTTTAATACAGTCTGTCAGTCTATGTCTTTTAATTGGTGCATTTAGGCCATTTACATTCAGGGTTATGATTGAGATATGATTTGTAGTTCCAGTCATTTTGGTTTGTTTTTGATTTTTACGTTGATTTGTTTTCTCTTTTGAATGGTCTTTCCTCTAGTGTAGTTCCTCTCTTCATAAATTTTTATTGTTGGTTATCATTTCCTCCTCATGGAATATTTTGCCAAGAATGCTGTGTAGTGCAGGCTTTCTTGTTGTAAATTCTTTTAACTTTTGTTTATCATGGAAGGTTTTTATTTCATCATCAAATCTGAAGGTCAATTTTGCTGGATATAGGATTCTTGGTTGGCATCCATTGTCTTTTAGGGCTTGGAAAATGTTATTCCATGATCTCCTGGCTTTTAGTGTCTGGGTTGAAAAATCTGCTGAGATATGAATTGGTCTCCCCTTTTATGCAATCTGGTTCCTCTCTCGCGTGGCCTTTAAAATTCTATCCTTATTCTGTATGTTTGGCATTTTCATTATAATATGCCTTGGTGTGGATCTGTTGAAGTTTTGTATGTTTGGTGTTCTGTAAGCCTCTTGTATTTGATTTTCCATTTCATTTTTCATACTTGGGAAATTTTCTGATATTATTTCATTGAATAGATTGTGCATTCCTTTGGTTTGAAATTCTGCACCTTCTTCTATCCCAATAAATCTCAGATTTGGTCTCTTGATACTGTCCCATATTTCTTGTATGTTCTGTTCATGATTTTGTACCATCTTCACTGTATGATCAAATTTATTTTCGAGATTGTATATTTTGTCTGCATTATCTGAGGCTCTGTCTTCCAGGTGATCTAGTCTGCTGGTGATGCTTTCTATTGAGTTTTTTATTTGGTTAATTGTTTCCTTCATTTCAAGAATTTCTGATTGTTTTTTTTTTCATGATCTCTAGCTCTTTCTTAAAGTAATCTTTTGCTACTTGTAATTGCTCTCTTATTTCTTTGTTAGAATGATTGATGGTTGCCTTTATTTGCTCTTCTATTTCCTTGTTTGATTGATCAATTTTTGCCTATAATTGTTCACTTATGTCATTCTTTAGTTCACTGATCATTTTAATTATGTATATTCTGAATTGTTTCTCTGACATTTCATTTACTGTGCCGTCCATGGATTCTGTTACAGTGGTATCCAGGTTTATTTGGGGTACTTTCTTCGCTTGTTTTTTCATGTTGATTGTGTATCTTCCTTTTTTGAAATACCAATCTGAGATATTGTGGCTTCTATCCTATAATCTTGTATTGACACTCTGGATTACATGTGTCTCACTTTGGAGCTACTTCTGTTTTCCCAGTGTCCCCAGATGGACACTGTTGTCACTAAAGTTTGTGGCGGAGGTAGTGGACTACCTCTAGAGGGCAGTGGGAGTGGCTTTAGCTGTGCTCCTGAGGCGGCCCATGAGGGCTTTTTGCCCCTGTCTTGCACTCCTGCTGGTGAGCAGGAACTCTGGAGCGGAACTAGAGGTGGGCTCAGGTCTCACTTAGGCAGGGTCACAAGCTGGAGAGTCTGTGTGTGACCCTTACAGTGAGTGTGGGCTCCCCTGGGGCTAGAGGATAGCAGGCTCTGGTCTGCCTTCAACTGGGCACTCTGGCTTTCACTAAGGGTGGTTTCGGGCCTTCTGTCTTGCCTGACCACAGGAACTCTGGAGTGGAACTGAGGCGGGCCCAGAGCACACTAGGGTGGGGCCTGTTCACACTGGGTTCTCTGGAGGCCACTCTTACCCTGGGTGTGCCTTCCTCTGTGGCTGGTAGCAATCAGACTCTGGACAATCCTTAGTTGGACACCGTGGAGTTTCCTGAGGGTGGATCTGGGCCCTCTGTAGCTCCTGCCAGATCCCAGGAACTCTGGAGCTGACCTGGGGCTGACCCAAGCTGCCCTTGGGCGGGGCTGCCTCACACTTGTGTCTCTGGAGCAACTTTTGCCCTGAATTTGGCCTCCCCAATGGTTAGAGGTAGCAGACCCTGGTCTCCCTTTGGCTGGACAACCGTGGAGGATCCTGAGGGCGGGTCAGGGTCCTTTGGGGCTCCTGTGGGTCCACAAGAATTCTGGAGCGGAACTGGGGCGGGCCCAGGCTGCCCTTGGGCGGGGCTGTCTCCGCTGATGTCTCTGGAACGACTCTTACCTTGAATTTGGGCTCTGTAGCGGCTTAGTGGCTGGGGCTGTGTGTCCACGAGAGCAACTGCTAGGGGTCCTGCATGGTTGGGTGGGCACTGGAGCCAGGAACCCCGTGTAGAAGTGGTCTCAGCCGGGGCGAGCCCTGGGCTGGAGCCCAGAGCCGCTGGGTGTTGAGCTCTGCTGCTGCCCCCCGCTGAGCACCACCGCGGCTTGCTGCTGAAGTCACACTGATTGTGGCTTTGGCTGCTGCCTGGTGGCCCTGCTTACTCGCGCAAGTGAAATTCCTGCGAGGGTAGCTGTACGATGACGATATTTCCAAAACTTCAATGTCTGGCTCTGGCGAGACAACTGCAGTGTCCGACTAGGCCGCCATCTTGGAACCATCCCCAGGCCTCGACTTCTTTAACAAGACTCCTAAAGTGCAAGAAATAAAATCATGAATCAATAAATGGGATGGATTAAAACTAAAAAGCTTCTCAGCAAAAGAAACTAATCAATGAAGTAAAAAGGGGGCCTACATTTTCAGAGCAAATTTTTGTCACACACACATCTGATAGAGCACTAATCTCCAGGATACATAAAGAACTCAAAAAACTTAACACCAAAAAACCAAACAACCCAATCAATAATTGATCAATAAGTATATGAAAAAAATTTCAATATCTCTAGTAATTAGAGAAATGCAAATCAAAATTACTCTAAGATTTCCTTTCATGCTAGTCAGAATGGCAATTATCAAGAATACAAACAACAATAAGTGTTGGTGAGGTTGTGGGGGAAAAGGCACACTCATACATTGCTGGTGAGACTGTAAATTGGTGCAACCACTCTGAAAAGTAGTTTGGAGTTTCCTTAGAAAACTTGGAATGGAACCACTATGTGACCCAGCTATCCCACTCCTTAATCTATACTCAAAGGCTTTAAAAACAGCATACTACAGTGATGCAGCCACTTCAATGTTTATAGCAGCTCAATTCACAATAGCTAAACTGTGGAACCAACCTAGATGCCCTTCAATAGATGAATGGATTAAAAAATTGTGGTATATATACACAATGGAATATTACTCAGCATTGAAAGAGAATAAAATTATGGCATTTGCAGGTCCAATGAATCAAAATGCATTCTGCTGGTAAGTGGATAGAGTTGAAGAATATCATACTAAGCAAAATAAGCCAATCCCAAAAAACCAAAGGCTAAATGTTTTCTCTGATAAGTGGATGCTGATCCATAATGGGGGAGGAGACATAGGAAGAATGGAGGAACTTTGGTCAAAGGGGAGGTGGGGACATAGGGGCAGGAAAGATGGTGGAATGAGATGGACATCATTGCCTTTGGTACATGTATGACTGTACATATGCTGCGAGTCTACTTTGTGTACAACCAGAGAAATGAAAAGTCATGCTCCATTTATGTACAATGAATCAAAATGCATTCTGCTGTCATTTATACCTAACTAGAATAAATAATTAAAAAATAACAAATACATCTATAAGTAAAAAAAAAGAAATATTTTCTTGAGAAAGTGTGCCTTTAATAAGAAAGCAATAAGCTTTAATTTCCTACTCAATAAAGCAACATCTTTATAATAAAGGATGATAGAGGTGTCAATCCAACAGATTAGGGGTCAGTGAAATGATGCAGATAAGTGGTGACAGAGCTGGTGCTCCTTCTCTACCACATTCCCCTTACTGCTTGCCTGTTTTTTCTCTGTCTACTCTGGGCCATATGACCAAGAACAGGCTCTCATGCATGATAGGATTTTAAATGGTCTATTAAGCAACAAGATTTTAAAAATATAACTTCTGTTTTCTTTGCAATATTATGATATTGGTTGGCTACTCTTTTGTGGTATGGAAATATACCAGCCAGACCTCCTGCTAGGAGACCTTAGCTGTTATCTTCTTGCATTTGTGCCGGGACCATGGTCACTTCAGACTGCTCTCAGTGAATGACTGAGCATGGCAACTGGACTAAAATGATTATTCTGGCAAGAGATGGGACTTTCCCAATGGACAACTTTGCTTTAGGGCTATTCCACAGTCCAAGACTATTACAGCCCAAGTTTCTTCCTTCCTTTCTTCTCTCTCTCCTTTATTAGATATCAGACTTGCATCAAAGTTAAAAAGGCTCTTTCTACCTTTGTGTGTTTCCTTTCTCAATATATTGTGCAATGTACTTGTTATCTATTACTGCATAACAAATTTTTCTAAAATTTAGCATCCTGTAGCAATACACATTTATTATCTCACAGTTACTATAATCATGGAGTAATTGAGTCCTCTGCTTAGAATCTCTAACAGCACGGTAGTCAAGGTCTCCAGCACTTGGGTTTCCTCTGAGGCTCAACTACAGAAGGGCTTATAGGATTCTTTATTTTCTCATGGGCTATTCCACTAGGGCCTTGGTCCCTTTTTGCCTAATGGTAGAGACCTCCTTTAGTCCTTTGCATCATAGGTCTCCCCACCATGATGGTTTTCATCATTAGTCAGAGAGTGGGAATCTTATGATAATATGAAAATAACAACATTTTGTATCTTAATCATGGAAATAAAACCCAATCAGTTACTGGTTAAAAGAAAATGTCTTGACCAGCTCACTTTTAAGAAGGGAGATTCTATAATCCTTGAATGCCAAGAAGAGAAGATTGTTGGGGAGTAGTTTAGAGGCTACCGGTTGCATACATCAAATACCACCTTGCTGTTTGCTTCTCAGAGAACCCAAACACACATTTTTTTCTAGAAACAATATTCTGAAGAAGAGCTTTGCTTACAAGGACATTTGATTCTCACAAAAGTATAATCTAATCAAAACAGGAAAAAATTTTTATTTTGTTTAAAGACAAACTGGACAAATATAACAGCTTATGTGAGCAAACAAAAACAAAAACAAAAACACCCCTAACAGCAACACCCAAGAATGATTTATGAATTAGATAGCACTCAGAATCAGAAGAGGTTCAGAGAATACCACTTTGAAACTGTGGCAGTGAGTATTTCTAGACAGAACAGTGAATATGTAAGAAGTAGGCAGAGAAGTATATATGGAATAGTATAGAAGCAGCTTGATTGATTACAGCAGGCATTTTTCCTATCCTGAAAAGATCTGAGCAGTTAGCAGCCTATGAGTGGTTGAAGATCAATTGTTTGTGATTGGTTAAGTCCTGGCTACATATACAAAAATTAGACTCTCAAGTTAGAATTTAGTTAGTTAGTTTGCAGTTCATTACATAAGACCTCAAAGTCTGGGGACAGCCTCAGGCCAATGGCCTTCTGCTCATTTTACTTAACAATTGTATTAATGTGTTGGGAGAAACGGAATTTTAAAAACAATTGTTTTGTATGAGATAGGACATTCTGTCACATTTACTGATATAACACTTCTTTCCTCATTAACTACAATTTTTAGAAGATGTATCATTTCTAACACTGGTAAGGAAGAATTACTTATGCATTATAAATTAATAGGTTCTCATTCCACAACTGTGACTACAAATTGGGTGGAACTCCAACTGAAACTACTATAGTAGGTGTACTATTTCCCTGGTTAAGGTAGGTCTATAAGCCTATACTTTTTCTTTCTGCAAGTAAGGAAGATTTGTTTCATACCAGTTGCATAAACATAGGCTTCACAGCAATCTCTGCAATTAACAGCAAACTCTTCAAGACCAGTGCATGAGAATGTGTGTTAGCAGGTGGTGGTAAAGACTGTGTGAAGGTGAAAATGTATTTAGAGCTTCAATTGTTATGCAAAGTATAGTGCCATGCAACTAGCAATAATTTAGTTTGAATTCCTATAATCCTAGATTAATAAGGGACCATTTTTATTTGGAGTCTAGTGTTACAGGAGGCAAGCAGAAGTGACAAAAGTCTACTTTTAGGTTTCATAAATAAGAAAACTAAAAAGCAGCATCAAAGTCTCTTTTCTCTGAATAAATACGTGACTAGAAGAATAGAGATTAGATTTACATTCTAGCCCTCTGACTAGTCAACTATTATTTCTATCACAATATGTTTATTTTGGGTCTCAGAATTACCAGAGGGAATTTGGCAAGCTGGCAGGGTTTCAGAGAAGAGTTTCTGGTGTATCAAAGGAGCAAAGTCTCTGCAGAAAGGTAAGCTAAATAAGAGCATATAGGTATAATTCTATGGGGACAGGAGATTTAAAAAAAATGTTTTGTCTGAAATAGGTATGGGAAGGAATAAAAAACTGAAATTAGGAAAGGAACAATTTGAACTGACTCTCCAAGGCAGGGGTTTAAGGATTATTGAAGGAAAGAGTGCAAGTTCATTGTATGAAACAATGAAAACTTAGACCAGCTGTGGAGTTCCAGAACGCACCCAAAGTAACCCTAGTGGGGCTCCAGGGAGCAGCCTGACCAAGGTAGTAATTTCTAGCTTCAACTTAGAATCTCTATTATTGCATTAGTTCTGTGGGTTGGCTTCAGGCATAAATAGTTTACAATGGTGATTTGCTTTTATTTCCCATAGTTGAATCCATATTTCTGTGGGCTGCCTCATGTTCAGGGCTGCTAAAATCTTCTATCTTCTTCATGGCTCTAGGGATTCTAATAGAAATTTTCATGCCGCAGTACAGACAGCTTGCAAAATAAACAGCTTGCAATGGGATATGTGGCTTTCATGCCAAGGATATTCATCACTCACTGTTACCTGTGGGTTCAGACTGACCCAGGAATGTCCTTCCATGAGACCAAAAAAACCACATATGGGATACAACCTCTTTTACGAGGTGAAAGATTTAGGGCTAAAGTGATAGGGAAATAGCTTGAGAGTTTGAATGAGAATTTTAGTCAATAGTGTATATAAAAGACAGATGAGAGGTGGGATTACTTTCTTTTTATGAGTGATTATGCAATCAGTTTATTAATATTATTATGATGTAAAAATTTCCCTGTGTTCTCTTGGATTTCGAGCTCAAGTCTTTGTTCTTCATAGCTCTCTTTTTCTTTACTCCAGAGTAGACAAACTGCCAAGGACGAGTTACAGCATTGTAAGTTATAGTTGGCCTCTGCCCTCAAAGTGGCTGAGGGGGGCCCTGGGCAACTGGAGCTCCTGAGATAGGCACGTTGGGTAGAGGAGACTTGAGTGACCTCAGTGTTTGCCATAGAGATTTTACCATGGGAGCAAACTGTGTCACACACAAGTCTGGCATACATTGCTTGTTCCTTACTATTTTCAGTCTAGGTTACCTTGAGGCCCTGACACATATAAGTGGTCAAAGGTCACATATGTTGTATTTTTCTTTGGATTATTTCCCACAATTACCTTTCTTCCATTAAAACTTCCTCTTAAATCTGCTTAGATTAATATATATGTAATATATATCCATATCCATATCCATATATCCATATAAGCATATGTATATATACATGTATATATATAAGCATATACATATATCTCTATATCTAGAGCATTTCTGGGTTTTGAGTGTTTCTAAAGACAAAAATCTCCAACTTGACTTTATTAAAAATCTCTTCTTTAGGCAAAATGATTTACATACTTGTTTAAGATGGAATGGAAAAGTAAAATGCAGAATAGTAAATTTCTAGATTTAACTAGACTTCTTGATTTTGGACAAGTTACCTAGCTTCTCTGGGTCTCATCAATGTAAAGAAAGCTGATAATCTCCTATATCTTCCAAGCATTATCAATCTATGGTAGCTTAATTTAGTCATGCTACTATCTGGCTATTACTGTTACTGTAAGTGATTCATAATCATGCAACATGAGAATACTGTACATATTGAAATAGATAATTTTATTGCAGTCATGTATATGTTCCAATATTTTACACTTGAGTATCTACTTCATGTTAGGTCCTGTGGTGGTGCTGGAAATGCAAAGATAACTAATTCATAGCCTTACCCCTAAGGAGTTCATTTTCTAGTGGTGACAGATATTAAACAGAAAGCTATGTTCCATATGGTGAGGTCAATGAGACAGATCTACCCACATTCAAGCTGCTCTCCCAGGGTAAGGTTGGATGCAACTATCCAGGAGGTGCCTTTGGTTTGATGAAGGGGTGTGAGGATGACACACTCAGCTGCTTCCACATGCACATCCTTCTGCTGCCATAGCCGAAGCCCTGTTCTGCCTCAGTGATTAGGATGACCCTGCAGTATTGCCACAGAGCACCTTGCTGCCATCCTTCATTACACAGTTAGGAAAGGTGGGTGGAGGTATTAAATTTTATGTATGTAAGTGCACATTGTATAAAACATTAATATAATAGCTGGGTGTGGTCACACATGCCTGTAATACCAATGACTCAGAGACTGAGGCAGAAGGATTGCAAGTTAGAGACCAAACAGTAATTTAGTGAAGCGTTAAGGATTTAGTGAGACACTGTATCAAAATAAAACATAACAAAAGGGCTGGGGATGTGGCTGAGTGGTTAAGCTTCCCTGTGTTCAATCGCCATACAAACAAACAAAAAATCTCCCAAACACACACACAACAGAAAACCTCAGACCCCATTAATGTACAAAAGTCATGGATTACCTGTAATACTTGCCATCTGGCATTTGGCTTTGAGAATGCTGACACAGTTATATTTAACTTTTGAATTATCTAAGGTGATATAGCAATTTATGAGATAATAATTGATGCCAGAAATTCCTGCCACAGAAACAGGAAAACCTTAATATTTTGAGAGAAAGGAGAAGGATTCTTTAAATAATAAAAGAGAGTAACTTTTAAAAATGTAACTTGGCTACTTCCAAGTAAATGAAGTATCTACTACTACCAGGAAACAATGGTAGCTATACCCTTTGTGGGCTGTAATCTAGGGTTTACCAGTTATTTAGAGTTTGACCAATTGGTTGAACATTTTAACTTCTTTCTCTCTCAGTTTTTTAACTGTGAAAATGCAGGTTGGTGCATATCTAAGAGAGGGTTGCATAAAACATATTTGTAAAGTGCCCAACAAGTATGTGCCTTTAGAAAGCATTCAATAAACATTAGCTTTGCAATTTGCCTTTGCGGAAACTTTACTGTGTCCTTTCGCATTTATTATCTCATTTGATCTTATTTTACCACAAAAATGTAAGGTGGCTCTTGTTAATCAAGGCCCAGAAAGGGTAAGTGGTTTGCCCACAGAGAAGTATCGGATTAAACAGTGTTCTTCCATGTAGAGCCTACCTATCTCACAATAAGATTTAAAAAATTATGACTTGCTGATTATTTGGTGTTCAGTCAAAAATTGCTTTCTTTTCTTGCTAAGTCAGCCTTAGGGAGGTAGTTTAATTTTCTGTGGTTGCCATTTACTATCAGCTCTAGTGTAGCATCTTTTTGGACTGATTCTGGCTGGGTTGTAAACTCTTTGAGGTCAGGATTGTGGGCAGTTTTTATATCTCCTTTGTCCTTTATGAAAGATTAAAAATGTGGGGTTCACTCCGAACCAGAGGCAACATGCTCCACATAGCCAAGGGATCTTTATTCATGGTGGAGGTCTGTGCAGGTGGGCGCCCAGGAGAAGGAAGGAGGAGAGAAGGGCAGGGGGGACACGGGGCATGGAATTTATAGGGCCCGCTATGAACGCGTGGTGGGTATGGATTGGTCACTTCAAAACTGGCATGATAGATAAGCATTCGTGGTTCTGCCGTGATCTTCTTTGATGTAGTAGCCTGAGTGGCCAGGCTTTGTTCTCTCTGGTAGGAAACCCCTGGGGAACTGCCTCAGCTTTAGAGAGGGAAGCGGCCCAAACAGTATGGGGAGGGCTCTTTTCACCTACATTTTCCAGTGCTCAGATAGTCTTCAACAGTCAGTCTGACTCTAATACCTGTAATCTTCAGCACAGTTGAGTCTGTGATTGGTAAATAATGGGAATGTCAAATTGAACTGAAAGCTGTGTTGATTCATATGTAACTTTCCTCTGCAAAGGAGCTGAAACAAGGGAAGTAAAATTAAAACCTTTGTCAGGAAAGGAAAGGGAAATCCCTTAATTTGGCTGCTTTGCAAATAAGAGCCCTATCAGCCCCAATGCATGACAATTCAAAATGAGCTCTTTTATACTCCTCCCTCTTTAGAGAGAAGCACCTATAATTTCGCAGAACTCTGAGCTCCTAACAGGTCATACTTGCCCTTGAACTTGTATTGTCTTAGCACCCACAAGACAGCCTCTCCACTATATGTTTGTGCATGTTTAGCATCTCTTGAGGCAGCCTGTGAAACTGAGTCTTGCTATTTATTTATTTTTGATAGTTACCTCATAAGGCATAAGGATCATTTTTGGTAGTCCTCCATTCAAAAACCTGCATGAATTTTGAGCAATGAGATATAGTCCTAATTTTCCTATCAGCTTATCATTATCAGTGAGCAATTTTGCAGGATGCATCTATATGCATTTCTAAGGAATGCTTATAGATGCTAAGAAGAAAAAGCCTGCAGAATTACTGTTTTTAATACAGTCTCATCTTCCTTATCTGAAACCAGTGGATCAGGTATATTTTAAAGCTTAGATATGCTTTCTTTAAATTTTAGAAAGGCAATAGGTAGACTACATATTATATCTATAAGCAGCACAGTGTAATCAAACACATTGCAGTAAGAGGAATAAGTAAAAGTTGTCAGTAGCTTCATGATAATTTAGTTTACAGTTTGCCATCAGAGGAATTGTGAAAAGCACTTCTAGTTTGCAAAGTTTTGGGAATTTGGAATTGACTGCGCATGCATCTCTCAGTGTGGCTTCTATTCTGCTGCTCTGACTCCTTTGTAACATGGCACACTGTGAGTGCTGGGCTTCTTGTGGAGGTAACAGGCTTCCTGGGTTTCCAGTGGGGAAGCAAGGAATGACCTGCACACCTCTGACTTTCTGCCAAATGTGTCCGAGTAATTTGACCACACATTCCTATCTGAATTTCAGCCCTGACTGGGAAAGTGAAATCAGGAACATGGCATTTGCTTTCCTTTTCTGTCTCTTCCTCTTGACTTTGTATTCTAAAAGTTCTTCCTCCCTTAGGTCTGCTGGAGACTTATGTCATGTTGTTTTCCTTGATATTCTATGACTTATAGTAAAATCTCTAAGTAAACTCTCTTGCTATATGAAGACAAATCTTCGAATAAAATGAACTAATTGAGGATTTAAAGTTGACTTGTTTGAGGTCAGGTTCCACTTTCCCCAAGAGCAAGTATCATCAGGAATAAAAATAGTTTAGTATTAAAAATGCCCATTTTATCAGCTTGATGAAATTTAAAAATGAATCACATGATTATATGTTCTATATTATATACATATGTGTGTGTGTCTGTGTTTTGCATATGTATGTGTCCATATGCAAACATATATTTCAGAAATGGCAAACAAGGTTGTATAAAATTCATACCAAAGTGGAGTTTATATCACCACCCTTTAACAGACAATCCATTTTACCAATTAACTGTTTAAATACTTTTTTGAACATCCTAGGTTCACGAGGATTCTAGTGCAAAGGTAGCAAATTGCAAGCATTTTATTTGGCAGTGAGATAATACTAGCTTCTCAGCCTGGGACCTCTAATCCTTTGTTTAATGGATTCTAGGTTATAGGAGGTAATATATTTTTGAAGTGGGAGGATTAGCTGAGGCATCTCTTGTTTACTCAGTCTCTCAAAAATCAGTACTAGTCATCACTTATACATCAGCAAACTAATAGTGAAGAATTCACCCACTTTGGGGGTGGTCAGAGACTTTAGGGATCAAAAAAGGAGGGTACTGGGGGAAATGCAATCTCAAAATTGTCAAGTTTATGCAACATAGAACTTTCAGGAGCAAATCTCTTCAGTAACCATGGGACTGTTTGTGTAAGGAGGAAGCAATCTCTACTCCTCATTAACATGATTGCTTCCACACATATTATCCATGAATGGTAAATTGAACACATTGACAACATTTGAAGGATAAAGCATGTGGTCTAATAACCATGGGGAGAAGAACTCTTTCCCAGGGTTTTCTTTATTCATAATCATCATCCTCATCATCACAGAGATCAGAGATTGTGAGTCCTGCTTCTCCTAATATGAAGGGAGATATGACAAATTCTGACAAATAAACCCATGTGTTTTAAATATGAGGTGTAGGAACCTGGGAACGGGGGCATCCTAATAGTACTTCATTGGTTTCAGAATGAAAAGCAAGGACCTGGGAAGAAGAGGAGTCTTCAGTTTACGCATTTGCCACTGAGCTGGTGGTACATATATAGTCTCTTTAAAACTTGGTTGAGATGCTTTGTTGGATTTTGCTTCAAAGCAAACCAGGATAAAGTAGGTACATTTTAAACACATTTAAAAAGGAGTATTTAGTGAAGCCCCTTAGTATCTTATCAAACACATTCAAGTGGAACTGGTATTAAAACAGGGCTTCAGGGTTAGCAGTCTGTAGTTTTTCTCATGTTTTAAAAAGTTCACACAAGTTTTAAGAATTCATGGGAGTGAGTTTACATATAATGTATAATGTCCCTGTACTAAATAATGTACTATACTAGTCCCTGTACTAGTATAATGTCCCTGTATTAAATATTTGAATTCCTTCATTTTTATGTCTATTGCCACTTGCTTTCTTCTTCTGCTCTCTTTCTCACAGTTTCATTGATTTCAAGAGAACATGAAAGAATATGTAAGAATAAGGGAGAAAGACATGAAAAGGATTCTCTGCAGTCTGTGTCAGTTTTCTGCTTTTGCAGATGACACAGTGGTTAAAAGATCAGGGTTATGAAGGCAGAGTTGCCGAATCTAAATTCCAGGGCCACTACTCAGTAGTCAGGTGTGCCTGAGCACGTTACTTAACCTCTCTGTGCTGCCTTTCCTTATATGTAGTCAAGATAATAATATCCTACTCTGTAGTGCTAACAGAGTAATTTTGGGGGAGTCTTGTGGTGTGGATTAAAACAGTTTATCTGTTTAAAATACTTACAAGAGTACCATAAACGAATCAAGCTCTAAAGTTACCTAGTACTATTTTCTGTAAGTCTAGAACTATCTGTACCCATGTTCTTTTCATTTTTTTGGTCAGTTTTGTAATTCCACTTTCCCCCTCATCTCCTTTCTTGTGCATTGACTTTCTAACTGGGTCCAGAAGTGTTGAAGAGTGAGATTGACAAGAGTTCCAGGTTTAGGGAATAGAAGTGATTAAGACTAGCTACGTCCCTGTCCTCGTGGTACCTAAGGGGAGCACACGATGTAAAGCAAAACCTCAGTTTTGAGATGAAAGTCCATTCAGTGCTTCTGCTGGCAGGTGAGATCTGCACAGGCTACAGGCCTCTGCAGCCCTCTTAAGCGTGGGCCATGCCCTCCAGCATTGCAACAGGCCCAGTATCTCATCCTCAATATTTTCTTTCAGGTTTCTTTTCTCATGAATTTGAGAATGAAATCCAAAGACCAGGATGAGTGAGTGTAATGGTAGGAGTTATTGAAGAATATAGGAACAGAACTCTTGCAATGTAACAGAGGACCCTATAGCAGATTTCCCCCATCTGAACATGCTAGTCTAGGGGCTTACATAGCATTTGGTTCACTGCAACTGGACCAAATTATGCTAATTAGGGTTTGGAAATGTACTAATACTAGTGGTCCAAATTTATGCAAATTAGGGCTTGGAAACATACTAACACTATTGCTTAATTCTTGAGTTCCGACTTTCATTCAAGTCTACTCCACTTCCATTTTTTCTAGTGGCAAGTCAAGATACAGGAGGTTGAGGTCATTGGATGGGGCTGCAGCGCTGTGTGGACTTCTGTAGCAGGCATCCATACAGGGCCCAGGGCTGGCCACTGAATGGCAACAGGTCAGTGTGCCTTGGTTTGCCTGGGCACTGACTTCCCATGCCTGTATGGTGGGCTTCCACTGAGCTGTGCTTGCCTCCATTGCTCGGATCCCCCAGGGCTGCCGCTATGCTGCTCCACCACTCTGCTGCTGCTTCTTGGCAGGGCCAGTCTGTTGGCAGCCCGGCAGCCATGTTGAATGGAATGAGATAGAGCCACAGAGTTTCAGGTACACAGATGGGAAAAAAGCAGTGATGAAATAGAGAGTAGAAAGGATGCTATTATCTTAGATTCAATGATTACAGAAGCTGTCTCTGAAGAGGTGACATTTGAATACAGATGTACATGTTAAGAATGAGGTTGCCATGCAAAGTTTTGGTAGAAGAGCATTCTGGAGAGAGGAATGAGTTAGGGTCTTGAGGCACAGCGTGGCTTGGTCTGGTCAAGGAATACCAGGTAGAGCAGCCTGGCTGGAATGCAGTGAGTGAGGGAGAGAGCAGTTAGAGGCAAGGTGAGAGAGTGCTGGCCAATGTGGATTTGCAGATTGGGATAAGGGATCTGGATTTATCACAGGGTTTCTCAGCATTAGCACTATGAACATTTGGACCAGATCATTTTTTTTGTTGTAGAGGTTGTGCTAGGTATTGTAGGATATTTAGTAGCACCTCTGACTTCTACCTGCTCACTCCTAGTCCTGATAGTTCTGATAGTTAAAAATGTCTGCAGACATTGTCAAATGTCCCTGAAGACGCAAAATCACCTGAGATGGAGAACCACTGATTTAGAGTATTTTCAGCAGGGAATAATAGGATTTATGCTTTAGAAATATAATTTTGGCCAATTTATAGAAAATGGAATGTAAAGAGTGAAAAGTAGAAATAGAGAGTCTAATTCCAGGAAAGAGATGATTGTGGTTTGGAGTTGGGTGGTGTCAGTGGAGATGCTTAATCACTATTTGTAGTTAATATTTCTTGTTTCTTTTTTCTTTTTTTTTTGGTACTAGAGACTGAACTCAGGGGCACTCGACCACTGAGCCACATCCCCAGCCCTATTTTGTGTTTTATGTAGAGATAGGGTCTCACTGAGTTGCTTAGTGCCTCGCCGTTGCTGAGGCTGGCTTTGAACTCGCAATTCTCCTGTCTCAGCTTTCCTAAGTGCTGGGATTACAGGCTTGCACCACCGTGTCCGGCTAATATTTCTTTTATTCATTCAAATTTACATTTTAACTGATACAAAATATATTAAATTATATATATCAATGGGATACTGTAATGCCTGAATACATGTGCATACATTGCATAATCTTTAAATCAGGCTAAACTTACATATCTCCTTAAATATTTATCACTTTTTATGGTGAAAGCTCAAAATCTTTTCTTCTAGCCTTTTGACATGTAACTATAGCAGCCCAGTATAGTCACCCCATTGTGCACCAGAACTTCTTGTTCCTGTCTAAGCATAACTTAGTAGTCATGAATCAACCTTTCCCTATGATATGAGTAGACACTTTAAGAATCTGCAAATTAGCCAGGTGCGGTGGTACATGCTTGTAATCCCAGTGGCTCAGGAGGCTGAGGCAGGAGGATCGTAAGTTCAAAGCCAGCCTCAGTGACTTAGCAAGGCCTTAAGCAACTCAGCAAGACCCTGTCTCTAATAAAATATTAAAAAATAGGTTTGGGGATGTAATGTAATTCAGTGGCAAAGTGCTCCTGTGTTCAATCTCTGGTACCAAATAAAAACAAAAACAAATTATAAAGCAACAGCACAATGTCATTCACACAATAGGCACACAGTCATGTATGTTGAATGGATAAGCAAGGACATTTGTGGTTATTCCAATGTTGTCATCGTTACCATGAGAAGTTACAGGTTTTAAAATTCAGTTGATATAATGGCAGTTTGGGCTACATTTTGAACAGTGAGATATAACTAAGACTTTTTGGTTGTCAAAGGTTGATACTGTCAATAGTATTTGCCCTTAATAGTCTTCAATATGGAATGAGTAGTCCTTAACTATGTTAGGTTATTCTACATTACAGGGAAATTCTAAAACTACGAAGACTTAGTTTTGCATTTCCTCAACTTTAGATGACCAGCGGTCATTCTAAACTTGATCACGGAAGAACATGAATATAAGTCATTTGAATGAGTCAGGGGAGATAGCGATTATTTCTAGCAATGGATAAAAGCAATTATCTTTGGTGTGTTTTATATTCTAAAACCAAAATCTTTTAACCTTAGGTCATAAAATTGTCTTGAATTTTTAAAATCTGTTTAATTTTATATATATACATACATACACACACACATATATATATTTTTGGTTTGGAATGATTCTTGAGGCTATCCATTGTATGATGTCCATCTGACCATTAAAGAATACAAAGTGTCTGCTGGGCATGGTGGCACACACCTATAATCCCAGCAGCTTGGGAGGCTGTGGCAGAAGGATCGCAAGTTTGAGGCTGGCCTCAGCAACTTAGCAAGGCCCTAAGTAACTTAGTGAGACCCTGTCTTAGAAAAGAAGGACTGGGGATATAGCTCAGTAGTAAAGCACCTCTGGGTTCATTCCCTAGTACCCACCTTGAAAAAAAAATCCAAAGTGTCCATTACAGTACTACAGTGATGGACACATGGCAAGAGTCTTGCAGGCTCCAGATTGAACATTTCTGTTTTTATTTCTGAGGGTGCAGAGCTGTCCTGGAAATCTCATAAGAATAGATTTTCCTATGATGTGTCCTTATAGTCTCCTGCCAAACTGGATTGGAAATATCACAAATAAAAGTGTTTCTTGTGGTATTTTCACATCTTATGCTAGTTCCAGGAAAAACAATATATGTGAAATATATAGTTCTAAAAGACTCCATCTGAAAGATGATCAATCTTTAGGGATGTTTGAGTCATTTTAAGATTTAGGTAAAAGCCAATGTATTCTAATTTTTCTGTTAAATCTAAATTACTATTGGCTGCAGGTGGCTGCCATTGGTTTGTTAAAGACCTTTCCTGGTTCGTGACTTTTGGGTACTTTTGGTGAATTCCACAAATCTTGCATAAATGTCTTTTAAAATTATTTTTAAAAAGTTGATTCATGTGAGGAGATTGAAGGCAAAAAACTGTGGGAAAGGAAGTAAAAACATCAAATGTGGTCATACTCCTTAAATTTAAGTTTGCAAACTTGAATGGGGTTTCCAGGAAACATTGAGAAAGGGTCGTGCTCTCTATCAGTGGCTATAGGGCGGTCTAGAGAAAAATGACAAAAAAGTCTTTTTCAATTATTTGGTAATGCTTAGTGGGCTGAACAACTATTGCAATAATAGTCCTTTATCATTTTGTCACTTAAAATTATAGAGATATGATTTTGTACATATCTATTCCAGTTTTAAATAAGTCAATAAGATATCACTAAGTTATGGACTATCAATCTCCATGAAAGTACTGGAAAGATAATAGAAGTTGCTATTAATACTCCTTGTTAGGGAAATAAGTAGAGGCATTTAGCAGCTAGTCATCTGCCTTTTCTACCTTTCTCATGTGCTTTAAGATAAATGTAAAAACAAATACATTTTGAATGTGCCAGATTGAAGCAGTCCCAAGTAAGACATCATTTGAGCTTCTACTCTAAGCCAAAAGACTGTTTTGCAATGTTTATAGATTTTTTGCAATCATTTTTCTTTCTTTCACTAACAGGAACATATAATTCCCCCCCCCTCTTTTTTTTTCATGCTGGGGCCCAAGAATCATCATGAAGTTTCTGTTTCCAGCTTAATAAAATGTATATTTACATTGGAAGAGTCAAACCTAATTAATTGTCTTGGAACATAAAATGTAATAGGTGGTGTGACCTAGTTGCACAAAGCCTATTTGTTCTTTCTTTGGGTTTTATATTTTATTTATTTATTTGTGGATGGGCAAGGAAAAGTTCACAGATAAGTGTTCATTGCTAGGAAAAGTAAGATCCTTTGCATTGGGTTACTGTGATCAACTCAGGAAAAAATGGACTCAGACACTTACAAGGTTGGGGATTCCATGTGATGGAGACATTGCAAGAATAATGTGAAGAGAAAAAGAAAGAAAGAAAGAAAGAAAGAATAATGCTAATGAGGAAATGTTGTGCCAGCTATAGAGAAAAGAGAGAAGTTGTAAAATTTAACTAAAACTCTTTCAAAATAAACTAATCCCTGTGGCATGAATGATAAACCAATTATATTTTAAAATCAAAATATGTGATCTATGGTAAGATGTGCTGATGGGATGAAGAGGAAGTTGTTTCTTTTTCCTAGTCATGATTTTTGAATAATCATTTTCACTACTCAAACTAAATCTCAGTTCTAGGAATGCAATTTATACAGTTCCTTTGCGAGCATATCATAATGTTGCTGAAGAATATGCTCCCAGGCTTCCAGGCCCTTTTCAGCTGGCTAGTTGTTTGCCTTTCTCTTTGGACTTCCTCAGCAAAGCCTTCCCTGTAACTACCCCATACTCACTTAGGTCAATCTTCCCCATTATAATCTCTCACAGTTCCATTCACTTTTCTTTTCCCTTTCTCAGTTGTGTTCTAATTATTTTGAGATTGCAGTAGGTCATTCATAACAGTGGGTTCTACAGACATGGATCCAAACCACTGCAGATCAAAAATATTTGAAACAATATTATATCTGTATGGAACAGACCAGGCCTTCCTCCCTGTGGGAAAGGAAGGATTGGAAATATCACAATTTCATCATTGCCTAAATAATATGACATATGTTATTGTTTGGATGTGGGATATCCCTCAAAAAATCATGGGTAAGACAATGCAAGAAGGTTCAGAGGAGAAATGAGTGGGCTGTGAGAGTCTTAATACAATCAGTGAATTAAACCCCTGACAGGGATTAACTGAGTGGTAACTAGAAGCAGGTGGGGTGAGGCTGGAAGAGGTGGGCATTGGGGTGTGTGGCCATGGAGTATATATTTTGTAGCTGGGGAGTGGAGTGTCTCCTCCCCTCGCCCTCTTTCCCCCTTCTCCATCATTCTCTCCCTCTCCCCCTCACCCCTCCTCTCCTTTCTGATCATCATGTGAGCTGTTTCCCTCTGCCACACTCTTCTGCCATGATGTCCTGCCTCACTTTGAGCCTGGAGGAAGAGCTAGCTGTCTATAGATTGAGACCTCTGAAAATGTGAGCCCCTAAATAAAACTTTCCTCCTCTATAGTTGTTCCTTTAGTCTCAGCAGCCAAAATAGAATAAAAACTGTTTTGTGGCAGGTACATTGCATTAGGTATTGTAGGTAATCTAGAGATGATTTGAAGTATCCAGGAAGATGTCTACCCCACTTTATATAAGGACTAGAGCATCCATGTATTTTGGTAGCCATTTAGAGTCTTAGAACCAATGCTCCATGATACTAAGGGATGACTGTTGTTTATAATGTCAATCTTCCCTAATAAACAATATGATTTATCAGCATAAAAATGTTTTGTCATATTTGACACAAAATTCCTCATTTTTTGGATTAATGCTTGTCACATATGGCCCTGAATATTTTCCATGTTTAGGGAAATAACTCACTCATTTCTCTATCGCATTTGAAACTGTCCAGATATTTTATCAACATTTGTGTGCCCTTTACCTGTATCTAAAAAAAGAAAAAAAAATATTTGGGGGGCAGGGATCCTGTGTCATGTTGTACTCTGATCTTTGTAATTTTTAAATTTAAAATCCAAAGTTCTATGATCCAGAGTGTAGTACTGGTTTTGGAAATTGAGAATAGCTATATGTTACCAGAATTCAGTTCACAGTGTTAGTGGACTGTATATTGTATTTTACTTCTGACCTCATTGGAAGCCTCTAGAAATATAATGCACACCTGTCTGTTTTAGGGTAAACAAAAATGATCAGGAAACTTTTTTCACAATCAGTCATATACTGAATTCAGGTTTAAAATTTCACTATTTCACATAACTTTATCTAAGAAAGCAGTTGACTGAGGGCCATGGCCAGGAAATGATTCACATGAAGTTCCACTAAGATGTAACTTGACCTCTAGGTTGAAAGTCTGCATGAAAGCTAATAAGTCTTTACAAAAAGTTAATCTGAGTTTGGATTTAATATAAAATATGCAAACTGAGAAGAGAATGAATATGCTTCAGTTTGGGATTCAGGGATGGGGAAGAAGATATGTGCTCATATTTAATGGTCTTTTACATTGATGCTCTGGACTCATTGCTTCCCTCCTTAAAACAAAACCAAAGAATTATTCTGTGACCTAGGATTGACTTTCTGTAAACGTACATTTTACTGATAAGTTATAAATAGTTTATGGTGATTTTAAATTAAAACCAGAAGTTAAATTTGGAACATAGAAAAGATAAATAAGTTAACTCTCAAAAATGTAGTATCTTAAACTGCCTTATCATATATCAAATCAAAAACTCTCCAAGGACTCTCTGGCTGTGATCAGAGCTATTCTTAGCAGAGCTTGTGTCTGCTCTGGTAGCTGGGATCCATGAGCCTTTGCTTTGGTAATTTCACAGTCACTGAAGTTGTTTATATTGAAATGCCCACTTGTGCTCTCATGTTAATAATTGTTAATGATGTGATGGTTGAAAGTGGGAGCTTAAATCTCAGGGCATTTGGAGACATTTCCTTACGTTGAAATGATCCAAAGCATGGGTAATTATCTATCAGTGCTGTCTATAATGATCACAAGGGATAAATAATTACAGCTAAAGGGCTGAGAATAAGATTATGTCTAGGGGTAACTAAGTGTGCTAATGACTGATGGATGAACAAGACTTTGATGAAGAGGAATATTAAAAACCAAGTCCCCATAGATATCAAATATTGGTTCTTCTGTACCTCTCAGAATATTATGGCATGAAAAAACAGGAACTTTATAAAAAATGGAGGCTTCAATTTAAATCAGGTCTCTGCCATTTTCTTCCTTGTAGTGTGACTTTTGGTAAATGATTGACCTATAATCTCAGTGGTCACAGCTATAAAATGAGGTCATTGAAGTATTTTGTGGGATATTAAAAGATGCAATATAATAAATGACTGAATATGATGGTCATAATAACCCTAACTTTATGTATGACTGCATATATGTTGTGATTCTATACAACTTACAACTAGAGAATTGATATGTTATCCTCTATGTACAATGAATCAATTTACACTGTTAACATGTAAGCCTAAATAAAACAAAACAAAACAAATAAATAAATAAATGACTGATACATAGTAGATGCTTAATAAATGATATATGTTACTTAAGAGGCACTAAAATGGAGTAGTTGAATATCCTCACTTTATTACTTAGTAGCTTTGTGATGTGATCCTTGATTTTTAGTTTCTCTTTTTCCTATAAAGTAGAAAAATAACACTAAAATTACAGACCCGTTGGAGGAATAAAATGAGTTAACATATTTCAAAATTAAGCATATTACTTGGCCCATGGTTGAATTGCAATAATAGTAACATCAATTGTAGTTATTAACATAATAACTACAATAGTGAATAGTAATATCATCCGTCTTGATATGTTTCAGCTTTTTCTCTTAAGAATTAAATTCTTCAGGCAAAAAGAACACTTTTGTTCTTTGGGAATTTAATTCTTGAGAGAAAGTGGCAATACTCTAAGGAAAATTCTAGCTTTTGTCAGTAAAACAGGAAGAGAGGAGGAAAGACTTTAGGAAGCTTGAAAACTGCCCAAGGGAATTTGGCCCTTGCGTGTTATGAAGAGGAGTAATAAATGAAGATAGTATTATTCTTTCCAAAGAAAAATTTACTTTCTTCTTATTTTTAGTGTTTCAAGGCAAAGAAACACCAAAGTCCTGAAAACCTAGTAGTTTCAGTATTTTTTTTTTTAACAAGGACTTACTGGCTTCATTTTTTCTGTCTTTTCTGTTACATGCTTAGCCTTTTTAGGAAAAGGCTCTAATTTCCATTGTGTTTATGTATACATTGGATTAGGTATACCTTTCATGGCCCTAGAAATTGGTTGGTGTTAGCTATTATATCCTGATTTTCAGTGACCAATTTTCAAACAAAATGAGACCTAGTAAAAAGTGTACAAAGCATTAATAAGTTAGCTAGTCTGAGACCCTCCCTTGTGTGTAAGCAAATGCTTTCAAGATTTCCTTCAGTTACTTGAATATTTGAGGTGAACATTACATTAAGGAAAGTGCTCTTTTCCATTCATGTCTTTGCATTTTTATGCTTATTTGTATATACTTAGTATGAATTTATTAATTCATATTAATGTACCTATAAAGAGAATTCTAATCAACGCATACATTTATTTTTTAGAGCTCTAGGGATGAACTAAACAGAACAGGGAAATATCCAATCAGTAAAGAATGTTGTCAGTTTTCAAGTTGAATAGTCTAATGTGTGCATTTGCAACCGCCCATGTTGAACACCAATGGAGAAAGCAAAATTCTGGAGAGAGAACAGGACATAGTGGAAGAAAATATCTTTCCTTATGTCCTAAATTCATGGCTAAGGCCCCTGTAATAAAAGACAGATTGACAAGAGAAAAGCATACAGGTGTACTTACTATAAACCTTCCCTGACATAAGAGCCTTCATAAGGAAAAGAAGACATGAAGAAGGAGTTAAACCTGAGTGTATTTAATAGTAGATTTGATGAAGAGTGCACAGTCATGGAGACACATGATAGGGCCCAAAGGGTCTGATATAATGGTAATCAACCTGGGCAATGTAGCCAGGCCTATTTGTTCAGATTCTTCTCTTTGCCCCTTTGTTCTTTTCCTCCTGATACGGGGAGGGTGCTCTCAGGGTCTTGTGACCTCTTTTAGGATAAGGTCAAACAACCCTTCTTGTCCAGGACAGAAGGGCAGGGGAAGCCCAGAGAGACTTTCCCACTTCTATTTTTCTTGGCTTAAAAGATTCCATTTGCCAAGGTGTTGTATTTTGGTAGTGTGTTCTGAATCTCACAATTATTGGCAGCAGCAGTTTTAGATTTTCTGATTGTCAACAGCATATTGAACTTTAAGTGAGCAATGATATGCAGGTTCTCTTCCAGGTGGGAGAATTAGGTGCCTTTGGAAACTGTGAATGGTTTCCGGGATCTAGCCTACTGTTTACGATATACTTTTGGCAGTAGAACAAGTTGGACTGAGTAAAGACTTTCCAGAGTATTCTCCTGTTGCAATCACTTAATGCAGGGATGAAAGACAGGTAAATGAGCGGCAAGAAGAGGTTTTGCTTGCTTTCATTTCCCTATGTTAGGTTGTTATAGGAAAAAAAAATGTTAAGATGCTGGCAACTTCATGTAGTCTGCAAAATCGTTTTGTGACCAAGATGCTGTGTTGGGTTTTGCTTTATTCTCTGAGGCTTTCTGAATGAAATTGTACATGATAAGTACAATTATGAAGGCAATTTTTCTTCATCAATTGATTGGACATTTACTCACTTACTGGTCTGTTGTTCCAACTGGACTGTGAGGATCTAGAACACAGAAACCAGTTTATATTTTAGTTCTCAGTTCATCTCCAGTTTGACTTCTCCAGAGAAGAGTTCTCAGACTTCCCTCCCCATCGACTCATATTTTCTCTCAGAACGTGTTCTATTCTTTCAAAGTCTTTGTCACAATTTCTTCATTATCTGGAATATTTTTTGCTGGTATGGTGGCATTGATCTTTGCAAACTCCTCTCCTCTTCCCTAGACCTTAAAAGAATCCAGAATCTCACAGGTTCCTCAATCCCAGACTGGGTCTTACACAGAGTGATTGTGTATAAAATCTGAGAGGAAGTGGTGAATTCTGTTGGAGGTTGGGACAATCCTCTCAGTAAGGAAATGAGAGTCAGGGAAGGAAGTAAGGATAGGGAATAAATGCCAACAGAGAACTGGCTGTAAAGTGAGCCTTAGAATCTGCCAGTAAACATACGTGTATATGTTATTTATGTGTTACTCTTATTTATTAAGGAAGTGACTGGTACTTTGAAAAGGTGTTTTATTTCTAGAAAAAAAAATCAGTAGAATATCAAAATTTAAAAAATTAGTATTAGAGTTCAAATTTTATATACGTATATTTATTCTAATATACATACAGGTAACCATCACTTGAAAACTATTTCAGAATTTGGAAAATTTTCCATTACTGGATGTTTTGCTTCTATGGCATATCTGGCTCTACATAGTAGCCCAGAAGAGAACTTTATATTATTGACAAGACACTGTATTCTTTTCAGAAAATAACTTACCAGCAAAATACAACCATTCTCGCTATAAAGAGTATAAATATCAAAACTGTGCAGGAAAACACTTATACAATCTTCAATGGTCCGCAAGGAAATAGAGGTAATGAGCATAGGGAAAAGTATTTTGAAAAGATAAGTATTAAAACATAGAGAAGTAAAATATAGAGCTATTTGTAAAATTGTTGTATTTGAAAGGTATAAAGGTTTAGAGGGCTCGGGTTTCATCCTAGAATATCATAAAGAATTTTCTTTTTGTATGAACATGAGATTGAGATTATACCTGTTTAGGCGATACTTCATTTTAAAGGGGGGGGTTCCTAAAGTCAGATTGCCTAACTTCTCAACTCCGTCTTAAAAATATTTACAAAGCATTAGCATTTAATAAGTCAGCATTGACTCAGACTCCAAGCAAAAAATAGGAAGTGAAAGAAAATGAAGATCTTGTCAAACAATGCCACTGGAATATCTGGCAGTTTAGCATTTTCCGGGTTGCTTTATTTGGAGGATCTACCATGCAACTGGTTGTTTTGGGCCCCTAGAACATTGAATAGGGCACAATTGTGCTTCAATGAGATGGAGACACTCTGGTGATAGTTTAAGTAGTACTTTATTTTCTAAACCCTTTCATCAAAGAGAGGTTTAGGAGAGTTCAAAGAAAGTTTTTTTTTTTTAGATAATGGCTGTGAGAGATAAAAATATTCATTGATGTTAGAGTACAAATTAAGATGCACAAAGCAAGCATTATTGTTGTTGTTTTTTTATTCTTTTTGCCAAGTCAAATATCAAGACAGTGCATGGGGTGATAATTACTCTTTTAAACAGATCATCATTCTATACTGTAGTCTAAATTTACTAAGTTCATAACAGAAATTATTCATAAAGGCAGTCTGCTATTTTAGACATAAGAAGTTTCCTCCAAATACTTTCTGTGAGGGCTGTGTCAGGGAAGAAATTGTTTAACATGCCTCAGTATGAATTCATTAGACAACATGGAGAGGCTTTTGGGTAGCATTCCTAAGTTAAGTGACATGCTGTGGTCCAAATGTCACTTTGGAAGGAGTGGCAGGTTGGACTAAGTTGCTCAAGGTAGAGTTACCTCTCAGTAGGAATATTTTCGAAGCAAAGCGGCTTCTTCATTCATAATGTTAATGAAAGGAAAATCCTAGGACTGGCTCTGGAGAGATTAATGGGCTGCTATATTTTGAAGCTGTTGACAGTTTGTTTTGGCACTTCAAGAAGCACTATAGCATTCATACACAGTAAATTATGAGAGATTAGTAATCATGCAATTTAGAGTGAGCTAATGGGGTGTTTGTGTCAGAGCACTTAATTTACGTAATCATATTCCCAGTACTAAGTAAACAAGCCAGCCCTGGGAATCTCTAAAGTGGCCATACACAGGGGGTGAACATGGTGGTAATGGAGGCCGTAAGGACATGGACTACCTTTCATGTTTTAATTTGCACCAGTATATTTGAGGTTAAAGAGCAAAAGCTGTTTTCTAGCATCTGCCAGACAAACCCATGTGTGTGTGTGTTTTTTTAAGAACATAAAAAATTATAAAGCATGAGGACTTGCCCAACAGCTGGACTGCAGTCTTTGCTAGGTTAGGCCTTTTCCTCATATTCGTGAGTATAGATTTGCAGGAGTCAGATTCTCCTAGTTTTTGACTTCAGGATCTTTAAGAAATTTTAGGATAAGAATTGGGTAATTTTTGGGGGGAGCGGGTACTGGGATTGAACTCAGGGGCACTTGACCACTAAGCCACAACACCAGCCCTATTTTGTATTTTATTTAAAGACAGGGTCTCACTGAGTTGCTTAGTGCCTTGCTTTTTGCTGAGGCTGGCTTTGAACTCCCAATACTCCTGCCTCAGTCTCTCAAGCCACTGGGATTACAGGCATGTGCCATGGCACTCAACTGGGTGATCTTCTAACATAAACTCTACTAAGACCATTATTTAATTCCAAACCATTATCACACTACATCTGTTCTTCCCATACAAGGTAACAGAATTTGAGAAATCTTCCCTGGTTCTAATTCTGTAAGGCTATTCTCTCTTATAGAACAGTTACTGTGGAATCTTTTATTGTGCTTTGGTTGCCCAGCACAAATCCCCTCATAACCTCACCTTTCCTTCTCCCTTGTGAGTTTAATTCTATGTGGCATCAAAGTGGATTTCTTATTCATTTAGTTATGCAGTAATATATATTCTCTATCAGCTACATGCAGTATTATGGTTTGGATATGAAGTGTCCCCCAAAACCTCCTGTGTTAAAGGAGGAATATTCAGAGGTGAAATGAGTAGATTATGAGAGCTGTAACCTCATTAATCCATTCTAGTTTGAATAGATTGGGTAATAACTATAGGCAGATGGGGTGTGCTGGAGTTGGTGGGTCACTGAGAGCTTTCTCTGAAATCTTCATCTTCCCTGTGGCCCCTTCCCAAGGCCCTCTCTGCTTCTGGGCTACCACAAGCAGAACAGTGTTCTTCTGCCATGCCCTTCTGCCATGATGTTCTGCCTCACCTTGTGCCCAGAGCAATGGAGTTGGCTGAGCATGGACTGAACCTGTACTACTGTGATCCCCAGTACACTTTACCTCCTCTAAGCTGTTCTTGTCAGATATTTTGGCAAAGCTAACTAACACATGCAGGCAATGCTTGAGGCCTAGGCTTTCCAATGTGGAAGGCACTCACCACGCGTGCCCACTTAACTTGGATCTGTGGCCAAAGGCACTTGCTAATTACTTTACACCCGAGTTAGAGTCACACTACAGATCCCCTTTGAGTGCTACGCTCCTTATAGCAATACTAGAGAAAGTGGATGAGCTACACCTATTTTGTTGGCCCAGAATCCAAAAGAAGGTGCCAATGTTAGTTGGTCTTATTACTTTTTCCATATTCATCCATTTGAAAGGAGTAAAGTATGCTAATCTAGCTGAATTTCTTCTGTAAGCATGAAGAATGGGTGATATGCCTGCTCTTTAAACAGCCTAAAACTCTCTGTAATTTTTATATTTCTTTTTTTTTAAATATTTTTTTTTTAGTTGTAGATGGACATAATGTCTTTATTTTATTGCTTTGTATGTGGTGCTGAGGATCGAACCCAGGGCCTCATGCATGCGAGGCAAGCGCTCTACCACTGAGCTACAATCCCAGCCCCTTATATTTCTTTTTCATTGAGCAGGTATGATTATGTCCTTTGAGAAAGGATCCTGACCCCAATACCAATTTCAGATTTCTTTAGCATCTTCGTGGGTGCACTGATGGGTGGTAAATCTCTACAGTATGGGATTAAGTCCAGGTCCACTCACGGATTTAGAATTCACTCTCTCATTCTTCTTGATTCTCACTTATCTCCAATGATCATTGCTCATCAGAGAGTTTTCAATAAAATTAAAGAACTTCATAAAGGAACTGAGATACAAAAATGCCAACAGGAGAAAGATGTTTGAAATTTCAGTATAGATTTTCTTCCATTATGGTTTTTCAAGGGAAAAATTTAAATTCTTATAAACTAAATTATATTCCTGAGAAATTAAAGTTCAAAATCATTTTCTCTTGTTTTAGTGGGTTAAAGTACTCAAACTTAAATCTAAAATTTTACAGCTAAAGTCCTTAAATTAACATTCTCCAATTTCTGATTCTCTCTGTGGTGGAGCTCTCCCTATGTGGCCTGGGTAGAGTTGGGGTTTTCCTGGCAGCTATAGCCAGGACTGTATTCTAGGGGAATGAACAAGAAATCCTTTAAGACCTCAAAATTTGGGTTAGTTTTTCATTTGTCCAAATTAAAAAAATTTGACATAAAATGTCAAAGCAATCATACCCACAAAATTTAAAAAAAAAAGCTGAACTCCTGAATCTACAGGAACTACACCAACAAAAATCATAACTCTTACTGTTGTTGAAGGCTGTAAGTGTACCTTAGTGTATCCAAGAGAAAAATGTAGGCAGAAAGGAGATGATGGTTTCAGCCTCACCAGGATGCCACTCAGACTATACCTATTGGCCAAAATCCGTGAGCTTACACTGAAGTGGGAGACATTTCCCTTCAGGGAGTTAATTATGATACTTTTTTACCCTATCAGGGGAGAAAGCAGCTCAAGCATCTTCCTCTCTTGGAAAGAAATTGCAGATATTCCTGCCTTTTTGCAAAGCTGAGAAACTTTCAGTGGTACCATGTGCATTTGACATGCCTTTCCCATCCTACATAGTCAAGGCCTTTCTCTTAGAGCCTGGGTTCCAATTTTTCTTAGAGCTTTGGGTTCCTGCTACTACTATGTGGTGGTAAAGTCATAAATATCTTTTTGTAAGTAGGCATTGTGCTTTTATTCATAGTAGATACTGCCACCACCCTTTTCTATGACATTTCTTAGGCCCATGAAACTTGCAGATTCCTAAATTGGAGTTGTAGGTTGAAACCTTGGTCCTTATAGATCTGATAAGGTTGAGTATCTTTGCCAAGTGTTTTTCTCTAAAGCCTAACTTTCCGCAGCTTTTGAATTTTCCAGGCATTTAATAACTTGAATTCTTTCAAAAGTAGTAGCCATATTTTCTTCTGCCACATCTTTTGCTGCTATTGAGATATATATGCCTTCAGTGTTTAATTTTTGAAAGTTTAGCAGTTGAACCTTCTTAAATTGGTTTCTTTCGTTTGCTTGTTACATCCTCAACAAAGTTTGCTGGAATTAATGTGTGTGTCCTTTTCCTTATTTGTTATTTTCTAATTCAAATTCGGTTTTCTAATTTTGAAGAAGAAATAATTAATTGGGTCCTAATATTCATTCTTCAATTTTAATAATAGGGTTCTAAGTTTTAGCTGGGCAATTTGCCATCTCATTAAAAGACTATTGCTCAGCCCTCCTTGAAGTTTGATGCAACCCAAGTTATAGCCAATAAAGTATAAGTAGAAGTTACATGTGAGGCTTATTTGAAAACTTAAAAATGGATGTGTGTGCTTTTCTTAATTCCTTTCTCCATTTTACTTAGAATTCAGATGTGGTAATCAAAGCTCCAGAACTTCAGATCATGAGCCCAAACCATACTTTAAGAACATCTACATCCCTGGACAATGTGAATGTGAGCTTATTGGGGAAAGGGTCTTTGGAGGTGTAATTAAATTAAAGATCTTAATCATGCAGTCACAAGCTAAGGAATGCATGAAGTGGGTGTGATAAGGAAAGTTTCCTCTTTAGTTTTCTGAAGGAGCTTTGCTCTGCTAGCATTGAGGTTTTGGTCGTTTGACCTCCATAACTGTGAAGAAATGAACTTCCATTGTTTTAGGCAACCATGTTTTGGTAATTTGTTGTGGCAGCCCTAGGAAACTAATATATCTATTCATTTTCTTTCTAAATATCACTGAGCAGGTAAGTCATTCTATTTTGAAAAGAACAAAAAATTATTATAATCTAATAAACTGGTAATTAAAATTAATAAAATTAATAAAAATTATTGTAATCTTCATATAAAAACAAAGATGTTCCCTTAGTATAAAATGATGAACTGCTTAAAGTTTGTGGACTTCCCAAGTACATATGTTCAGTTATTTCACTCATGTTCTAATCTTTAGTCTGTGACAAGCCCCTCCCCAGACTCTGCTTCAAGATGGAAATAACTGTTACACACCTTACCTTGCATGTTATTACTGATAATTTCATTCATTCAACAAGTATTTGAGCATTATATTTATATGGCAATGAATCATAATATTTTTCTTGAGATATGTCAGTGACTAAAAGGCAAATATATCTGTCTTCCTTGATCTTAATTTCTAGTAGGGGCAGAGAGATGATAAATAATGGCATAGAATACTATTTTATGCTGGAGATGAATAGGTGTTGTGGAAGAGAGAGCCGGGGTAAGTGGGCTCAAGAGTGCTGAGGATGTAGGACTGGCTGCAATCTTAAGGTAATCCTTGTGGATCTCTTTGAGTAGGTGACCTTTGAGCAAAAACTTGAAAGATCAGCCAAGCAAATATCTGTAGGAAGAGCATTCCAGGAAGAAAGAACAACTAGAGCAGAAACCTTAGAGTGAGAGCATTCCTGGCATGTGTGGGTCAAAGAGGCCTCTGTGATGGGAAAGAACCGGCCAGGGGAAAATGGTAGGAGAAGAGGCAGAGGGGAATGGTGGGGCAGCACATGGGGCCCACTAGGCCATCGCAAGAATTTGTCATTTATTTTGGGGAAACCTGGGTGTACTTGGATGATTTTGAGCAGAGGAAAGACATATTCTGACTTAAATTTTAAGATGATCACTCTGGCTACTGTACTGAGAATGGACCATGTGACAGTGGGAGTAACGGGAGCTGGGATGGCAGCAGAGACTTGTTAACAGGAGGCTGAAGTTGAGAAATGATGTTTCAGACTAGATGACCAGTGGAGTTGATAAGAAGATGGAGGATTATGAATATTTTTGAGGGTACAGTCAATAGAATTCTTGATGCATACAGGGCATGAAAGAATGAAAAGAATCAAGGTTGATTGTGTGAATGTAGAATGAACATCTGGAAGGATGGAGATGGTATTTTAGTGAAATAGGAAAGGCTTCAGGGGAAGAAATTTAAGGTAGAGGGTGAGGAGGATTATTTGCTTGCAAGTGAATGTTCTCATTAAAATATAATTAACTTGAGCTAGTGCATCATCAAGAAAATCAGGAGGTATGCATGCATAGTTCAGCCTCTTGACTCTGGGGTATTCTTGCTCACTCCATTGTGGTCATGGAAAAAATCCAAGCTTTCTAGAATTTACTTCTTATTAGTCTGACTCTATGAGATTCTTCATATGGTTTCTTGAAAGTACAGATTTCATTCTTACATTTTCTTCTATCTTTCATTCCTTTCCTCCTCTATCATGATAGATTCTCATTTTAATTAGTAATAGTAACCTCACATTTTTCTGTGTAATACTCTATTTCTCTTTCCAAGAATCCTTTTCCTCATCATTCCCATGTAGATAGGGATATCTTTATGTAAATAAAAGATTAAGTTTACTTTTTAGCATTAGAATTCCATATTACAAAGTTTGTATACTTTGTTCAGAAAAGTAATTTATGTATTTTATGGAATTCATGTAAACTGAAACTCAATCTTGTGACACTGTCAACAAATATTATCAAAGAGTTCAATATAATGGCCCTTGGTGAGCTGGCTAAGTGGAATTTTCCTTGATCCAAATTATTTAAGTGAAGTTGGGTTCATGAGCTTAGTTGTCTATATAGAGAGAGATCTGAAGGGGATTTCGCATGGAATCATAATTCAATCACCGTTGGCATATACTCAGTCTTTTTGTATCCTTAAGCTTAGTCTCTGAACTGATGATTTAATTCTTATTTTTGTATCAACTTAGATTTGTTTTTAATACTTTCCCCAGCCCTGTATCAAATTATTCTATACAATGAATACAGCAATACAATCAATCTTAAGGAGAAAATGTTTCTATTTTCTTTTTTCCTTTTAAATCCTATGTGTAATCCTTCTTAGATCCTGAGTTTAATCCTAAGTCATCATTATTTATCTTCTGGGTTCAATGGGCTTCTCTTATTTTTTAGAAAAAATACATTAGGTCATTTAACATACAAATTACAGAAGTAAGAATAAGGGTATAGTGAAAAACTATATTAAAAGAATTTAATAGCATTTGCATTGTCAAAATGCGATACCTTTAAAAACTGATGACTGATAATTTTTCTGAACAGAGAATTAACATTCTCTTACCTACATAATTATAAAACATTTTTATTTATAGATTAATAAATACCAACTAGAATGACAATTTTAATGAATTTTTAAATTTATACATTATATATTTCCTTCCAATTACCTTTGATTGGTAATTGGAACCAGCATTTTTTCACTTATGAACCATACCAAGTAACTTGGTACACGAACAGCATGAAAGATGAGAGAATTCTCATTGTTGAGCAAAACAGCATGGTCTAACTTCTTGTGAAATACTGCAAGATGAGGTCTTTCTTGTTAAATGATTAATTGGATGAGAACACTGTACTTCCTTATTATCATATACTATTCTATGTACTTCATATATATTAACTCATTTAATCATTTAATCTTTACAGCAATCATATGGACAAGGGAGTCAGTCAGTATCCCATTTTATAAAAGAGGTTACATAGAGGCTTGGTATCTTACCCAAGATCATGTACTTAATAAGTAGCCGGGCACGGTGGTGCAAGCCTGTAATCCCAGCACTTAGGGAAGCTGAGACAGGAGAATTGCAAGTTCAAAGCCAGCCTCAGCAACTGCGAGGCGCTAAGCAACTCAGTGAGACCCTGTCTCTACATAAAACACAAAATAGGGCTGGGGATGTGGCTCAGTGGTCGTGTGCCCCTGAGTTTAATCTCTAGTACTAAAAAAAAAAAGAAAGAAAAAAAGAAAAAGAAAAAAAAAGTGGCAGAGTCAGATTCAAAATCCTTAAATCTGCTCTTAACCTCCTCACTAGCATTAAAGTGTACTTATATTATGGACATATAGCCAAAAGTCTAATAACACTTTGAAATAACACTTTGTACATGGAAGGCAGGATTTAAAGAATACAGTGTAGCTCAGATCTTCCCAACAGGTGGTTTGTAGCTCTATCTGTAGATTTGATCCCATCATTACTTGGGACAGGATCCCCTGAGCCCATGGACAGATGCCTCTGTTTACTTCAGTGTTTTAAATATTATTTTCTATGTGTAATATGACATCAAAATGGTTGAGAAGCACTGGTTTGCTGATCTGTCAATATTAACACTCAGTATATTATCATGGTCAATTTGTTGATCCAATAGTACTTTTTAAGTTTCTTATTTTGGCCACTATCTTATAAATAACAATATTTCAATGATTTTATTCTCTCTTTGATTTTCCACACAACAAAGAGAAGAGCTAATCAAAAGAGGGGATTTGGGTGTATAAGAGGAAGTGGAGTGAAACATGGATAGAATTCACTAATAGAGTAGGAAGTAGGGCGTGTGGACAAAGAGAGTCCAGATGGAAGTGTTACTTTGGTTTGAATTATTATTTTACTTATTCATTGAATAAATAATTATTCATCACCTATTATTCATTGGGCACTTGTTAGGGAGAGCATAAAGCAGCAGGCATTGTAGACATGGGTTCCTATCCTCATGCAGCTTGAGGGTAGCAGGGAAAGTGGATGTGAAAACACTAATTACAGATGTAATGAATGCTTTGAGAGGATAAACATATTTCTGGTTCTCTTTCTCTAAACCGTTGTCTAACACTTTTCTTTTATATCCTCAGATGTTTATTTAAATTTTAGTTGACACATAATAATTATACTTATGGGATTCAATATGCATTTCAATACATTACAAGATATATTAATAAGGTTATATACTTCTCTTTAAGCATCTGTGAACCCCAGGCCTCTCTACTGTGCCTCCTCATTTCCTCATTCAAAGCTTCTCTGCTTTGAATTTGGTCTCATCTAACTACAAAATGTCACTTAGCCAGTGTACAAGACTGCTTTCCAATGTACTTGTGTTTCTCCATCTCTGTTCTGAGATTTTTATATATTCAACCACCTATGCTAACCTTATCATGGAATTTCTGTTGTCATTTCAGACATGATTGAAAATAAATTCATTAGTTTTTCCTCAAAAGCTGTACTAATGTACTTCTAATGCTAATGAATGGCAGTGACATCCACCAATATCCTGAGTGTCTAAAGACACCCCCATCTCCCTCAGCTTCCATCTCTAATCACCACATAGATCCATCAATGGCTTGTTTACTCATTCTTATTTTCTTATTTCAGGCAACCATAACCTTCTTTTGTATCACTGCAGTTATATTTTGTGCTAAATCATACAAGCAAGTAGTTGGGTTTCTCAGTTAGTTATATATTTTTAGCTTAATTGCTTTTTTTTGTGGGAGGTACCTGGGATTGAACTCAGGGACTCTCAACCACTGAGCCACATCCCCAGCCCTATTTTATATTGTATTAAGAGACAGGGTCTCATTGAGTTGCTTAGCACCTCACCCTTGCTGAGGCAGCTTTGAACTTGCCATCCTCCTACTTTAGCCTCCCAAGCTGTTGGGATTACAGACATGTACCATTGCACTTGGCTAGCTTTATTGCTTTTGATCAGAGAATATCAACTTTACTATTCCAGCTTTTTGAAATTTGTTAAAGCTTGTCTTGTGTCATGCACAGTTAATTTTTCTATTAGGTAATAGAGTTCAATACCTCTCATCTAAATAATAACCATGTCACCCTAATTGTTATGCTATTTAGGTCATTTCTATCTATAATTATTATTTTTTTGGTCCACTTAATCTTATCTTTTATGAACAGAGAGAGGTAAAATAAAAATTTGATAATCTTTTTCTTATTCTTTTATTGATTGTATTTTATGTGCATCAATGCTTATTTAAAGTTTCCTGTGATTGAAGTTGCTTCTGGGATTTCTTTTTTTATTTTTATTTTTATTTTTTTTATTTTATTTTTATTTTTTAATTTTTTTTTATTTAAATGCATTTCAAGTCATAGTACATAAACAGAGCTCAGTTTTTCCATTTCTCTGGTTGCAAATCATAAAGAGTCACACTATTTGTGTCTTCATACATGCACCAGGCGCGGTGGCTCACGCTTGTAATCCCAGCACTTAGGGAGGCTGAGACAGGAGAATCGCGAGTTCAAAGCCAGCCTCAGCAATGGCAAGGCACTAAGCAACTCAGTGAGACCCTGTCTCTACATAAAACATGAAATTGGGCTGGGGATGTGGCTCAGTGGTCAAGTGCCCCTGAGTTCAATCTCCAGTACCAAAAAAAAAAAAGCAATGCTTCTGGGATTTCTTTCTGTCTTCTTTTCTTCTCTCTGGCCAAGAAGGCTTATCCCTGCAGGACTACTCACCATGCATAGAAAGGTCTGCCTCAGCAACAGACCGTTCCCAGGACAGTACAGTGTGTGCGTATTTGCCTTTGTCTCAGTTGCTTCTGCGACTGGGGAAAGTCCTTCTGAAAGGCCATGCGTGCACTTCTGCCACTGAAGCCAATGGTCTTGTTGGAATTCCCCTCAGGGAGCACCTCATGCTGTGGCCTTGTTGGAGGTGCTGTTCTGGTCATCTGTCTCCTTGGAATGCCTCTCTTCTTGACATTGACTGCATTTGGGAGGCTTTGCCACACACTGTGGTTATATATATATATATATATTTTTCAATCGGTGGATATTAATTATACAGAATACTGGTTTCATTGTATACATCATTTTATTCAAATGATGTTTGTGTTTCTCATTCTATTTGTAGTTTTAGAGTATGTTTTTAAACAGAAAAAGATGTAGCTTCATCCTTATTTCATTATTTAAAACTTAGGAACGTTGTGCTGTTGCCCTGGTGTCTTTGTCCACAGACTCATTCTTCCTGAGTTCACCTCAACATTGCATTCTGTGGACGTGCTCTCCATGAAAGATCTGCTCTTGACACTTGCTTGCTTAAAGCCTTTCAGTGACTCCTGCTACCTGCAAGTTAGAGTTCTAACTCCTTAGCATGACACAGCATGTCCTTTATGATCTCACTTGTGAAAACCTCTAGCTTAATTTCCTGCCTCCTTCTACCACACCATACCCAACTATTTGCAGTATTCCCACTGTTTCATGTTGTGTGTGTGTGTGTGTGTGTGTGTGTGTGTTTTATAATGGGGACTAAACCTAGAGGTGCATATCCACTGATTACACCCCCAGTCCTTTTTATTTTTCAGTGTGAGACAAAGTCTCCCTAAGTTGCTGACCCCGGCCTTGAATTTTTAATCCTCCTGCCTCAGCCTTCCAAGTCACTGGGATTATAGACATGGCCCACTGTGGCCAGCCCATGTTCTGTTTTGCTCCAAGCTTTTCTGTACTCTGTCTGGCCAAGAACTCAGCTGGAACATTATATTGTTTGGTCTCTTTTTCATTCTGAGATCTCATTCATAGTCCCTGTTTGTGTATTCTGATAGCATCCATGGCCATCTGGGTCACTGTATTCTTTTATTTATTTATTTAATCAACAAATATTTGTTGAATGTTTACCAAGTACTAGGTCCTCTTAAAGTCTTGGGTATAAATAGTGAACAACAACAACAACAACAAAAGGTCCTGCCTTCAGAGATCTATAAGGTTACAATATATTGTGAGTGTTGGTTGATCATCATCTTCATTAACATGTGAAATCCCTGAGTATTTTATCTTTGTGTTCAAAGTGCATGGGCTACTACAATAATCTAAGTGAGAAGATACAAAGCAGGAAAAATGTGGGCAAATTTTGGATATTTCTTAGTTGTATTAGGTTTTGATGATGGAAGTGTTTTAGTGCTTTCTTCTTTTTTTAATTTGGTACCAGGGATTGAACCCAGGGGTGTTTAACCACTGAGCCACATCCCCAGCCCATTATTATTATTATTTTTTGTATTTTATTTTGAGACAGATTGTTGCTAAGTTGCTTAGGTCCTTGCTAATTTGCTGAGGCTGGCTTTGAACTTGTAATTGTCCTGCCTCAGCTTCCTGAGCCTCTGGGATTACAGGCATATGCTACCATGCCCAGCCACAAGTGAACTCTCTATATTGATGGACTGAGTGAGTGGACATGGAGGATTGAATAAGTTGGGTGTTGAGATTGATTTTAAATTCTGCAGCATATTCAAGTGGACATTTATGCATGTGTGTATTTATATAAATTTTATAAGATATTCAAATTGAAATTTCAGCTGAAGCATCAAGATAGAGAACATCACTGCATTCCAGAAGGACCATGTGCTACAAAGATATGAAAGAATCCAGAGACTAAAAACAGAGAGGATCTTTTCAAAATAAGAAAGCATTTGGAAAAAAACTGTAATGGAAATCCTCCTATTGCTTCCTCCCTCCCAAGGTGGAGGTGAGAGATGGGGGCTATTTTAAACTCAATCTAGAGTAAGATGGACTTTACTTGGACCATATGATAAGCTTGCTTCATGTGCCCTGGAAAATGAATGGAATGAATCTGAGAAATCTGAAACAGCTCACGGTGGTGAACAGCAGAACAGGGGGCTGTACTCACCTACAATGTTGTCCCTGGGACTATGTATAGAACCTCCGGGAGGAATGGTAGCCTTACGTGTTTTAGCAAGAAATTCTGATTAAGTGGACAACCCCTTGAGTCAAAGTGTGCTGGATGGTAAGAGGCTGGGGCAACCAGGTGGAGAACACCCATTACCCATATTATGAGAGTCGAAATTTGAAAGACCCTACAGGGGAGCCTTTGAGAAACCCCCAAAAGTACATTGGTACCATTGGAAGGCCTGTAAGATGAGAAGACCATCCATGGTGACAGGTCCCATCATTCTCTTATCTTTCTTCCTTCTCTGGTTTGAAGATGCTAACCAGGGAAAGACATTATGTTTTCCCTAGGCATTATGACCTGTCCACAGCAGGCCGCAGGCAGGGGAAGAAGAAACATTTTAAAGTTAAGTCAAGTTTGAAGATATAAATTTGATATTAGTCTGAGAAGTCTGATTTGTGAATCTTGACCATGTGCATAAAATGTCTTAAGGACTTGAAGCTTTCATTGAAGAACGGGTGAGTACTGTCCCTGTACATGGAGAAGGACTAATGGGACAGTGGCACACCAACATAAAACTGTCATAGGATTGCATCCCAGTGGTGCTGCTTGCTCAGCGTATCAACTAGATACACATTTAGAAGGCACGAAAATGTAGTAAAGGCACGAAAATGCTAAGAATGGACTTTTGAATTAGGCTAAAAGAGAATTTTGTTCAGAACTTTGGGAATCACAGTATTAATGGGGTGGGAAGAATGTCGAGGGTGAGATGGCATTGTCAAAGACACGAAGGAAGACAAAAAGAGTGATATCATGGAAACAGGGAACCAGAAAGTTCCAGCTTTTGGGATGGGGGCTGCTGCTTATTCAATTAACAAAATGAAAGTTTATTCAATTATAATAATTGAAGCTTATTAAATAATTAATATAAATTAGGTACAAAGGGGATGCTTATTTAAAAAGAGAAAATAAGTACCCAGAACTTCAAAAAAAAAACTAGAAAAAAAAAGAATATGACATTTTTATTAGTTAACTGTCCGAGTGTAGAACTCCTTCTGTTTTTTCACTACATATTATTTGACTGCCTCTCCTCTTTAGATTCTTTGATTATCTAAAACAATTCAATCTTTCCTCTAGGATGGTTGGTTAATGTTCAGTTTTTATTATTGCGAATTCACAAAAGTTTCAGCTTTATCTTTTATTAATGGTAATGAGAGTACATTTTTAGGATTATTAAATTTGGGAAATTTCTATAAAATTTCTTTCACATGGAAACACTAAGATTTTAGGGCATTTAAAGTATTCCCATGTGGCTGTGTAGCAATTTAAAAATTTGGCCACAAGTTCTGTGACTTGTCTCTCATTGAAAGTAGAGGTACTTGGCCCTTTCTCTTGAATCAGGAAGGGCTTATTTCCTATTTCAATCAACAAACTATACTGGAAATTTTGCTTCTGAGGCTCAATCATGAAAGGTCATGAACTTCCCTATTGGGTTACTGGAAATCTTGCTAATGGAGCCTCGAGACTCAGTGTTCGGAGTCTGGCTACAGAGAGGCTACCATGTTCTGAGGAAGCCTAAGGCACATGATGAAGCCATGTGTAAGCTTTTTGGTTGACAATCCTAGATAAATTCAGATATGAAATTCCAGACCAGGTGCTAGTGAAAGGACCAGACTAAAGCCATTTTGTGACTCTAGGCCTCTTGTCCAGAGCCCTAGGTCCCCCACCCAGTTACTGGAAATTGCAACACAACGGCACCCCTCCCTGGCGCCAAAAAAAGTGGTTCTGCAACTTGAG
>CM053408.1:41666640-41787138 GCA_028644305.1 Xerus rutilus
CCAAGGCATGTACTCCCCTGCTTGCGATTGTAACCTATAAAAATCCCTGCTTCCCCAGACTCGGGGCCGCGCTTCCTAACCCGCTGCGTCGGTGTGGGTTGGCGGACCCTACTCGAGTTTGGATTAAAGACCCTTTTGTGATTACATCGGAATCGGACTCCTGGTGGTCTCTGGTGGTCTCGAGTCTGGGCATTACACTAGCATAGGCATAAACATCTCCAAATAATTCCAGGGCCCAGCCACTTGAATTTTGACAGCCAAGGTCCTGGGCTTGGTGAAGCAGAGATAAGTCATTCTTGTTTGTGTTCACATTCCTAACTCATATTTCAAAACTGTGTTTTACACCAGGAAGTTTAAAGATAGTTTGTTTCACAGCAGTAGATATCACAAAGAGGTGTTAATTAATCTTAACTTTCTGGAATGAACAAGCATCGACCAGTTGGGGGTCAATGTCTTCCATATTGTAGGGGTGTCTTATCGAGCGTTATATTCATGGGAATTTATTTATCTTGTCAAATTAGCAGAAAATTAATAAAAATTTACAGATGTGATTAAGAAAAACTATTTCCAGCTGATAAAAAAGCATGAACAAAGATGATCTAGCACAGATAAGGGAATGAATCCAGAGTAGCAGTAAGTGATAGGAAGGGAGAAGTGTGTTAAAACTCGAAAAAAAAGAAGGAAAGATGTTGAATGCTAGTATGCGCCTGAGAATAGTTTATAAAATACCAGTGAACGGCTGAGGACAGGCTAAATTAAGATATTGGTATTGGGGAATTGATGATGAACTACTGAGGAAGTGAACGACGATATAGTGTTTTATTGAGAGTTTAGCATTATAGTCAGACAGTTCTTATTTTGAATCCTATGTCTGCTACTTACTAGTCTATGATATCGTGTTAGAAATTACCTAAATATACATTAAAGTGATTGTCAACCACACAAAATATGTATCCCTTTAAACTTCAACCAAACGTATTTCCAGCTTAGTTTCTCCTTAGCTAGATCTCCCAAGTGTCCAGCTCATTCATGTGCTACCTAATGTGAGGAGAGAGTGATGGAGTGGGAATCAAGAGGATCGAGCAGTCTAAATTAATGGAAGTTAAATATATTACTTTTAAAGTTCAAAAGATATGGTTATAAGCACATGTTACTAGGGCTCCTCCCAGCATGTTGGAAAGGTCCTGTGTAAGTGAAGGGCCTGGAAGCTTGACTTATATTAGCTTCAGGATGCATCTCTCTCTGCTTATGGAGATATGTATATCGAGAATTGGATGGTGTCAGACTACACAAGAGTTCAAATAGCGTGAGAGTGGATAATCAGTCATTGGACTTAGCAGTGAAGAATCAATTAGAATATGAGAGTGGTTTCCATAAAGATTTGATGAGATCTAGGGGTGGAAATTGTATTGGTGAAAGTTGAAGAGTGAAGAGTTAGCTGGATTAAATTCTGAAATCATCCTTCTGGACCTGAGGTTTAATTTGTGTTTTACTGATTTAATATACATATAATGATATTCTCTTCAGATGACCATCAGCAATGAATATCAATAAATTAGTGAAGTTTTTAGATAGAAAATTGTAAATAAATTTTCAATTGTTATGATTATGTAAATTTTCATTTGAATTTTTAATAAAAGAGGATGACCCTATGGATGACATCTAATAGAAATAGTAGTTGAAAAATGCACTTTGTCCCTTTTGGCCGCTTAATGTTGCCAGATGGCTCACTGCTGGGTCCTCTGAGGGAGAAGCCTGCTTTTGTCTGGTTAGGAAAAGATGGCTCAGAGTTCTCAGGACCTCCAGAAGGCCTACGCCACACTTCCAGTAAACTGGATTATGAAAATGAAGAAAAGAGGAAGGACCTCAAGGAAGAAAGCAGGGACAAAAAAATAAATTTATTTTAGGCCTTCAAAGTCTTGAGCTTGTTTTTGACTAGAGGGGAAGGAACCAGTGGTAAACTAGCAATGGAAGAAATAGCACAATTGGGAGAATAATTTGTGAAGTAAAGGACAGTGAAACAGGAGAAAATAAAAGGCAGAAATTTGAGATGGAAGAGATCAATAATTTGTATCACTATTGATTTTCACTTGACCTCAGTCTAAGGCTGAAAAGTGAAGACGAATAGGCTCCTTTATCATAATGAAATGCTGCTCTTATCACTGGTAAGATTCCTTGTTGTGAAGTTATTTTGTATACGAATATAGCCACTACACTTTTCTTATGAATAATGTTTATATTGTATATTCTTTTTTCTTTTCCTTTATTTTCAGACTGGATATTCCTTTATATTTAAAATGGGTTTCTTATAGACAATATACAGTTGAGTCTTTTTTTAACCTAGTTTGAAAAATCTTTACTTTTAAATTGGAGTCTTTAGACAATTTATATTTAAGGGAGTTATTGCTATCATTGTGTTTAAATCAGTTATCTTACCATTTGTTTTCTATTTGTCCCAATTTCATGAGTTCTGATACTTCCTGTACCTTTTCTGATTTCTTTTTGCCTGAGTTTTTAGTATTCCATTTGTTTTATTGTTCATTTATTTAGTTGGTTCATTTTTGTTACTTCCATATTGACTATATCTCTGTACTTTTAAGTTTTTAAGCAGTTTTTCTAGGTTTAAATATGCACATTTAACTTACCAGTTTATCTTCAAAAACATTAAATAAATTTACATAGGATGGAGGAAGCTCATAACAGTTTACTTAATTTTTACCCCCATCCTTTGTGCTACTGATCTCATGTTGCTTCTACTTATACTATGAACACCACAGTGTTTATAGTGCTATTATTTTCCCCTTGATCAGTTGACTTTTAAAGAAATTTTAAAAAAATAAGAAAAATGGGTTTTAAAATATTTACCCACATATGTATCATTTCCCTCATTTTTATTCATTTGTGTAGATTCATGCTTCCATTTGGTATAATTTTCCTTCTGTCCAAAGACCTTCCATTAACAATTTCTTGCAGTATAGATTTTCTAGCAACAACTTTGCTCAGTTTCTGTCTGCTGAATGTATATTCCATGTTGATGCTGCCACTCCTGACACTTTAAATATGCCATGCCATTGTCCTCAGTATGCAGAGTTTATAACAAGAAGTCTGCCTATCATTTTAATTTTCGTTTCTCTGTGTAGAGAGTGCATTTTTTCCCTTCTATTGCTTTCAAGATCGTTCTTGTATCACTGATTTTCAGCAATTTGATTTTACATATTAGTGTAATTTACTTTGATTCTAGAATTTGTGCATTTATAGTTGTCATCAAATTTGAAAGAAACGTTTAGCCTTTACTACTTAATTTTTTGGATGCCAAATATTGTGAAGGTTTTTAAATAGTTGAATACTTGATTTTGTTGTGATATGTAAAATTGTTGGACTTTGTTCTGACAGGTTAGTTAAAGTACCTATGAAGCAGGTTGATCCTTTCATGGTTTGTTTAAAAACTCTGTAAGGAAAGTACAGCGTAATCTCTAGTTTAAAGCTAATTAAGTTTCCTGTATTGAGGAATAACCTTCTGGAGTTCTTTACTCAATTATCTCTTTATGTAATGAGTTTTTCAAAAATTTGAATTGTGAAACCTGAATGATTATAGCTTTGTACTCTGAGAATTGTTTGGGTTATAACTTCCTGGAGATTATTTTCTTCTCGGCTTCAAGGTGTTTTATTCTAAGCATGGAAATTTTTGACTCAGCTGGTCTCAGGAAACTCTTTTTCAGATTTCTAGAACATTTTCTTTCTCTTCAGTACTCTGCCCCACAAATTGTAGGCATTTTTGCTTCCCTGAACTCTATCTCCTTTACTCAGCAAGTTTTCCAGGCTCTATTTGCATTCTGTATCCCTAGACTCTGGTCTAAAATTGTCTCCAGACAAAATTTGGGGCAACTGTAGGATCACCCCATTAGTTTCTCTTTTCTGAGTGATCACCGTCCTATATTATTGTCCATGTCTAAAAATAGTCATTTTCTTATTTTGTTAAGATTGCAAGCTATTTATAGTAAGAGGATAATTCTGCAACTTTTATTTCTTCATAGCCAGAAATGGAGGATGATACAGTGATTTTATCAAATGGTTAAAGATAGTTGCTGTTTTTGAAAGGAATATTAAATATGGGATTAGTTATAAAAACACATATATTCATTTAATGACCTTATAAATTTATGCCCACTATGCAAAATAAAATTCATAAATACTATTGATACTATTTGGAATATAGTATTATATTAAATTTCTCACAATAGGGTCATTATCTTTTTAATATTTAGTGTAGCAGTTGAGTACAAACTTACTTATTATCAAAAGTGTTAAAATTTTCTGTAGGTAATTAAAAAAACAGAAGCATTAAGAGCTTTCATTTTTTTGAAATTTGATTTTCAAGGGAAGAAAATCAATACATTAGAAAAATCAGATTTTGAGCCTTTGCACTTAGTATTCTCTGTGTGTACACCCGTCTGTGTGGTATATGCACTTAATTAAATGAGTTTGTAGGCTTTTCAGTATAAGTGGTGGAGACTCTTGGTATTTTTGATGTTCCTGTAGTTTGCTTCTTTGGAATTCTTTCTGATCCATTCATGTTATTTATAACAACACATAGTATTACATAGCAGTTAGAGTTGCTTTGGATCCCATATTTCCAACTGTACTTTCTTCCTCCAGTAGATCTTAGCTTTTAGGTCAGAGGTTGCATACTTTGTTTTTCCAGCCTGAACAAGCCTGTACACATGATTATTTAACATGTACCTGGCTGTAATAGTCTCAGCCTACCCCAGCAATTCTGAAATGTGTTTTTTTTTTTAGAGCTGCCCACTTTAGATGTGGCATAATTTTTCCATGTTGTCATTCTGATACATTCTGATAGTAACTCCTCATTCTAGCCATTAATGCTTATTTAATTCATTCAACATGTGTTTATTGTCACCTTTTCATTCCTCTATGTTATATGCTTGATCCTTGACCCAGATTGAAAGAGAACACTACAAGTAAGAAAAGGGAGACAATTTCAAAGGACTGAAAAATAGTCCTTGTATAGGTTTACACATGGTGTTTTTTTTTCTTTTTCCTTTTTTTTTTTTTGTGGTTATCGTTTCAGGTTATGGATTGGAGAATTTGAATGTTCTTAAGGAAGAAGTACCAAAAAACTACATTTATCTTATCTCAGTGCTCATTTCCTTAAGGGGTTAAAAGTGCATGAGAGGACAGATAAATCTGTGCTCCTCACTTACAGAAAGAAGAAAGATTGGATCAGGAAGGAAGTGGAGAGAGGTGACTTTCTATGAAAAAAGTGTCTGGAGGGTGAAAAATATGTATTTGTTTTTCCTCCTCTACCAACCAGTGGCAAAATTTACTCCTCCCTTAAGTTAAACCTTTGTCATGGCAAGGTATTGGTTAAGAGAAAACTGATAGAACCATGGCTGGTGATTCAGTACAGATTAAAAATAACTAGGGGGGCTGGGATTGTGGCTCAGTGGTAGAGCACTTGCCTTGCATGTGGGAGGCACTGAGTTCGATCCTCAGCACCACATATAAATAAATGAATAAATAGAAGTCAATCAAGAACTAAAAAAAAAATTAAAAAAAAATAACTAGACAGATCAGAGATTCCTTTTTAATGGATATAAATGGGAAATTTATAAAGGGAAGGTATGTGGAAATATGTAAGGCTATTTTATTACATGTTTACCTTGAAAGAAGAAGAAATCAGGAAGGATCAGAAACCATTTTGTTCTTTCTCCATTAATTTGCTTTTGCTGTGAGAAGCATGGACGGAATGCATTGCGGAACACACTGGAGAAGCTGTATGATAGGTAGGCCCATCTGGTGGGAGAGCTTGTTCTCCTTTTTTTTTTTTTGAAAAACCTTGCCTGTGTGTTATGACATCATTCCTTATAAAGGTATAGATAGATTATTGTGCACATATAACATAATGAATTTATATGAGATATAGTGACTATCCCATGAGTGAGGGAACAAGACATAATTTGGAGTTGGAGCCTAGAGTGATTTATGAAGGTCATTGTCTTACAAGTTCAGATGCTTTCCATATGGAGTCGGAGAAACCCCCTTATGTACTGTATGTATAAAACATATGTAGCAAATTAGTTTCACTTACATTTTTTTCCCTAAATATGTTTTGGTTTAAAAATGACAGTGCCTTTTGTTTATCTGACTGTAAAAAACTGCATTTTTTTTTCTAAGAGAGGGGCTATTTGTTAATAAGGACTGAGTGTTTTTAAATGAAACAGAGAGAATTGAGTGTGAGCCCTTTTGACACTGGGCCTGGCCTGTGCCTTGGGTGCCAGAGTCTTCCATCTCATTGGATTTATGGCTTAACTTCTGTATCACGCTTAACTTGAGTGTGCTCAGCAGTGTGACCTTGTCTAGGAAGAGGAAAAATGGATTGTTCATTTCCAGCTGTACTGTATTATATTTCTATCTAATTGCATTTTCAAATAGATGTGAAGATGCAACTACTTCCACTTAAAAGGAAATTGCTCTACTTAAAGAAAAATGGAGAATGAATTATAAGTAATATTCAAAATTGAAAGTATTTTTTACCTAAAATAATAAGCTTTTGTCTGGCCCAAGGAGCAGTTCTTCTGATGGATTTTTTTTGTTTAGTTGTGGAGACTTAAAATGTTCTTGCCCTCAGTCTCTAGTCCAGTATTTCTAACCCTTTAGTAACTATCTGGCTTTGTAGAACTTTCTCTAACTAGTATCTATAGCATTCATATTCCATTTTAACACTACAAATCATGGATGGCTTTTCAGTTGAATTTTATATTTTGTTTGAAAAGTTTGTAGCACACTTTAAATGTTTGGACACTCATTGGGACATAACAAAACCAACACTGAAAATAACAAAACACAGGTATATAATTCCAAAACAAGATACTACCTAAACATTATTTAGTTGAAGAAGCATTTATTGTGTTTTAAAACACATGTCTAGCTGGATGTATGCAGTTTATTTGTACCTCATTTATGGCATCTATCAAAACTGAAATATTCCAGATATTATACACACATTACAATAGTGTTCAATAGTTCCTTGGTTTGAAAACTCTGATAATGTGTTAGCAAAAACATTCTTTGAAGATAAAAGTAAAACCTAGAAAACATATAACATTTTTTCCATTGTGTCAGAGTGAAGTATCTAGAAAGTAACTAAATAGTTGAAGAGGAATTGGGATTTATTCAGAAATTTAAGTTTGCAATCTCCAGATTTAATTTAAAACAAATATGTATATGTATGTGCATATATATCTTGTGTATATATTTATATATGCATGGACATTCCAATTCAGCAATGATATGAAACGATCATAGGGTTATTGATTTACGTCAGCCCATCTTGGTAAGGTATTTACAGGCTCTAATGTAAGGCCACCAAAGCCTGATATTGTACCTTAATTCCTATGAGAGAGACAGTCTGTTCTTCAGAATGTATGAGTTATCTTCTTATTTTTGGAGAAGGAAAGAATTGTCTCAGAGACATTTTAACAATTGTTTTGACAACTAGCTTCTTAGATAATGCTTTGCTTATAGATGAAGAAAGGGTGCTGGTCTTTGAAACTATTTAGTTCTTTCAGAATCACTATGATTCATCTGCTACAACGAGATTTTTCTGTCATGTAAGCAGGCAAAGTTTGATCTCAGCATAAATTTTCCTCTTGTTCTCCATTCTTCTTCCAGCAGACAGCTCCCACAGCTGTGCACCGTATCTCCATAGCAAAGTCACTTGCAGCTATAGTCATATAATATCGGGTGTGGAGAGCTAGTTTGGTAGCAGGTCCTCTGCATGTCTTTCTCTTGGTTCTCTGAGTTTTAATTGTGTGTGCTTCATTGCTTAGTAGATTTCCATGGAGTTCAGGTTGGTTCTGGAGACAGAGGGACGTGATGCAAAGACTTCTGAACATCTGCTAGAATCACGAAGACTTTAGGGATGAGCTCATCAGCAGGTAGGTCAGCTGACTGCTCAGCTTAGCTTGCATCAGCCAGGTTCACTGCTGTCACCCCCTTGAGGGTTGCTAATGTGTCTCAGTGGACATTACATTTGGTATTCAGCCAAAGAACTATTTTCCTCTATCCTTGGGATAGGAATAGGAATGACAGTAAGGTAGAAGGGGAAATGTGAAAAGCCATTTCAGGAATTTTGTTTGAGTTGCTCACAAAAAACACAGTGTGAAATAAACCAAACCAACCAACCAACAACAGTAACAACCACAGAATATAGAAAGTGCCTGCCTTTACTCTTAATTTTCTGAGCCAGGACTCACTATATTTTGAGGAAGAGCATCAAACCCAGATTCTATTTCTATCTTTGACCAGTTATTTTCAGTCCATGCTCAGGGAGAATGTTGGTGCTCACTTGACTTGGTTTATCACTAAAGGGAACAAAGTGCTTTTCTTTGATTCATAAATTAATAAGCAAAAGTAAGAAGAAGAAAGTATGTGAAGCAAACTGACACCATGGCTAGAAACTTTTCAATGTTATTTTCTTTCCTAATAGTTTACCTTCGATGTTTCAAATCAGATCTACATTTATGGAACCCTACTGTTTTCCAGGCAGAGGGCTAGGTTGGCACTATGTAAGTGAATCACACACCACTCTGTCCTTGATGATCTTTCAATCCAATGGACCACAGAGATGTACCCATGGTTTCATTATGGTGGACATATGGTGGTGAACAAGCCAGCAGCAAGTGACAAAGAATGGAAACATTGGGAATTTGATTTTCTTAAATGTCTTTGAAGACTCAGTGATTTATATACATACATCACAAACTGTGCTTTAATTTAATCAATATTTTTCTAGTTTTTAATGATGGTATTTAATGGGCATGGGAAAATGTATCTTTTTTGGAACTGGGCTTAGACCTGAGCTCAGGAGCAGAGTGAATATCTGAGCTTTAAGCTTCCTCTGCGTTACAGAGTGACAGTGCAGTAGGATTGTTGAGAGAGATAATGTGTGCAAGTGCCGGCAGAGGCAGCACTGAAGCACACTCTTTGTTGCTCCAGTGACGGGGAACAATTTTTCTGGTGACAAAATAGTCATGATTAGAAAGAAATAGGGACTCAAATGTTAATTTCACAAGCATTGTTATAACCCAGGAAATAGTGTGGGTTACATAGTATTGCTGGGAGATGAAAGATTTGCTGATTTTAAGAAGTTCTCCAAGTCATCACCTGTGGTAATTGGTGTATCCCTATTTTATCCTAATAATTACTTCCATATATATATTTCTCATGATATTATAGAATGGCATATAAAGCACTATAGGAACCATCTAGTGTTGTCTCCGTTTTGGAGTGAAGAAATGGAAGTTCCAGTCTCTGTGTTAATTAGTGGTAAACTTGAGTGAACTCAGTTGTATTGATGTTGGAGATTTTTTTTCTTTTAATCCCACCAGGTCTCTTAACTGTGCCTGCTGTCAGTGACCTATAGTTGTTTGTGTGGCCTAATTCACAGTGTGTTCATGACCACTTATACATTGGACTTTTAGGTGGTGATGACATTACTACTAAGGTCAGTTACTCTCTTTATATTCCCTTTTATAGTAACTTATTTTTAACATTTTTCAAATCAGTGTTGTTACTGGACAGACATTTTCCAAAGTGGCCTTTCTTATTCATTAATGGTCTTTGAGGCTCTGCTAGAAAATAGAACTATTCGTTTTTTTTTTCCAGTGGACTTATTTTTTTCCTCTGAACAACTTATTTTTTTCTTTTGTTTCTTCTCAGCCTTTAAAAGCATGTCCTTTTTCACTTGTTATATGTTAATGTTTTTCAGAAATGTTTATTAAATGGATCAATTTTTCCACTCCTTTCAACACTAGAAAACAAAACAAGTTGAATCATGTCAAAAGCAAGTAGTCCACAGGGATAAAACAAACATAATGCTCTTTCTGGATATGATTTAAAATTTGAAGGGTTTATCATTCTGTGAATTCTATAGGGACTGGTTAAATACTACGGGGATAGCAAAATTTGTTATATAGAAATCCAAACACATTTTTGTAGTTTGGAGTTCCTCAGCTTTGAAGAATGTATTATGAAGGTGATTCAATGTTTCATAGACTGGAATTTTTAAAGCAGGGTAGTAGGTTATGAATCAAATGATCTGTTGTAAAATACAGAATTGTTTTAAGATTTATTGCTTTTAAAATACATAATAAACATATACCTATATATAATATAAACTCCCTCATGTATTGTCATTAAATAGTAGTTCAAATATATTTGGGTGTGAAGTAAGTTTGTACTCTCAGCATTTCAAATAGCCTCACTGGCAAGATATCACTAGTAAATAAGCACTCCTTGAGGGACAAACACTGGCCTAGATATTGCTTCAGTAATCATTCAAGAGAACTCTTGAAAGGGATTATAAACTATGATAAAGGCTCTGCTGATTCAGTAAAAATTGCTTACTGTGTGTTTTCTAGTATTTTGTATCCAAACTTTTATACCTATAATATTCAGTTATATACAAACTTAGTGGATGTGTTTGTTTCCTATAGACCCATTATTCTGGTCATTCTAGATTGGTTACTCACTTTTCTATTCTCTTTCAGGAAGTGTAAAAGAAAATGGAGAACATATACAACAAATAAGAATTATTCTCAAAAGCCTTTGTTGATAATTATCTTCTAAGTTTCTTAAGAATTGTAAGAGAATGCATAAAAGACTTTGCTGCATGAGTTAACAGGCTGTTTTTGAAGGTTAAGTTGCAGTTTTAAGTTCAAGTATATGCTATTGAAATGAAATGGAATTTCCTTTTTTGTGTGTTGAGGTCATTAGAACTTATAGTCAGGTGGGTCAGCTTTACCATAGTTCTGAAGGGCACATTTGTTCTTGAATCATCAAACTCCATAACTCTGCTGTGGCCTCATGCAGATGAAAGGAAGGTTTTTCCATGTGTTGTCTCTGATGAATCCCTAAATAATTTCTCGTGTATTCTGTAACTTTCTGTGTATTCTGTAACTTTCTGTGTCTTTTGGGAGTAGTTTGTGTAGAATTTGGTTAGATAGTGTGATTTAATGAGAGGAACAAGGGACTACGATCAGAGGATCTGCATTTTATCCTTCATTGTGTAGCCTTGAATCTTGACTCCCATCTGTAATATGGGGATAATATCTTCTTAAGCTTTTCTCACAGGGAGGTTGTAAGGATCAAGTGAGATAATGCAGGCTCTTGTAGGCTACATACTAAAATGCAAGTTATTGTTATCAAGAGTACTATGGAACTGGCAGATGACTTCTTCCTGTGGTCTCTTGTGGTTGTTTTTACTTACCTTAACATTCTGCTTGCTGTTGTCACAACTGCTACCATGTGTGCACGAGCTGAGTTCTGCATGTGTTCTAAGCCTCCTTTTCTCTCAGTTGGCTTCAGTGGAACCTTTCATTCATATGGATGGAGGTAATCCTGGGTATAATTTCTTAGTCTCTGAATTGGTAAATTATTCCAAGGGTCTTCACTTTAGGACAATTGAAGACATCTCTATAATTAGGATTGTAATGCTCCAATATTTCCATTTCACATTGAATGAAGTTGAAACTGCTTTCTGTAGCCTACAAGACCCCTGTGTAAGTTCTCTGAACCTTGCCTGCATACTATAGCATCCTCTTCCTTGCTCACTCTGCTCTGGCCACACTGACCTACCTATTCCTTCAATAAGGTGAATGAATTCCTGCCAGCATATTTGAACCAGCTGTTGCCTCTGCTTGGAAAGCTTTTCCTTCTTCATCTTCCCTTGCTGATCTTCTCAGTGATGGTTATTTCTTGTTATTCTCAGATCATTTTCAACCTTCCAATCTCAAGTAGGTCCCTGATCCTATTCTTTCACTTTCACATGATCCTGTTTTATTTTTTGATTACCTAAAATTATTGCTTTTAGTTATCTGTTCACTTATTTATTATCTGCTTTTCCTAGTCTTCAGTGGAATATAAGCCTCATCATGAGGGCAGGAGCCTTGTCTTTTCAAAGCTGAGTACCAGGCACATAGAAGAATATAGCTAATCTGTGATAAGCACTTAATTTTTCATAGAGTGGTTGAACTAATGAATACCAATATTTCATTTAACATGGAAATAATATTGAAGTTTGTACCAGCATGGAAGTAAATGCATCATAATGCAATTATGCTTCTCCCACTTTTGTAAAAATATTTTATTTTAACCCAGTATTTAGGTAAAATGTTTTTTAGTTATTCATTATTATGTTTTAGTCACCTCAACATTTAGTGGCATAAAATAATGATTTATCATTCTTTACCATTCTGTGGGTTGGCTGGGGCTCAGGTGGATGGTTCTTCTGCTGGGACCTGGGTCTGTGTATGGGGTGTTAGAACACCTAAGATGGCTTTGGGCTTTTCCCTGTGTGGCTTCCTCTCTGTCTAGGAAGCTGGATTTCTTACATAATGACTGGCTTCCAAGAAGACTATTCCAAGGACACAAGAGCATAACCCACACTCTCATGAAGTACAGCGTGAGTTAGGATACATCCAACTGTCAGAGAATTTGGAGAGTCAATTAAGATTCAAAAGGAAGGGGAAGGCCCAGATAGGGGGAATGACAAAGAATGTGGAGCCATCCATTCTTTCATTTCAATAGTGATATTTTCCTACATGAAATGAAATCTTTTTAATTGCCTGTTTCATTCACAGTAGTATGTTAGGCCTGACATAGAGGAGATTTACAGTCTTCAGTGGGGATGTGGTGGGTTTAACTCAGGGTTTGGAGTAAAGAGACTGGTTCTGTCATTGGTAGCCAATGCATCTTTTGGAATTGACAGATGCTGAGAAGTTTGTTTCTTTGCATTTCTTAGCTAATAGGAATTAGTGTCTGGGTTGCCTTGATGTTTGGTAATCACGTTGTTTGCCATGAAAATGAAGAATAACCCATTCTTTCATTGTGGAAGTTAGGAATTTGGATATCTTTATGGGATTTTAGTAAAACTTTACTATTTTTTTTCCAAATGAGTAGGCCTCAGTTATCAATGTAAGAATAATTGAATATTGTTTTTAATTGCTGTGTGCGGTTCTAGTCAATAGCTTTAGTTTTCTTCTTTCCCAAATTCTTTATCAGGGCTTCTAAATGTTCCCAAAAGGATCAACTCATTTTTCTCTCTCTTTCATGCCCACTATATGGTGCAGGTGCAGAGGCATAGTATGAGGACAGGAGGATAATGGAGAGGGGCAAGGGATCCAGGTAAACAAATGCTTGTAACCAACACATTAGACTGTCAGCTCTTAATAAAGTTCCAGACAAGTTTCATCTACATCCTTGGTATCAGCTTTTATCTCTTCTACTAGGGGATCTCATCATCTTCTTTGGATTCAACTATACACTAGGCTTTTAATTTTTTTTTTATCTTACCACATCTATTTCTTGAGTTCTAAGTAGGGACACATTTCCAATTATCTAATAGCATACATATAGTCTCCTATCATGAATATAGTACACTAAACTCTATTGGCATGCACATAGAAAATCTGTCCCAACAGACTCTATTATTTGCCCCATCCAATCCTATTTTCTTTCATCATCCAATACCTCTAAATGCCACCGTAGTCCATCCAGTCATTAAAAGTCAGGAGTATTGAGTCTTCCTTGACGTTTTTTGTCTTTTTCACTACTCATATTCAATTTTGATTTAAATTGGACTTTTTGTAAAAGTTCTGAATATTTCTGGAGCCTCTTCTTTACACTTATCACTGATTTAACTTGGGCATTTATGTTCTTTTGCCCCTCAAATAACAATAACGTGTTCTCTCTGCCTCCAGCTTCAGCTTCTCTAAGGCATCTTCTACACTGTTTTCAAAATTTCTATTAGATAACCCAGTAATCTGCATAAAATCTCTTATGAATCTGTTACCCATTGGTTAGAGAAAAAGCCACTTTTTACTAGTTTATGAATTACCCAAAGTAATTTGTAATATTATCAATTTATTATTCAGGCTCCACTCTTGCTGCTTCTGTCCACAATCTCACAAACATTTATAAATATAGTTTCAGAAACCTCAGGGGTTTCATTTTCCATTGCTCAACATATGCTCTTGTTCTTGTTGCTCAGACTCCCCTTCTGTACTGTGTATGCCTGGTGGACCCAATTCATTGCGTAGAACATCTCAATAGTTTGATGATGGCTCTTTGAAGCCATTTGAGAGCTCCCACTCCCATTTTCCCAATAAAAAGTTTTTCCTAATTTCTATCCCAAGAGTGCTTCTACTATAATTTCTTGGCTAAATGATTGGATTCCTTTTCTGCCAGTGTTCTTCAAAGTTTGAGTTGAGTAGTATTATTGGATACCTAAATTTAAATGAAATAAAATGACTGCATTAATAAAAATAATAGTACCTAGATTAGCATCTGGGACTAACTGTGCCTTTGTGTAATGTGATTAGAATTCTCACCTCTGTCAAATAACTATAAATTCAAACCCATGGGTATTATAGTCAAGGTATTCTTTTTTAAAAAAATTTATTTACATATATATTTTTAAGACAAAAGAATGTATTTCAAGTCATGGTACACATATGGAGCACCACTTTCCATTTCTATGGTTGTAAACAAGATAGAGTCACACCATTCATGTCTTCATACATGTACCTAGGGTAGTGTTGTCCATCTCATTCCACCATCTTTGATATCCCCAAGCCTCCTCCCTTCCCCTACCTCCTCTTTGCCCTATCCAAAGTTCCTCCATTTCTTCCATGCTCCCCACCTCCACCCCCATTATGTATCAGAATTCACTAATCAGAGAAAACATTCAGCCTTTGGTTCTTTGGGATTGGCTTACTTCACTTAGCATGATGTTCTCCAGCTCCATCCATTTACCTGCAAATGCCATGATTTTATTCTCTTTTATTGCAGAGTAATACTCCACTGTGTATATACACCACAGTTTCTTTATCCATTCATCTATGGAAGGGCATCTAGTTTAGTACTACAGTTTAGCTATTGTGAATTGAGCTGCTATAGACATTGAAGTCGCTGCATCACTGTAGTATGCTGTTTTTAAGTCTTTAGGGTATAGAACAAGGAGTGGGATAGCTGGGTCAAATGGTGGTTCCATTCCAAATTTTCTAAGGAATCTCCATACTGCTTTCCAGATTGATTGCACGAATTTGCAGTCCCACCAGCAATGTTTGAGTGTGCCCACAAAAATCTCCCCACATCCTTGCCAGCACTTTTGTTGCTTGTATTCTTGATAACTGACATTCTGGTAGTCAAGGTATTCTTGAACAATTAATATAATCCAACTAATTTATCTCCATAAATGCTAATTTCATGAATCCTATTTGAATCTGGGTAATCACATAGAAGATGTAACAAATTATCTTCTATTTTGAGGCTTTTTATTCCTTCTCTCCTTCCTTCCTTTCCTCCTTCTCTCCTTCCCTCCCTCCTTCTCACCTTCTCTCCCTATTTGCTTATATATCAAAAGTTAATTTAGTCACCCACCCTTGTTATACCAATGGCTGATTGAACCAAATCAACATTGTTTATCAAAACCATTATAAAAGTCTTCCTCCCTTATCTGTGGTTTCAGTTACCCATGGCCAATTATGGAACAAAAATATTAAATGAGAAATTTTAGAAATAAACAATTCATATGCTCTAAATTGCATGCAGTTCCAAGTAGCATGATAAAAATCTCACACTGGCCTTCTCCATCCTGCTGGACTGTGGATCATCCCTTGTTCAGCATGTATTGCATGGATTCACTACCCGCCCATTGTTCACTTAGTATCTATTTCAGTTATAAGATCAACTGTCATCCTGTCTCAGTGCGTGTGTTCAAGAAACCTTCATTTTACTTACTAATGGCCCCAGGGCTGGGGTTGTAGCTCAGTGTTAGAGTGCTTGCTTAGCACATGTGAGGTGCTGGGTTTGATCCTAAGCACTGCATAAAAATAAATAAAGATATTGTGTCCATTTAAAACAAACAGATAAACAAATAAATAAACAAATAAATTTTTAAAAATGGCCCCAAAATGCAAGAATAGCGATACTGGCAATTTTAGTATACTGTTATAATTGTTGTATTTTATTAATAGCTATTATTGTTAATGTATTACTGTGCCTAACTTATAAATTTAACTTTATTATGCAAGGAAAAAGCATAGTATATATCAAAATTCCACACTATCCACAGTTTTAGGCACCTACCAGGAGTCTTGGAATGAACATATTCCCTGTGGAAAAAGGGAATTACTATAAACTTCTTTCTTTTTGGTATTGAAAAATTTATTTCAGTCCATTTAAAAAACTCCTAGAGGATGAAAATTCAAATTATCTAAATTCTCTTCCAAGTTACCAATTGTCTTATTCCATTTTGCAAGGTAAAGTTAAAAATGTCCCATTTTTCATTTTTTCAACAACTGTAAAACATGGTTACATATTGAATACTCTACGTTTTTTGATCTGATTATGGCATTTTTGATTAAAAGCCTACTTCAAGGGGCTGGGGTTATGGTATAATGGTAGCGTGCTTGCCTAGCACGCGTGAGGCACTGGGTTCGATCCTCAGCACCACATAAAAATAAAATAAAGACATTCTGTCCACCTACAACTAAAAAAATAAATATTAAAAAAAAAAGCCTACTTCACTTCATTTAAACATAAACATAACAACTCTGCCCAGATCAAACTGTGTAGAACACAGGCAGACCGGTAACTGTTGGATGCCATGGCTGCATGATTTCCTGATAAAAGGGACATGTTGCTGTTCCTCCAGGAACACGGATGTTCTTGGGTCTCTGGCATCTAACTTTTAATCATGACTAAACAAATGAAGTCTCAGAGTTGCTACCCATATCCTACCCGAATAGGAAGTGTGTATTTAATAAGTTTTTCTGTGTGAGGACCAAACAAAACAAGACAATACCAAACAAACAAACAAAAAGACAAAACCCAAAACCAAAAACCAAAACCTAGTTGTAGTGTGTTTGGTGAGGCTGTTGAAGAGTAAAAGGGTATTCCCACAAACAAATCTGAAAAAACGAAAGGAGGCTATTTTAGGTGAAAACATTTGTTAAAGCAGCTTGAGTTAATTAAACCTCATATTGACCTTATTTATTTACTTTCTTGCCTTCATACCTCGTTCACTCAACTTAATGTTGGCTACCTTGAAGTTAACTGGCTCCAATGGGACGACTACACCCTTAATTTGATCTTTCCCATGAGTCATTTCATTCAACAGAGAAATTTTACTGCACTTATTTTTCAAAGTCTTTTTAAATGCCACTTGTTACTATGTTTAGGAAATAATTTTGGGTGTGGTTATTGGTACACATAACATAACAGAAGAGAAGCAAAACGATTTGAAGTTTATTAAGTATCTGAGGGAATTGATTGGCCCTGCCTCACCACCAATGCAACACTATTCCAGAAAACCCTTAGCTGACGGTGGCAGTGTAAACTGCACATATTGGAAACAAATATGTCTGAAGGTAGAATGCAGTCTTGAAGATTTACAAACTTTCACAGAGGGCAAGCTCCTCAATGCACACTTTAGATGGGTATTCTCCCAGAAGCTGAAAAAATACTTAAGAAGAACTGGATGAGGGAGTTTCTTAAAGAACAGAATCAGAGTTAAATCAAAAATTTTCCCTACCCCAGGGCAAAGGGCCAATACCTTGTCTTCTGAAGTTCAACCGTGTATCTCTCATTCTTTCTCTTTACAGCTGAGTGTTTATTGATGTTATCCATTTGTGTTCCACCACTGAATATGTTGACTCTTGAGTTTATGTGGGAAAGAATAGAACTTTCATTCAGTTGGAACTAGACCATAAGGAGTCATTTACCTGATGTAGAGCACTGGTATTGTCTGAGGTCTCTGATGTTATACTGGGGAGGATTTTGGAGTGTAATATACTTCCACATAGGTCAGTCATTGTATCTTACTTTTAGGGTCCTGCTAGGACTTGAGTTAAGTTATTATAGATCTAGAATCAAAGAGACATTCAAGGTGGCTCCCAAGAAGAATCATTATTGTGTTGCATGGCAAGTACTCAGGGAAGGTCATAACATTTCCTCAGATGGAGTTAGAGAGGCTAACACTATGGTGAAAAGGCTGCTACCATTGGAGGTGGCAATGTCACCTCTCCTAGGGGTGGAGTAGTCTCTTCCACTAGGTTTGGATGGACCATTTCTATTTGGTGTGGGAGACTGTTTCCATTGACAAAGACAACTCATCAAAATTTAGGGGCTCAGTGTCTTAAGCTTCATCAGAGTCTTTCTACATGTCCCCATCCCAACATACAGGATCCCATGTTTTTCCCAATCAATGCTCTTGCTTTAACATAAGATACCCTACAAGTCCAAAGAGTTCACCTTGTGTTAGAATTCAGCCAGTTTTAAGACAAGAGTCTGAATTTTATTTTTAGATCTGAAGTACATTCTCCTTCAGGATATATAAGTTTTTAAGGTCATTTAGAAGACACTTGAGCTGGGAATTCTCAGTTCATCTTTTACTTGTACCACATTGTCCAGTGGCATTAAGAGCCCAGTCAAGAATATTATATTCATTATAGGTTGTAAAAATGCTCAAAAGTTCATTGGCCAATTTATTGAGTAGGTTATTTGTCATTTTTGGTGTTCAGGTTTTGGAGCATTTTATATATTCTTGATATTAATTCTCCATTGAAATAGTAGGCTACAAGGTACTGGGTTCAATCCTTAGCACCACATAAAAATAAATAAAAGATATTGTGTCCATCTACAACCAAAAAAATATTTTAAAAGAGAAAGAAATAGTAGACTACAAAGATTTTCTTCCATCCCATGGGCTGTCTCTTTACATTGCTGTTTCTTTTACTGTGCAGGAGTTTTTGTTTTTGTTTTTAACTTGATGTCATCACAATTATCAATTCTTGATTTATTTTATGAGGTATAGGAGTTCTGTTTAGGAGTACCTGTGTCTAATTGTCAGAGTATTTCGTCGATGTTTTCTTCTATCAGTTGTGAAGTTTCTGATGTTATACCTAGACCTGTGATCCATTTCAAGTTGACTTTTGTGCAGGGTGAGAGATAGGGGCCTAGTTTCATTCTTCTACTTAGGATATCAAGTTTTCCTAGCACCATTTCAACAAATGTCTTCCTCCAGTATATATTGTTGGCAGTTTTATTCAGAATCAGATGACTGCAGCTGTGTTGAGTTTCCTTGTGCATTGTTCTGTGCTTCTGATTTTATGCCAGTACCATGCTGTTTCTGTTACTATGGGTCTGTAGTATAATTTGAAATTTGGTATTGTGATGCCTCTAGTTTAATGATTTTTGCTCAGGATTGCTTTGGCCGGGTCTTTAATCTTCCATATGAACTTTAGGACTGTTTTTTTCTAGTTCTGTAAAAAAAATTTCATTCATATTTTGATACAGATTGCACTGAATATGTAGATTACTTTTGGAAATGTGGCCATTTTAATGACATTAATTCTTCCTATCCTGAACATGGAAGATCTTTCCATCTTCTAGTGCCTTCTTCAATTTTTTTTAAGAGTTCTGTAATTTTCTTTGTGGAGGTATTTAACTTCCTTGGTTAGATTTATTCTTAGGTATTTTTTGAAGCTCTTGTGAATGGAATTGAGTTCTTGATTTCTTTCTCAGTGTGTTCATTATTGTCATATAGAAAAGCTATTGATTTTTCCATGTTGATTTTGTATTTTGCTATTTTGTTGAATTGTTTATCAGATCTAGAAATCTGGTGTAACTTTTCATGTCCTTTAAGCATAGGATCAGATCATCTGCAAATAGGGATAATTTGACCCTTTTTCTCTTTGAATACATTTTATTTATTTCTCTTAACTAATTGCTCTAGCTAAAATTTTGAGTACTATTTTGAATAGGAGTAATGAGAGTGAACATTTTTGTCTTGCTCCTAATTTTAGAAAAAATCCTTTCAATTTTTCTTGATTGAATATAATGTTGGCTTTGGGTTTGTCAGGAAGAAGTACACATGGCCAAGAAATATATGAAAAATGTTCAACATTCTTAGCCATCAGGGAAATGCAAATCAAAACTATGTTGAGATCCATTCTCCTGTCAGAATGGTAATCAAGAGTACAGATGCAACAAATATTGGCAAGAATGTGGGGATCTTGGACTTCCAGCTTTCAGAGATGTGAGAAAATAAATTTCTGTTGTTTAAGCCTCTCAACCTGAGATACTTTGTTATGCTAGCCATAGCAATCTAATACAGGGATACAGAGAGATTTGCTCTCTTCAAACCAGAGAAATCTGAAGTAAGAGACTTTGGAACTGTTTTTAAATAACTGAGCAACAAAAAAAAAGAAGAGTCTTATTGACAGAAAGTGGCAGTTCCACAGTGTCTGAGTTGAGATGGGATTTTCTTTGGGTAGTGTGAATGTAACACATGGTACCCAGGGTAGAACCATCTTCCAATCATTCAAAGGATTGGCCTGCTAGGAAAAATGAATTTCCAGCATGATCATCTAAAGAGTGGGAATTGAAAGGGAATTGTAAGAGATCAGTTGGAGAGTATGCTGTTCAAGTTGAGCAGTTGTGCAGTGCTAAAGAGATTATGTAATTAATATTCCAAAGCCAGGAAATTTTTAAGGGAAAAAGAGGGTGACTTTAATAATTATGTGGGTCAACAGGTATATACTAGGACTCTCCAAGGGCAAATCCTAATGTATACTTACCCCAAGTGTGTGGGTGTGTCTAGTGTAGGTTGTGTGAGCTGGTTCAGTCCACAGATGAGGAAAAAAAGTATTTGACAGCTGATAGAAAACTTTAGACAGGACCAGCAAGGAAAATGGCCTCTTAGCCCTAGAGGATCTAGTAGCAAAATTGTAGATAGGGAAAAAATATTAGAAAGTTAAAAAAAATATTAAAAAGAATAGATTGTCTGATCTTCCCATTGTGGATTTGAAAATGTCCAGACAAGGCCTATACTGTGGAAAAAGTAAAGTTTGAATGGAATGGGTGACTGGAATTTTTAATGGACTTTTTAAACTCTGGAAATTGGGGTCGTCTTCATCTTAAAGTAGCTGGAAATATTATAGGATCACTTTTAATAGTGGTAATGATAGCTAATGCCTATATAGTACTTTCAATGTAATATTCTGAAAGCTGTTTGAATATATATTATCCTAATATATATTACCCTCTGGAGGCTGGATGTCCAAGGTCAAGGTGTTGGCAGGTTTGTTTCTTTGAGGCTCTGTCTATGGCTTGCTTATACATGACTTAATTCTTCCTGTTGCTTTACATGATCTCTTCCTTTTGTACTTATCTGTGTCCAAATTTTTCTGCTTATAAGAACACCAGTCATATTGAATTAGGGCCCACCCTAGGGGCTTAATTTTAACTCAATTATCTCTTTAAATACTCTATCTCTGAACAAAGCAATTTTTATATATTATGGGAACAGGGGTTGAGACACTGGTGTTCTGTTTCTTCTGAGTCTGAACTTTTCCACCACTCTGCATGGACTCTTTTTGGCTCAAGTGCCTCGGTAGAGAGCAAAGACTGTAGTGGGGAAAAATAAAATAGCTTTCTGACTGCACTCTATTGAGACCACCCCATTTAATTAGGCTGTTAGAACATAAGAACACGGCATCGGTGACAACCATAAAACTGGAGAACAGATCAGCATGTTGAAACTGTGACATATGGTACCCCAAACTATCAAAAGTAGGAGATTGGATGGAATTCTCAAGGCGTGGACACAAGGTGCCCAAGTCTGCATCTGTGGAGATTTTGCTGGGAACTGGCAGGGATTTCTGTAGAATGGGATGAGGCAGGAACAATGGAGATGTGAGGAGGAAGAGCTCTGATGAGAGAAATAAGGGAAGCTGGAGAACACGGTATCCCTGGGGCTGAGACCTAGGAGAAGAGCCATCAGTGTCACTAAGGGCAAAAAGGACGCTAGGGCAAACAAGCGTGAATGGAGCTTTTGTTAGCTCTTTCACATTGTTAAAAGAAACAAATTCTACTTTGTTGAAATCAATTTCCTGCTTCTAGAATTTGAGTTTCTTTAGCTTCAAGTGCAAAATGAGAGTCAAGTTCAAATAAAATATCCTTTTCTTTCAGGTTCCCCCTAGAGTTGGCTGAACATTGGGCTGGACTATGTTAAGTAACACTGGTAGATGTGTTTCTCGTTTCATCACAAATAATTTGCCTAACTTTTATGATTCATAATTGTCATCTCCTCCGAAAAAGTAAAAGGATATCAGAGGCTTTTCCTGATAGGAATCAACATAATTGAGAATAAATCAAGACCTTCTTTTTGCTGATGAAATAAATTCAGTGTCACAAGTCTGGGTCAGAAGCTAGGTTTAGGACAGGGCGTCCCAGATGTCTCTTCAGCTTCCTCTGCATGAGACGCCAGAATCCAGTCGACTTGGTCCAGATGGTTGCCAATCTGTGCAGCTGTTCTTCTCCCTGCTTCTCCTCCTGGGGAGACAGTGATGGGCTGGACTGCAGCTTTACTAGGTCATGCACTGCATCTTCAGAGACCAGGGAGGAGAGAAAGGTGAGGGTACCTTATAAAGATAAAATTCACACAATGTAATTTCTGCCCCACCTGAGATTAAACTGATGGAATCAATTTACTGGTTTGTTGAGAGTATGAAATGATAAACTAGAGTGAGTGGACATGGATCAAGCATTATCTTGTATATATTTTCCTTTTTGTACTCACTCCTCCAACATCAGGCTCACTTCCTGCTCTCACTTTGAAGGAGTTAGTCTTATTTCCGGGTGCCTTTAGAGTTCCTTAGTTTTGTGTCTTTGTTTTCTTTTAAAAATTACAGATGTAGTTAAAAAGGGTTTTGCTTTATTGCTTTTCCCCCCCCATGTGGAATGGGAAATGCAAACTTTTTCTTTTAAATCTTTTTAAGTATTTATTTTGAACATGCAGATTCACCATGAACTTCTCCGTTTTCTATATATAGTCTCATGCTACCATTAAGAGAGACTGCAGCAAAAAAAAAAAAAAAAAAAAAAAAGAGAATGGCAGAAAGTGGGATGTATGTATTTCTGATGAACTTAGGACTGTCCTGATTTAGAGGCACTAAGTCTACACCCTGAAACCTTACTGATTTAGTTTCCCCAGGCTTTAGTAGAGCAGTTGCTGACAGCAAATCATCACAAAAGACAAGTGCCTTTTACCATATTAGAGGATATCATCTGAGAAAATCATGACCCTAATTCTTCTCTTGCCTCCTGCCCACCCAGCTTTTCCCTTGTCTTACATAATCTCAATGAACTTTTATCTTACATGCACTACTTTAAGTATCTGGTTTCCTACTGTGGTAGCCTATGAATGAAATCGAAGAACAGTCCAAGATAACCAGGCCTAATTACAAAAGATCTGAAAAGTATTGTAAGGAAGTAGGACAATTTAGCAAATTTACTATAAGAATTCTATTCATGTTTTTCTTTCTAAGTGGTTGAACACATTCGTGCCGCCTACATACACCGACAAAAGCCATACAGAGTTTGTAGGTCCCGAGTTCTATGTCCAGGGCTTTGTTTCCATTGGCTCTTCAAAATGTCACATTCTTAAGAATTCTGAAGGAGGATCATGAGAAAGTCACAAAAAATATCTTGGACATCCTTTTTTATTTATTTTTTTAAAAAAACATTTTATAATGATTTAAGTGTAAGCAAATCAGAGACACATGGATTACATTTCTCTCAGAATACATATGGGTTTGAAGAACTGAGGGGAAAAAAGGCTTGGCACATTGTGGTTGGGTATTACTGAATACAAAACATTTGGGGAAAATATTTACTTTTTTTTTGTCAAGCACCAAAAGTGAGCAAGTGAACTCATCTGTTCATCTGTTTCCCTCTCAGTTGCCTCTAGGATTGGCCTGAAGCTGGAAGGCTTTTGAGGGGAGAGGATATGGGGTGCTTTATCTTTGTCTATTAGGAAATTATCCTTTCTCTGTCTTCTTTACCTCTACCGTGTTGGGGGGGGGAGGGGTGAATAACACCTCACTTTGAAAAGTGATACAGGTTTAACACAATGGGTCTCAGAGCTGATTAAACTCACATAAGGTTGAACTCTGCAGAGCCCAGAGACCATAAATTATTAATAAACTATTAATACATTTATAGATTAATAAATTGTTTTTGACTCTAACTGATGGAATAGCTGAAAAGAGTCAGCTGTTGTATTATTGGGTTGTTAGCTACATTGTGCCTTGCTAAAAACTCCCTCACTCCCTCTCTTCCTTTCTCCTTTCTTCTTTCTTCTTTGTCCTTCCTTTTCCTTTCCAAAAAATACTCATCGAGCATCTATTGTACATAAGGTATCATGGTAAATACTGCAGAGCTTAAGATTTGATCTTTAGCTCTTTGTGGTAGTAACAAGCTTAGTGGAAACATGTGAGAGGTAAACATCAGTTTGGATATTTTCAGATTTCATTTTCCTTTTTGGCATTTGGAGATGATTATAAATAATCTATTATTTGTTCTCCTATTATTACATCAACTCTTCATTTGTGTGGTGTTTCTGTCAGATGAGCCTCTTTGATATAGAACATAGTAGAAGAAACAAATGTAATTGAGTCATAAAGAGGTGGTGTGATCCTTTGTGCTCTAAGTGTGTATCTGAAGGCAGTGAGCACATCCCAGGCAATGCCACCAAGGGAAAGATGTGGCCTTCCTATCTCCTTGAACTTAGCTCTTTAAACTCTCTTTTATAGTATATCTTTCCCTCCCCAATTCCCCATTACCAACATTGTATGAATTATATCTTTAAAAAAATGTAATTAGTTAAAAAAACATAAGGGACGATAAGAAGCTTATAGTAGGTAAGACATTTATAGAAGGTCTGTTCTTTCAAATGAATCAAGAACTTTTCATCACAAAAAACAGTTGAGTCTATTTTTGTGTTCTCAGGAACTGTATACATAAAGCTTGAGGGAAAAAAGGCTAAACCTGGAAGTGCAGAAATTCTTTTTTTTTTTTTTTTTGGTGGGAAGAGACTCATATAACTTTCTTAGTTTATGAGGCTTGTAGAAATAGAATTCAATCAGGTTTAAAGTCTGACCCCGTGGGATATGGAAGCTGGAAAACCAGCCTTTGGTTTAACTGTAAGCACACTAGGATGTGCTACTTGCACCTAGTGGGTGAACAGGCATGTGATGAGAGTTTCTAAAAGAAGAGAGTGTTGAGACCCTGTGAGAATGTCAAGGAGAACTTCTCAAAGCACCCAACAATCTTATCATCAATAGCCATATGTCCATCCTTGATTTTTTCCTTCTCCTTCCAACTGATGGTCCCCATTGGACAAATATTCCTTTGCTTGATACAAATTTTGCAAGATGTCAAAGTTGCTGCTGAACGTTTTAACGGAGAGACACTTGAAAAATAATTTGCTATACCTTTCCCTGTCTCAGAAGAGCTTCGCTTCCTTTATTCCAAGATTTAGGAGATGGCTAAGAACTATTGCTTGATCTTATGGTGTCTATTTTCATTCATTAAAAGACATGAATTCGATTTGGAATCTATATCTTTTATATGCTTCTCAAACTTTTAATTAAGTCAAGGTGAGTTGATTTTCAGTTGCTTTAGGTTTTTTAAGGTTTTTAAGGTTTTTTAAGGTTTTAAACCCAAATCTCAGCAGAAAATATTGTCTTAAATTGCCTCTCTGTGAAGTTGCAAGCACTTAACATAGCACTCATACTTTGGCAATATTTCATTTAGTCATCTATATGCAGCTCTTTTTATTTCTGCATCTTGTCAACACTTAACTTTATGGAAAAAGGGAAGGAAAGGAAAACCTAAGAGTCTATGAATATTTTCTATTCTTTAGCAGAATGACAGGCTTAAAAATGACAAAGTTGATGAATTATTTTTTAATGTCTGATTTGAGTTTTTAAAAAACAAAAAGATTGCCATTCATTATGATCACTCAGGTTTATAGCCATCCCTTACATATTATAAAGTAACAAACTATGTATTTTAAGCTCTATAGCCTTCTCTCGGATATTATTACTAAAAATCTCCAAAATTTGTTGCATGGTCCTTAAATTTATTTCTGATTTCTTGTTTCAGTGAAATATGTGTATCTGAAAACAGAGAGTGAATGATAAACACCGAATGTATTTGCAAAATGATTGATGTTTTTGAGGAAGATGGGTGAGTGCAATTATAGGTAAAAAAGCCTTATCAGGTTCACTGAATATATAGGTGTTTAATAACTATTTGAATGAAACCTAGATGTATATACGTGTATGCATGTGGATTAGTTATCTATGCTATGTAGTAAATAACTCCAATACTTAATGACTTAAAATAAGCAATGTGGATTATCTCACAGTTTGTATGGAGCAGAAATGAGAAGTGGCTGACCTGGGTAGATCTAGCTGTGTCTCTAATGGAGGCAAGCCGAGCCTGCTGCAGTTGATTGACTCTAAAGACTTGACTAGAGGAAGATTTCCTTTCAAGCCCTTGCTGTTGGCCAGAAAATACAACTAGGGGCCTCTTCATGGGCTGCATGAGCATCCTTATGACATGACAGCTGGTTTCCTCAGAGCAAGTGATGGGGGGAGGAAGGAAAGGGGGTGGAATACGAGCATGTGATGGTAAGAGAGTGCTTAAGATAATAGCCTTAGATTTTCATGCCTTAATCTGGGCAGTGACATACCATGACTTCCTTTGTATGCTTTTGTTCACAGAGAGCAGCTCTGTGGTACATGCAGGAGGAAACTACACAAAGATGTGAATACCAGCAGGTGGGGACCACTAGGGACTGGCTTCTGCAGTATGTATGTGACCCCCCAAATAACAGGGTATGTAGTTGTCAATGTCTAATTTTTCCCCTCAGTCATCTGTCTTCTAGATCATTAATTCTTTATAAGTAGTGGTTTTTCAATTCTTTTTTTTTTTTTTTTTTTGATCACAGGCAAGAATTGCTCATATCTTATTCTTTTACTTTGCCATTTCAAAATGGCCTTGAGGTTTTTCTACAAGTTAGCCAGCAGATGGAGCATGAAAACCTGACATTTTAATAACTTCCCTTGAATTACAAGTAATGCTTTATGCTTTATAGTCTTATGAGTTTGGAAGGGGACTTTGCATGGGTTTCATTATCTCATTCTACAGATTTAAAAACCATGATCAGAGTTAGTACTCAAATCCAGGTCTTTGGACTTCCTACATTACTCCCAGCACTATCTGCCTTGACTGAAACCACTAGATGTTGCCTCTTAAGGGTAGATCTCAGTTCTTTTCAATTATGCATTGTTTTTATTGTGTTGAATGCATGCAGAGATGAATAAATCAATCCTTGTCCTACCAGACCTTCCAGTCTGGTTGAATACATAGGTAAGTAACTAGTGATTCCAATATATAGTGTGCTAAGGGCCAGGGTGTCCAAGGACTCAGGGCTGTGTTACCTAAGGGCCAGGCCATCAATATTTAGATGAGGAGATCTAAGGAGCTTGAAGAAGAATAAGAGTAACAGTGGGGATGATACAGAAGGTGGTGCCTACTATTACTATTCTAGTAGTAGATAGGTGGGGATGAGATTAAAGAACTTGCAGGAATTATCCAGGTAGAGAAGAATTTGGGCAATAGAAAAACATTCTTATTTTTTATTTTTATTTTTTGGGTACCAGGGATTAGACTAGGAGCACTTGACCACTGAGCCACATCCCCAGCCCTACTTTGTATTTTATTTAGAGACAGGGGCTCACTGAGTTGCTTAGCACCTTGTTTTTGTTGAGGCTGATTTGAACTCACGATCCTCCTGCCTCAGCCTCCAGAGCTGCTGGGATTACAGGTGTGTGTGTGTCATCGTGCCTGCCTAGAAGAACATTCTTGCCAGAGAGAAAACATGAGACAAGAGAGAAAGGAGAGCAATAGTCTGGTATCAACTTGGTAAACCAAGTTGCACTTTATACTTCTCGTGCTCAAAAGAAAAATTAAGTTTAGAGTTGTACTCATGTTCACTGAGTACAAATGTATTATCACAATTAGAAAACAGTCAGCTCTATAATTATAATTATTAATTATATTTGGAGACTTTTCTTTGTTAGGCAATTATTCATTCAGCAAATAGTTTTTGAAAACTTACTATGTGCCTAGTATAGTTCTAGGTGCTGGGAATACAGCAATGAGTAATAGAATCAATATCTCACCAGAAGTTAACATAATAAACAAAAATTATAGATTAAGAGGAGATAATTTTCTTGAAGAAAAATAAGGCAAGGCAAGGAAAGTGAGTGCTGGGGTGACGGATGTAAAATTTTAAATAAGGTGGATAAGGTTGGCTGTTTTGAGAAGCTAGTACTTAAGGAGATGAGTTGTGGTTTAATAGCCTGGTTGAGGAGATCACAGAAGTCCTTTGAATGATAATGTGATGAAACAATTATCACAAGTGGAGCTGAAAGGACCATGAATCAGGAATTCCACCAGAGATGACGTGCACCATTTATACCATACCCATACATGTACATATATCTGACATGTGCACACTGCAAAGGGATCAAGTGTACCAGTTGGCTGATGGCCAGATAAGGGGCAAAGTCTGGGTGACCTGTGTTTCCTGAAATTCATCTTAATGCTGGAAAAGTTGTGAAATGGATGCTGCATGTCCATTCCCGTGTGTTACCCATGGCTTAATTGATTCAGACTTTGTTTGATTAACATTTGTGAGTGTTCCTAAGTTCATTGCACCACACTGGGTATTCTCATGTGCACTATCTATGGCAAATAACTAGACTGGCCATATTTTTTATAGATTTTAAGGCTGATTACCAAAAAATTAAAATAAAAAATTCAAAAAAAATTCAAGATTTTTTATTTACTGAAAATACTTTAGAAAATTGCATATCATATTAGAAATGAAAAGTGCAAGGAGGAATGTCCTTGTTTGTTTTCAGTGGGTATATTTTGTATCTATGCAAATATTTTCTCAAATATTTATTTCAGAAAGATATATTGAACACCTACTGTGATTTTTTCATAGTCCATAAAAAGATGAAAAAGACTTCATTTATATTTTACATTGTTCACAACAAGGGGAGAAGCAGTAAATCATTACACTAAGTTTTACGTATTCTCTTTAATGTTTAAACTATACTGAATTTTCTCTCCTCTCACTCAAAGCTCCATGGAGGGCAGAGATCATGTTTTACTTGTTCATTACTGTGCTTATATTGTCCTACTGAATACACAGTATATAGGGAATGAATAGTGGACCCTTATCTGAATTGTTTTTCTTTGTTCTTTATTTATATAAAAAAATCCATATACATTAGACTGGGTGGTTTAAGTAAGCCACTGTGTTAGGTACTGTATATTTTCAATCAGAGATGATGATGGTGAAAATTGTCCTAAATATACCATACTATGTTTCTATAATTTTTTTTCTATTTTGTTCAGGCTAGCCCTTCTAATTGTTCTATATCCAAGCCACAGACTGTTCAAGGGATTGCCTTTGAAAAGGTGGGGGTTGGGGGATAGAAAAGCTCACTTCCGGAGTTGCTCTTTCTGTTATGATTTATGAGTCTTTAACTGCCAATCTCCCTCCATATATAAACAAGTGGTTCTTCTATGTTGATAAATCAAGTTAATTTTATTTGTGTATTTTATTGTGTAATATCCTCTTAGGACACCAAATTATATTGACACCATGGGGATAAATTTGGACAGACTTAGAAAAGAATCTGCTTTTTATGATCTGCATGGGATTTGATACTGATGTGGTAATTTGGAAAACTGACTTTTTCACACCAGAAACCCTGTTTCTACACTGAAATGACAAAAAGGGAGAAAAGTTCAATCATCACTAGTTCCTTTCTTTCTGATTCCAAGTTACAAATTTGGCATTAGTGGGCTTCAGAGTCCAAAGTAACTTTTTTTCTGCGTTAACTCTTAAGTTACTAACTCAGACTTGAACATGTATTTTGATTTTCAATATGGTCTTATGGGGACTTTATTATTTAAAGAGGAAAGTGGATAATAAATGTTATTTAACAATACTACTTTGTCATCTTCCTAGTTTCTGAAACCAAAGGGAAAAGACTTTTAATTTTACTAATAAAAGCATGAAAACAGTTGTAATTTGTTCTTGACCTGTCAACCTTATGTTAAGAAACTCTTCTAGAAGTGTGTGTGTGGGGGGGGTGGGGACAGAGAAAGAGAGAGAACAATATTAAATGATAATCAGATTAAAGCAATATATATTAATTAGCAAGATATCCTTGTTTAACATAATTCATTTTTCTCTCAACATTTACATGAGATTGCTAAGGCATGGTTCAGTAGTTATGAATGCAAGGACTTTTCCTTAGTCTTTGTTTAGTTGTCTTCTTATAAAGTCAGTGATCCCATCATGGGGTCTCCACCCTCATGACCCAAATGCCATCACATTGGAAGTTAGGGCTTTGATATATTGAAGCAGGCCAGAGACCCCAACCAGAAGACCTTTGCCATACTTAAGATTCTTCTCTCATCAGAAAGATTTTTACAAAGAGTATCAACAGGCAGGATGTCTGCAGATGGCATTGTGGTTTGAAGCTTCTTCTTTCTTGTTAACGCCAGGTTTGCATCAAAAGGTTATAATAGAGTCTGTAAGCTTGTTGTACAAAAAGATATTATCTCTATTTTTTTGGTAAAAAACTTGTGAAACCTGTGTCTGGTCTGGGGGATGGAACAGAGACAATCCTCTTTGAATAATAAAATCCCCATAAGAACATATTGTAAATCAAAATACACATTTAAGTCCTAGTTAGCAACCTAAGAGTTAATGCAGAAAAAAGTCACTTTGGACTCTGAAGCCCACTAATGCCAAATTTGTAACTTGTCATGTGAACCTCTAAACACCCCTGCCACTGAGTATAAAGTTCAAAAAATTTCCAAAATCTCTATACAGAGAATGTTTCAGGCATGGGCCTCACTCTGGACTGGCTGTAGCCAATAAACCTGTTTCCTGAAAATTTTTTGGGTGTCCAGCCTCTTCTGTCCCACTTCAATATGATATTTCTTTTTGAGGGGGGACATACAATTTACCAAGAGCACTGAGGATCAGAGAAGTCAAACGATGTGTTCAATGTCACACAAAAGATAAATAAATGAAGATGAACCATAAGTTGTGTCTTTTGAGTGTTTTATTATACCACTGATTTTTCTATTTAAATTTACCATAGAAATACCTCAAGGGATATCTAATATTTATCCCATCCTCTGATGACGGAATGTGCATGTCAGTGTTCTTCCAATGTTTTGTTCAGATGGAGATGTATGGCTGCACAGGATTGGTTCCATGTTCCTGCTAGAAATCAACATGATCCTTGAGGTTAGATCTCTAAAAGACATTTTCAGTGTTTTGGAGACAGTACCAGAGAGATGTGACAGAGCTGCAGAGCTCTTTCATTTCCTTTTCACAAACCCTCATCTTAATTATAACCAATCACTGTGCAGATAGGCATGTCTGACAGCACATGTGCTACAGGACTATTACATGAAAGAGAAAATTGAAAAAGTCAGCTCAGTCAGTAGGAAGTGTAGCCAATTATATAGCTGATTGATTGAGGTAGTCTTAAGACTGAGTTTCACTTTGAATATGAAGAGCTTACATGGAAATAGGCCCTGCAGGATGAGAGACCATTCTGCTGCCACAGCCCCAACTGAGCTCCAGTGAGGACCTTAGTGATACCACTTTGGCCCAGAGCAGCCCAGTCAACTTGTAGAATTATGGGAAAAAGCAAAAAAAATTTAAACCACAAGATTTTACAATGATATTTTATACAGCAACAGATAAGTAAAACAGTTTACAAAGATTGTACATTTACTATTCTATGCTGGGGAATCATCTTTATGAATGTGGCTTTCTGAACTGAGTTAAGAAGTAGAATAGTCCTACTTGTTAGGGGTTTATTTAACATCTGATTTGTTTACTCTGTTCTTTCTAAGCACCTAATCATTAGTTCATGTATGGATCCACTCCGTTTCCCAGTTCCTATGCTAAAAATATGGGAACAGTCCTCACAGGAGCACACTTCTTGGTCACAAGTACTCATTAACTATGCTCCGCTTGTGCTCTCTTGCCTTCTCTGCTAAGTGCCTGGGGACAATCAGATTGGTACCGGGGCACCATAGTTGGGCTCCAGGCACTATGTTGTTCCTGGGTTACAGCTATCACTGGGGACCAGGTTTTTGCCTGGATCTCCCACTCTGTGGTGTGTTCCTTTTCACTTTCCTTGACTGGAATGCTTGGCCTGGACCTCTAATGCTTGGCTGATAGCTGGAGCACTACTCAGCAACCTAGCTCCTGATGGTTCATTGTCCACAAAGATGATTCTATTGCCAGACCCCAAAAGTTAGCAAGTGGTCAGAGAAGAGTTTGTCATGTAGATGACAATCTATGCCTTCAATCTCTTGTACATGAATAGGCTCTTCTGGATTAGCAATGGTGTTGCAGAGAGCTCACATTTCAGAGTCATGCAGACGTGGTTTGTATTCCAGAGCACCTTTTCCTAGCATGTGATTAGTTTGTAAATTTGTCTCTTTAAGATTCAGGTTTTTAATTTGTGAAATAGATATTCAGAAAATAAACTGAAGTTGTTGTCAATGTTCTGTAGCCTGGTTAACTCCCGTTCTTCCAGGTGGTGGAGGATTCCTAACTCTTGCTGCCAGCACACACTGCAGGTTCCAGTTGGTCTCACACCCAGCCTCGTCTAGACACTTACGGTTTCCTATGAAAAACAGGCTACATGATAGTCTACCAAAGAGATCCTTGAAAGGGCATGCTTAATTGATTCCTTTTAGGTCTTCTGCTGGATTTCCTTTAGACTTGGACTGATTTTCATTAGGTCTTTTGCATGCAACATGTTCTAATTTATGTGTCTGCTTTCCTATTTCTCATTTTTTCTATTATACATCCTTTGGAGTCTCAGCTAAGAGCTGTAATAGAAGGCTGTGAGGCAGTAATGCTCTATAATGTTGGTCAATTTCTATGGAGCATGCTAGTTGCTCTATAAATTCTCCTCTACATTATTCAGGATTTGTGTGTGTGAGTGTGCACACATGCATGTGCACACATACATACTTAAAGACCAGTCTGTGTGTAAACTGTCCAAATTTGGGGGATAAAAAATAAAATCTATAACTTTGTAAACAAAGCCAACCTATTTGATACTGTACAGTATTTCACAAATTGTTTTAATTGTGTTGGGGGAGACAAAATGCTCTTGGGGTGTTTGCTTTATTTTAACTACAGAACTGCATTTCTGTGATTGTGCAGGATGTCCAGCTGACTGGGAGGGGTATCGAAGGGAGGATAAATTCTGTAAATACACAAATCAGATCAATGCAAATCAGATTAATACATTCCTTTACAGGTCTGGGGACCAGCTGTGGAAAACAGTGATTTTCATTTTCTGAGGTTTGGGTGAAACTCTTTAGCAAATTCCTTTCCCCTCTTCTGTGATTCTAGCTCAGTTGGGTTTTACTTAATTACTTTTCCCTTTGAGTTTTTGTGGGACCACATATGGTGGAGATTGGCACTTCAGGCCTAAGTGGCTAGTTTTGTTTTCTTCTCTTTGTGGCCCATTGGCTTTGGAACTTTTGTTTACAATAACTTAGCTACAAAACCACAGGCACAGAGCTTTAGTGAGGTTTTATGCTTGACCAAAGTAGGGGTTGGTAATGTGACAATTGTCTCAGAGGTTTTCTTAGGAAAGGATGGATCTTCATCTTTGGAGAAAGGTTTTTTTTTTCTTTCCTAAAAGATTGAACACATTTTTTAGTTTAGCAAATGTGATCCCATCATGTCAATGTTTTAATGAGGTCAAAACTTCTGGGCACTTGTTTCATGAGGAAGAAACATTGTACTAGTGTAAAGTAAAAAACAAAAGTCAGCTAGATATGCCTACATCCCTGTGATCCTAATAAAGCCCACAGAGAGGAGGAAATTTTGGTAAGTGGAGTTAAAGGAAGTCAAAATGCTCTTCTGAGTTTTCATAAGGAAAGGCAGGAGACAAGAACAAAAAAATAGCTTTGTCAAAATAAGGTTCATCAAAAGTATTTTTATATTCTTAAAATAATAATTATAAAAGAATGATTTGAGGGTTGTGTGGAAGTATTTCCCACTTTAATGGGAAAATAAAAATTGTGTGTGTGTGGGTGTGGGTGGGTAAAACCGCATAATTCCTAGTACTGAATTAAAAAAAAAAATCTTGTTGGATCTTTCATTCCTGGGTGGAGAAACTGGAGTAATCTCTGGGCATAAAGGGACTCAGACCCCAGAGATCATTCTGGATAGCAATATTAATAGGGTGAGATGTTTGGGCATACATCAATAAGGTTCCTATTCTCATTTCATGGAGAGACAATGAGATTAGAACTCTCTTACTCTTCCTCTCTTAAACTCTAGCCCTGCTCTCTTTTATATCAAACACTTTTGACTTGATATTGGCACCAGTGGACAACCCAGCAAGGCAGGGAGGATCAAGTACTAGATTCTCTGCAGGCCCCTGAGGGATTCCTTTCACTTCTTTTCACTTGAATCCTTGCTCCAGCACACATGCTATTCAACTTTAGCAATATAAAGATTTCAGATGTCCACTAGGGAGGTCATGAAATATGTAGAATGAGTTGCAGAAATATTTTTCTTTATCACATCCAAAGAATTTATTCTAAAACCTGGGACTGACTATTGTAACTAAATCAGTGATCAAGTCTTGTTTATATGTTAGACCATCCCTGCCTGAGACTCTTTCGTCCTCCACTGAGCCTTTCTTTTTCTCCCACTCCTCTATGGTCTTCTAGAATCTTGTATGCATCCCTGTTAGACAAAACTCAGCATCAGCTCTTTGCTGAAGTGTCGGCCTTTTCCAAGAAATGATGACTCATGAAGATTGATCATGACCCTTCATCTTTGTGACTCTAAGACATAACACAACAGGTACTTGGTAAATGTTTGTCAAGTGCATAAGATTGCTTTGAAGTCAGAGTATGGAGACCAAATGAGGTCATAGTTCTAAACTAAAAATAAACCATGTTTTTCTCTCCCACTTTTATTATAATTTTCCTTGGGAGAGGGGTTTTCCTCCTAGCACTGGAACACTTATTTGTTAAACAGTATTTTTAACTGTTGACATGGCAAGTATGCACTGATATGCAAAAAAGAGCAAAGCTATTTTTACATAAAATTTCTATTAAAAAGAGGCGGAGGCCATAAATATCCAATTAGGACAGAATTTGTGATAACTTATAATTATAAACAAGTGGCAACCAAATTTTGTTATGGTGAATGTTATAAAATCTCCTATAGTCCCCTAGGGTTCCCTTTTCTCCACATCTTTGCCAACAGTTGTTATCTTTCATCTTTTTGATGATAGTCATCCTAACAGGTGTGAGGTGGTATCTCATGTAGCTTTGATTAGCATTTCCCTGATGATTAGTGATGTTGAGCATCTTTTCATATATCTACCTGTTGGCTACCTTAATGTCTTCATTGGAGAAATGTTTATTTAGGTCCCTTGACCATTTTAAAATCAGATTATTATTACTATTTGTTATTGAGTACGTAAGTTCCTTACACATTTTTGACTTCAACCCCTTATCAGCTACAGGGTTTGCAAATATTTTCTCTCATTTCATAGGTTGCCTATACATTTTGCTGATTTTCTTCCTTGCTGTGCAGACGATTTTCAACTTAATATAGTCTTGTTTATTTTTGCTTTTGTTTCCTGTGCTTTCTCGGTCGTATTCAAAATATCGTTGCCAAGGCCAATGTAATGAGCCTTTCCTGTATGTTTTCTTCCAGGAGCTTTATGGCCTTGGTCTTGTATTTAGGTCTTTATTTTTTTAGCTTATTTTTGTGTATGATGTAAGATAAGGATCCATCTTCATTCCTTTGCATGTAGATATTCAGTTTTCCTAATGCTATGTATTGAGGAGACTACCTTTTCCCTATTGTAACTTCTTGGTACCTTTGTTGAAAATGAATTGACTATATAGACTTGAGTTTACTGCTCAGCTTTCTATTCTTTTCCATTGGTCTATGCATCTGTCCTTATGCCAGTATCATAGTGTTTTGATTACTATATATTGATAATAAAATTTGAAATCAGGAAGTATGATTACTCAACTTTTCCTTTTTCAGGATTACTTGGGCTATTTGGAGTACTTTTTGGTTTCATATGAATTTTCAATTTTTTTTCTATTTTTGTGAAAAAATGTATATTGTGTAAATGTAAAATGTGTAAATATGTATATTGCCTTGGGCAGTATAGACATTTAACAGTATAATCTTCTAAACCATGAACACAAAATGTCTTTTCATTTTTTTGTATATTTTTGATTTTATTTCATTTTATTGTATATTTTTCATTTTATTTCATTAATGTTTTATCGTCTTTATTATACAGATATTTCACCTCCTTGGTTAAGTTTATTCCTAAGAGTTTTATTCTTTTTCAATGCTACTATAAATGGGATTTTTTCCTGATTTTTGTTTCAGATAGGTTGTTATTGGTATAAAGAAATGCAACTGACTTTTGCTTGTTGATTTTGTATCCTGCAACTTTACTGAGTTCATTTATTACTGTTATGATTTCAATGTGAGGTGTCCCCCAGAAGTTCACATGTGAGACAATGCAAGAAGGTTTGGAGGAGAAATGATTGGGTTATAGCCTTAACATAATTAGTGAATTAATCCCTCAATTAATGGGATTAATAAATCCTAATGGGATTAATTGAGTGATAACTGGAGGGAGGTGGGGTGTGGCTGAAGGAAGTGGTTTATTGGGGGCATGGCTATGGAGTATATATTTTGTATCTGGAAAGTGGAATCTCTCTCTCCCCTCTCCCCTTGATCATCATGTAAGCTGCTTCTGTCTGCCACACTCTTCCACCATGATGTTCTGCCTGACCTCAAGCCCTGAGGAATGGAGCCAACTGTTTATGAACTAAAACCTCTGAAACTGTGAGCACCCGAATGAACTTTTCCTCCTCTACACTTGTTCTGGTCAGATCCTTTAGTCACAGCAGTGAAAAAGCTGACTAAAACAATGATCTCTAACAGTTTTTCCTTCTTTTTCTTTTCTTGCTGTATATTTCTTTCATATGGAGTGTTTGGGTTTTTTATATATAGGATTCTGTCATTTAAAATTGAGATAATTCTTATTTTCTGATTTGAGTATCATTTACTCTTTTTTTCTTGGCTGATTTCTCTTGCTAGTACTTCCAAAACTATATTGCATAAAAGTGGGTGTGGAGTAAGTGGGCATCCTTGTATTCTGTCAGAACTTAGAAGAGTTTAACTTTTCCCCATTGATTATGATGTCAGGTGTGAATGTTTCAGAAATGTCCCTTATTATGTTGAGAAAAATTCCTTCTATGCTTGAATTTTTGAGAGTTTTCTTTTTTATAAAAAAAGAATGTTAAAATTTGCCAAGTGTGTGTATTATGCATCTATTGAGATGATCATGTGGTTTTTGGCTTTCATTATGTTATATAGTTTATCACATTAATTGATTTAAATGTGTTAGATCAACGTTGATTCCCAGGTAAAACTCCCGCTTGGTCATGATGTATAATCTATTTGATGTGTTGTTGAATTCAGTTTCTCAGTATTTTACTGAGGATTTTTACATCTATGATCTCAGATATCTGCTTGTAGTTTTATTTTCTTGTGGTATCCTTTTCTAGCTTTGGTATAAATGTGATGCTAGCTTTGTAAAATGTATTTGTAAGTATTTGCTTTTGTTCTTTTTATTTTCCTTGGGGGGCAGAGTTTAGGAAGAATTAGTATTCCTTAAATGTTTGATAGAAGTCAGTCTTACAAACCATCAGATCTTGGACTTTTCTTTGTTAAGAGAATTTTCATAACAACTTCAATTTCTTTATTTGCTATTGATATGTTCTGGCTTTCTTTTTCTTCCTAATCTTGATAGGGTAAAAAATAAACAAGATGCTTTTCCTATTAATGAGGTATTTGGCCTAAATTATGGACGGCTTAATCAGCTCCTCAGCTTGTGTGCTGTTGCTTTTCTCCTGTACTTCCCCAGGCTTCCCTGATAATTCCTAATAGTCTTTGCTGTGGGCCCAGGTTGTAGTCTCAGATTCCTACTCAAGTCAGCATGCCGGGAAGATGCTGCCAGTTGGAAGAACTCTTGAGATGGAGGTATTCATCCCCCCGGACTAGCTTATCACTTTTCAGTTATAAAAATTTTCTTTGCTTATCTGAGTCATTGTGTAACAAACAAATCAGCTTTGGTTATCCTATCATTATAATTAGTTTAAGCATTTATCCTGTATTCTGTAGAATATCCAGTGTTCTCCATCACTTATCCTGAATTCCTGGGGGTTTGCATTTTCATAGTCACCTCTGGCACAAGTTAGAGTCAGCTTCAGCAATTTAGCAAGACCCTATGCAACTTAGTGAGACCCTGTCTCAAAATAAAGATAGGGCTGGCACTGTGGCTCAGTGGTAAAGGGCCATTGATTCAATGTCCAGTACAAAACAAGCAAATGAGAAAACCCAAAAAACTTAAAGAGTAAGTTATACAACTTCAAGTGTAGGTTATCGTTAGAAAGTTTGGTTTAATTACTTTAAAGGGTAGGCTTAACAAGGATATTTACTTTAAAAATCACATCTCTTTCTTTCTCAAAAGAATTAAATATGCATTATAACTTCAGTGTATTTCTTATCACATGGTGGATTTAACTGATGTAAACATTTCCCTTCTTTCCACAAATATGGTAAAATGCTGGATAAGATGTGATGTAGTTTTCTTTACAAAATATGCAAATGAGCTTGAAAAGCAGAAAAGAAATCTCAATCAGAATAAGAGAGAGGATTCAAATCCAGAAAAGCAAGTTACAGTAGACTCCTTGGCTATTCAGGGGATTATGGAAATGATATATGTAAAATGATTTTAATAATCACTATGGACAAAAGACATGGCCACAGGGTCTGCTTGAACTGTGAAGATGGAATTGATTCCCTGAATGAAGTCCAGATTCTTGAAGACTCACCCAAGTTATTTATTTAAAGAAATCTAGAAATACTTGCTTAATGGCCTGGAGGGAATGTGATGCTTACTTCCTATCTATTAAGGACTACCAATGGAAAAACAAGTCACTTGAAATCAATCAAAGTTTTATACCTGTGGTATCTAATGGGCTTACATTTTAACTCATCATAGCTCAGGAAACCAAGCCAAGAAATTAACACAAAAACTGGTTTAGGACAGTGGAAACTCTATAACAACACTATATGATAGAACTTTTGTAATATGGAAATGTTCTATATCTGTACAATCCAATATGATCACAACTAGCCACATGTGGACTTGATATGGCTAGTAGGACTGAAGAAATTGAATTTAAAACTTAGTTTTAATTAATTTAAATTTAAAAAGTCACTTGTGGTCAGTGGCTATTGTATTATACATCTCTAGAGCCTAGCAGAATCAAGTGAAATGTTATTCTGTGGTATAAATATATAACCTAAGGCAAATGCATTTACCAGAGAACAAATAAACTCTACTGAACATAAGCTCATAATGAGTGTTTTGAAGACCTGGAGAGAAGATCACTATGTGATAGTGTCATCAGACATTATATCCAGGAGAATTAGCCACCTCAAAATTGAAGACCAAAAACTAATCTGAAAAACTCTATACTGTAGGGCTGCTTGAAAATTGCAAGTAAACCTGGCGCGATGGCACACGCCTATAATCCCAGCACTTTGGGAGGCTGAGACAGGAGAATCGTGAGTTCAAAGCCAGCCTCAGTAACGATGAGGCACTAAGCAACTCAGTGAGACCCTGTCTCTACATAAAACACAAAATAGGGCTGGAGGTGTGGCTCAGTGGTCGAGTACCCCTGAGTTCAATCCCTGGTACCAAAAAGAAAAAGAAAAACAAAAGAAAAGAAAATTGCAAGTAGTTTTGAAAGGAGACAGGAATTGAACTTCTAGATATTCAAAATAAAATCATAAAAATAAGTTTGATGATGTGACAAGTAGCAGATTATAATTGATATATTAAAATGGAAGTAGAGACTAGAAGATGGAATCAAATAAAGCATCCAGAATGCCGGTCAGAGAGAGAATGATTTTGAAAAATTGTGAGAGATGTTAAGATAGATTGAAGGGATAGTGTGAGATAAAGTCATGTGTCACTGAATAACATGGTAAGTTCTGAAAAATTGTTGGGTGATTTTGTTGTTGTAAGAAGATAATAGGCTGTCCTTTTACAAACTAAGTTGGCCAGATCTCACTGGACATTATAATGTATGAGAAGACCACCGTCACATATGTTGTCTGTGGCTGATTGAAGCATCATTATGTGGTGCATGACTACATTCCAGAAAGGGAGAAAAATGACATAGGAGAGAAGAAAGTATTCTAAGAGGTAATGGCTGGAGAGTTTCTAGAACTGAAGAAAGGCATGGGCCTTCAAATTAAAAAAATCTTAATGAGACCTAATCAACAAAAAACCAGAAACCAAATCTCAAATATCAACAAACAAAAATACAAACCCACATAGTCATGAGTTACAGTGAGACAGAAACCTTTTGAAAACACCCTCAAAACCAAAGAATATTAGGAGACCAAAAAGAAGTTAGTAAATGTATTATATGTTTGGATTTGATTTCTTAGAGAAATGCAAGTAAAATTTAATTGTTTCTGAGTTTGTTTTAGAGTCAGTACTAATCTGTTTTGAATGCAACTCTATTCCCTTATAAGGGTTGCCATGCATAGAAAACATTTGCTTTCTGTGTGATGATGGAAAGCCTGGCAGGTTGGCATAGCTTGCTGTGAGGTCCTTAGAGAAGGCATATACAAGACCTGGCTTCATCTCAACAATGCAGTGCAGGAGAGGACCACACCCCAATCACTGTACAGTATGGTGAGTGTTTGATTTGGAGATCATTTGCAATCATTCCATCCAATAAAATCAAGAAATCTCTCAGAAGCATAGGGAAATCTGGCAAAAGAATCAAATAGTTATTTTCTGTGCTTCATCTTAGCTTGGAAAAAATGTTGAGAAGAAAAAACTTTAGACCAAAAGTCAAGAATATACTATCTTTACAACCAGCAAAGACATAACATTGAGTATCAACCTATTAAAACTTATGTGTGCTATTTGGCTCAAGAGTCTCTCTACAATGGAAAAAAAACTTTATTGAAGTAAGTACATCAAGGACAGCAAATGAACCTTTGTCTGTATATTGATCACTTATCCACAATATACCCAGTCTTCTGTCCACTCACATGGTACAAAGGTTTTCCCTCCACTCTCACAAAGTATAACGTAGGTTTTATGCCAGTACATTTCTTAGTATATATTGCAATGTGAGCTAAATCCTTGAATTAAACAAAATACCACATTCCTTTACCATATCACATAAGAGAGAGCCCTCTCTCATTTCCATTTGTATTCTAATGCACTGTATTATACTAGAAACAAAGTCATGAGTGCCTAGAGATCCATTCTGGGTCATGAATTACAGGGGTGGAAGATGAAAACAGCATAGGCTATTGAAACAGCATATGTAATCACAATGTTCGTCAGTGTAATAGTTTCTGTGTCTTAGCCTTTGGATTCAGGGTAAGTTTTCCTCTTTGAGGAGAGGTAAAGGAGAATGAAATAGCACATAGGTTTTTCATAGTGAGAAATAGATACTAGAAAACTTGTCCAGGAGACAATCTGTGAAAAGAAAACTGATTGTGTTTGGAAAATGCATATGAAGCAAAAACTCATGTTACTAATTAAATCTTAGCTTATACATTTTGCTAGTGGGTCCTGCTACTTTAAAACATTTCTTTTAAAAAATTCAGTGGAATGGAGTATGAAATTATGGAAAGCAGATATTTACACTTTATGGAGCTGTCAGAATTCTTCTTAATGCTTGCATTGTTTGGCCAGAGGCTATATCTTTGATTTCTAACTGAATCCATTTGCCTCTGTAAACCTGTGGCTCTTGTATTTTATAGTTACAATATCTAATGATTACATTGGATATGTAATGTTTACGTTTATCTGTAATAGTTACAATGATTCTTCTAACTCATTCACTAATTTCTATTCTAAAAGGTAAATTATTCATTCTATTGATTATGTTTTTGCTTATTTGAATGAAATAAGCACTTTTTTTTGATACTGGGGATTGAACTCAGGGGCACTCAACCCCTGAGCCACATTCCCAGCCCTATTTTGTATTTTATGTAGAGACAGGGTCTCACTGAGTTTGCATCTTGCCGTTGCTGGGGCTGGCTTTGAACTTGGGATTCTCCTGTCTCAGCCTCCCAAAGTGCTAGGATTACAGGCTTGCACCACTGTGCCCAGCTTCCACTTTTTTTATTGGTGCATTATAGTTGTACATAATGGTGGGATTTGTTATGTATTCATACATGCACACAATATGACAATATAATTTGCAATATTACGCCACAGTGCTTTCTCCCTCCTTCCCTATTTCACACCTTTGATCCCTTTCCTCTACTGATCTCCCCTTGATTTTTAGGAGATCCACCCCCACATTTGTTTTCCTTTTTCCTCTTTAGCTTCTGCATATGAGAGAAAACATACAACCCTTAACCTACTGAGTTTGACTTACTTTGTTTAACATGATGATCTCTAGTTCCATCCATTTTCCTTAAATGCCATAATTTCATTTTCTTCATGGCTGAATCAAACTCCATATGTATATATACCACATTTTATCTATCCATTATTTTTGTTGGACACCTAGGCTGGTTCCATAGTAAAAACAAACAATTTGATTCTACCTTATTTGCTAAAGAATGATTTAATGATAAAAAACAAACAAACATAGAAATAGGGACTTTCCCTCTAGAGGCAAACATTATTTAATAAAACAAAGGTTCAAGAGTTGTTTCTGAATTCACTTCTTGATTTAATTTTGGAGATTATCATTTCCTGAACTAAATTCCACAATTGATCAAGGGATGGAAACTGAGGAAAGAAAGTGTACTGAAGGAGCTTCTCCATCTACAATTGGATGCAACTGTCATCTTCCAATCTTTTTCTATTAAACCAATTGATATTTCATTAATGATTAAAAATAATAAATGTTTTAAATATTTTTAAATATTAAAAATTACTTCCTATTATTCCTTATTTTTTTTTCTAAGTCCATCAAAAATACAGAAAAGTTTCTTTGACAGTTCCATCTTGGAGTTTTACAGTTAGGATTTGGACTAGTTAGGATTTTCCTGCTAAAGGAAAACTGAATCTAGCACAGAGCTTTGCACATAATAGGTACCCAAGATGAATGAATGAACCAAACATTTTATGTTACTTTTTGAATATTTTGGTGTTGTAGGTTTGTGATATTTTTAGGAACATAGCTTCTAGTTCTGGTCTAACTTAATTTATGAAGTATGTTAGAGAAATAGTATATAGCAAACAATACAATAAAATATTTCAATTTGTTATATTAGAACAATATTATACAATTCTTTCATTTAAATGTCTTATGTTTCATCTTTTTCTAGTTTAATTTCTTTTTCCCCTAGGTTGTTATGTTCCTTATGTGGTTTGTTGGTACTTTCTTCTTTCCATTCCAACCAACAAATAAATGCTAATTTCAACATGTTAGCTCCTTAATAATTTGTTCCCTGTCAAAATTTTACTTGCTCTTTGAGTAAGCAATTTTTTAGACTTTGAGATATTTCTCTTTATAATAAGACTTCTACCAAGGTTCAGAACACCATAGAAGTGCCATGGCTTTGAACAGAGTTCTTCATAGGCTTCTGCGACCCACCTGGATTCCCATTACACCTATCAGAGCATCTCCTTTCCACCCTCTGGCAAAAGCCTCGTCTCTTTTTTGATTTCATACCATCACATTCTACCATTCTCTTTCCTTACTGATATAATCATACATGCATGGAATATCATGCTCCATTTCAGTCCCTGATACTTCCTCTTTCCCTACCCTTCTTCCTTCCCTTGTTTACCTTCCTTGAATCTACTGGTCTTTCTTCTATTCAATTATTGTTTTAAAAATTGGTGTTTTATAGATATACATAAAGGTGGAATTCACAGTGGTATATTCATATATGAATACAGCAAAATTTGGTCAATTTCATTCTGCAGTTCTTCCCTTTTCCCATTGCTCCTCCCTCCCCTCAACCACTTTTCTCTACTCCACTGATCTCCCTTCTATTTTCATGGTAATCTCCACATCTATTTCCCCCTCATTTTGTTCTAGTTCTGCATATCAGAGAAAACATTTGACCTTTGACTGGTCTGGCTTATTTCACCTAACATGATGTTTTCCAGTTCCCACCATTTACCAGCAAAGGCCATAATTTTATACTTCTTTATGGTTGAGTAAAACTCCATTGTGTGTATGTGTGTACATTACATTTTCTTTATCCATTCATTTGTTGACAGGTACCTGGCCTGGTTTCATAACTTGGCTATTGAGAATTATGCAGCTATAAACATTGATGTGCCAGTATTACTATAGGATGAGGATTTTAGTACTTTTGGATAATTAACAAGGAGTGGGATAGTTGGATCATATGGTGGTTCCAGTTCTATTCCTAGTCTTTTGAGGAATCTCCATACTGCTTTCTAAAGTGGTTGTACTAATTTGCAGTCCCCACCAACAAAGTATGAATGTGCCTTTCCCACATTTTCACTAGCATTTATTATCATTTGTATTTTTTATGATTGCCATTCTAAATGGAATGAGATGAAATCTCAATGTATTTTTGATTCTTCCCAAATTGCTAGGGAAATTGAAAAATTTTTTCATATATTTGTTGGCCTTTTGTGTTACTTCTTTTTTGACAAGTGCCTGTTCAATTCTTTCTCCCACCTATTCATTGCGTAGTTTGTTCATTTGTTTCTTGGTGCTAAATTTTTTGAGTTCTTTATATATAGCAGATATTAATCCCCTGTCAGAGGAGTAGCTGGCAATAATTTTCTTTCATTCTCTAGATTCTCTCTTCTTGCTTGTAATTGTTTCCTTTGCTGTGCATACGCTTTTCTAAGAATTTAATGCCATCCCACTTATTGATTCTTTATCTTATTTATTGAGTTTTAATGTTCTTGTGAAGGAATTCAGTGTCTTTGTCAATATATTGGAGTGTTGACCCCATGTTTTCTTCTAGCAGTTGTTTGTAATTTTGCTGTCATATGTAAGAAAATATTGATTAACCCAAAGTCATAAAATTGTACTTTTATGTTTTCTTCTAAGAATTTTATAGTTTTAGTTCTTACCATAAGGTCTATGATATATTTAAATAATTTGTATATGTGGTATGAAGTAGGGATCCAAGTTCATTCTCTGGTTATCCAGTTGTTGAAAATACTACATCAGTTTGTTGAAACTACTATTATTTTTTCATTGGTTGGGATGTAGCTTGGTGGTAGAGTGTTTGCCTAGCATGCTTGAGGCCCTGGGTTTGATCTCCAACACAGCACAAAAGCAAAAACAAAAACTCCAAAACTATTCTTTATTTTTTGAAATTTCTTGGTGACTTTTTGAAAATCAATTGATAATATCAGGATTTATTTCTGGAATCTTATTCTATTACATTTATTACATATTTATTATATTAGTATTCTGCTGCTTATATAACAAATTACCAAAATACTTTGTGATTTGAAATAATACAAATTTATTATATTACAGTAATGAAGGTCAGAAGTCTGAGATGGTCTACTGGGCTAAAAGTGTTTTCAGGGCTATATTCCTTCTGGAAGCTCTAGGAGAACCTTGCCTTTTCTAGCATCTAGAGATTATATACATTTCTTGATGAGTATACCTCTTTCATCTTCAAAATCACTAATTGTATTAATCTGACCTCTGTTTCCATTGTCACATCTTCTCTAATTCTGTCCTTTTTTTCACATATAAGGATCCTTGTGATTACATTGAGCTTGCCTAAATAATCCAGGACAATCCATCTCTCAAAAATCCTTAATTTAATCATGTATGCAAATTCCTTTTTGTAAGGTAAAATAATATCTTTCCAGGTTTGTGGGTTTCTTAGGGTTTTCTCTATATAAGATCAAAAATAAGATATTTGTTAAATACTTCTCCCCTTTTTTTTTGGTACTGGGGATTGAACTCAGGGGCACTCAACCACTGAACCACATCCCCAGCCCTATTTTGTGTTTTATGTAGAGACAGGGTCTCACTGAATTGCTTAGCCCCTCACCATTGCTGAGGCTGGCTTTGAACTCGTGATTCACCTGTCTCAGCCTCCCAAAGTGCTGGGATTACAGGCATGCACCACCACGCCTGGCTTACTTCTCATTATTTATTGAGATAATTTTGTGGGTTTTGTCCTTTGTTCTATTAATATGGTATATTACACTAATTGATTTTCAGACACTAAAATAATCTGGCATTCTTAGGATAAATTCACTTGATCATGCAGTGTAATCATTTTTATATGGTGCTAGATTTAGTTTTCTAGTATATTGTTGAGAATTATTGCATCTATAGTTATAACAAACTTTGGTCTTTAGTCTTTTTAGTGTTGGTACGAGGTAAATACTAGCCTCAGAACAGGTTACTAAGTAGTTTTTCTGATAGATTTTGAGTTCTGTGAAAGATTTATATTTTTCTTTAAATATCTGGTAAAATTTAAAAGTAAAGGCATTTTGACCTGGGCTTTTCTTTGAATACAGTTTAAAAATTACTGATTCACTCTTTTCATTTGTTGTAGGTCTATTTAGACGTTCCATTTCCTTCTGAGCAATGTTTGTATTTTGTGTTGTTCTAAGAATTTGTCCTTTTCATCTGTTCCATACATTGATGTTATACAGTTGTTAATTCCAAGTCCCTAAAGTTATATTTAAGTTTTACATATTTAAATATAATTCATATACTAGAGTGACCATATTTTCAGTGTACAGCTCTGACTTTTGGCATGTACATAGGATTCATAGATGTCTTTTACATCTAAGAAGATAGAATATTTTTATTTCCCCAGAAATTCACCTCATTCCATTTTCTAGCCTGTTTCTTTTCTTCTGCTCAAGAAAAATATATTATTCTGATTTATATCATCATAGATAAGTTTTATTGATGATTAAACTAAATGCAAATGGAATAAAAACAGTACACTCTTATTCCTGGCTTCTCTTGATTAATAAAATGTTTTTGAGAGTCACCTAGGTTATGTTTCAACAGATTATTTCTTTTAATATTAAATAGTATTCCAGTGTTTGTTTCCAAGTTGTTAGACATTTATGTTTTCTAATTCTTAGCTAGATCTGAATTACTATATGAGTTGTATTTCTCCTAAAATTTTGAGGGATGAATATCTTTATTTGTTTGGGGTAATTGCCAGATGTGAAATTTCTGGATCATATGATCAATAAATTTTTAAGTAGAAAAAATGCTACCAAAGCATTTTCCAAATTGGTTTTCAACATTTTTTGCCCCTGAAGCAAATTTGAATGTTTAGACTCTTCAAAATACTTGCCAATATCTCGCATTGAATTTTTTTAACCTGTTGGTTAAATTTTATCCATTCTAGTTTGTTTGTAGGGGTATCTTATTGTGTTTTTATTTTTAAAATAACTGTATTGAAATATGATTGATATACAATAAATTGAACATTTGAAGCACACAATTATTGAGTCATAGGAATACTCCTGTGAAATAATTACCAAAATCAGTTTAATGAGTGTATCCATTATTATGATATTTGTAATTCCTCTTTCCTGGCCTTTCTCCTCCTGTTCTTTCTCAGGAAACCATTGATTTGATTTCTATCAGTATGAATTAGTTTGAAATTCTAGAATTTTCTGTAAATGAAATAATGTGAGCGCTCCTTTTCTATTTTTTTCAGTTTATGCTCAGCAAAATTCTTCTAAGTTTCATTCATGTTGTGTATCTATAAGTAGTTCATTTGTTTATTGCTAAGTCATATTCCATTGTATAGATATGTAACACTTTGTTTGCCTGTTCACTTGTTGGAAGTTTGAGCTTTTTCCAGTTTCTGGCTATTACAGATTAGGTTGTTATGAACCTGTATTTACAGTCTTTATATGTAGATATGCTTCCATTTCTCTTGGATAAATGCCTAGGAAAATATATATACATTCATTTATCTATATATTTTCATTCCTGGGTCACATAGTGGGTATAGTAGGTAGTTTAAGTTCCTGCCAAACTGTTTCACAAAGTGAGCATACCATTTTACTTACCTAGCATGAGTATACAGAATTTCTTTCTTCTACTTTCTTGCCAATGTTTGGTATGACCAGTCTTTCTAATTTTAGACATTCAAGAAATTGTGGCAATCTGAGAGACTCTGGAGGCTGGGATAGGAGGATAGCAAGGCTAGTCTGAGAAACCTAGTGAGGCTGAGGCCCTCAGCAACTTAGTGAGACCTTAAGACCTTGTCTCAAAATAATTAAGAAATAAAAAGGGGGCTGGGGGCCTGGGGATGCAGCCCCTGGGTTAAATCTCTAGTCCTAAAAAAAAAATGTGTAGTGGTATCTCATTGTAGTTTTAATTTGCATTTCCTGTTAATAAAGCTGGATGTTCTTTTATATATTTACAATCCATATAGGATTATCTAATAGGATTATTTGTTTAAATGCCTTTTCAAATATTTTGATTATTTTAAAAATTGGGTGACTTGTTTCATTATAACTGAGTTTTGAGAATTCTTCACATGCTCTCTATATAAGTTCCTTATAAGATATGTGATTTGCAAATGTTTTCTTGCTGTCTGTTTCAAGTCTTATTTCCTTAACAATTTCTTTAAAAATAGAAATTCTCAATTTTGGGAAAGTATAATTTATCTAGTTTTCTTCTATGAAACACTATTTTGGAGTTATATTTAGAAATCTTTGCCTTTCTCAAGGTTAGAAGATTTTCTATTATGTGCTGTTCTGGAATTATAAGTTAGATTCTACAGTTAGGTTTATGATTCATTTTGAGTTAAATTTTAAAGCTTCAGCATATGGGTTGATATCTATCCATCTGGATGTTCAATTGTTTCAGCATCATTTATTGAAAAAATTTATCTTTTCTTCACTGAATTGCCTTGGTACCTTTGCAAAAATCAGTTGAGCACATGTATGTGGATAACATTATGAACTTTGTCCTGATTAATTTATTTTTCTGTGTCTATGCCATATTATATTATATGAATTATAGTGGGTTACTAATAAATTCTAAAATCAAATAGTAGAAATCTTCTAATCCTTAAAAATTATATTAAAAATGTTTTGCTTATTCTAAGTACTATGCATTTCAATAAGAATTTAGAATCATTTTGTCATTTTCTATAAAGAAGTCTGCACAAATTTTGATTGAAATTATTTATAATGTTTCCTGTAGATTTTTTCATTTTGTCTTTTCTGCTGTTTTTTTTTAATAACCTCGTTCCCCTTTGCAAAACTCTTTTGTACATACTGACTCCATTCTATTTCCTTCCAATCTTTTCTTGGGCACAGGACTCCATCTCAGTCTTTGTCATCTTTCGCTTAGCTGAGCTCCACTCTCCTTCAATCTAATACTTTATTTTATTCTTTTGCCATTACTCATTATAAAGAACAAAAGTGTAAGTCTGTGTGAATTTCCCAGAGGAAGACATTCTGAATACAGGAATCTAGGATGGGCCTATAACTTAGAGGTGCTTTTCTTTATAGTAGTTCTTAGATTCTCAAGAGAACTGTGGGATGTACTCATTTATACCTCAGGGTACACTGCCTCAAAAATCATCCAGGGAAAAAGCAGGGGATAAATAATAAATAAAGTCTTCTTCTAGTACCAGTCTTTGATATGCCAGGTGTAGTTTAAGGAACTCCTGGTAAATCCTGGATATGGGGCATTAAGGCAGATCTGTTATCTATTATTAGGGCCTGGATATAGGAAGCCCATTTTTGGATGGTTTCTTCCCCCTGGGTAACTTGAACTGGGTGTTAAGGAGTGGAACATATGTTTTAGATGTAGAAATTCATGAATAAAATGGCCTTTGGGTAAGCCTAGGTATTTTAAACATCTGGTCTTCAAATGCAGAAATCAACTTTATATTCCTCTTGATGTAAGAACCATCACGTAGTTAGGAGGAAATTCCACGGCCGTAGCAACAGTGTTCTAACTGATCTCATTGTCTTCATTCTGTCCTCAGTATTATCATATTTTAATATTTTTATTTCTCTCAAACCCAAACATGTTTCTCTCTAGTTTAAAAAGATTAGTCTCTGACACTCTTCTCTTTCCTTCAGAATAGTGTTCAGTTCCCATCACTTGGCATTAAAAGCTTTTATCACTTGTTTTCTTTCAACCTCATCACCCTCTACATTTCTACAACTCCCTTTTGTAGGTAATGTGGTTCTAAGTGTTTTAATGTCTCTATATCTTTGCTTCTTCAATTTCCCTAGCCTCAAATGTCTTTCTAACTTCTGAAATGGTTTGTATCTATACTCTGCTCAAGCATCATCCTCAGTGGTCTCTAACCACAGATTCTTGCCAAGTCACAATGACCACTTCTCTAGCTATTCTTCTAGAATTATAAAAGTTAGTGTTTATTGAATACTTGCTAAGAGGTAGGTACTGTTATTAATGCCACTTTATGGTTGATAGGCACATAGCTACTAAATGTTAGGATTCAACTGCGGTTTCTTACTCTAGCACTGATACTTTTATCATCTATGAAATATCCCAGGTGCTTCTAATTGTGGCACTTACAACTGAGTGTATTGCAGTTGACTTCCAAATGCGTTTACCTTGGGAGTAGAAATGTTTTTCCATTCATCGACTGTTCCACGATGCCTTACAGGGTGCTTTCATCCCATCTATTTAATAAATGAAAAATACGATGGATAGGTTCTTTCTGGTTCAACCAGACATCCGTTCAGACTCTTTGAAACAAAAAGAGAACTGTATTACAAAGAAATCAAGAGCTTGAAGGGCAAGAAATGAGAAACTGACAAGGCATCAGAAAACAAGGCGAGTCTCTTTGGAGTTACATGGTTTCTTGTGTCTTCTTTTGGAATAGATTCTCCCTTGCTTTTACTCCTTCTTATTTTCACTCCTATTCTTGCTCTCTCCTTCTTGTGAACAGGAAATGAGTGCTCAGTCATGAAGTGACATTGTCTCTGAACACTACTGCAAAAAAACAGACTAATTGGCATTTTATATTCCAAGTTTCAGTTAATGAAAAGCAAATCTGAAGAGGGTATGTGCCCTCCCTTGGTCCTCTCACTTACAGCTAAAGGTTAAGAGACACCACCAAAATGACCTCATAGTTGTAGATGCTAGTGTCAAAGATGTACAGATCTAGGCCAAAAAGATACCTCTAAAATAATATTTACTTTAGATGAGTTAGTGGTTGTATTTTTGATAAACTTGTGACTTATTTGCTATGTTTATCAAGTATTCTTCTACTAAGCATGATTTGTTGCTTAAGTAAAAGTGTGGATAATGACAGATAAATGTACACATTTCAATTCCAGAGCTCTTCTTAAATCTCAAGTAACAAACAACACAGCAGCCACAGAAAGAGATATCTTTATTTTGAGGAGAAAAAGCCATCCATGTTGCCTATATGTTTGAAAATTTATTGCACTTTGTGGCTGGTTTTTTCTTTTGAAACATAGTGTGATATATGTTCTCCGCGTTTAGGAAGAGAATAGAGATTGTACAATGTCATATTGATTTTTAAGAAGTCTCCAATTTTTCCAAGGAGCATTTAATTCCTTGGAGAAACCCACTTGGATATGAGAGGACATCAATCCTTCTCAGGGCCTCTCCCAAGTTTTTATCACAAACTATGCACAATTTTGGTGTGTCCGACAACGATGAAAGGAAGTTTTCTCACTTGTTTGTTTACCACCTTGGTAAACATATAGAGCTTCCTCATATAGAGATTTTTGCCCCTTACTTAAGTGATGTGTCAGATATTTTCTATAATTTCAGTGGGAATAGCAGCCAGATCTATCACTGTACTGTAAGCCATGCCAAAGGGAAGGATGTCTAGGAATGGACCACGGATTGCCTTCTGGGACTTCATATCATTGTTTATTAATTGGGTGTTGACAGTGTGTTACCTCTCTGTTAAGGAAGGGAGAAGAAATAGACTCAGCTTTCCAAGTTCAAGGTCTGAGTCAGACAGCGCCGGACGGGTTGAAATACTCTGATGGCTACATCTCAGGTTCTGAGCTGCTTCACTTGAACAGCATAATTCCCTTTCCTGCAACTATTAATGGAGAAACAATCACAATAGCATTACAAAGGTCTGAAATTCAGAAAATTTTGAGAGACAAAAAGGAGTTTCCAAGTGAAAAAAAAAAGATCCTTCTTTTTTTCTTTTGTCCTCTACATCTTGTCTTTTCACCCTCAAAACAGTTAACTGGAGTAATTGGCTTTTATATGTACAAATGGATCCAAATACATTTTACTTTTCTGGAGGTTTGTGGTTCTTTAATATTTGTGCAGATTCCTTGCCTATGGGTTAGGAGATGAGGTTGGATAAAAGTTAGACGGAGTCTTTATGATATAACCACTCTTTTCAATGGCCAATTATTTTAATTGGATTATTCCTCCCATTAACAAGTTCCTCTGCTGTTTTAGATAGCTATGTAGGGAATTACCCATAAGTTCTTTCAATCTCATATGACCCAGAGGTTGTCTATATTAGAGTACAAATATGAACAAATCTTCAAAAACTTGAAACAGTTTTAAATTGTTAGATTCCTTTGGGGCTGGATGGCTTAAGAATGTGTTACCTTCCAGGCTGGGATAAGTGACTAATGAATTCAATAAGAAGATTTGATTTTGATAGGAACTATTTCTTGGAACAAGTTTTAGTGAATCATGGAAGAGAGCTAATTATGGCTATATGTCATTCTGAATCCGTGAGGATGAATATGTATGTGTTTTATTATATAGAGGGAGGAAGTAGAAAGATAGAATTATGGTACAGGAAATAAGAGTTAAAGTGGAACAAAATTGTTTATTGCAGATACAGTGGGGTAAGGGTTATAGCTAAAAATACAAATTATAAATTTTGAGTTTCTAGGATAAAGAGAATACTTATGGCCATTAGGTAATATCATATTACTTCCAAATTTTTTCTCTATGGAAAACTATTTTTCCTTATATCTTGATGCAGAATTAAAAAGGTGTGATTTATTTTTTGCAAACTGTCCATCTCATTAAAAAAATCAAATGGTTCACAAGTGATTTTAGCTGTAACTGATTTCTTCCATAAAAACACAATTTTGGCTGGTTTTTTTCCCACTCAATAATTGTATATATTTTTATATGCTTATAGTGTTGGACTGAAACCTGGAACTACAGTATATGTTAATTTTATGACTATATTTTCTGTATCTCATATCAATAAAGAGATACCATTGTCCTCCAGATAGAAGGTATATTTAACTCATAGATTGTAAATATCCAGCCTTACCATACGTAACTCTAATATAGAATCAACCAATTTCCAGCTATTTTCTTGATCCCTTTGTATGATAAAAAATATTCTGGCCAAAAGAGCTCTTGTGGGATTTGAGCTATGGCTTGTTGTAAGTTGACTAGTATGGATGTCAATCCAAAGGCCACTTAATGTAGCGGAGCAGCCCCTGGGACTTGGAAAACTTTGGATTCTTCTTCCAAAAGCATCTATAATGAACAGAGTTATTTTGAAAGTATTCCCTGCAGTTCATGTCTTAATTCAGTCATCTGGGAATAGGAAAGCAGATCCCTCTCAATACACCACTAACTTGGATTTCTATGGTATTATGCACAATCCTCTCATTTATTTTTACAGTGATAGAGTGGTTTCTGAGCCAAGTTCTGCAGGCATTAGGGGGAGGAGGAAAAGGTTTTAGGTGGCTCAGATACATCAAGTGACAGTTGATGTTTTTTACTTTCTTCTTCTTCCTAAGAAGTGAAAACATTCACAGTGAGCCACACACACCTTAGAGCAGAAGGATGCAATTCTAAGCCTCTTGACTCATTCTGGCACAAATCAACCTGTTTGTTTTAAGAATGTTTTGCTTGTACACTTTCCTTTATATTCTGTTGTCTGTGTTCTGAGAATTGCTTATCCAACTTTTTCCCAACTTGCTTTATTATTTCTAATCAGAAAACTAGAAAACAAATTAAACTATTTGGAAGAGGTGAACTATAAGCCTTAGTGATGTTAATTGTGAAAATGGCATCTGTCATTTCCTTTGGCATTTGCTTGGCTGGTTCATTGAAGTGATTTCATTGAAGTAACAATCTCTTTTGCTAAAGGACGTAATTTATTGAAAAGGGGTTCTGATTTCTGAAGCTTTTGATGCTTCACAGAAACACATGCAATAACTTTTATATGGACACAAGGTCAGTAAACTCACTGCTGATGTTTTGTGCAAGAAAAACTGTCATTCGTGTGTGTGTGTGTGTGTGTGTGTGTGTGTATCTGTAGCGATGTAGCACTTTTTTACATACAATCTTTTCCTCAATTTTTTCCCTCCTTTCCTGTTTTAAATGATTAACTATGACCTTTAGCATTTACTCTGCAATGGAGATTAATTGTTGATAAAGCACATATTAAGCAAAATACTCATTGACTATGTAGTTATTAAAAAGAGTGAGTGAGCAAGATGGTAGGAAACAATTCTTCAAGAGACCTTCATGGATGAAAATACCTAAACAGCAACATAATTTCATCATTCTTAAACACTGTGAAATGCCATACAACTACTTTTGTCAGGACTATAATGACTTAAGTGTATTAGTTCTAACAAGTTTTTTCCCACATAAAAAATGTCAACATATTTTTGTTCAGTGCTTAGCTGAACTGGAACCATATTAACTGTTCTAGCAATTTAGAGAGTAGAGCATCACATAATAGAATTAAAGACAGTGATGAGGTAATTTTTTTCCTTAGGAATAATCAATGCTGAAGAAAATTTTACTGTTCTATGAATACACACATATACATAATTTACATATATGTATATATATGTGTGTGTTGAGCAGTGAGTGTTCTGATACAGTAAGAAACTTAGATGTTGGTATGTGTAAAATCTCTCATAGGGCAAAGAAAGTGTGAGAAACTCCTTGATAAATCTGTGTACAATTAACCCTGTGTTTCCTGTATTTATCTCCTCTTTGTCTGGAATTTTGTGGCATAGCTCCTGACCTGAAGATTTAAATTGCTTCAGGTTCATTTAGGGTCAAAGAGAGAGTCTTTTATATTTTAGTTTTGATTTTTAAATAACTTTTATGCATACAAATGAAAAGTTGATAGAATTATATGTAGTTCTAGAATAATAATGTCACAGAAATCCTAGAAAATTAGGTCTGAAGTAGTTTCAAAATTCATTACTAATAATGATACTGAGAACAAAGTATACCAGTTTTTTCTTTAAAACAATGATTTTTGCCAAGATTAACTGAGGCTCATCTGAGATAGTCCTTACAGAAAGCTGTATGTTAGTACAGTTATGTTGTAAATGGGAGATTATATTTCAGATGTTTTGACATAATCATAATTATCAATGAATTATGGCCTTTTAGAAATCACAATTCTTCTCTGCCATTCTGTACAGGAAACTCAGGATAATCTTGATTAAACCAGAGTTGAAAGTTGTTATACATTTTCCTGGCTTGTCTGCCAAGTTTCTGGTAGGTACTGAGAAAATGACTGAAGAAATGATTTAATGAAACCATGGCCCTAAAACAAATGATTCTGAAACAACACTTGGATCTTTCTCTACTTCCTCAAACCATCATAACTGCTGCTTTCATTGGACAGACCACATGTATCATTATGAACATAATTCACATTTTTCATTTCCAGTTAGTGTACTTGTGAACTTAACATTGAATTAAAAGGTCTCAAACTCTGTTACCCATGAAATGGCTTTTCTAAATATTCCCCTACAAAATATAGTAATAATAGCTATCTCCCTTGAAGTCTGCAACCCTGAGCATCAATAAGAGAAAGTTGCTGTGGTAATTTTGGTTCAGCAAGGTATGCTATTGCCTGGGAAAAAATGATCCAGAGATATCGCAGAGGTATCATGTTTCTAATTTCTATGAGAGCTCTTCTTCTTTCTTGACCTATTCTTTCTCAATATCTTTTCTTAAACTTGGTAATAATGAAGTTTTGAAAGCACTAGTTATGTTCCCAGGAGAAGAACTCTGCTCTCTACTTTTATATTGTGGGTATGCTTCAAAAGAGGCCCTGATTGCTTGCCAGCTATAGGTTAAATTTGGTTCATCATGTGGTTTTATCATGCTAAAATAAGATAAAATAAAATAAAATAAAATAACATAAGAACTCAGAACCTCATAAAAATGGCACCCAATTTTTTAATTTTAGAATTTTGAAAGACAAAAATATCACAGGATGAATTAAAGTGAATCACATCTCTCATTCCAATGTCTAGAGACACAACAGCTGTGTTCTGCTTGGTGGGAGGGACGAAACCTTCACTCATGTTCAGTCACTCTTGACTTGGAAGTTGATAGAGTAGCTGGTGTTACTGGAAGCTCAATATCTGGGTTTAGTGCTAATTAAGGATTTACTCAGTCTTTGGTTTGGGCCCCTATCAGAGAAAATTTAAATTGACACTTCATCTTTCCCTTTTCAAAATCTCAGTATGAGGTCTGGGTTTGACACTGAGTTGGGCTTCTGAGAAAAGAGAAATATTTATTTGTCTGGGAATTCACTTAGTCATTGGCTTTCTATGAAAGGAAGTGTGACTACTTGACATCAAGTTCATGTCATGTTAGCACACTGTGGAGGAACAATTGCAAGCTGACTGCTTTGTGGGTGTGACATCTGGACACGCCTTAGCCAAAGTCTTGAATATACTTTTACACCCTCTTTGAGTTGCCAAAAAGTGAGAAATAAGTAGGTCTCAGTGACCCAGAAATCAAAAGTTGAAATAGTCAAGCTGATGATGTTGAAATGTCACATAAATCATCACGATTTTGCTATAATGACAACTAGTACTATATTTTGTATTTTAAAAGTGCTTCCTCCAAATAATACAGACTATAGAATATTGTTCAATGCTAAAAGAAAAAAGAGCTATCAAGCCACAATAAGACATGTAAAAACTTTAAAGCAAATTTAAGTGAAAGAGACCTATCTGAAAAGGCTACATACTTATGTTTCCAACTCTGTGACTTCCTAGATAAGAGGAAACTATGGAGACAGTAAAACCATCAGTCAGTGGTTGCCAGGGGTAGGGAATGAAGAGGTGAAGAACCTAGGACTTTTAGGGTGGTAAAAATATTCTGTACGATATAACAATGGTGGATATGCATCAGACATTTGTCAGAACCCACAGAATGTGGTGAATCCTTATGTAAGTTGTGGACTTTGGTTGGTAGTGATATAACAATGTAGGCTCATTGATTAGATTTTAACAGATGTACCATTGTGGTACAGTATATCGATAGTGGCTGGGCCATTGTGCTTATGCGAGGACAGTGGGGGTGTTTGTGAACTCTCTACCTTCTGCTTAGTTTTGCTGTAGACACAAATGAAGTTTACTAATTAGAAAACAGTATGACCTCAGTTATTATTAAATTTAATAATCCTGTGAGGTGGATAAAACATGTTACTTTCATTTTTAATAAGAAATACTGATCAAGTACCTATTCATAGTTCTTGGCAGTAGGATCATGGTACTAAAAAATTCTTGTTGCATGCAACTGGTACAGTTCCTTTGAACTACCAACAAATTGGAAATCTCAAGCCCAGTTTTCTTTAACTCTATACCCTCTAATTTTACCACTACATTTCATAGACTCCTTATGGCTGAGCCTCACTGAACAGAACAGAGTATGAAGGATATGAGCCAATATTATAGTTAAGGGGTAAAGCAAAGCATTTCTAATTTAAAAACATAGAAAAAAGGACATCAAGTTATAAAGTATTATACCTAGACAAGGGGGAATCACTATGAAAATACCCAAGAAATATTTTAAAATAGGAAATATTGAAAAATAAAAAAAATTCAGATATGATGTTTCCTTAGAAATACTGTTTTTGTAGGTAGATTGTTTTTACAACTACAGAAAAGAGTGATTTTCAGAAGTATTTCTAGTATGTCCATGGTAGATTTGACCAATATGTGGTCATTTATAGCTTGGCTGTACAATGGGATCTTTTTTCTTCTGAAAATATGTCTTTTTTAATAGACTATCTGGAAGAAGTTTAAAGGGAATGTGTTGATACTTAGCTCTATTATAACAAACATTAGATGTGTTTAAAGTCCTTTTGTCTAAATCAGTCTAGATTTTACCAAGGTTATTTTCAATTACAAGAATTCATTTCATCAACATCATCCCTTTATCATCAGGAACAGCCCCTGCTTTGGCTAAATTAAATATTTTACAAAACCACAATTTAATTATTTTTGAATCGTCATTTAAGAACCCCACCTTAAAATTGGAATTAAGTCCAGATTAATTATAATAAAAAGAACATTTAGCATTACCCTGGGGTTCCACCCTAAGGTTTTCCATTTTTATCATATTACGAATTATACATAATTTGTGTACTTAGAATTTTGTAACATTGATTTCTTTTTTTTTAACTTCAGTTCTTCACTTTGATTTTTAAATTAATTTTTAAAACTGATGCATTATAATTTTACATAATAGTGGAACACACTATGACATATTTGTGCATGTGCATAACATAATTTGGTCAATGTCATCCCTAGTACCTCCTCTTCCCTCCTTTCCTCCCTTCCCTGATTCCCTTCCTCTACTCTCCTGGTCTGTCTTCTTATTTAATGAGATAAGGCCCCCAACCTTTCCCCCTTTCTTTCTCTCTAGTTTCCACAAAGTAATACTGACTTCTAATATCAGGTGGTAGAAAGAGCATGACTTTGGAGTCATATCGGTTTGGGTTTGAATCCTAATGGCATTTGCATTGTATTGAGCAAAAGCTTAGTTTCTGTCTACATTTTCTAATTTCAGCATGAAACTGAATTAGAAATACCTATTGTTTCAGAGGATTGTGTGAGCTCATCTACATAAAGCACTTGCCTTGGAAGAGGGGTCATTTTACAGATGCTATTTCTGATAAAACTTTATATATAACTTGAATCAAGCATAGAATCAAACTAAATTGAAATATAAAGAAATCATGAAAATCATATTCATGTAAGTACAATATATACACACATGTATGTATATATGTCAATATCAATATCTATTTATATCTTCATTACATTCAATATTTTTCCTAATAGATTCTGCCAAGATAAAACAATTAGATAAAAAAATGAGACAAAAATATGAAGAAATTGGAGTCCATGTTTTAAAAATTTTAAAAATTATTTGGATTAACTTTTAATGACTGACTCACTTCAGTAAAAGAACTGGTCATTAGTTGATACCATAGCTGGTTTCTTTAGTTTTGCTTAATTGTCCAAGCACTTAATGTTTATTTGTTTCAGTAATCATATTTTCCATAATGTTTTAAACAATTAACTCTATGTTTTTGAATTTCTACCAGGGTTTCATTATTCCTCAGTTCTTCTTCATTTTTTAAATGTTTTTTAGTTGTAGATGGACACAATGCCTTTATTTATTTATTTAAGATAGTGTTGAGGATCGAACCCAGTGCCTCACATGTGGTAGGCAAGTGTTCTACCACTGAGCCCGAGCCCCAGCCTCTATTCCTCAGGTCTTTATTTTGAGTTTCCTTTTGAGTAGATGTGTTTGTTAAGTAATTTTTTGTGAGACTCATGAATTGTCTTCCCTAAGTTCTTTCATATTTAAGAATATTTTCCTACTTATTGCCTTCATACATGGATGCATTTAAACTAAGTATAATATTAGGTCACACTTTCTTTCCTTCAGAATTTTATGTACAATGCTCTACTCTTTCTTGGCATAAAATATTGCCATGAAAAGACTTGAAACCAAAATGTATTATTGCTTGTGAATGGTTTGCTTTAGAGCTCAAGTGCTTGCAAAATTCATTCCTTATTCCTTTTAAAAATATAAAACCTTAGTGTGTATGTGTGTGTGTGTTGTAATCTCTAAAACAGTGCATTTATTTTTCCAATGGAAATTCAATTTTTCTTCATTTGAAATCTTTTTTCTTTATTGCATTATTGAATGAAAAGTTGATTCCATGTATTTCATTATATTTTGTGAAAAGTAAAGATAACAATCATCCTTAATTGGATCATACTGCTTTTCTTATTCATTAATTTCTCTCTAAATGCGGTTTTTCTCTTTTTTCATGTGTATTCTCCATGATTTTATCAAGGCTTTTACTGTGACATTAATTAGCTTTCTAGAAGTGCCTATTGAATTCATTGCTCTTAGAAATCTATTAATTCTAAAATTACTTTGTTTTTGTTGTCAACATTTTGTTTGAAAGCCCCTTTTGTTGTTCTAATGCTTTTACATTTGTCCATAAGGCTTTATTATTTTGAATTTATTTTCTTATTAAATTGTTAAAAAAACTTCTGTTTTTCTGTTATAATTTCTTCTAGTTCACATTCTTTTCTTTTGATATGATATATTTCTCTGTTAGGATTTTGTTTATGCTTGTGTAGCATTGCCCATATATTCACTTTATGTTATATAGAACATTTCCTTCAATATTTTTGTGTTCTCTACATTACAGGCAATTAGGAGGAAGAGTGGTAAAGCTGAAGAGGAAAGAAAGAGAGGAGCAGGGAATGTTTAGTTTTTGTTACAACACCTGGACTCTGTTTTTTCTTCCGAAATGTTCTGAACTTTCAAATTATTCCTCATCTGGGAGCAGTGATAAAACTCTTAATTCTTTAAGAGAAAGTCAAAACCATTTTTTAATCTTTTGCACATTTCATTGCATCTAGGGAAGAGGAATAGGAGAAGAATGTCATGTCCTTCTGTTTGGATTTGGAATATTAATAAAAATTCTCATGACTTTATTTTTCAACAGTATGAATTCTGATAGGGGTTGAGTTTAATTGCTGAGTCCTGATATAGCATACTGTTCTTTTCTTGGTAGCTGAATTTTAAAGATATGGTATTAGACTATGCCTTTGTGGCAGACTAGATAATTGGCCATAGATTTTTCCATCCCTGTAAAAGCATTTCTTTCCAATGTGACTTTGCATTCCTCCTAACAAGGCAACAGCTATTTTCTCACTCTTTGAATCTGAACTTTGCTCTGTGCTTTTTTTGTCAATATGCAAATGCTTTTCTCAAATACGACACAAACAGAGACATGGAAAGCACTTGAGCAGCGAGTTCTGTTTTTTTTCTTGATGAGCTTGGCACTGTATGGCCATTACGTATAGAGGTCTAGACTGTCCTACCAGATGATGATCAACATGTGGCTTAGTGTAATAGTTTGGATCTTAAATGTTCCTTAAAGGCCCATGTGTTAAAGACTTTGTTCCCAGCCCATGGTGCTATTGGGAGGTAGTGGAATCTTTAAGAGGTGATGCTTAATAGGAAGAAATTAGGCTTTCAAAGGGGAAATTGGGAGCCTAACTCCTTTTTCCTCCTCTCTTTCTTCTTGGCCACCACGAGGTGAGCAGCTTTACTTCATCATATGCTTCCCGCTATGGTGTGCTGCTTTATAACATTCCCAAGTGCAATAAGGCCCCGTGGCCTTGGACTAAAACATCTGAAAGCATGAGTGAAAATAAACCTTTCTTTCTTACAAGTTGATTGTCTCAGGTTTTATTACATTACCAGAAAACTGACTAACTCATTCATTGATCCCTAACATCCTAGATGATAGCTTTCAATTACCAGGCCATGAGTGAAAGATCTTAGGTCATATAACTGCCATCAGACCAGCCAGTTACCCTCAAGCTCATGAAAGAACCCAAGAGAGATCAGCCAAACTAGTCCAAGTCAGAGGAATAACAGAGATGGCCCAGAAAGTCTTGATTTAGATAAATAGTTGTTGTTTTAAGCTACTATGATTTGGGGTGTAATTGTTTTGCAGCAAAAACTGATGGATCAAACATGTTGTTACTATTAGGTACAAGGAGAAGGAAATTCTAAAATGGAGTTAAGTTGTTCAATGAAATTTCCAATACTTAGTTGTTTAAGGTTGCTGATCAGGTATATCTGAATATTAACTACAATTTCAACTCAGCCCAAACTACTTATATGTTATCTAATACCTTTTTTCTTTTTAAAAAATTATTCAAATTAGTTATACATGACAGTAGAATACATTGTGACATATCATACATAAATGGAGTATAACTTCTCATTCTTCTGGTTGTACCTGTTGTAGAATCACACAGGTTGTGTAGTCATACATGCACATAGGGTAATAATGTCTGATTCATCATCTAATCCACCTTCATACACTCAAAGCATTGTGCTTGCCACATCTTTATTCTTATTTTTGAATGTAACATGTCCAGTAATCAAAACAATACTGCTGGCTTATTTTATTCTAACTGAGATAGTTCTGCTTTACTAATCTTGCACTTCCAATTTCATATGGACAAAAATTTGATTAATTAAGTGCAACTTCTTTTTTTCCCTATGTCTATCCCTTCCCTATGTTGAATTGTATTCAGAAAGGTATTAATCATCCATCAAAGGAATTTCTAATGAACATTTTGACCTGTCAATATGGGAAATCTCAACACAAATCCTACAAAGGGGCCACAGAAAATAATGGCAAACAAATGCTCAGAAGCAAATAATTATTGAATGCTGCAGAATGTCATGTTTGTTTTCAGCCTTGAGGGCTCAAGACCCTTTTAATGGGCTTTGTTGGAAAAGATCTGAAGGCTTTCATGTCTCAAAGCCTGGAACGTTGGTAATTTTGGCTCTTTTCCAGCCTGACCTATTCGTTTGAAAGACTGCCTGGCTGCAGATACACTTTTCGTTTTGATGAGGTCAAAAGTCCAGGCAGGTGTTTCCAACAGTGATCTAGATACATCCAAACCCTGAAATTTTGCTAGATGTGGATAAATTTTAAGCTCATTTACATGTTTTAGCTCTACTAATCAAGTCAAAATTCATACTCTCTGACTTGGCACTTGTACCAAATGGCAATAGTAATTTCCTTTAATGAAGAGACCCTATTGAAGTCTGAAAATTGTGATTTGGACTTGGCTCCACAACTCATTAGTTGGGCAACCTTTGGCAAGTGTCCTAACGAAATTGAACCTCAGTTTTCTAGTCTGTAATGTGAGCATGATAGCACACTATTTCCCTCAATTTATTGTTTTGATCAAATGATCCGGCATTTGTGTCAATACTTTGTAAATTGCAATGTAGTATATGATAAAACTGTGTATGTGGAATCTCTGGAGAAACAACCCTTTGGTTTATAAAATCCTCTTTTGTATGATCTATAAGGTATCCATTCCTTCTGTGATAATGCCAAATCTGTGCTCTCTAGCCAAGATCTCTTTTCTGTATTTCAGATTGCTTATCCAACTGATCTTTTCTTGGATATTATGGAGGCATCTCAAATACAGTAAGAAAGAAAAGGAGACCATCAATTTTTCCTCTATGACTGTTCCTCCTATGTTCCTTGTGTTGATGAAGGATATCCCCATGTGTCCAACTTCCAAGTCCAAAATTTAGCATCATTCAAGACATCTCTTTGTCTCTTAATATCTGTATCCAAATAAACATGAAGCCTTGACTTATACAACCTGGGCAACATTCAGACCCATCCACATCCCTCCATTTCTTCTGCCACACTCCTGCAATGGCCCTTCAATTTCTTACCTGGATTATCACCATAGCTCCCTTTCTCATTTCCTTGCTTCTGATTGTCCCTTTCTATATCCTACATTGTAGCCAGTGATCTTTTAAAAATGCAAATCTGATAATGTAACTTTCATTAAAAGTATTTATGCCTACTTAATTTTTTCACATATAGCTTCATGTGAGGGTCACCATCATTTGACCTTGACCCATGACTCCAGCCTTCTCTCTTACCTCTGCTTTCCTTGTACAAAGTATACTACTATTGTAGTCCATGAATATGGCATAAACGTTTCTGCCAGGGTTTTTGTGAATGCTAGAATCATGTATCTCCTGTCTATCTTACCTGAATATTTTTTCTCAGAAGTCTCAGATCCAGGTGTTACCTGCATTAAGAAGTCATACCTGACTGCCTCCACTCCCCAATTCAGATAGAATTGGCTGCCCCATGAGTTCACTTTGCCTTTTATGTAAATCTCTGTCATAGAAATCCATCACATTGTAGTGCAATCATTTGTTTACTTGACTTGGCTTGAAGGAAGAAGCCAACATTATTCATCAGGCTACTAGCTGTCACTTCCTATCTACTTCTGGTGTGTCTGTCTTTGGCAGCAGTTCTGCTAATCTGTTAAGGAAATAGCATAGCATGACAGTTAATATTGCTGCATTTGGAGTGAGACACATGAATTTGAATCCAATTTTTCAATCCCTTGCTTCTTCAGCTGTAGAACAGGAATTAAAATGATATCTGTTTCATAGAATAAAGCTCTAGGTCCAGTAAGTGTTTAAATAGTATTGTTATTATTTCTGACTCATGATTAGGGGTACACCTGAGGATCAAACTTCTTTGTATGAATTAAGTAAATGAGCTCCAAGGCTTGGATTTTGACATATTGATATTAATGAGTTAGCATACTAATTGATTACTTCCTTGTTCCTGGATATTTAAGATTTCCAGATAAATGGTACCATGGATAAATTAGTCTGTATTAGACTCAAGAATTCTTTCCAGATCCTGTGACTTTAAAGCATCTATTTTTAGGTTTTAGACCCCAAATTTAAACAAAATAAGACAACACTAAAAATAAAGAAAAATAAAACAATGCCAAAACCCAAACAACTTGTGCCAATAAAATGAGAGCTTAAATGGGAGATTGGAGGTCTCAAAACATGGATCATGTTTTCCTAAGTAAACCCACTTTCAGAATGTTCTGTCCATCTGTGCACACAGCACAGCAGCTTATCTAAGAACCATAAATAAAAAATCAGGAGGCTAAGGAAGGCTAAACTGTGTCACATTGAACCAGTCCTTGCCACTTCACTAATGAAACCCAGTTGTTGTTCTGACTCCTTGTTGGCCTGCATTCATTCCGATTCATCTGTCCACTTACCCTACCATGTTAATTGAATACCTGTTAGGCATTAGGCACTGTGGTAGGTACGGGCTCATGACTGTGTTTTTGGGTTGTTTTCTGATTTACACTTCATTACAGACTAGACTCCTCCTGCTCCCATCTCTTCCCTAGAATTCAAATTTCCACTGGTAAGGCTGATGGAATAATGAACACTTAGTCTTCAGTTCTGTAACACCAGGTGTCTGCTTCCCCTTTGTTCTTGTATTATCTTACAATTTCTCAATCAGCAATACACTCCTCTACTTTCTAAAGGAGTATCCTGACAAATGCCAATGGGACAGTTCAGAGGCCCTGTTGCTCCTTGGTCATATTTTCTACTGTCTTATCTTTGAACCTAACCAGCATCTAAATCTATTAAAATCTATTTCTCTAAGGCACCATTGTCAAATAGAAGTGGAATGCAAGCCACATATATAATTTAAGTAAAAAATGAACAGATAAAAATTAATTTTTGTAATATATTTTATGTAACCATTAATATATTTACACATAATTAATATCAAAACTATTCATAACTGTTTAACATTTTTGTCATATGTACTTTTCAAAATCCAGTATATATGTTATGCTTATAGTACATCTTGCTTTGGAGTGGCCACAATTTAAATGTTCAATAGCCACATGGGACTAATAGCTACCATATTGAACCATGTAACTCCAAGTTATTTTTTTATTTACTCACCTCTCAATTTATTAGAACATTTCTTGAACACTTACTTGGGTCCAGTACTCTTTTAAATTCTTATATTACACAAATAAAAGACATACTTCTTGTTCTCAAGTAGCTCTTTTGTACATGAAAAAATAGAAAAGCACTTTAGCTATTTCAAACAGTTGATACTTATGACAAGGATGTTGTATGTACAGATACAAAGGGCACCCAGAGGAGAAGCACCTGGGACCAGAATAGATACTGAAGGAGGTGATAGGTGAACTTAATCTGGAGAAATGAGCAGGAGAAGAAAAGAAACATACTCTCAGGGGAGAGAAAAGTGTAACGAAAGGCATGGGGCATTGGAAAGCATGATGCATTCAGCAGATATAAATCTTTGAACAACAAAGGAATGGAGAGAGAAGCAAGAGAGATGGACGAGACATATCACAAGTGGCCTTATGTGTCTTTGCAGTTTATCTTCAAACTGAAAATGAACCATTGTATCTGTGCACTGAATAAATATAAGTAGAATAGTAAAATATAACAGTGTGGTGGTTGAGAAGGTAGGCTCTGCAGGCAGACTCCCTGAGTTTTTCTTCCACTTAATTATAGGTGCCATTAGTGTCTCCATTACAGGGCATTGTGAGAAATTAGTGAAATGTTACATAAAACATTCTTAGAACAACTTCTGGAGTAGATTTGACAGATGGTATATATTATAATTATAGACTCTTAATTGGAAAAGTACCATAAAAAATCTGCATTTCGTAAATGTTACAGTTTTGGCTGAAGGTGAGAAACAAGTCCAATAAGGAAGGTACTCAAAAGTTTCAGTCAGATCTAAACCAGGGCACAGATAGTGGAAATGGCAAGCATTGGCAGCTTTGAAAACTGTACAGGAAGTGAGAGGGCTTGATAATGGAGTTGAGAGAGATAGGGCACCAGAGACTTTATTATAACCTTCAAGTTTCTCTCTTGGGCTTCTGGGTGAGTGATGGCACATTTTAACAACCTGGGAAGACAGACAGTGGCTTAGTGTTGGCACAGAAGTGTGGGTGGGGAGTAAAGGGTGGAAAAAAGGAAATGGATGGAAAATGATTGATGTAATTAGACATGCTGAGTTTGGACTGATTAAGGGATACTCCAGAGCAAATATTTAATAGGAGAGAGGCACATGCAACAGTACCTGGGAACCGACTTCATATTTTCTGAGGAAATATCTAAAGATCTATTTGGTGTTGATAAATACTATAATTTTGAGACCATAATAGGCACCTTTCTGAATAATTGGTTAAATCATCTTTTGACCTAAGAGATGACAAATTTACAGTTTTATGCATACACTAAACAGATCAGATTATGTAGGAAACTATCTTTAACTATCATTAAAGAAATGATACAGACTTACCCAAAGCCATAACTAATCTTAAATGAATTTTAAAAACAGAAGTTTCAGTAATACAGAATAAATTTACTCTATTTTACATAGAAAAAATTTTTACATAAAAATTTTAAAAGCATGGATCTTAATCTGGCAGTTTTTCTGCACACATGTAATAATGGCTGTAGTGTGTGCAGGTGCAAGAAATGAGACAGAAGTGGAAATTATGCTCCAAGAATATTTTTGGTTAATTTTGCCTAAAACTGGAGTTCATTTTTATTGTATAGTAGAGATCCCTCCTTTCTACAAGCTATCTGCTGTTGAGTATGGAATGTGCTTTTTAGATTCAGACTCAAGTTATTCAGTAAATTCAGGAAATATCTATGTAAACTAATGCCAGAGAAGTGGATCCCTGGACACTGGGGCTCTGTTAGAGCCATTTATAGGGGAAAATCCCCAGACCTAACTGAAGGGGTTCATTTAGCAGATGTGCACCTGGCAAGCACTGAGACAGGGAGAAAAAGAAAAGTAGTGCACTGTGACAAAGGACAGATGCAGGGTGAGTTTGAGAGTTAGTGAAACCAATGGATAAATTGAACCCTAACTGGGAAGGTCTGGAGTAAACCTGAAGAATGGAAAAATGAAGCAGGAGGTTTGTGATTATTGTTCCCTAAATGTGCTGTCCATTTTTGCATGAAGATTATGTATCTCTGCTTTATAAACATCAGGTTTGACCTTGTGACTTATTTTGCTCAAAGAAAAGTGAATGGAACTGATGTATGCTCCTCTCAAGCAGAAGTTTTAAGAACTGTTTACATATTTTCCATCTTTGTTCTCCTTTTGCCTACTACTCCAGAGACGTGTTGCCACTGATGTACATGCAACATATATTAATCTCTACTGTTGAAGGCCACAACTTTTTTGGATCCTTTGTTACTGCAGCATAAATATGATGAATGAAGGTTAAAAGTGAGCAAAGGATGAGATTATGGGCAAGTCAAGGGCTGATTTCAAGAAAAAAATTTAGGTCTTTGGATCTCTACTAAGGTTATCTTTGCCAAAGTGCATGAATCCCTGTAGTATGTCACAGCAGTGTGGTATCTTGGTTATAAAAACATGCAATACAGTGACATCTCTATTCAATGGGCAGATTATTTAATGTCTCCCTACTTTTTAGGAGCTTCCTCTCTAAAGGGGAAAGATAAGACCTCCCTCATACTGTTTGTGATAAAGATTGAATGAAGTACAGAATATGTCACAGAATATCTGGTCCACAGGAGACACTGAATAAATAGTAACTGTAGTTATTAGGTTGGTTTTGCATAATCAAATATACTTAGAATTGGAAGTTACATCAACTCATCCAATGAAAGAATAAATTTTATAAAACTGCTGTAGCAGACACTTCTTCAAATTTGCTTAAACATTAACATAGTGATTGCTTAGAAACTTTAAAGATGCTTTTCAAAAACTAGAAACACACATAATTTTCCAGACTGAATGCATAACTTACATGTTATTATAGCAGCACATGCTTTCATATATTGAAGCAGGTTACTATAGGAAAAGGCTTCCTGGTAGAGAATGGACATTAGCCTCTGCAGAATATAGAATAACTGGTAAGAGTAACAGGCCACTTGTAAACTATGGAAAAGGTGTTTCCAAGGAGGGAAACATGAATTTGAACAAGAATGTGGTAGACAAATAATGCCCCTCCCTCTATATATATATTGAACCCCCAGAATTTCTGAATATGTTAGGTTACATTGCAAATATGCAGATGGAATTAAGTTTGATAATCAGATGATTTTGAGAGGAAAGTATCCTGGATTATTCAGTTGCACTCAATGTAATCAGAAAATTCATAACAAGTGGAAGAGAAAAGTAGGAGGGAAAACTAGAGAGATGACCATATGAGAAAGACTTGACCTGACTTATTGGCTTGAAGATGGAAGAAACATATCCAGAAATAAGGAACATAAGACAGCTTCTGAAAGTTAGAGAAGGCAAATATGTTAATTAGCTTTCTGTTTCTGTGACAAGATACTTCAGATAGTCAAAAGGAGGAAAAGGATTTTTTTTGTTATTGTTTTTAAAGCTCCTGGTTTCAGAGGTTCCAGTTCACGGTAGGTGCTTAGGGCCTGTGGCAACATAGTACATCATGGCGAGAAGCTTGTTAACCTCATGTTTCCTGGGAAGCAATGAAAGGAAAAGGTGAATGGGGCTGGCTTACAATAACCCCTTCAAAGGCATTCCCTTAATAACTTTCTTCTACTAGGCTCCACCTCCTAAAGGTTCTATTTTCTCCTGTTACAGGTTGGGTTTGAAATGTCCACTAAAGGCTCATATGTTGAAGGTTTGGTCCTCAGCTGGTGGTGCTATTGGAAAGTGGTGGAGACTTTAGGATCTGAGGCCAGGTTGGAGGAAGCAGGTTCCCGGAAGTATGTGACTTTGAAGGATATATTTTATCTCTGGCCCCTTTTTCTCTCTGCTTCTGGGCTGCCACAAGGTGAGCTTTGTCTGTTATGTGCTTCTTATTACGGTGTCCTGCTTCATCACAGCCCTAGGAACAATAGAACTAAGTGACTGTGGACTGAAACTTCTGAAATCATGAGCCAAAATAAATCATTCCGCCTTTAAGTTTATTTCTCAGATAATTTGTCTTAGCAATGGAAAGCTGACTAATACATTTCATAATGTTGCCATGGACTGGGGATCAAGCCTTCAACAAATGGTCCTTTTGGGGAGACATTTAAGATATAAACTATAGCACCAAGGAAATGAATTCTATCCTAGAGTCTCCAGAGGAACACAGCCCTGTTGACACCTGGATTTTAGTCCACTGAAACATTCGACAAGGGAAGCAAAAAATTTAGCTAGCCACATAAAACATCATTAATTAACTAAATTAAAAGTAAATCATAGATTTAAGTGAAAATCTAAAACTATAAAACTTCCAAAAGAAAACATAGGAGAAACTCTCTGTGATCTTGAGTTAAGCAACATGTCTTAGGTGTAACTTTTGTTCTCTCTACTTTAAATGATAGCTGCATATTATACTAGTTGTTTTTCTCAGAGAAAGTCTAAACAAATTGTCATATGGGAACCTGATTCCTCTACGTACTGATATCTCATTTGCTCCACCCAAATCCTAAAATTTGTTTTTCTTATCTGTGATTACATAGCAAGTAACTGCCTCGCAAAATAGTTAGGATTATTCACAAGATAGTGCTTTTGTAAATGACTTCATCCCTAGCTCCATAAACTTTCTTCTGGTTTGAGAGGTAATTGAATGGAAAGTTCTACCAGTTGTGTTTTCAACTTGAGCATTTTTAGGTTAAAATGGATCCCATTATATTATACACTATAGAAAGTATTCTTGGTTTTCTTTACCTCTTCCTCAAACCTAGTAATAATCTTGAAATGATAGGTGAAGATTTTATGCTACAAGTGCTCAGCTTTTGGGGGGCAGGTTAGTAGGAGGGATTCATTGTACAAATGCTGTCCTAATAACTAACTTCACAAATATAGTGTGTCTAAAATATTAGTATATTAATAAAATAAGACAATTTCATAGTAAACCAGCATAAGATATTCTATGAGATATTCTATTTGATTCATACAAAACCTCTTGTCTTCATTAAGATTGTAAAGTTTTTCTAAAGGTGCTCATGACATAATCATGCATCTACACATTGTGACATATAATTTGTTTTGTCCTCAGTAGAATGTGAAAAAAAATACCTGGACTGTTCATAAAGATGGAGCAATATTAAAAATGAGAATCATTAGAAGAGCCATATTAAGAATGCTGGCCTGTGTTTGAAAACCTGGCTAAAAGGTTTTATCTTATAACTTGACTCTATGTTTTATCTTAAGCAAGTTAATTAAGCTCCACATCCTCAGTTTCTCATTTCTAATATAGACATAACAATAGTACCTATGAGATAATTATGTAGGTAGACTTGTAAGAAGCATGACTAACATGTAAATGTTATTATTTTTGACAAAGATCCCTAATAAAATAAAAAATATATTCTTTTTTTACATCTCAATGAGAGAGGCATACAGAAAAATAAGAAACTGGTCAACGTAGGAATTATACCTGATTCAATTTTGTTTCCATGTTCCCTTTATATTCATTCCAGTTGAGGATTTCCTAGTTTCTCTCAGAGAGAGGATAGTCAGCCCCAAGGAAGAAAGGCGAAAGGCAGGTCACAGAGAGGGAGTGACTTGTGACTTACTCTTCTGGATTATGCATCCTCTCTGGCCTATGGGATCTCATTAGTGAAAAAAGGGACCAGAGTTAGATTTTCCTTTCTAGTGCCATGAAGCCAGTGGTTTCTAAAGGATTGTGATGGTGGTCTTCTCTCAGTTAAAGGTTGGTGTTTTCCAAGGGACTGTTTCATTTTTCTTTCACTTGTCACAGTTTAGTTGAAAGAAAGTCTCTGCTCATCTGAAATTTGATAGTGGTCTCTGAAATGATTTTAACCTTTTTGCCCCAGAAACACATGTATTTATTTTTCTTAATTATATAACCTCTTAAACTTAATTTTATAAAGCCCTCAGTTTTGGCTAAAATTTGGACAGTCTCTCTCTTTCTCTCTCTCTCTCTCTCTTTTTTGCTTTGAGTTATTTTGTTTTCCCTATTTACATGTGCTGTGCATATCCATCTTGAAGAAAGCATGTAGGCCATTTTCAAAATCTGTATGGGGATCATGAGGATTTAAACAACAGATTTATCTGTAGTTTGGGATCCTCTCTCTCCTCAGATGTTACAATCCATCTTCCAGGTTTCCCATTCTCTTAATCCTGATGTACATTTTCAGCTTTATTTTTTTCTCTGCCTGAATTGGAGTTTTTCTCCATGTTGCTCCCACTTTATTGCCTAAGTTTCCCATCCCCCAACATCTCTATGTACTGGAATTTGATGGTCTCCATCCTCTACCTGGAAAATGCTGAAGGATATAGTAGGGTACCACCTCAATATGCAAAAGGTCATTATTTTTTATTCTTTTGTTATCATTTGTTTGTTGATAAATTCTCATCTATATTATTCCAAGTCTGGAATAATCATATTAAATAGTCATCTTTTTTTTCCTTTTTCTGTTTTTATCACATGTCATGTGCTTTCTCTTTAAAAAGCCTTCATCACAAAACCAACAGTATGATTTGGAGACAAAATAGTTTCTCATGAAAATGCAAGTAATTTAATGACAACCATAGAAGGAGGATTTTTGATATCTGTGAGTGTATGAGAAATGACAATGGGGACAGTCAGACCAGGAGAAGAGAAGTGCTGTCTGAGTGCACCCAGGTGTTTTGAGGTTGGATTTTAACTTGAGTTTGCCTGATTTTTTTTAGCAACATGAGACCCTCACCAGAAGTTGAGCAGATGCTGGTGTCCTGCTCTTGGACCTCCAGTACTGTGAGCTAAAATATGCCTCTTTTCTTTATAAATTATCCTGTCTCACGTATTCTGTTATAGCAACAGAAAATGGACTAAGACACTAGTATTTTCAATTTTTTTTGTGATGCTGGGGATTGAACCCAGGGCCTTGTCCATGCGAGGCAAGCACTCTACCTACCAACTGAGTTATAGCACCAGCCCAACACTCGTATTTTCAAAGACATTCACTTCAGCCTTATTCCAGGGAACTCACTGTAAACATTTGGTAAATACAATTTTGGCAAAATTTTTCTGAGTAAAGATTATGTTTGAAACCTGAATCAAGATAGAATTTGCAAATATAGTTAAGAAATATGTCCACTTACTTGTTTTAAAATGTCTAGAGTTTGTTTATATATTAGGATGTTTTGGGGAACAACTTTTCCACCTCTACTATTGAATCCATGTAAGGAAGTAGTATTGATGAGATTGCTATTACCCTAGGTACTTTCATTTAGCATTGTTTGTCTTTGTTTACTGTTGCGTTCTTAGTATTTAAATAATGCTTGGAGAAGCACAGAATGCTCAATAAATACCTACTGAATGGAAAAAGAATGACTTTTGATGAATAGGATATTAGATAAGACATGAAAATCTGGGATGAGTAGATGGGAGTTTCAACCATGAACACAGTAGTTAGCAAGAGAGTGAGAGAGGACTCAGATCTTTAGGGAGAAGAGCAACTTTACAGACTTAAGAAAAATAACCAGGAAAAGGAAAGGAAAAGAAAGGGAAAGGGAAAAGAAAAGAGAAAAAGAAAGGGAAAGGGGAGAAAAAGGAAAGGGAAAGAAAGGAAAAGAAAAGAAGAGAAAAGAAAAATGAAGCAGGGAAAATTTGAAACAGACGGCCAACTAGGAGAATGTGTGGCTGAGTTATAGGTAGGAAGAGGCCTAAGGTGAATTTAAATATCAAAGGAAGAAAAATAGGATGAGGGAGACAAATAATTTAAATCTGCTTCTAGATCTTGCTCCTAGCTGCCTTGACTGAAACTTTGCCCCTATCAATTGACCTACTGAAGTAGCTGACCAGTATAAAATGTAGTAGACTTGCAAAAGTTTGTTCTGAAAGTTGGGATCCCCTGACTTAGGGCTTAATGGTACAATCCCTGCCTGTAAGCCCTATAGAAATCCTTGCTGTCACAACTTCTGAGAACAGGCATAGTTCTAATAAATTCCTAGTATCTCTTTCTTCCAAAGAGAAATTGACTTTTTCCACCAGGGATTTCTGATTAAGTTCTGAGACCTCAGGCAAAAATATCTAAATATGGTTCCCTACTTTGTTAATCACAGAGACTTATCCTTTTGTGAGCTCCTGAGACAGGAAATATTTCCATGTATGTTTTCTTCCAAATTATTTGGTTTAGATTTATCTTCTAAATTAGCAGTGCCAAGTATCAAGGGGAGAGCTAAAGGAGGAAGCAGGAGCCTGAGTCTGCAGTGTGTCTCCAGAACATTCTAGCAGAGAGAAGAACCCATTTCAGTATGTCCAAACTTATCTTTTCTCCAAAATTGAGACTTTTATATGAACATTACAAACAGAAGAGTTTGTTCCCTTTTCATATAGCCATTAAGCCTGTTTTGAGATATTTAGTTAAAATGAGTGTCAAGCGTTGGTGACAGAGATTTCAAGTCATTGTTCTTAGCAGAAATTGGTTCTGTATGGATTTTATATTAGCAAAAATAAATATATTTTTCTTTTTGGAGAAATTGATGTATATCTGTAGTGAGAAAATACAAAACAAGGGTGTTCTTATCATTTCCTTTTGTTGCCCTACTGCATTTTTGGAATCAATTGACAGTTTACCATACTTCTCAAATAAGGCTTAATGGTGAATGAGAGAGAAAAGAGAGAGAGAGAGAGAGAGAGTGAGGCGAGAGGGGAGAAAAGAGACTGAGGGTGGATAAAGGACAGTGAGGCAGAGGTACTGTTGAAATAAATCCATTGCATTCAGCTGGAGTTTGCTCCAGACACCATTTACATATACTATACCATAAAGATAATCCTGTTTAGTACAAGTGAATATTTTGCTTTCTATCATTTACTACTTGTTTGACTTTCTCATTTTTTCAAGGCGATACTTTAAAGTTGTTAGAATTCATGGTTGTTATTTTCATTTAAAGTTTCTGTTCCTTGACTGCATGCTTTCCAAGAGCAGGGATAGGAATTATTATTTATTTTTTGTTTTATTTAAAATATTTATATTTCAATGGTAATACATACATTGATAACAAATTTTAAATATACCCAATACAATGCAGTGAAAGATGTTTATTTCTTCTTATATTGCTGTTTAAAACAGTAATTTTCTCCAGAGGAGTCACTATTACCAGTTATTTTGACATCCATGAAAGTATTTTATATATATATATATATGTATAAAAATATATATACACACATATATATATACATATATTCTCTCTCAAGACACAAAAAAATCCTTTTTGTTTCATCTTTTCATGTCTCTATCACATTTTGAGAATCATTTTTCTGTAAGCATTTATAGGACAGCTTTGTTGCTTTTAATAGTTGCATTGAAGTTTTTTTTTTTTTTTGGTACCGGGATTGACCTCAGGGGCACTGGACCACTAAGCCACATCCCCCGCCCTATTTTGTATTTTATTTAGAGACAAGATCTCACTGAGTTGCTTAGGGTCTCACCGTTGCATTGCATTTTAATGGTTTCATTTTGTGAAAATAATGGATGTGTTTAAGTTGTGCCCAGTGATGGGGCAGAGGTTACAAAATGCATATTCTCATTGTTGTGTTTCATACCTGTGTAAGTTTATTTGTAGGATAAATTCTTAGAAGTGAAACTGCTAGATTAGAATATGTGCTTTTAAAAAATTAGCAACTCTGTTTAAATTCCTCTCTGTGGAATGTGTACAACATTGAAAATTATGTGGTAGTTTATTATTCCAAAGTAAAAGAGTTTCTGCTCTGGGTCAAGTCAGAAAAGGCTGTGTTCAAGTTTGCTCCTCTCTATTCACATCCAATTTGATTTTAGAGATCTTCCCTGGGGGTGACTAGGAATATAATTCAGTGGCAGAGCACTTGCCTAGCATTCAGGAGGCCCTGGGTTTCATCCTCAGCATACCAAAACAAACAAACAAACAAACCTATAAAAATCTATCTGAAATTCTTTTTTTTTTTTTTTTTTTTTGCTTATTTATGAGGCTAATAATGTTCTGACAGTGGAGTTCTGGCTTAGAATGCAAACCACCATGCTTTAGATTCAGTTCCCACTATTTATGAAGTATGTGGCTTCTCTAATCTGTACACTAAAGACAATAGTTCTCATATCAGAGATTTATTGTGAGAACTTAGTGAACAAAGGACCTTTAAAACATTAAGCACTCAATAAATATTAGCTATCATTTTTATTATGGAAAAATACTAAGATGTTTCTCCTATCCTAGGTGCTTACTATAGAGAATTTTGACAAGTACATGAATGCAACGAATGAACAAAGGAATAGGACACTCTAAAAAAATGTGAATATGAGGTATTATGAAAGAGTGAATGGTTACTATATCATCAAGTATTAAAAACTTACCCAATATATTACATTTTATTTTTCTAATAATTCCAATAATGCTCTTTGCTCATTTAACTAATATAAGTTTTTGAAGATAATTATTTAAAATAGAGGTTATGATTAATTGATTGTAACAGTCTAAATAGACTTTAGAGGTTTCTGTTCTGTTATGCTATCATCTAAAGAGCAGGGGGAGACAGATATGCTCTGTTAGTGCCTAAGATGCCATTATTACCTGGGATGTGATGCTGATTCAATTAAATCCTCTTATCTGTAAGAGGAGGAAAGAAAGATTCTATAATGGATAGAAAGACTGTATCTTTAATGAACTTTTTCTTTCAACCATACCAATGTCTACATTTCCCCCATATATCAAAGCATTAAGACACTGATGAGTGCTGGGATTATTTTAAACTTCCCCAAACCATATGAACTTATACTCTTGTTGGGAGGATACAACATACACAACTGAATTGGAGAGTAATTGTAATCTAATACATAAGAATGAATGTGATACTGTGAGAACAGATTGTTTTATTAGGTGCCACTGAAACTTAGAGCAGAGAAAACGTTTGTATTGTCAAAGCAGCTTTCATAAAAAAGAAGTTCTAAGCCTTCATAAGTTTATTTAGGAAAAAATTTAAATACTGAAAACAATCAACTTTTTAAAAATAATCATCTTCTAAATTTTTTTGACAATTTCACAAATGATTCTTGTGAGCTAGCTATAGCATACCAGAGTATTGGTCAGACTCAGAGGTATGCATATCAAATGCCAGATCAGGTCTCATACTTCCAAAATCCCACCATTTTCCTCCTTTGATTTGTAGATAGAAAATGACTTCAGTTTGTTAATATCCATCCTGGATGGCTTTTAGAAACAATATTGTTATAATCTGAGACTTGCTTGCCCTCCAAAGACTGAATGCAGAGGGGACAAGGTGACCTACTTCTCACTGTGTACTACAATTTCTGTCAGCTACTGACTGCTGATGGGGCATGTGAGTTATACAGACATGGGAGACCACTAGGTTTTGTGGTTCAGCTGAAGCCCTGGTCAAGGCAATGATACATCCTAGAATAAGTCAATAGAAGACAATCATTTTCTGTAGAGACAACATTTTCCCCCAGATATATTAATATTATGTCCTTTAAAAGTCTATACTATGAGAACATGGAGAAGTCTACCCATAATACAGGACAATCAAAGAACAGCCTTGATCCTTGGTTGAAAGAGGAAGAATTGTAGCTTAGTGGCTAGATACTGGTTAACCCTGCTCTGGGTTCACACCTCTGCCCCCTGTTCTGTATTTCACTAGATGTGAAATCTCTAGCAAGTGATTTCTTCAATCTTTTGGTGCATCAGGATCCCTATATTTTCATGTCCTTGCTGGGCCACTTCTCTGGTGTGATATAGCAGCCACTCCACCTTACCTTGGATCCTCCTCCAGCTTTTCTGATTTCTGGGCCAGTCATGCTTAGTTTTCTTGGCCAAGAACACCTGCTTCTCAGTTTTGGAAGTTTCAGTCCATGATCAATTGGCCTGCTGCTTTGGACCTGTGGCGGGGTAGCACATCATGGCAAAAGCACATGGTGGAGCAAAACCACTCATCTTTGCATGAAGGTTTTTGTTTTTCATTGTTATTTAGAGAAAATTGTGTTGTTTCTAGTTTTTGGTTATTTTTACTAATGCTCCCTTGGACTTTTATATATATGTGTATGGTGAACACATGTAGACATTTCTTTGGGTTTATACCTAAAACTAGAATTATTAAGTTATGGGGAATGTATATGTTCCATTTTAGTGGAGATTGCTAAATAGTTTTTCAAACTGCACTACCTTTTTACATTTCTACTACCTGTGCATGAGGGTACAAATTGCTCCATTTGTACTGTCTTTTATTCTAGCTTTTCTTGTGTTATATTGGGGTATATTTTGTTATGAGTTTATTGTTTAATTATATTAGTAAAATTAAAGATCAATCATATATTATTCTGGTCTTGAGGTTATTATCTCCTCTATCATTTTTAGACATTTTAGACATTTCTTATTATAATATTATTGACATTTTAGACATTTCTTATTATAATATTTTTAATAACTATGGGCATGGAAGTATTTCTCTATTTTTAATTTCATTTTTTCTGGATATTTATATTTTAAATATATGTTCTATAAGCAGTATATAAGTAAATAGTTGAATATTGCTTTTATTCAGTTGGGTAGTTTTGCCCTTATTATTGAATATTTCAGTCCATTTACATTTAATCTTATTATTCTTACTTTGAATTTAAATCTACTTTTTTTTGTATTTTTTTTGTTTCACCTGTTTTGTTTAAATTTCATTTTTGTCCTTTTCTTGACTTCTTTTGGATGAATTGATTTTGCCAGTCTCAGCTGCACATCCTTTTGTTACCTTTTTTGTTGTTGTTGTTGTTATTGTGCAACAAAGGTCAGCAGTTTTTCTCTGTAAAGGATCTGAGACTCAACTTTAAGGGTCTGTAGGCCAATAAGCAAAATCAAGGATCATATGTAGTTTCTTATTTAACACAAGGACAAATTTCAACAAAATTTTTATTTGTGAATTTCAATATAATGGAAGTAATCAAGTAATTTTTTTTCTTTATTTGTACTACAAGTCTACTCATCAAAGGAATAGAATTATTTCATTGAAAGAGGACATTTCACTTATTCTGGGTTCATGTTTAGTGTTGGCTATCATCATCACGGCAGAAATGTGGTCTTATATCATTGCTTCTCTAAAACAGATTTCTCCTGGAAATGCACTAGAATATGCTGTCTGTATCTCTATTTAGAAACTTCTATATGATCCTCATTGTTTTGGATAACTTTTCATATGGAGCAGCGTGTTAGGAGCATAGTCTTTGGGATAAGAGTCCCTGTATTTGGAATTCAGCAGAACTAATCATCTGTGTAACCTTTAATTGTTCAGTCAACCTATCTGAAAGCACCAGCTTCTTCATCTACAGAATGAGTAAAAAACTTCCTTCTAAAAGTTGTTATAAAGACTTAAAAATTATAAAGATTAACTGCTAAGATCTGGAAAAGTGTGTGACATGTTGTAAAGCACACAATGACCACTCACTGGATTTTCCCCTACCATTTAAGAAGGTAAAACAATTCTTAAAGTTATGGCATTTGCAGGTAAATGGATGGAGTTGGAGAACATCATGCTAAGTGAAGTAAGCCAATCCCAAAAAACCAAAGGCCGAATGTTCTCTCTAATAAGTGGATGCTGATCCATGGGAAAATGGAGAAACTTTGGTCAAAGGGGAGGAGAGAGGGGGATGGGACATGGGGGCAGGAAAGATGGTGGAATGAGATGGACGACAATGCCCTAGGTTGATGTATAACTGCACTTATGGTGTAACTCTATATTGTGTACAACCAGAGAAATGAAAAGTTGTGCTCCCTTTGTGTACAATGAATCAAAATGCATTCTGCTGTCATGTAAACTTAATTAAAATAAATAAATAAAAGTAAAAATAAATGCTGTTCAAATAAAAAGTATTTAAAACAATTCTCATCTTGCAGGCCATAGAAAAAACAGGTAGTGAATTGGATTTGACCCTTAGCTCATACTTTGCCAGTACCTATTCTAGATATTACCATATAAATAGTTTACTCATCAAAGTCTAATAGAGATTAGTACTTTTATAATTACTACTTTTTCATTTCTTAGTAACAATTTTAAACCTCCTTATTCCTTTTAGACTTCTTGCCATGATGGTCACACAGTTTAATGCTCTCTATGTTTTAAATTCCACAAGACACAGATGTATAGTTTTGCAGAGTAAAATTCTTTTTATACTTTGTGCATACTTGCTCCTTCTACTGCATTATCTTTCCATTCTACATATTTATGATTATTATTTTTTGCCTGATAAACTTTCAGTATAGATACTACATATTGGCAGGAGTCTTGCACTGATAATTTTTTTCTACTTTTGTGTATCTAAAATCATTTCTGTTGACTTTTTACTTTTAAGGGCTTTCTGAGGTGAAGGATTATGGTGAAGTTATTCTGGTTTAGAAGTTTAAGAATATCATTCCATTGTTCTCTGATTTCATTCATTTCTGTTAAAAAATTGGCTGTGAGGTTTTTGGTTGCCTATGTGAGATGTCATTTAGTCTCTAGTGGTTTCTAAGATTTTCTATTTTTTTTCTTTTTGGTGTTCAGAAATGTACCTATATGTGGTTTTATTTATTTTGTTGGGGGTTGATAGAGCTTCTTATTTTTGTCACTTGATATCTTTGATCAGTTTTGGAAAATCTTGGTCCATATCTTTAAAATACTGGTTCTTGCCCTCTCTCTTGTTTTTTTCTTGTTGAGATTTCAGTCATATATGATAGACTTTTTCACCATGTCACACATGTCTCTTGTATTCTATCTTTTATACATATGTCTCTGCTTCCATCCAGGTATTTTCTATTGACTAAAAATCTGTGTTTCACCAATACTTCTTTCTAGTGTCTTGCATACTATGTTGCATTCTTTTCTTTCTTTCTTTTTTATTTTGGTACTGGGCTTAAACTCAGGGGTACTTGACCACTGAGCCACATCCCCAGCCCTGTTTTGTGTTTTATGTAGAGACAGGGTTTCACTGAGTTGCTTAGCGCCTCGCTGTTGCTGAGGCTGGCTTTCAACTCGCAATTCTCCTGTCTCAGCCTCCCTAAGTGCTGGGATTACAGGTTTGTGCCATCGCTCCTGGCTCCATGTTACATTCTTGAGCCTAGTTATTGTATATAATAACATAAACATACATAGTTGTGTGGTGAGTAAGGTATGGAACACTAAAAAAATTCTATGAACGATGTGTGACTAGTTTGCTTATTTGTTGTTTTTCTCCTAAAATATAAGACTCATGAAAAGAGGTTCATATTTGTTTTATTCATTGCTGGTACATAGCATAACCTCAAGGAATATTTTTTGATGAGTTATTACTTGGTATGTAAAGTTGTAAAGTTTATATTTTATGTATATCTTGCATGGTTATTGTGAGAATTAAATTGAAATGTAAAAAGCATAATATTTAGCACATATGTTTTTCTTCATTTTACTTCTTTGAAGACAATATTTAAGCAGTGTAGTGATATGACTACTTCAATGACATGTAAAAACGAATTTTCTCATTTATAATAGGACACTTGAGATATACATACTAAATAATTTTCTTGATCTAGTGATTAAGCTAGAATGGAATCCCAGGGTTCTTTGCTCCAAGCCACATATAAATAACATGTATGAAGAGAATGTTTTCTTTAGACTATTATTGCTTAAATTGTGCGACTCATAGTTCTCTCTTCTTCCATCCCTTCAAATATCCTCTAAGTTGAATCCACTATATAAATTGCAAAATGGTTTTAAATACAATACACACACACATACACACACACACTCCCACAAACATATATACACATAAAACATAATTTAAGGAGTATAGCAGTAGTAATTTACATGAACTTTTTAAATATTTATTTTGAATACAATTAAGCATAAATTATAATTCAAAATATGTAAAAGGAATACATATATTTTATTTCTGAAGGTGAGATTTTGGACTTGAAATCCATTTCCAATGCTAAATCTTAAAGTAATTATTGATGAAGACAATTATGTTTATGTTAATCCTCTTCCTGGTAGTTAATCACAGTGGTATGTGGCTGTCACCTTCCAGAATCATTAGTTCCTCCTGTTTTTTGTGCTTTCCCTTTTGATTGAGCACACTTTATTACAAAGTATTTTTAAAAGGAAAGAAAAAGGTTTCCAAATCCAATATATCTTTCTTTAATTGCTTTTGTAGGAAGTGGAGAAAAAAGATTTGCACAAGGGGATACTGCTTTAAATTATACTCTAATTACTCACACATGCAAATTTAACATGTTGCCAAGGTTGTGGCGCCTTATTTGGGTATCTGTTTAAAGATGCAGTTTTGGAAATCTTTCAATTGCTTAACACATTGAAAAGAACTGGCCGACAACATACAGTGTAGTATTATAAAGTACATATAATTTCTTAATATCTTCTAAGTTTTAGGTGTTTTAATAATTGTATTACAACAATTGTTATAATGTGGTTAAGGTTATATTTGTATTCATTTTACAGACAATAAACCAGTTTTAATTAGAATTAAGTTTACATAAAACTTATTGAATAACCTGAAAATATCTATTAGTCAAATAACCCCTTTAGCTGTCATACAAACTAATAACTCATATTGTCCTTCAGTCTTAGACTAATTAGAACTACAGCAAAATATACTTTCCCCCTTTCCATTCATTTCTCTTTCTTTTCATGGCCGTGTGCTGTGGTACATGAGTGTAATCCTACTAACTTGGGAGATTGAGGCAGGAGGATTACAAGTTGGAGGCCAGCTTGGGCAACTTAGTGAGACCCTGTCTCAAAAAATAAAAAAGGTTGGAGATGTAGCTCAGTGGTAAAAACATTGATTCAATCCCAGTAACAGACAAAGAAAAATAAAACATTTTATAAACTTTCTTTTTGCATTAAACACCATAGTTTGGGGGAAGACTCACAAATAAGTCTTAAAGCTATTATACCTATGTTTCTTCTTTCTTAGTTTTTCAATAACTTTTATTTAGGTCTCTAAGGAACTTCTGCATACATGGGATGTTTCTGAGAACTCTGTCATAGGCATGAGATATAGTCTCTCAGTCTGAGTTGTGATTAACTGCATTGAATGGCTTTGCAATCTGAAGAGTTGTGTTTTAAATTATGTATTGAATATATGGAATCCATGTATCCATGATTCTACATCTGTAACGTATGTGTTTGCACATATTGGTGGACTTGTATCTTATAAAATATGGGAGGAGGAAATATGGATTTAGTTACAGGTGGACTGTTCAATGCTGCTTTATATATAAAATTGAATTTTTTGCACCTCTATGTGTGTTTTGATATCTAATCATCACTGTACACATCTGTCTTGCTCCCTCTCCTCATCTCTTTCTTTGTCTCCAGTTTTCCTAGGCTCAAACAACCATTCAGATCTGAAGTGACTTCATGGTTAGATCTTTTCTTCAATTGTGTGGTTTACAATTTGTTCCATGACAAATACTCTACTCTGGGGTTGTAAAAGTCCCAGAATTGGTAAAGTGGAAAGGAACTGGCATAATGGGGGATATGAAAGGATAAAGCAAAAATGTTGGGCACCAATTCTCTGTAAGGCTATGAGATTTCTATTTCTACCAAAAGGGCAATTGTGCTGCAATTTATATTCATTTTTCATAAGGGCGTTAACCATCTGGTTTCTCTTGTTTTTCCTTTTTTGCTCATTTACATCTGTTGCTTCTTCATTCTTCTACATAAGCTTACATTCCATTTTTGATGTTTATTTCTATGAACATTCCATATTCATGAGAATGCCTAGATTTTACCTGTAGGTCTTCTATGATAATTGCAGTGAAATAGCAGCCAAGGTCCACAAGAAAAAGTACAATCAGATTAGATGTGTTCACTGCCATGGAAATCCCTGGCAAGGAATAGCTGCTGGCCATGTTTGGCCTATCCAGCAGTCATTTGAAGGGAGCACCAGAGCTGACACATCCTTCCTACTTGGGTTGCCACATTAAGTGCGCTGAGCTATTTGTAAAACTATCTGGAGAGAAATAGCATGTTAAATTGGAAACAGATGGGCAGAATGACACATGTAGCCCTGGAATTCACAGTGCAGTACAGCAGAGATCAGTCAGGTTCTTGACATCCTGACAATCTTTTCTCTGTAGGAAAAGAAAGGAAAACATAGAGACCTGGTTTTGGTGGTGGTGAGTTCACATTTGGGGCCATTTGCGTTCATATTTTCTTAGATTGGTTTCCTTCAGTTTCCCTTTACATGGATCTTTCATCCACACTCTTTTTCCATCCATCATCCCCACTTCCTATCTTACTTCCATCCTATCACCCCATTGGGTCCCAACCAATCAATTTAAATTAAAATCAAAACTCTGGATAGCAGGTCATAGAAAATGTGAAACTGTCCATCATTCCTCCCTCCCCATTCTTGAGTTTCTTCATGATCTCTGCAATTACCAAACTTACTAATTAGTACTATATTTAAAATAAAACATTCCAAGTGTAATCTTATAAAGGCTATATTCATACTGTTTGATTATAAAGCCAGTGAAGAAACAATCAAAGTAAAAATCAGTAGTTTTGACTTCTGTAAACAACATCTTAAAATGTAGTGCCACAGCTAAAATTCAAATCTACAAAACAAATCATATCACAGTAAGAGATTAGCACATTCCACATAACTCTACTGTTAGCTGTAGTTATATTAAAAGCATTAATATGAGAAATTATAAATGAATTTGGACATTTTTTCAGGCAGGCAGCTGTATGGTATCTTATAGATAATTGTCCATGGTGGTCAAGAGGCCTGTTTCATCTTGGCTTTACATTAAACTTCTCTTCTCATTTTATTTTATTTTATTTTTTTTTACAGAATATCTTTATTTTATTTCTTTATGTGGTGCTGAGGATCGAACCCAGTGCCTTATGCATGCTAGGCGAGCATGCCACCACTGCGCCATAATCCCAGCCCCTCATTTTATTTTTTAAGAAGATGAGAGGATTTACATTAGGTGATCATTAAAATTCTGGCTGGATTCAAGGGTGCACAGTGGCCTCAAGTGGGATAAGAATTTTTGGTAAGTGAATGAGAAAAAGGGAGCCATATGAACATTTGGTTTATGTCTGGATTGGAGAGGACCTTACAGAGGTGGTTAATCTGTGGTGGGGGTTGTCATTAAAGGGGTGGGATAAGAACAGGTATTAGAATGAGAATTAGTAGAGGCTTTTCTGAGGTGTCACAAGATACTTCAACCTTAAAAATGAACAAAACATCCAGGGATAAATTACAATTAGAACCTTCAGCATGAAAGAGGAAGTCAGTAACAATAGAGAGGACAATCTCAAAAAATGTTTTCAAATGCACAAAAAATAATCTTTTGGAAAGTCAGAATTGCAAGGCACTGCTTATGATTTGTGCAAAGCAACATGTCGTTAACAGTATGTGTCTGTCTAAATCAGTGTTCTCAGTCTCAGCACTATTGACAGTTTGAACTGGATAACTATTTGTTTTGGGGTGGTCTTGTGCTTTGTCAGGTGTTTAACAATGTCCTGTCTCTGCCCACTAGATATTGATAATACCCCCATTGTAGCATGAAAACAAAAACTGTCTCCATATAGACAAGTGCAAGAGAGAAATCCTGCTATTAATGTCTTCCAAATTAGTAGGAAAGACAGAAAACTAATAGAAGTGACTGTCCATTAAAGTTTATTCTCCCCTTCTTTCACCATACTATGTCATATGGCTTCTGACCTACAGTAAATTTCTAAATTTTAACACACCATATGTTGTAATAGCCCCTTGAGTAAGTTCTTTCCAATTGTCCAGGAGAAGTAATGATGTGTCCCACTTCTAGCACTGGCTCATAAAACCTTCCTCATATGGTATTTAACACTTTTTTTTTTTACACTTCTTGTGGGTTGAAATGTCATGATAATGATTTAAGTATGGAAGCTATAGGTTAAAAATGGCAGAAATGAAATTTGGCAGGGTCCCCAAATAACTATGCAAAGCAAAGCTTCCTGCCCTGGCTTTAAGGGACAGGATTTGCCTGGACTATTTGTTGAAAAAGAAATGAACTCCTACTGTGTTTAAGCCATTGCATTTGGGCTTAGTTGTTAAGCAGTTTTGATTAACCAATGAACACGGATGATCTGGAAAGTTTTCATTGAGGAGAGATCACTTGAACTGAAATCTGACAGATGAAAGCAAAAAGGGAGCCATATGTACATCTATAAGATTGGTAGGAATGATAATGATAATGAATGCAAGGAAGCTGTCCTGACACCTTGACAAGTGACAACAGACTAGCAATAAATCCCCTGCCACAGAGAAGGTTCATGTTGTCTTGATGCCAGTTCTATCATGCCAGTGGAACAGGACAAAGTGAAAATATGGCCTCTGGATTTGCCTGGTTTATAAAATATTCTATGGCAACTGGAAGAACTTTATTCTCTTTTCCCAGATAAACAATTGACTCCATTCTGCCCAAACTGTTTTGGAAATCTGGCAGTTCAGTTATCATATACATCAATCACATAGTAGTTATGTATTATTTAGATTAAAAAAATTTCATTTGAATTTGACTTGAGAGGATTGTATCTGCAATTATTTGACATAAATTAATGAAGGTCTTTCCTGTTTCATCTGACATATACTTAAAAGCTTACTTTTCAATTGACAAGATGACTAATAATACAAGCTCTAGAGAGGACTTAAATATCTTGGTAGTTATATGTGGTGAGCCCCTCATTAAACTTTACTTGGTGTTTAGTGTATGACAATAATATCTTTAGTTCTTTCTGAGCTATACTTTGCTGTACATACCTGCCATAATTTGGATCTTAAATGTCCATATGTTGAAGGCCTAGTCACCAGCCTGTGAGGCTATTGGGAGGTGGTGGAACCTTTAGGAGGTGGGGCCTAGTAGAAGGAAGTTAAGTTTTTGAGGTTTCACCCTTGAGAATCTCCCCACTCCTGCCTCCTAGTCACTATGAAGTGAACAGAAACACCTCTGTTCCTGCCATAATATAATGTGCTGCGACAAGCCCAAAGCAACAGGGCCAAATGATCATGGATTGAAACCTCTGAAACCATGAATCAAAATAAAATTTTTCATTTCTTAGGTTAATTATCTCAGGTATTTTGTTGCAGTGATACAAAGTCTGACTAATGGAATACCTATTTTCGAATTATCTGGAGATTTTAAGAAGATAGGTAAATTTTCTGCAGTATTAGTGCCCCTTGAATTAGGAAAACTCCCTTATTTTCAGTACTGTGATATTAACCCTATAATACGACTGTTTATGTAAAACACATTTTACTTTTTGTATGTGATCAATATTCTTTCATTTCTTTATTTAACAAAAATTGTACAGGTGTGTTGCATTATTTTTAATGTTAGGCTAAATGTACACAGACTAAATAAGATTGAAATAAGCTAAGAAATAACATTACTATATGTTGGCTTCTGAAATATAATTTTTCCTTTAAATTCCATTTGACTCAACATAAACTCTTAGGTTTTCCCATCTTCACAATAAAAATTTACTCTTCCATTACAACATAGGTCAACAAGATTATAGCATATGGAGCAGTGAAACACTGAATTGGAGGACTTGAAGATCTGAAATGGAAAGTGAAGAAAGCTGAGTCAGTAACATTTTGAAGTTCCAGATTAGTGACTTAGTCTCGTGAGGAATTTAGGAGAATTGGAGACGCGATTCTTTTTAGTGGACCAGTTTATTTCATTTATGAGCAATCAGTCTATCTTTCAGAAAAAGGTATTTTCTGTCTAATTACTTAAATGAAAGTATAAGAGTTATCCTTGACTATTTTTCATTTCTAGCTTTTTTCCCAATTATTCATTTTAGTCCCATAGGGTCTACATTCAAAATATATTTTAAATCTATCTACTCATTTCTATGTCCATTAACAAATCATCATTTCTTTAATGACCTATAGCAACAGGTTTCATTGATTTCTATTCTTGTGTCTCCATCATTTATTATTCATTCACTAGCCAGAATTTTGTATATCTATATATGGTACTGGGGATTGAACTCAGGAGCACTCTACCACTGAGCCATATCCCCATTTATTTAGAGACAAGGTCTCACTGATTTGCTTAGTGCCTCTCTTTTGCTGAGGCTGGCTTTGAACTTGCAATCATCCTGCCTCAACCTTCCGAGCCACTGAGATTACAGGCATGCAACACCTTGCTGGGCTCAGAAGTATATTTTTAAAAAACTAAAAAGTTTAGATCCCTATCTGCTTAAAACTTCCCAGTGGTTTCTCTATCATAGTTAAATAAAACCCAAATCTCTTGCCTAGACTTACATACACCACATGTTCTGGTCCTTGCTTATCCTTCCAAATTCGTTTTATATTCCTCCTCTTTATTCCTTACTCTACAGTAATACTGAATAGACCGAATGTGTTCCCACTGTGGAGTGTCCTCAACTTTGATCTTTCAAAGATTGCTCTTCTGTTTACTGCTGTTATAAATGCGTAGACACACAGTTCTTGTTACATTACAGGCATGGAACAAATATTTGTTGAATATTCATTTAGTGGGAGAAATGAATCCCTGATGACATGTGGTCACATACCTAAAACTTTTGAGGGGATGCAATTTTTCCTTTTGACTTTTATTACATGAAACTAAGAATCTATTGATCCCTTAGAGAAGAACCAGGCAAACATTTCCTTTCAAAGTAACCTGTCTACAGATTGCATTTTCCGTTATTCTGTGTTTATTTTTTATAGCATATTTTACAGAAGCAATGACTGTTCAGAATGAAGTATGCAATAAGAGCAAATTAACGAAAAGAGATAGGAAAATGACCTCATTTCATGTTCTCTATGTCTCTCATGGCATGGAATTCTTAGTAAGAAAGACCAAAAATAAATATCTGATAGAGGATTGGACCCCAATACTTTTAACTCATTAAATCTTTCAGATACAATTCTAGAATTCCAGAGGTCAGACTCTATTTTGGTATGTACTCCTTATGTACTGGCACCTTCTAAACCAGTTTAACCTGTCATTCTAACTTACCTGTATTTTAAAATCCATTTATAGCTGCATAACATTTACGGTTGTGATTCAGAATGAGACCATATTTCATTTCTGTGTAATGTTAAAAATGGCAGTGCTAATGTATCAATCTGCTGGCATTTTCTAGGATATCTGGAGGGTCAACACTGACTTCTTTCAAGTTAGTTATAAAATAAAGCAGAGAGAAAGCAAGTGCTGCTGTGACTACAAGACCTGAGAAGAACACATTTTGAGAAGGGAAAGTTTTTTTAGAAGTTTCGGTTCACAGAGAGCCAACTCCATTCTCTGGGTGAAGCAGAACATCATGGAGGAAGAGTGTGGCAGGGGGAAGTGGCTCACATGATGATCAGAAGGCAGAGAGAAATTCCATTCTCCAGATACAGAATATATACCCAATGCCCACCTTCTCTAGCCATACCCTGCTTGCCTTCAGTTACTACTCAGTTAATCCCTTTCAGGGAATTGTCTCATACATGAGCTTTTTGGGGGACATCTCACATCCAAACCATAACATAACACAAGTTAAATTTTATTTCTATAAAGATTCAAGCTAAATGTTGCAAACGTTCACAGTGAAGACATAAAACATCTCATGCCTCAGACTTTGGCTTACTCTAATGTACCTATCTCTGTGCCTCAGACAGGAAACAAATGTCCTTTTAACACTCTTTCAAGCTTAATTTAAAGTGGTGGTTGGACTAGATGGGTATTATTTAACAAAAGGTTTCTAGGTTTTGATTCTGATGATTCATCTAAAGTTTATGAAGAGCATATGCAGACCTGTAGTTTCATGGTATAGTTTGAAACACTAGGTTTAGGTTACTTGTGGGGGTTAGGGTCTGTCCCGAACCAGCAGGTCAAAGAGGTACCCCCACATTCACCTAGCAGTGGAAGTCCAGAAGAGTTGGAGCCTAGCCGACTGGCTGCCAGTTCCCAGCCCTCTGCCGTAGGACAATCAGACACGCCAGGGAGTCCAGTCAAAGCAAGTACTTGTTTAATTGCGGAACAAGCATTCAACTTATAGGGCCCTTCGGCCAATCAGAGACAATGCAATGCACGTAGCCAGCAGCTGTCCATCTGGCAAGGCACATAAGCCCCTTGAATTCTGTAAACCAATCACATAGTCCCTCCTTCCTCTGTGCCCTTCCCGTTTACATACTTTTCACAATGGCTAGTCACCACCTTAAGGGCGTAGCATGGAGCTAGCTCCCCACAGTTATTGATAATTCCAAAGCTCTGTTATTTAAATTTCAGAGCATCTTCTGAGATCACAAGAGAGAACTGGCTCTTTCTTAAAAGGAGTACAGGTTTTTGTAAACTCTAGTATTACTTTTTTAGATTTATAAATGGTCTCTTTTTAAATATAAAATGTCTTATATGATGCAATGTAATACTAAATATATTTTGATCACTATATTTGTATTTATATATATATGAGTGGACATTGTTTGGATATAGCATTTTAAACCTGTAAATTAACAAACATGTTCATTTGAAAAGATCATAAAATTATTCTTGTATATTCTTTCCAAATAAATTAACCTTTGAAAAGTCTGAGATTATTCAATTTTCTTCTGTCTGTGGTCCATGTAAAGCTGCCTATGTATTTTGTTTCTTGTATATAGATAAGATGATAATATTTTATCCTAAATAAAGTAAATTAGAACTCAAGATTTTACAAAATTTTATGCAAGTCCTGAGGTCTAGGAAAGCTGTAGGGACAGTAAGTATGGATTATTGGTATGTTTTATCCATAAATTATCTCACCTGAATGCTCTCTCCCTTTTTTCTAGTCCTGGTTTTTAAGGTGATATTCCTATTATACTGAATTCTAACAAAAGGTAGATATAATACAGCTGAAAGGAAAGGAAAAAAGCTGATTCAATTAAGCCAAAAAATTGTAAAATGGCTAAACTTACAGCTATGACTTTGCCCATTTCTGCAGCCTCTGAGCTACACTATCAACTGCTGTCAACACTCTTTATGTGGAAAATTGCATTGACATAGGATAATTGATTCTGTAATATAATTGTAACCAAACAAAGCAAAATAGCTCATCCAGGGCACTTATACCTTAATTAGCCAGAAGTCCAGAAGTAAAACTCAGGAAGCATACTTCAAAACACATATTTTGGAACTAAAATGAGACAGGGTGTAAGAGGAATTTTTTATTTTTTAATTTTTTTTATTTAGTTTAACCTGACGATCAGCTTATAGTAACAATTTCATGCTGGTTAAAAAAAGAAGCAAAGAATGCTTTTGGAATGCTGTCTTTTCTGTCACCACATTGAAACTGAAAATGCTTAGTTTCTTCAATGGGCAGTGGCCCAGAGCATCTGACACTGGATATGGTGCCTTGAAATGAACACCCTGGAGGATGCTGCTACCACTGTAGTCAGGAGCCCTGTCTACTTCCTGGATGAGAAAGTCTGTTTTTTTTTTTTTTTTAATATTTATTTTTTAGTTGTATGTGGACAGAATGTCTTTATTTTATTTTTTTATGTGGTGCTGAGGATCGAACCCAGTGCCTTGGGCGTGCTAGGCGGGCACGCTACCACTGTGCCATAACCCCAGCCCCGAGAAAGTCTGGTTTTATACTGCTCAAATAAGATTAAGATAACTAGAGATGAAGATGATGAAAATCTGGAAAAATTCATCTGTTCTTAAATTATTATTACCAGTAATTCTCTGACATGATGATTCCTTTTATTACTAACCAACAGAAACACGACTTCCTCAAATTTTTCATTTCCTTCTTCACTCTATCTTTTCATCCATCATCTCAGCTCTTTTTTTTTTTAATATTTTTTAGTTTTAGATGGACACAATTTCTTTATTTTATTTTTATGTGGTGCTGAGGATCAAACCCAGTGCCTTACACATGCAAAGCAAGCGCTCTACCACTGAGCCACAATCTCAGCCCCCATCATCTCAGCTCTTAAGTGACTTTTATGATTTGATTCAGTATATTCTTAAATTGTTGCTAAATAGGAATAAGACTGGTGATAAATATATAATTAAAATTATATTATTTACTTCCTAGAGAAATAAAAATCTGCTCATGTGTAATGCCTATATGACTATTCACAAGAATGTCAAACACACATAAGACATAAGATTTAAATGGGTAGGCATAACCAAACATGTTTATCCTTTTATATATGTGTAAATATTTTATATATTATATAATCATTTGTACTTGGCATATTCCTTCTTGATAAATTATAAAAGAATCTAAGGGAATTATGTTAATATACAAAAAGAAACATAGATATTAATATTAGTTTTCCTATAAAAAGGTGTTTAAAAATAGAATTTATTGGTAAAATTTTTTAATAGATATAGGAATTAAATTTATCAAAATTTATAAAAATAAATTTTAAGAGAGCCTGAATTAGAGTAAAAATTAATCTTTAGTTAAACTTTCTTATCTATCATGGAAGAAAAGATGAACATTTAATATGAACAATAATAAAGATTGTAATTCTCATTGTCATATTCTTAAACTAGTCAGATGGAGTAGGGATATAAGCCATCATTAAAAATTTTTAGAATTGCAAAGGTTTTATTGAGGCACTTTTAGGCAAACTTACAATTTCAGAAACCTAAATCTTGATCCAGTTTCTACCATTATAGAGTGCAGTAGATTTGCTACCTCTTTTTTTGCTTCCTTATATAGCCTTTGTGATTTCATGGCTCAGATACAGGCTCTTCTGACCACTGAAGGTTATTACTAAAAAAGATAAAAGTAACTTGTCCCTCTGTCATAGACCATTAGAAGTTGAACTCCTTCAAAAATACCCCATCAAATCCTGCTATAGTCTTACACAACTCTTTCCATGTTCGTCAAAGAAACCCTTCTCAAATTCAAGAACCAAATAGATCCCAACACAATAGTATTGGGTGACTTTAACACAACTCTCTCACCACTGGACAGATCTTCCAAACAAAAACTAAACAAAGAATCTACAAGACTTAATAGAACAATCAATGGTCTAGACTTAATGGATATATATAGAATATTCCATCCACCAACAAGCAAATATACGTTTTTCTCAGCAGCTCATGGATCCTTCTCCCACTTTTCTAAATGATCAAATACTAAATCCCAACTGCCTGGAAACAGCAAAATTCCATAAAGGTCAAAATTATTCATTTCTCTTTTCCCAAAGTAAAACAGCTTTTATTGTATCTCATTCTTGCATTCTTTTTCCTATTGTAGAGATTTATTATTCAAAGCAATTAATAGCTAAATGTGGGTGAAATAACTCATATTTATTTTAATCTTTACTATATGTTAGACATTTCACATACTAATACATTACATGAGTTCAGTGAACCCAGTAGGTTTAAGTTATTGCAAAACTTACGAATAATTGAGCTGAGTTTGACAACTTGATTAGTCTGTTTAACTCAAAAACCCATTTTCTGACCATCATGAAGCCTTAGAAAAGAACAACTGGTGCTTGAAAACATACATTTAATAGAACTAAGTAGTACATACCCTGATTTAGAGATTATAAATAGAGTATGAAATGCCATAAAATTGATTTGCCAGTTTATTTTTGAAACATATAGAGTAGTTCGTAACCTTGTTTGATTTTTCATTACCATTCTACTGTGGAAACTTTTTAGATATTTTCCGCCCGATTGCTGCCCTTGTCCCATGAAATTTTAATACCACAGATATAATTTATAGCCTCTTTTGTACCATGACTCTTGAGGGGCCACAGAATATTATAAATTTTTACCCTCTTAGGGGTAATATTTGCATTGCTGAGATAGCATGATATAGACTATTGCTAGAACATCTCACTCCATCCCACACCCACTCCATTATTACTTTTTTTTTAAATTTATTTTTAAAACAGAAGAATACATTTCAAGTCATATTCCATATATGGAGCACAATTTTCCTTCTCTCTGGTTGCAAACAAGATAGAGTCACATCATTCATGTCTTCATACATGCACCTAGGGTAGTGATGTCCATCTCATTCCACCATTTTTGCTACTCCCATTCCTTCTCCATTCCCCTACCTCCCCTTTGCCCTATCCAAAGTTCCTCCATTTCTCCCATGCTCCCCACTCCCACCCCCGTTATGCATCAGCATCCACTAATAAGAGAGAACATTCGGCCTTTTGTTTTTTTGGGATTGGCTTACTTCACTTAGCATGATGTTCTTCAATTCCATCTATTTACCTGCAAATGCCATGATTTTATTCTCTTTTATTCCTGAGTAATATTCCATTGTGTATATGTACCACAGTTTCTTTATCCATTCATCTATTGAAGGGCATCTAGGTTGCTTTCACAGTTTAGCAATTGTGAATTGTGCTGCTATAAACATTGAAGTAACTGCATTACTGTAGTGTGCTGTTTTTAAGTCTTTAGGATATAGGCTGAGGAGTGGGATAGCTGGGTCAAATGGTGGTTCCATTCCAAGGTTTTTAAGGAATCTCCATTCTGCATTCCAGATTGGTTGCACCAATTTGCAGTCCCACCAGCAATGTTTGAGTGTGTATTTTTCACCACATCCTCGCCAGCACTTACTGTTGCTTGTATTTTGGATAACTGCCATTTTGACTGGGGTGACATAAAATCTTAGAGTGGTTTTGATTTACATTTCTCTAATTGCTAAAGATGTTGAACTTTTCTTCATATATTTGTTTATTGATTGTATATCTTCTTCTGTGAAGTTTCTATTCAGCTCCTTAGCCCATTTATTTATTGGGTTATTTGTTTTTTTGGTGTTAAGTTTTTTGAATTCTTTATATATTCTGGAGATTAGTGCTCTATCTGACGTACGTGTGGCAAAAATTTCCTCCCAGAATGTTGGCTGTCTGTTCACCTCATTGATTGTTTCTTTTACTGAGAAGAAGATTTTTAGTTTGAATTCATCCCATTTATTGATTCTTGCTTTTATTTCTTGTGGTTTAGGAGTCTTGTTAAGGAAGTCGAGGCCTAATCTGACATGATAAAAATTTGAGGCAACTTTCTCCTCAATTAGGCTCAGGGTCTCTGGTCTAATTCCAAAATGGTCTTTGATCCACTTTGAGTTGAGCTTTGTGCATGGTGAGAGATAGGGAGTTTAGTTTCATTTTGCTTCATATGGATTTCCAGTTTTCCCAGCACCATTTGTTCAAGATGCTATCTTTTCTCCAGTGTATGTTTTTGGCACCTTAGTCTAGTATAAGATAACTGTACTTATGTGGGTTTGTCTCTGTGTCTTCTATTCTATACCATTCATCTACATGTCTATTTTGGCGCCCATATCATGCTGTTTTTGTTATTTGTAATATAATTTAAAGTCTGGAATTGTGATGCCTCCTACTTTTCTTTCCTTGTTAAGGATTGTTTTGACTATTCTGGGCCTTTTATTTTTCCAAATGAATTTCATGATTGCTTTTTCTATTTCTATAAAGAATGATATTTGGATTTTAATTGGATTGTATTGAATCTGTATAGTGCTTTGGGTAGTATGGCCATTTTGATGATATTTAATTCTGCCTATCCAAGAGCATGGGGGATCTTTCTATCTTCTAAGGTCTTTTTCAATTTCTTTCTTTAGTGTCCTGTAGTTTTCATTGTAGAGGTCTTTCACCTCTTTGGTTAAATTGTTCCCAAGTATTTCATTTTTGGGAGGGGGCTACTGTAAATGGAGTAGTTTTCCTTATTTCTCTTTCAGAGGATTCATCACTGATGTATAGAAATGCATTTGATTTATGGGTATTAATTTGATATCCTGCTACTTTGCTGAATTCATTTATTAATTATAGAAGTCTTCTGGTGGAATTTTTTGGATCCTCTAAAGAATCATGTCGTCAGCAAATAATGATAGTTTAACTTCTTCTTTTCCTATTATTTCTTTAATTTCTTCTGTCTGTCTAACTGCTCTGGCTAGAGTTCCAAGGACTATGTTGAATAGAAGTGGTGAAAGAGGACATCCCTATCTTGTTCCCATTTTTAGAGAGAATGCTTCCAATTTTTGTCCATTGAGGACGATGTTGGCTTTCAGTTTTGCATAGACAGCTTTTACAATGTTGAAGTCTGTTCCTACTATCCCTAGTTTTTATAGTGTTTTGAACATAAAGAGGTGCTGTATTCAAATGCTTTTTCAGCATCTATAGAGATAACCATATGATTCTTTAAGTGTATTGATGTGATGAATTATGTTTATTGATTTCTGTATGTTGAACCAAACTTGCATACCTGGGATGAAACCCACTTGATTATGATGCACTATCTTTTTAATATGTTTTTGTATATGATTTGCCAGAAATTTATTGAAAATTTTTGCATCAATATTCATCAGGGATATTAGTCTGAAGTTTTCTTTCCTTGATATGTCTTTGTCTGGTTTTGGCATCAGAGTGATACTTGCCTCATAGAATGAGTTTGGAAGGGTTTCCATTTCCTCCTTTTCTATTTCATGAAATAGTTGGAGGAGTATTGGTATTTGTAGGAGCACTCTCCAAAACCTTCAACCCCTCTTTTCCATCTTTCCCCATTCTATGCTAATAGACCGTGCTCTTGACAGAGAGCACCCCTTTGTTTGTAACCTTTGGACCTGTTTGGTCCAGGAGTATATTTAAATTTCTGCACTTTCTGGAATAAACAGTGTTTCTGCTTCTCGCTCTGGTGTTTCTGTGTCTCACTGGGGCAGAGCAGATCTTTACCTACACCCTAGGGTCTGGGGAGAGTGGCTCCATGGATCACCACTGTCCAGAGAGATCCCATATCATCTTCCTCTCTGGAGACCCCTTTCCTCGTCTCTCTGGACCCCAACTGTTGAGAGGGCCCACGTGGTGTGAACCACTTAAAGCAATAGGTATTAATTCTTCTTTGAAAGTCTTGTAGAACTCAGCTGAGAATCTGTCTCGTTCTGGGCTTTTCTTGGTTGGTAAGCTTTTGATGGCTTCTTCTATTTCCATGCTTTAAAATTGATCTGTTTAAGTTGTGTATGTCCTCCTGATTCAGTCTGGGTAGATTACATGCCCCTAAAAATTTGTTGATGTCTTTGGGATTTTCTATTTTGCTGGAGTATAGATTTTCAAAAGGGTTTCTAATTATCTTCTGTATTTCAACAGTGTCTGTCATGATATTTCCCTTTTCATCTCAAATTTTAGTAATTTGAGTTTTCTCTCTCCTTCTTTTCATTAGAGTAGCCAAGGGTTTATCAATTTTATTTATTTTTTCAAAGACCCAGCTTTTGGTTTTCTCAAGTTTTTGAATTGTTTTCTTTGTTTCAATTTCACTGATTTTAGCCCTGATTTTAATTATTTCCTGTCTTCTACTTCTTTGGAGGTTTATTTGTTCTTTCTCTAGAGCTTTGAGATGTAATGTCAGGTCATTTATTTGTTTATTTTTTCTTCTTTTAATGAATGAGCTCAATGAAATGAACCTTCCCCTTAACATAGCCTTCATAATATTCCAGAGATTTTGATATGTTGTATCCAAATTCTCATTTACCTCTAAGAATTTTTTTATTTCCTCCTTGATGTCTTCTGTTATCCATGCATCATTCAATAGCATATTAGTTAGTCTCCAGGTGATGGAGTAGCTCCTATTTTTTACTTTATCATTGATTTCTAATTTCATTCCATTATGGTCTGGAAGAATGCAGGGTAGTATTTCTTTTTTTTTTTATTTGCTAAGAGTTGATTTGTGGCATAACATATGGTCTATTTTAGAAAAGGATCCATGTGCCTCTGAGAAAAAAGTATATTCACTTGTTGATGGATGAAATATTTTGTATATGTCTATTAATTCTAAATTATTGTAGTGTTGAGTTCTATGGTGTCTTTGTTTAGTTTTTGTTTGGAAGATCTGTCCAGTGGTGGAGAGGTGTGTTAATGTCACCCAGTATTATTTTGTTGTGGTCTAAATGATTCTCAAAATTGAGAAGGATTTGTTTGATATATGTGGATGCTCCATTGTTTGGGGCATAGATATTTATGATTGTTATGTCTTCTTGATGCATAATCAGTATGAAATGTTCTTCTTTATCCCTTCTGATTATTTTTGGTTTGAAGTCTACTTTATCTGATATGAGGATGAAGACCCCTGCTTGTTCATGCAGTCCATTTGAGTGGTATATTTTTTCCCATCCTTTCACCTTCAGACTGTGGATGTCTTTTTCTATGAGATGAGTCTCTTGAAGATAACATATTGTTGGGTCTTATTTTTAATCCAATCTGCCAGTATATGTCTTTTGATTGATGAGTTTAAGCCATTAACATTCAGGGTTATTATTGAAATATGGTTTCTACTCCCATTCATTTTGGTTTTTAGCTTGATTTGGCTTCTCCTTTGATTGGCTTTTCCTTTAGTGTAGTGCCTCCCTTTGCCAATTGTCATTGTTGTTTTTCATTTCCTCCTCATGAAATATTTTGCTGAGAATGTTCTCTAGTGCAGGCTTTCTCATTGTAAATTCTTTTAACTTTTGTTTATCATGGAGAGTTTTTATTTTGTCATCAGATTGGAAGCATAATTTTGCCGGATATAAGATTCTTGGTTGGCATCCATTTTCTTTTAAAGCTTGGTATATGTTGTTTCAGGATCTCCTGGCTTTGATGGGTTGAAAAATCTGCTGGGTTGAAAAATCTGCTGAAATTTGAGTTTTCTCCCTGTATGTAATCTATACCTTTTCTCTTGTACCTTTTAAAATTTTCTCCTTATTTTGTGTGATAGGCATTTTCATTATAATGTACCTTGTTGTGGATCTATTGTAGTTTTGTACATTTGGTGTTCTGTAAGCCTGTTATACTTGATTTTCCAATTCATTCTTCATGTTTGGGAAATTTTCTGATATTATTTCATTGAATAGATTATGCATTCCTTTGGTTTGTATTTCTGTGCCTTCCCCTATCCTGATAATTCTTTGCTCTTTTGATGTTGTCCCATAATTCTTGGATGTTTTGCTCATGGTTTCTAACCATCTTCATTATCTGATCAACTTTATTTTTATGATTATATATTTTGCTTCATTGTCTGAGGTTCTATCTTCCAAGTTATCTATTGTTGGTGATGCTTTCTATTGAATTTTTTATTTGGTTTATTATTTCTTTCATTTCAAGGACTTTTGCTTTTTTTTTTTTTTGAACAAAGTATGGAGGAAGGCACAGAGATACAAACCAAAGGAATGCATAATTTTTATCTCTTTCTTGAAGTAATCTTTTGCTCCCTGTATTTGCTCTCCTATCTCTTTGTTGGATTGATCAATTGTTGCCTGTAATTACTCTCTTATATTATTCTGTGTTTCACAGATCATTTTAATTATGTACGTTCTGAACTCCTCTGACATTTCATCTACTGTTCTGTCAGTGGATTCTATTATTGTAGCTTCTTCATTTGTTTGGGGCATTTTCTTCCCTTTTTTTTCATGTTGTTCATGTGTCTTCATCTCTAGCAGTACCGATCTGAGGCATTACAGTTTCTACCCTATAATCTTGTAATGTTCCTGCCAGTTACCACTACCTCACTTCTGGTATAGCCAGGCCTGCAGGGATCTCAGGGATGATCTTCCTGGTCCTGGCTGTTGACTCTATATGGATGTAGACAGGGACAGCTGCCAGTTGGTAAATGGGGGACCATGGCACAGCACTCAGTTGGTCTCCTCCTCTGCATGTGTGCAGTCGGTTCATAGTCTTTTTCCTATAGGCTTATAGATCCCCTACAATGTTCCAATACCTCTCCTTTAAGGGGGAAACCAATATTAGCAGGCCTCAATACAAACAATATATAATTTTAGATGAAGTAGCTCCTAATAGGACATTTATGGCTTTGTCACAATATACAGAAATTATGACTTCAATTAGTATCTACTATATAAATAATAGGTTTGCAAAAGGATCTAAAGTTTTTGCTGGTGGACTAAAGAGAACTGGGGGTGGGGTGTAGGATGAGATGTTAGGGAGGTAGGAAGTGCAGATATAGAGTTATTAGATCCTACAAAGCATGAAAGAGGAATCTAAAAGAAGTTGACTGGTAGTAGAAAAGAGAGAAAGAGATTTGGGGAAGACAGGTATGTAGGAAGAAATTAGAGTACAACATACAATGAAACATAAATTAAGAAAAATAAAACATGCAAAGATAGAAAATATAAGACTATATTATACAACTGTAATATACTAATCAGATATCCCAGTCCTCAGTAGCCTATTGCATAAAAAATACTTAGTTTCACAAATGTTGGAGATGAGAAGGTGGAAAAAAGAGTGAGAGGGAAAAGATGAAAAAGAAAGGAAGAAAAGAAAAAAAAGAGATAATAGAGGAAAAAAGTCTCAAGGTAAATAAAAAGGCTTGCTTCCCTTCTCATCCAGTAGGTGGCATTGTCTGTTGTTTACTGGTATCTCTCTGCTCAGGTCCAAGATGGTGATGAAGGAGTCCCAAAATGGAGGCCTCTGCTTTCAGAGATGGGATGTAGGGCCGGGAGGGAGATGGCAATGGGTGATGTGTTCGGAGATGCCTTTTGTGGTGTGCTTTGTGGAGGTAGCACAGGCCTGACTCCAGATCCTGTCCAGTGTCCCCAGGTATAGGTGAAAGGGGGAGTTCCACGTTAGTAGTTGGAGGTCCACACAGGAGCAGCAGCCAGGCATCCCACGTGGGAGGCCATGGTCCTGTTTGGGAGTTAAGGCTAGAGGTCCGGGGTGGGTGGGCGACCTGAGGTCCTGCGTGTGATGTGTGGGTGCTAGGGCAGGTCCTGCACAGTGATTGGCCAGGGTCCTGTGCAAACACTGGGGCCTGGCAACCTGCGTGGGCACGTGACTGGAATTCCTGTGTGGAGGCAGCTGTCGGGGGGTCCTCTAATAACTCGCAGAGAAACAGTATTTCCACTGCTTTAATCTCTGGTCCTGGAGAAACTTGGAATGCAGTGAACGTCTACGCCCCCATATTGGATCTGCCTTTATCGCCATTATTACTTATTTAGGAGAGCAGGCAGAGTGAAGCAAACACAACTTTGGACTTGGATTCTTTGGACTTGGATTCACAAATTTTGCCTGGATTCTTGTTCTATCATTTGTTCCTAATGAAAACTAGGGCAAATGACATAACCTCTCTGAACCCGAATTTGCTCTTTAGACGAATGGAATTATAATCCTTAACTCATAAATTTGTAGTGAGAGCCAGCACAGGAGCCAGCACAACTCTCAAGAAGTGTTAGCACTTTCTCTTCCCTCTCCATTCTCTAGAATTCCTGGTAAGAGCATTGGTCGAAGCTTTGGGAAACTAAAACTTGAGATCTGGTACCAACTCTGATCTACCTAGACATGTACTTTTCTTTTTTTTAAAAAAATGAGAGGACTCATGTCCAACTTTCATTTTACCCTTTCCAGTCTTTGATTTTGTAATACTTTTCTAAGCCCTTCGAGGAGCATACAAGAATTAATCATGTTTTAAAATTCTGTTGGCACTTTTAATCTCAGTCCACAAAGTTTTATAATAGTGTTTTTCTCCTTTGTACATCCTTGACAACCTGAATATTAAGAGCTAAGAACCACATATAGCCATGAGTTGTATGCACTGGCCCAATAAGAAGATATTTTATTTGGATTGAAAATTGTATTCCCTAGTGATTTGCTGAGTATCATTTCTCTGGAAAAATAGATGGAAGAAACTTAGACATGTTTCTAATTCCACTTTATTTCCAGCTATTGTAGCATGGAAATATAAATGATATCAGATAATTATAGCTTATTTTAAAAAATAAACCCAATTAGTGAGTACACTATTCCTTTTCTGTGACTGAAGTGTTAATGTTGGTCAGGACTTACTGCACAGTAGAAAAAGGCAAAACCTAGATGAGCAAACTAGCCCAATCACTAGAAGCAATTCTGCTCCCAGGGAATGTTAAAGAGCTTGCTTAAGTGGGAGAGCAAAGGAAAAGCAAGGAGATGACTTTAAGCTCTTCTTGTAGGCTTTATATTTTATGTATATATAGTATTCATATTTTTATTTATTTAGAATTATTTCAGGCAAACAAAAATTCATAAAGAATATTCCAATAAGCAGCCAGGTATCCACGATTGGTTATCCAAAGAAAATGTTGCAAGCCCAGTAGAATCCTTGTGTCTTTTCCTATTGCTGTCCCCTCCCTGTAGACAAATACGTTCTTCTTAAACTGGTGTTTATTATCTCCATACATTCCATTTTCATTTTCATTTTTTTGTGCGTGCATGTCTCTTTTAACATTAGAGTCATTGTGCATGCTTTACACGTAGAAGGTGAATATTATAACATATTTTTCTGAAATTTGCTTTATTTTACCCAATGTTATATTTATGAGATTTTTGTTTTTGAATTTTGTATATTATTTTGAATGGTTAAGTGTTTTTATACAATGACATACTCTTGTACTACAATATGCTGTTATTATTTTACCAATAAATAATTGATCTGATTTATATTGGTTGCACATTTTTAAATTACTTTTGAGGTGATGGACTTTTAAATTTCTTGAAATAATTCATACTGAAATATCCACTTACTCATCAATTTATTGGTAAAATGATATTTAAATGCCTTCCTAACCAAAGATAGTGTTATGTCTTAAAAATTCATCATGAGAAAAAAGATGTTCTTCTCCTCATGAACATTAAAGGCTAATGGGAAGACAAGTATTTTTAAGTTTTTTTATTTTTGGTAGTGGGCTTTGAATCCAGGAGTGCTATGCCATTGAGATACATCCCCAGCCCTCTTGTTTTTTTGATAGGGTTTTCCTATGTTGCTGAGGGTCTTGCTAATTTGCTGATGTTGGCTTCAAGTTTGTGATCCTCCTGCCTCAGCCTCCTGAGTAGCTGGGATGACAGGTGTTTGCCATCATGCTCAGAACAAGTCTTAAATTACACATATAATCCCAAAAATAAATATATAATTTATGCCACAGAAATCTATTGATTCCCTTATATAGATTAAAACAGTGAATCCACTGAATCAAAAGTCTCTGATGATGCAGAAATTTTGAGGTGATGTTTGAGGGTGGGAAAGACATATAATAAGATAACTGAGACGTATAACAAGATAATTGAAAGTTCCACATCAGAGAAGTTTAAACAATAGTATAAAATTATATAAAGTATATTTATAGGTGGTACATGCTGTAGGGTAAAATAATGAAAGGATGGAATAGGCTTGGCAGTGAGGAAAGGGTGTAGTTTTAAATATACTGACCATGGTAGTTCCTACTGAGAAGGTGACATTTGAATAGATTCAAGAAAAAAGTGAGAGGAGGTGAAAGAAAGGTGATGCATCATTTTCAAAGACTAGCAGAGTGAAGGAGGGGAGGAATAGTAGGAATTGAGATTAGAAAGAAGGAGAGGGATGTAGTTTTTGTTTTTTTGTTTGTTTGTTTTTGCCATTGTAAATAATTTGTCCTTGGAGTGAGATGTGGAGAGAGAGTTGTAAGGTGGCATTATCCAACTTACTTTTAAATAGGATCAGTCTGCAGACTGCATTGAATATAGAATGAACTGGGAACAAGAGCAGAAGCAGGAAAGCCAGTCAGGAGGCTTGTGAAATAATCCTAGTAAGGAATCATGGTGGCTGGGGCCAGGGTTTGCTTCAGTGCAAGTGATGAGAAGTTGTATTATTTTGAGGAGAAAACCTGCAAGATTCCTAGTAAGCTGGTATGGAGGTAAGAGAAAGAAATGAAGTGAGAATGAATGGAAACTTTCTAGTATGAGCAATTGGAAAGATACTTTTACCATTTCTTTAGGCAACTGGGTTTGTTAAAGGTTTTCAGTGGATCATCTATGATGATATGTAGAAGAGGCAATGGGTACAAAAGAATATGGTTATATGTACATTTAGCTTTGTGAGGGTTGCCATAACAAAGTACCACAGACAGGGTGGCTTAAACAACAGAAATGTATTTTCTCACGGTTCTGAAGGCTAGAAATCTGAGATCAGGGGCCTCAGATCATATCCCATTGTCTCTAAGTAAGCTCATTCTTGTAAGGCCTTTCTTTCCCAAGAAACACTTACAAGGACAGAAGAAAGTAATAAAAGTTATAGTGATAGTGGGGTATAAGAGAAGACACACTTCTGATGTAAATTCATGTTGTATTTCTTGAAAAGTAGATAATTTCAGCATGGAAAAATATCTTGGAAAATGTGATGATTGACTCAAGTTAGTGTTCACTTCTTTGTATTTTCCTGGTACTTTGTACAAATTACTACTTGAGCATTTATCACACTATGCAACATTGTAATTTTTTATACATCTGTCTACCTCATAAAAAGGTGAACCCCTTGATGGAAGGTCATGGGTGCTATCAACTGCTTGTTGTTATTGCCTAAAATGGTACTGGGCATATAGTGAGGCTTCAAGAAATTTTTATTAAATAAATTCAAAAAGCAAAGGAAAAAATTGTGTTTCCACTAGCCAGAGTTAAACTGGACAGTGTCAAGTATTGTTCCTTTCTGTGTGATCTTTTAACAGAGAATGAGGGCTGGTTGGCTTTTGAAATCTAATGGCCCCTGTGTCCAGCAGTATGTGAATTGTGCTTTGAATGTGTTTGTGGTAATTACCTCTTACTGTTACTACACAGTATACCATCACCCACAGGAAGATTATATTACTGTTGCCTTTTTTTTTTTTAGTACTCTGATATACTCTAGGATGTGTGCCTGAGAATAATTTGTATATTTGATCTAACCTGAGTTCAGGGGGAGGTAGAGATTAAGACATTTTTTCCCTGAGTAGGAGGAGAATTTGTTGGCAAGCTCACGTAAAAATATTCCATTTCTCAAATGATCCCACCTGCAAATTAAATCCATGATTGTTATTTATTATTTGCTGAACACAGGCTGTATACTTAGTTCTATTGAAAAAAGCAACCATAAGTATCCAGAAACAAAAACAAATCACAGGGGACTACGTGGTCCATTCCTTAGGGCTTAACAATGCACACCAGGCACAGTATGCAATTCATATATGACAAGAGCGGAAAAGTGGTTGCATCTCAGAAACATTACGTTCTTAAAGATTTTATTTTTATGATTACAGAGGACATAAGACATTTTGACTGAAATTTTTTTATCAAAATGAAGAATTTGCAAGAGGAAAGAAGTGGTAATAAAATAATGATCTGATTTTCAAGTACTTACCTTTGCAAAGAGGGTGCTGGTGAGTAAATAATTGATTAAGCCTAAATAAAGAAGCTTGTATTCATAGGCTAATTTTAAGTGTCATCATTTTAATATATTTCTTAATATTAATCTTTGTTGTAACAATGGACTCATCATAGGTTTCAGTATTTATGGGAAAAATGTGATAAAATCTCCAAGCTAAATAAATAAGTAGAATAAACCTAGAGGAAAAATCTTTTCCCAAGATTTTCCCAAACTTGAATCCATGTGCACTTGATTGAAAGGCAATGACAGAATGTGCAAGAGGTTCCAGACAAATAGCAGAAGATTTGGATTAGACATGCAAAAGCTAATGGTTTTTCTTGAAGACAGCAGGGCATTGCAAAGAATTTGTTAAGGATGTCAGGCTTAGGGAAGCCTAGAGTGAGAAATGCACACCTGAAAATGTTTCCAAATAACATAGCTGGGAAAATAGATTTAGAGGTTGAACCATGCATTTTCCTCAGCAGCTTTTATAGATTGGAAGCAGAGGCTACAGTCAGATTTTCTGAAAATTGTGCAAAAATAACAGTATATTTTCTTAGGACTGTGGTCTTAGTTTATTTGCCTTAGCATGAGCTTCATATTTAGAACCTCATCATTATACACCGTCCCCATCTTGTTAAACTTTGAGCTTTCAATATTTTTCTCTCTGATGATATCTTTACTGATTTTTCCCCTCCAAGTTTCTAATATTCTGGAAGATCGCTGCTTTATACACACTAATGAACACTCAACTTCTAGCTCACATTTCTGTCCAGTGGGCCACTCCAGCTAAGTAGAGCCCTGCCCCAATATGGTCTCTATGGCTCAGTACTTTAAAGTTACTTCCTAGGGCCACCCTAGGTTCCTGGACTCTGGCCTTTGCTCTGCCTTTCTAGCTCAAAATTATCCCCATTACCTGCTTCCTCTTCTCTTTCTGTTAGAAGGGAAAGGATACAGGAAGAAGCTTTAAATAAGATGAATTCATAACATCTATGCGACCTGGGTCTTTCCTGCTATACTTTTAAAGTGTGAAATTATTTACTGTTTAGTGAACTGCACATCATTTTCCCTGACCCTTTACTATCATTAAGCTTCCATCTTTGACAATATCTCTTTTCCACTACAGGAGAATCTCACCTTCTTTTCTAGGAATTCGTGTGCCTCAGGGAACTCTGAAACCTAATATTGTCTCCATGATGCCTTTTTTCTAATTATCTCTTTTCCCTTCATTTTAGGAAAAAAGTGTTCTACTTTTCTAACTCTCTCCATATGTGTACAAAGTCTGTCTTCTCATCCCAAGAGCTCTCATTTTCTATAATTATTACACCTTTCTTCAGTGCTTCCGATACTGCTTTTCTCTACTGCATTAGTGTTCAAAGAAGCAGAAAAACTAGGATGTAATTTTTATAGAGTTTTACCCTTATGCAACTGTGGGAACTGGTTAGGTTGAGTAGTCTTTTGGAAGGCTTCCTGTCTTCTTGTCTGAATTGAGAGCTTGAAGTTCACAAGGTTGATAGTCAGAAAGGGAAGCTGGAAGTAAGGTGGAGCAAGAAAGCTGGTGTCCATGAGGAAGTCCATAAACCTCTATGAGCTCTTGTTTGCCTCTAGTCTTGGCATTGTTAGTATCCTGAAGAATCCAGGGCCCCTCATCATAGAGTTAAACAGTTCTTGGCCCAGATATCAGAGAAGCTGTAGGAGCATCCCGGGGAAGGTGGAGAAGCTGTAGGCCTGGTCCCCCTGCCTCATGTCATCTGGTAAGTGACACATGCCAACTGCAAAACAGCTCCTGCTTCACTCTCTTTACCTCAGTTTCCCATAAGAATCTTTCTTGTAGTCAGGCCCCTAACTAAACATGCACAAGAAAGGGGAATCTGGGAAATGTAGTTTCCTAGCAATATGCTGTATTACAAAGCCACCACAATTCACCCTCTGTCAACTTGCACCTATATATACTTTCTAAAATCATTTTTTAAACTCAATGTAGAAATGATAACATTCATGCTTCACAACTTTGGCATATACAACCAGTCATGCATGGCAACCGTTTTCCAACATCATTTGGAATTCAGCTCTCCTATTTGGCCTGTGCAAATAGACACATAGTGGAAACAACCATTAAAGGAATGACATGTAGGAATGACCATCATGAATCTTTCAAGTCCTTGATGGCACTAATCTCTGCAGTCTCTCCAGGAATTTGACATTGCTCTTGGTTTACTATTTCAATAGATATAGGTAGATCTAGTGACTTGTGCTTGACTTTTTTTTTTTTTTAACCATTATAAACCTTGTTCTATAGATGAAGAAACCAACATGTATATTCTGTAATTGCTGAGTATGTCTATCCAAATTCTGCATTCTATATGTGGGAAAATAGCCACAGGGGATTCAGGGACCCAGCATGTAATGGATTTGAGTTGGAACTTCATTAATCACCCGATCTTCACAAATCCTCCCTTTCACTAGTAGACCACAGGGATATTTGGGTGTTTAAATATTAGCGTCAGTTCAGAGCTAATGTCTAATAATCCCCTTAAATCTGATTATTTCTCCTTTCCCAGTTCTAAAAGTCACACTGCTAAGTAGCTTCGGTTCTGTTTGGGGAAAGTGTAGGAGGAAACATAGTAGTGTATATTTTAGGCAGATAGCAGTGTCTCTTCTCAAGGAGAACTGGCTCAAATCTGGAATGGATTGGTGGGCTCTTTGTTTTAGGGATTGAAATGACTCAGGTCACTAAACCTAGAGCTTTCCGGCTTCCATAGGTCAAGTAAGATTTTAGCGGACTTGTCATTACTGCAGTTGTAGGTTCACCATGATCAACTAGCTAATGTCAAAGTCGGGCTCTACTGATTACTTTCACATTCATCATGCAGTACTTGAACTAGGAATTTAAAGAGTGAGGTTCATCATTTTCCCCTCAAGTTCTTTTGCACAGTTAGAACCACCTCATTATACTCTCTATTTTTATTAACATGTTCAAGGGCAGAAATTTCATGTGACCAAATGTGTGAGCCCATATATATATGGATTGCTGTTTTTCTTTGGGGCTTCACATCTCTTGTAGGATCTTTCCTGTGGCCCCCCAAATGGAAGCATGCAGAGTAGAGGATTCTGGAGAATGCAGTTCAAACTAGCCCTGTTGACAAATTAGGAAGCCACCAGATCTACTTTCAGACATCAATAGTTTATGCATGCATTTGAAAACAATGACAAGGCCAGACACTTGACTTTTCTTTTCTCTCTAGTACCCTCCGCCTCCTTCCCTTTCTCCCTTTCTTTATTCTTCTTCTCTTTCTGTTGCTGAATGTCTTACTTTAACTGTATTTCTTTTTACCCTGTAATTTGGCATCTACTTTACTATTTATTGAAACATTTCTCTGGAAATGTTACACTAATAACTCTAATAATCTGAATTTTACAAAACCCTTTCTTCTTTGGCATTCTGCCACATTTGACATAGTTGATTAAAACTTTTACTTCTAATGGATTTCCTGAAATGACTTTTTGGTTTTCCTAAGTCTTTGATCACAGTATTCTTAGTTTCCTCCCCTCCCCCCCACCTCTTCTGCTAATTTTAACTATTTGCTAAAACAGTTCTAGGCCTAAACTTTCTTATTACAACTTAGAAACATAAGTTAATTCTCAAAAATTTGATTATTATTCTTTACTAGTGATCTCAAATCTATAAATTTAGGTTTATTCATTCATTTGACTTTCTAACCATCACTTGTTTGTAATCAATATATAATTCATCATGCTATCAGATCTATTGGTTATTACTCCCATTAGGAGACAAGTGCCACAAATAAGGTTTTTGTTGATGGCAATTTCATTACAGCAGGTGCTGAATAAATATTTGTTGCTCAATATACAATTATGTAAACCCAGAAAATATAGAAAGTAGCACATTATGTGTCCTAGTAGTCAATTTCAGTCTTCTAAATCTTCCTCAATGCCACTCACATTTCCCTAGGCACACACATGCTTATAAATGGAATCATTGTTAACATGCAAGAGGGAATTACCAATAGTGGAAAAAAAAAGTACCTGAGTAGATAAACTTTATCTGTGTTAGATGAAAAATACTCAAACTGTGTTTTGGAAAGTTTTGGGTGGTTTTCCTTTTCTACACTGTGGAGAGAATCATAAGTTAGCCTTTTGTGGCAGGCATTGTGGTGTAGTAGTTTAGATTATGGACTCTGAGAGTGTTTTAGTTCATAACTCAAATCTGGCATTTGCTAGTGTAGTGATCTTGAGGAAATTTATTAACTCTTTCAAGCCACACTTTTCTTGTTTGTGCAGTGGAAGTGATAGCAATAGTACCTAACTCACAATTTTGCTGTAAAAATTGACTTAACACTTAGGAAGCAGTTAGAATAATATCTAGTGAAAGGTATTATAAAATCTTATTATTATTTTGTCATTCTGACATTCCCAGAAGTGAAACTAAAGTATTACTTTAGTGTACATTTTTGGAAGCATCAGCTTTAAATTTCTTGGATATAATCAAATATTCTCATTGATTTTTCCTATCAGAATTTTTGGGCACTTATATACAACACAATATTACTTAATTCAGCATATTTTATTAGTCTTATGAAGGCTTTTCTAACTCAAACATTTTAATTTACTCATTAAAATTGTGCCTTCCTATTCCTTTTTGATTGTGATAAGAACATTTAACATGAGATCTACCCACTTAATAAAATTTTAAGTGTACATTATTGTTGACTTTGGGTACAATGTTATACAGAAGATCTCCCAGTTCTTTAAATAGTTCTTTCATCAATGAATGTTTATGTATGCACATATATACGTGTATATTAGATTACATGTATGCATGTATGTGAATACGTATATATGTGTGTATGATTACTTACTTTCTATATACCTACATAGAAAGCTTACTATTTATGACTTCTATTCACATTCAATGCTGAATATAAATAAAAATGAAATTCTGATTTAGCTTAATTGAAATCATGTAGATTAAAAGGTTTCTCTTAAATCTTTGCACACTTAACACATTTAAAGAGAATACTCATTAGCTTTAAAAAAGGGAAGAAAACTTTGGGCATCTCATAATAATTTTATATTTGCTTTCACTACAGAAACAACTTGTGTTTAGATCCTATACTACATTTAATTTTCATGTTTCTATATGTCAAATGAACAAAACTCAGAGTTCAATTAACAAAAGCAATATAAATCATTTTTAACATATTCATGGTGGTTTAAGGATTTCATGACACACGTCAACACATTTCTTCACTGAATAACAGTCTATGATATTTATTTCATTGTTATGTAAATTATGTGGTTGCTGAGGATGCTGGACATATTTGTTTCATCCTGATTGGTGGTCAGTGAGGTCAAAACTGTTCCGTTAATCCAAGGAAGCACATACATAAGAAATTTTTGCCTTGTTTTTCCTAATTTTCATTTTATAACCACTAATTAGTTATTGCAGGATATGCATTTAGAGAAAATTACTGCCTCGGGTGGTGGAAGAGCTAGGAAATTTGGATGAGAACTAGTTTTGTAAGCCTTCAGGAATGTTCTGCATTGGGATACTTCAGGAAGGAGTTGCTGCATCTCAAAATATATATTTTCTTACAAAGCCATAAACTCAGTCTTATCTCAAATCTCAATCCTGATAAACTATGGAAAAAGAATTAGCAATGATCTAACTGCTTTTGGTTAGTACTCTTTTGAAAAGTATGAGTGGGCAGTGTTTTGTTGAGGTCTGTCTAGCATAAGAAGATGATAGACAGATTTAAATGTGAAACCATTCCTATTCATCACTTGTCACATGGCTTTGTGTTTTTTTATATTTTACAAGATTTTTTCATTAATACTGCATTCATCACAATGTACAAAGGTCATGCTCTATGTGCTCTATAAATGGTTACTTTCTTTTGCTTTACTGTGTCATTATTCTTTAGGGAACTGGTGTGTTCTTCAAATATGACATATTGTCCAGTACGACTACAGTTGTTCTCCACCTCCTTACTTTTAATTCTATGCTCTAGTATCCAACTATTTCTCCCTTTCTCTCTGCCTGCCATCCTTCTCCTTTTCAACCCAAATAGCTCTTAATTATATTCTGTCCACTTAGTTTTCCCCGAGTTAGGATATTTCTTTTTTCATCCTCTAACACAAGAATAATATTGAGTCCAACAAACATGTTCTGTTTTAAATTCCATGGGCTTCAGATGTGAAACATTCTTTACCATCTTTAACATTGAAGCCTCTGCTATTCTTTCGCTACGTTTCTTTTCCAATTCATTTGCCATTTCTCTTCATTTTTCTTGGAGGCTTTATGTCCTAGGAAAGGCAGTTTTGCTGAGGCATATCTGTAATAGGTGTTTAGACCTTTGTTTTTCTTCCATCTTTCTTTTTTTCAGTAAGTCAGGATTGAAGGAATCAAAATGCTTGTATAGTTTTCTTGTACACATTTTGTCTAAAAGCAATAAAAAATAATCTATATCCTCCTAAATATTTGGATTAATCCTAAAGTAAAGTAGTGAAAAGCTTCCTGTAGAAAAATTGCTGTGGTGGCACGTATATCTAGTGACAGAGTCACGTCCTCCTCTCACAGCAGATGGTGAGCTCCAAGCAGACAATGGCCATGTCTGATTCATCTTTGTGTTTCATTCCAGTACCTAAGACAGAGCCTTGCACCTTGTAGGCTTCTGGAAAATGGATAAATAAATGTATAGGTTAATTGATTCTGATTTGGGGCATTAAGATGAACTGCCAAACCGTTTCTACTAAGTAAAGAATAACCTAGATTGATTCTGCTATATTTTCACCAAGGAAGAGTTGCATACCTTCTAAGTTATATATATCCTTCTCATCCTCTAGTTAGTGGAAATGTCTGAAATTTATGGATGGTTCATAGAGTTGTGCAGTGAAGTAAATTTGTCATTAACTTAAAGTTAGTATCCTGGATGCTAGATTAGGAAAATGGAGAACTATGTCTACAAGCCAGACTAATTAGATCTGTGCTTGGCAATGCAAAATTAAAACTGGAAAATATTTGACCGACAGCAAAGAATGAGAGTTAGGCTGAATAGCCTAGCCAGTATTTGATTTCTCTTGAAGTGGTTACTAATTTTAAATGATGAAGACCTTAGGACAGCTAGGAATAACTTTAAATTTAATTTAAAGCCACCACCTCATGAACCACACTGCCAGCTATTGCAATGGAAACTTATTTAACTATTTTTTCCTAGAAAGAATTTATTTATTTATACAGGAAATATTTCAATCATGGGAGATTATTTAGATAGGTTTTGTAGAAATATACATAGCTATTTTTCAATCAATAAAGTTCCTGGTTTTGTTTTTCTTGTGAATTGTTGACGACAGCATCTAGAAGAAATTCATGTTAGGTTTCTCTGGTTCTGAAATTACCCAGAATACAAACTTCTTTAATTTAGTGATTGAAGGAAGAAAATGCATGTTTTCATTCCCAGTGGACTTTAATGTGAATCCTAAATCAAGTTCAGCATAGAATTCTTAAGTATTGTTTCACAGACTGCAGTTTGCCCTTAAGTAAAATTGTTGCATGGAGCAAAGTACAGAGATTTCTTACTAATTAAACAGTACCTCATGAGAAGAAAAGAGATATACTACCAGTTAATTATTATTAATGATAATGTGTTGATATGCAATAGTAATTTTTCCAGTTTATAAACTCTTCTTCCTATTTTCAAGGTACACTACTGCCTATGTCAGTAGGGAATATTAAGTTACTAATCTAATACTACTGGGAGAGGGTCATAGAATAATTTAATTATAGGGTTTTCTTATCAGATCTAACTTGCAACCTGTGTCCTGGATTTGGATGGGCACCATACAAATTGCAGTCTCTGTAAATGTCCCTCTTGTCTTTTTCCCAGTGTAGCATAGACTACAATGGGAAAATCTCTCTGGGGCTATGAAAAAGGGAAATATTTTAACCAATAAAGTTACTTGGGGAATGTTTCATAATGAACATTCAATTTACAGTGATGAACTTAAGATACATTCTGTGATACATTTACCAAGTGAACTTAAGCTGTACTATTTTAACTAATTATATGTGTATATGTGTGTGTGTATTTTTTTAACAAAAAATAATGTGTGTTTTGAAGAAATGATTATCAGCTCTTCAAATCTTACTGTTAGGACTACTTTCTAAGAAGGCATTTTTCTGTATACACAAATCTCTTCTTATATCTGATTAAACCAAAGCAAAGATGTTCTCTTTTCATATCTGAACATCTCTGGGTAAGAAAACACTATTATTAATATTCATGTGGAGCTGCGTGAAAGACTGAAGGAAATGAGAGAAAGAGGATGGAAATGAACCATGGTTTTCCAACCTCAAAGTCTCCTGAGCCTGAGAAAAAAGCAGAGGAGAGGGGGTCACAGCAGAGCAGCTGATTACAGGGGCTGGGATGGATCACTGTGTAGGCAGGAAATGATGAAGCCTGGCTGGATCCCAACAGGGAAACAACAGGAGAAAACTAATGCTGGTGCTGATGCTGGAAAGAGGGGCAAAAAGCAGCTGGAAAGAAAGAAACAGACCCTCCTCCTCACTAGGAAATTGCAGGCATATTTCATTTTAGCATTAGTTCCTGAAATATTGGTTATCATTACCATTAGTTTATAAGCAATTCAGAAGTCAATCATTCAGAAGAGAAGGATGGAAGTATATGATCCTCCAAAAGGAGAGTGAGTCTATCCAGGGAATTAGGAGTAGATGTGGAAACAAATAAGATCAACTACTTGTGTTTCAATGAATGAAGAAAATCACACAAGGAAGCTTAAAACACAGCATAACCAAAGAACCCAGAAAACAAACCCACATATTTTGAAAGAACCTCAGGATTTTCTGCATAAGTAGATAATTGATTTGTTTACTTTATATTTGTGTTAATCATTAAGAGAAAATTGAATTTCAATACTATATCCAGTGTCACCATATCCAGGCAAAACTGGATTAGATTACGGCAGAGCAGATGATACATACCGTTTTATACTTTACATGTGGAAACATCAGGAAGGGGTTCACTCTGGGGAACAGTGATGGTGAGCAGGCAGGTGAGTGGCTCTGGGATTTTTTTTTTAACCTCATCTTCAGTATGTTGAGAATAGCCTTTTAAAAATTGCTTTGGCTATATAAATAGTTCAGTCAAAACAATGGAACTAGTTTATGTTAAACTAGTTGACTTTCATTAGCTGTGAGGTTTCAAAGTGCTGCTGCCCCATAAGGGAATTTGAACTAATTGCTGATCAGTAGGTTTAGATATGCTAAAGCTGTTATTTAACCAATTGTTATCTTTTCTCCATAATAATACAGAAATTGAGGGTTTGTTTCTCCTTTCCAAATAAACTGATGTAAGAAAGCAAGGTAAGGATAGCTTCAGTGTAACATTAGATGATGAAAAAGTATGCATGCGTTTGGAGTAGGGTGAGAGTTTGGGGTAGGGAGAATAGCTATGATCCTCTTTCTTACTAGTGTAGTTGCTCACCTTCAAGCTTCTCCATTCTTTGACTTTGTACATGAAGACTGCAAACTTGAAGGGACAGTTAAGTAAGACTGATGAGAGAAGAATAATGCAATACTCTCTTTCAGTCGATTTCAGTAGAAGGGGAAATATGCATCAGATAGAGTCCTGATCTCCATTTTCCTGGAAGAAATATATTGGTATGGATTCTCCCCAAATTAAAATAATCTTGGATGAAAGGGAGAGTGACAGGGTTTGGGTAGGTGGCCCCTCTTCATTATTACTTGGAGAGGGGACAGTTTCTAATGCTGTGATATGAAAAAACAAAAACAAAACAAAACAACCCCCTCAAAAAAAACCAAAAAAAAACCCCAAAAGGACTCCCTAATCCAATATGTTAAATTAGCTTAAGATGAAATCCTGAAAGCAAGAATAAGAACACAGATTTGTTTAAAATGAATTTTCCAAATGCTATTTTGAAAATGAAAAAGTACCACTGTAAGCCTAAAACTCATTTTACATTTTACCGATTTTCAAGGCTCATTTAAATTCTCACCATTTCTTTAATAATGGATGGTTCCAAAGCTTTCACTCAAATTTTCCCTGGGACCAGAGAATAAATTGGCACCAGCATGCAGCCAATATTTTGAATTACATAAACTACATTGAAGATTGGTTCTGTTAATTTTTTCAAACCCATGTCAGGTAATGGAAAACAAACTTGCATCTTGGATTGCCTTCCAAAAATGAGATATAGAGTTAGTGATTCCAGTAATTTAGAACAGAGTGGTGTAATATTTTCCTTCTTGGTTATTATGGATCACTGTTGTGGTAGAATTGTGTATTTTAAAAATAATCCTATTGATAACAAAAAAAATTAGATTGCTTGTTTTTAGAGAGGATAACCATATACAAATACAAATTTGACTTCACACTTGACAATTACCTTTCAGATGTTAATGACTACCAGTGAACAACAACTAGTGTTAAAAAGGATGATGAATTTTATAAGCAGTTGGTTTCCCAATGTGTCAGTTTTCAGCTAGCCCAAAGAAATGTGTGCTCTCTCATAAGTTCCATTGTAAATCTGAGGACAGATTTAGAAATGCATAGCAACCTGAGGTGGAGAAAACTCAAAACATGGTGCTTTTTGATTAGAATTTCAGGCTGCACAACCACATTTCCAAAAGTCAGAAGTCTGTTGGGTACACAGTTACAAAATTTATTGTTTTCTGATTGTTATATAGCAAAAATGAAACACCTGACTTTCATGTTGTGTTTTATCCTGACCATAGAGGGTAAAGCAAGACTGAGATTGTGAGCAAATGATAATTCTAAAGTTGACATGCCATCAAAGTGGTATGGTGTTTCATTAAAGACTTAGTGTCTAGGGAAGCCACCAGAGTATAATCTATATAAAAGGAGAGACTTTGGTGCATGGCCTTATCCAAACCCTGGGACAGTGTCCAGCTCATAGTAGGCAGTGGATAAGTATTTGCAGTTAATAAAGGATAGAGTTCAATGTAACAGGCACTTTTTGTAGGCAGAGCTTAGTGAAGAATTATATGCTATATTAAGATACTTTTTAAATTATGCAATGAGTCTACTGAGTGAGTCAGAAATTTAAGTAAGATTTGTATGAAACATAAATGCAAATTTGCTAGCTGACTGATTGGGGAGGGAAGGCAGAACAATGGAAGATAGAGGGTCATAAGAATGTACTGCGCAGGTAGTTTTTATTTGGAAGCATGAAAAGCTGGTTGAAAATGGGTAGGGAGAGGGAAAAGAGAAGAGATAGAGGAGGCTGGGGAATTAGATAATGGTCAATTGATGAAGAAAACAAAAAGTGCCACCTTCTCATACTATTGTATCTATTCCCCAACCTTGTTTCCCTTCCCCACTTACATCTGTGTCCATAAATTCTTTGTTCCACCTGGTTACTATGTATGGATTGTTCATTCTCACATGCTGGGCATCCTTTCCATTTGTATTCTACATCTCATCTCCTCTCACCTACATAAGGAGAGTGCTTCAGATGTTTTCTCTTCTCTCCCACATAATAATTTGAATGTCTCCACTGGCTTGACCCATTCCCCAAAGTCTAAAAGCATGCATTTATATCTTACATCTTATTAACAAAATTCTCTTTTCACTAGGGATCTTCTTCCATCTATTGCCCCATTTCTATTCTCCACTTACAGCAAATGTTGAAAAGATAACTGTCTCTGAATTCTCTTCTTTAATTCTCACAAACCCATTTCTCTGTTTCAAAGCAATCATATCCAATGAAATCTTATCATTACTTCTACATTTTTAAACTCAAAAGTAAATCTCAGTACTTATCTGATTTGACCAATCAACAGCATAATACTGTCATTTTTTTTTTTTTTTTTTTGGTACTGGGGATTGAACTCAGGGGCACTCGACCACTGAGCCACATCCCCAGCCTATTTTGTGTTTTATGTAGAGACAGGGTCTCACTGAGTTGCTTAGCGCCTCGCCGTTGCATAATACTGTCATTTTTTAAAAAAAGAAATTTTAAAAACATCTCCTATCTCACCTGTAGTTCACATTTTGGTTTCTTCTGTTGACTTCTCATATATTTACTCTCTAAGTGCCTCAGAGTTCAGTCCTCAGACCTGTCTTCATTTATTCTGGTATAAATGAAGTATATACTTATTCTGGTGGCTCTATACCATTTCAGGGCCCCATCTTAAATTTATGATTTTAGTCCAGTCTTCTATTATGAATCCTGGACTTTACATATACTTGTATATTCTACTTCAACCTACCATCTCCATTTGCACATTCTTTTATATATTGTTGTTTGTTTTCTTTCAAGATGATGAGCTTCATGAGACAGATACTACATTGTTCCTTGCTATTCCCAGTATTTGAAACAGGCTGGCACAGAGTAAGCTCTCAACTTTTATAATTATTATTTTGGTGCAAATGAAATATATGCATACCTTATGACTAGTATGTATCCCAAAGAACTCATGTCCTTAAGGATGTTAATTTCAGTATTATTATGGAAGCAGGAAGTTGAAGGCCACTTGAGTGTTCACCTCTGGGATAATGGATGAGTAAAATGTTGTAAATGCCTATTATGGATATTATACAATAGCTAGAAGCCTCACCTAAGATGGTCATATAGTTATATGGGTAAGTCTTAAAAATAATTCTGAGTAGCAATAATGTAAACTTCGTAAATATGTATTCTACATATATACAATGATTCCATTTAAGTGAATGAAAAACACATGAACTATACATTTGCTAAGTATTCATCTAATCAGAAAGGAATATATTATATACATTACAATAGTGACTCATGGGGAGAAGGGGAAAAGGAAAGTTATATGTTAAAAATTTGGAGTTGAATGCATGACTAAATAAAGGGACAAGAGAGAAATTGTGCCTGGTCCAGTGGTGACAATGCTTTGAGCTGAGAAGGATGGTTATCTCCACTGTCCACAGGTGAAGCACACCAGGAGGAAAAAATGTTGGAGACACAAAAATAGGAGACTTTGAGTTTATAGGTGGTGGGTAGGGGAGTGTTATAATGAAAAAACATCCCACCCAGAAGGGACAGAACACTGTTTATTCCATCCTTGAGTCCCTGTACTAAAATTCAACATCTTCAATGGCGGAATTTAATGAGTCAAGGTTTGGTCATCTGCCACCTTCTCAACTGTGTGATGTTTTAAGAGGAAAACAAAAACTGGGGAAACAAGTATCAAGGGAAAGCAGGATAGGATTAATATTAATCTGTTTACACACTGAGAAGGATGGCTTCTCCAAGTAAAGCCAGAGAACTCCTAAGGAGGGGGAATGAAGCTATACAAAACCATTAGAGACCATATGACATCAAAAGTTCCTTGTAGATAACAATTGGCAATGACTCTAAATAGTCATTAAATGGAATCTTTCCTGGAATATTCAATATTATTCGCTCTTGGAAAAAAATTCATACTGAAAAAAAATCTAGTTTTCAACTATAAATTAAATTGAAAGTTGTCCTAAATAGTCCAAAGTTATGAAAATGATAATTTATATTCAGGCAATAGTGACTACGGCTATATAAATCAGTACATAATTGAAACCATTGTCAACAAAACCAAACTGAAACAAAACACAGGAAAAGACACACACGAGATCAGTCTCTCTCTGTTCCCAGTGCTGCTATGTGCATGCTCTCTCTCTCTCTACCCCTTCTCCATCCTTCTCTCACAGACACACAGATACACAGACATACACACACACACACACATGCACATACGATTCCTCTAGGTTAATAGAATAGATGAGTTTGTAATCATATAAAATCTACAAATGAATTACTTTTATATAGGAGGCATAAATCTTGTAGTACATAATTTCTTTCCTTGCACAGTAGGCATCATTATCTGAATTTTAATGGAGTGGTAAAACAATTCAAATTTAAAATCCAAATTTTTAATTTAGAATTTTGGTTTTGCTTCACTTCTCTTGTTTTCCTATTGTGAAACTTATGATTTTTATAATTTTATTTATTTATTTCTTGGCACTTTTCCCCAGGAAATTTGGGAAGAGGAAAGAGAAGAAAAGAGATAGAAATCAAATCTTTCAACTCCCATAAAATTTTTTCAGACAAGTGGAATCCAAGAATTTATTCTTCTTTTTTCCATATTTTTATTGGTCATTATAGTTGCATGTAATGGTGGGATTCGTTGTTACATGATGATACATGCCCACAATATAACAATATAATTTGGCCAATATCATTCCCCAGTATTTCTCCTTTCTCTTGCCCCCCACCCACTCACCTCTCTCCTCTGTGCTGATTTCCCTTTGATTTTCATGATATCTGTCCCTTTTCCTTTTTCCTCTCTATCTTCCACATATGAGAGAAAACATATAGCTCTTGACTTGCTGAGTTTAACTTATTTTGCTTAACATAATGGTCTCCAGTTCCATCTATTTTCTTACAAATGACCTAATTTTATTCTTTTTATGGCTAAATAAAACTCCATTGTGTGTGTGTGTATATATATAGACACCACATTTTCTTTATCCATTCATCCATTGACAAAAACCTATGCTGATTTCATAGTTTGGCTATTGTGAATTGTACGGCTATAAACATAGATATGCATGTATCACTATATTATGATGACTTTAATTCTTTAGTATAAGTGCCAAAGAGTGGTATAGCTGGGTCGTGTGATGGTTCCATTCCTAATCTTTTGAGGAACCTCTATACTGATTTCCATTGTGGTTGTACTAATTTACATTCCCACCAACAGTGTAAAAATGTTCCTTTTTTTCACATCCTCTTCAGCATTTATTATTGTTTGTATTTGTGGTGGTTGCCATTCTAACTGGAGTGAGATGAAATCTCAGTGTGGTTTTGATTTGCATTTCTCTGATTACTAATGATGTTGAACATTTTTAAATATGTCTGCTGGCCATTTGTATTTCTTCTTTAGAGAAGTGTCTGTTTAATTCATTTGCCCATTTATTAACTGGGTTATTTTGTTTTTTGGTGTTACATTTTTTGAGTTCTTTATATATTCTGAATATTAATACTCTGTCAGAAGAGTGGCTAGAAAAGATTTTCTCTTTTTCTATAGGTTCTCTTTTCATATCCTTGCTTCCTTTGCTGTGCAGAAACTTTTGATGGCATCCCATTTATTAACTCTTGGCATTAATCAATCTGTGAAAGAAATCAGGAAAACAATCTCATTCACCATATCCTCAAGACAAAACAAAAATAACTAGGGATAAATCTAACTACAGAAAGATATAAACAATGAAAACTTTAGAACATTGAAGAAAAAAATTTAAGAAGACACAAGATGGAAAAACCTCTCATGTTCATGGATAGACAGAATTAATACTGTTAAAATGACCATACTACCAAAAGCAATATACAGATTCAATGCAATCCCCACCAAAATATCAATCACATTCTTCACAGAACTAGAAAATTAGTGCTAAATTTCATTTAGCACACTACAGTAAAGCAGCCACTTCAATGTTTATAGCAGCACAATTCACAATTGCAAAACTGTGGAAGCAACCCAGATGTCCTTCAATAGATGAATGGATAAAGAAACTGTGGTACATATACACAATGGAATATTATTCAGCAATAAGAGAGAATAAAATTAT
>CM053408.1:41787238-41807886 GCA_028644305.1 Xerus rutilus
GGGAATGGGTATAGTAAAGATGGTTGATAAAAATATATATAAAAATATATATATATATATATATATATATACTGTTCATTGAAAGTGCATATAAAGATGTTTAATATGAAGAATGTAATCTGCTTATAATTTGTGCAAAGTTAGAAAAATTATGATTGTAACAATTTTTTTCTATTTGCCTCAACAAATGTTTTCAGTGAAAAAAAAAAAGCAACTTTTACTTGATTATTCTAGGAAATAAATCTTTTCATTCATTTTCAAAAAAAAAAAAAAAAAAGAATAAAAGACCAAGAAAATCCAAATAAGTTCTAAACCAAAAAAAACAAAAAAGAGGAAATAAAAATAGGAATGCTAGAGGCATCATAATACCTGGCTTCAAATTAATACTACAGAGTTATAGATTCAAAATTGCATGGTACTGGCATTAAAACAGACACATAGACCAATGGTACAGAAGAGAAGACACAGAGACAGACCAACATAGAAACATCCATCTGATGCTTAACCAACGTACCAAAAACATGCACTGGAGAAAAAACAATCTTTTAATAAATGACTCTGGGAAAAGTGGTTATCCAGATGTAGAAGAATGAAACTACAGCCTCATTTCTAAGCCTTCATAAAACACAACTCAAAATGAATCAAAGACTTAGGAATTATACCAGAAACTATTCAACTCCTAGAAGAAATTAGAGGGTCAACACTCCAGCATGCAGGTACAGGCAACAAATTTCTCAATAGGACCCATAAAGCTCAGGAAATAAAGCCAAGAATTCATTATTTTATTTATTTATTCAATATATTACCAGTACATTATTTCAATACATCATCAATACATTATTTCTACTCTGTGCGAAGCACTGAATTACACCTACTAGATTATAGAAAGATAGGTTGACAAATATTCTTTCTAGATTTATATATGTGTTTGTATTCACTAATATAGATAATTAACAATGTATGCATTCTAATTCAATTCTGTTTATTCAGTTGGAAAAAAATCCACAATATCCTTTCAGTCTGGATATGGACATTTCAAAGACTTTTACCCTTCTGATTTCCATTCTTCAGGTTACTAAAATAAGAATTTTTAAAATAAGAATTATTTTCCAAGTCCTATTCCTAATCAAAATGTGTCACTATTCTCTGCAGTCACTTTGGCAAAGCGAATCAAAGAAACATCAGCAATTCCAGGCTTTAGCCTGAACACATTGTCTGAATCTTCCAGCTGATTGTCAGAGAGGAATGCATATTGTCTGCCCACCCAGCACTGGGATGCCACTCAATGACAGCATGTTGCCCTTGGACTTGGAAATCAAGGGACCTCAAACTCCAGCAGAGTACAACTGAGAAGACTCTCAGATGAGATCAAATCACCTCTTGGCCCTCCATCTCCTTTATTTACTTGTCTCCAACATAGTCCATTACTTTGTATGAAATCACTGATTTCTCACACCCAGTGTCCGTTCCTGGGGTGATCTGTCTCTGCCAAGTTAAGATAAAATGTCTTCAGAGGCAGTCATTTTGCACTTTTCCATTTTAGATAATGGTAATGTGTGTTTTATGATTTTTCTTGGTGGCAAGGTTAATATCATGCAGCTTTCTGTATTTTTTAATTTATTGATTGGTTTGTTTGTTCTGAACTCAGGAAAGGCACAATTCCATCTGGCCTTAGGTACTATATTCACCCTTTCATCCTTCCAACCTGGAAATCTGTGTGTCTCGTTGAATATAGAGCTGGGCTGGATAGGTTTCTCTTTTTAAAAATAGATGCATTCTGGGCATAGATTACTATGGGAACATTTTTTGACATTTCACATTCCTCCCCAGTGGGCACCATAAAGTCATGGCCATGAAGACTCGCCAGGAACAGCTAATGAGTATCCACATTCCAGCCCAGCAGTACTGTTCTTAGCATTATTTGGCTTGATCATTATGTTTCTCTCACTGGTTGAAATAAAGTGTCCTGAAGCTATTCTAAGCATACTCTATTTTCACAATGCCCTCCATGGCCTTAGGTGAAAGGCAGCAGTGAGAGAAACAATTATTAGTTTGTTCCTTTCATTAATGAGCTCAGAGACTTTGAATTTCCTTTAGAAATTATTTGTGCAATGTTATTATTCAGAAATTCCCCCTCAATTGTTTAAAGAATACAGTCAATGCTTAGCCATCCAATGACATTATGATACTAAAAAAATAAGCCTCAATTTAAAATCTGAGCTCTATAAATCAAATGGAAGTATCAATCATTTAGGTCAGTAAAAGCTATATTAAGGTTTATCCTTAAGTTGATTTTCTTAAGATAATATAGTTTTTAGTTATCAAAGCGGTGTAGCAATATTGAAGAAGTTTTAGGATATCTCATTATCTCTCTCCATCCACCCATCCGTATCTAATTTGCTGATTTCTTGTATTTTCCACACACACACATTTTTGTAGAATTATATGAAATATTTTATAACTGACTGTAATAATTTAGCAATTTTCTATCAGCATTATGTCTAGAATATCTTCTTCACTACCATTTGTTCCTCATTTTTACCTCATCTAACATCATATGCCTGAATACATTAAAAGATAAATATTTAGGCATTGCCTGTTTCCTGTAGAGTATGATCCATACAGATCCATGAAATTTTTTTTTCAGGTTTATTGGTACAGCACAGGTGGGGGACATTTACTGATATGAAAATGTCAGAATAGCTGGGCGCGGTGGCGCAAGCCTGTAATCCCAGCACTTAGGGAGGCTGAGACAAGAGAATCGAGAGTTCAAAGCCAACCTCAGCAACGGCGAGGCGAAAAGCAACTCAGTGAGATCGTGACTTTACATAAAACACAAAATAGGGCTGGGGATGTGGCTCAGTGGTTGAGTGCCCCTGAGTTCAATCTCCAGTACCAAAAAAAGAAAAGAAAAGAAAATGTCGGAATACAGTTTTTTTTTTATTGTTTTAACAAATAAAAGTTTATAGTCAGAGCAAGTCTCCCTTCGAGGTTGTGTTCTCTTCTAACACACTGAGGAACTGGAAGAAACTTCAAGGGAAATAGAAAGGAAACTGCTCACAGAAAGTGGCAGATCCAGCAGCTCTTCTTGGAAGCAGAAATTCTGGGATGCCCAGGAGGGTGGCCTAGTTCCAATGAAACTCAGCCAGAAGTTTCAGAATTTTTTTCCCCCTCACTTTATCATGAAAGCTTTATCCCACTAAACAAATTTCTGACTCTTCCTTAACTCTGGATTTCCAAAATATTGGTGTGCCTAGTGAACTGAATGATGAAAACCTATTTCTTCTTTTAGTTGTTGTACAATTTTCCACACTTCTGTCTTCTTATATTTAGAAGAACATTCTGACCAAAGACTTCTCATTTCAGTCTGCTTCTGTGGACTTAGCAGTGATATGCATTCTTTTTTCTTCTTCTTCTTCTTTTTTCCCTCTCTGGAGTGAATTAATGACTTGAGATCTGATATTAGTTTTTCGCGTTTGTTCATTGTGCTTAGTTTCTGAGCTTTGAAACAAGTGGTAGGTGTAGCTTTTTTGTAGTCTATATTGTCCTTGAAGAGTCATAACTCAGCACTGAGTGCATCCTTTAATTATCAAAAAGACATTAGTGTAATTTGCTCCTAGTAGATGTCCGGACACTGAGAAAGAATAAGGAAAGACTGGTGGCTACTCCTCTGAATAAATGTGCTCAGGTCTCCTGTAAATAAAACTTTCCTTGTCCTTCTGTTCTGTTCTCTCTCATACCATGCAGGCTCTATACCATGACAACCCATTCATTTTCTAATTCCTTAAAATATAGCACATATCCTTTGGGCTAAATTGATTATATCAGTTATTCGTATCAACCTCACTAAAATCACCTCGGTCCCCCGTCTCTAGTTGCCTATATTTTCATCTGATTAGTGATAATTTCAATTATAATTTTTCTAATTCCAAAACCATCTTTTCCCCAAATTGACCTGTTTTTAAGATTTATTTCCTTTATTGTAACATACCTGGCTGTTTCAAGATTTTCTTACCCCAAGCCTCTTCCATATTCATTCTTATTATGTAGACGATTTATTAACATAAAATACAAGAATGGTAACCAAAACAAAATAGAAATTCAATATAATACTTCCATTCTTGTTTTTCAATTTTGTTCTTTGGTAGATTGGGGACTTCCTGTGGGCAAAGACTTAGGTCCACTTACTTTTTTACACAATAAATAGTTGTTGGAAATAAGTAGTTGTTGAAAGTTCATCACCTTTGTGTTTTCATCTTTTAATATATACTGGTTAATGCACATTAAAATAATCCTATAGTCTTCAGATTAACTTAGCAGAGGTTCTTATCATTTGTAATAATAAAGAGGTTTTCAATGTACTTTCTACTAAGGAAAACAAGTACCTACATGCTTCTCTCCTAGCTCATCTGTCTCCATGACATGTACTGTTTTTGCATTTACTTTTTGGGTATTCTTGTACCTGCAGGGTCCTCTGGTCCCCCGTTGTGGTCTCTCTGTGGTTGTCCGTTTAAAAGTTACTGCCTGGGGCTGGGATTGTAGCTCAGTGGTAGAGCGCTTGCCTCGCATGTGTGAGGCCCTGGGTTCGATCCTTGGCACCACATACAAAGCAATAAAATAAAGACATTGTGTCTATCTATACCTAAAAAAAATTTTTAAAAAAGTTACTGCCCATTGTTTTTTGTAGATAATATTTCATTAATATTTGTGTAAGCATATTAAAGGATGGTGATAGAAAAGAAATAAGAAAAATATAGAGAAGAAAAATAGTGGACAGAAAGGAATGGGAGGGTGAAGTAGTGGATATGAGATGAGAAGGGGTAAGAGATGACAGGAGCAGAGGGTATCACAAAGCAGGTATAATTCTCTAGGACCAGAAAGGTTCAGGATTTAGGCTAAGATTTGGACAGGGCTTTCAACTAAGTAGGGGACCATGGCACAAAGCAAGGTAATGACAGCCTTCATGGATTGGCTTATTCTTCCTGGACTGATGTGAATCCTGAGAGAATAATTCTTAGTGATGTTATTATTTATTAGTTTTCATTTTGGGATCATCAGATCCATGGTCTATCAGTGAAGAAGTACTAGGAAATATGGAAAAAATATCAAGTCTGGGATGATACCAGAACATTGACTCATGTTAAGATGTGGGCATTTGGAAAGGAAAACAGAGGTGTCTATTTCCAAGAAGATTAGTAGTGCCTGAATTCTGTCATTTCAGGTCTAATCAGAGTTAGGTAGAAGTTTGAAATGTAATAACCATGGGCCTAGTTTTATATCCTTACAGTAATGATAGTAATTATTAATGCTTTTTGGGTATTTTACAAGCCAGAAGCTAAACTAAATGTCTCACATGGATTCTTTCATTGAAGTCTCCCAATAATTCCAGAAGGTAATAACGATTATTTTTTCTCATTGTGTAAATAGAAAAGCAGGGATTAAAGAGGTAAGATAGCTTGCCCAAGGTCACAGAGCCAGGAAGTTTTATGGCTGGGATTTTAACCCAATTACCTGGTGTCAGATCCAGATTTTAACCACAACTTTAATCTGAAGAGCAGACCTTAGACAAGTCAGTTTAGCAGAGGTTGATAGTGGTACTTGGAAGACAGATATACCTGGCCCAAATACCCCCCAGCCGGGGAGAGATTAGTCATATATTTGATTTCTTCTTCTCAAATTTTGAACAGCTGTGAAGTATTTAGAATACTGAGTCCAGTATCAGTATATATAAATAACCCTAACTTGATCCCCTTTGATTTTATTTTTGGATGCCATAGCTTTGTTCTTTCTTTATTTCAGCTAAGCCTCTACTGCATGTTCCCTCAGCAGCAGAATGATCCATTTCAGGAGCATATTTTATGTGATGCTGACACCAGCTGCTCCATGGAGACCATCAGGCTCCTGCCAGAGTGTAATTGGCACCCAGGAGCAGGCAGGCTCCAAAGCACCTAAAAGCAAATGTGTTTCACAATAAGTCTTTATCTCAGCATGAAAAAAAGCAATAAATTGTGATGAGTCTGAACAGCTATTCTCCAAACACACACACAAATTTATTATGCTAAGGTATAGGTTATTGCCAAAAAGGAAGACTACAGGATTGCCTCTTTAATAGCCTCCACGTAATCTGGTTCTTTATGTTGACTATTTAAAGTTCTTTAATATCCAGTGCTGGGTGATTTAAGATATTCAGTCAACATTCATTCACTCACAGCCGTTTCTGAATACTGATTAGATGTCAGGAAATATCTTAAGAACACAAGCAGTAAACAAAGGCAAATTTCTACTTTCATGGAGTTTACGTTATGGATAAAAATATGCTTGAAAGAAGTGGAGAAGATAGGGGGAAAACAGGTCCATCATTTACCTTTTTTAAGGTTCTAAAAATTCTCCTGTTAGGAAATTTTATTTTTATGTCAATTGATCAAGAAGAAAATACGTGACAATAATTTCTATGGATCTAGAATGCTTCCTTTATATTTATCCAACATAATTGCAAGTCTGTGTATCAAAAACCATGACAAAAATATGTGTGAGACATATTATTGATTTTGTCTAAAGTCCTGATTTCTACATATTGATATATCACTAGTTGTAATTTAACAGCTTGCCATGGGTCCAACATCCAAAAGTTGGATGACTAAACTAAATGATCTCTAAAGTTTCTTTCATTCCATTAAGGATGGTATACTGTCTTGTGGGAACTTGCAGATGCTCCCTGATAGGACATATTTCTAAAAACCCAGAAAATCTCTTACTTGGCATATCTTTTCTATATCAGAATAGTTTTTGGAAAATTTAGTATATTTCTTTTAATTGAGAAATTATCAGGGTGTGATATTGTACCTAAAGTTTACCTTACGTTGTTCTAAGTTAGACAGTTCTTTCCAAAATAGTCTCATAAAACAGGCCATTAATTCTTTCATTCTCATTTAAACATAATATAATTGGATCACTTTTATTTTGAAATTAGACGTCACCATGCCTACAGAAAGCATTACTTCTGTTCAATACATTCTCATTTAAACTTTACTTTAAAATACTTTTAAAAAGCAGGAAAAATATTGAACTTCCTTACATTATTTTTATTGTAGTTGTGAAAATTTTGAGGAAAATCACACTAGTGTTCAGAAAATTTGTTTTAAAAAAATCACAATAAAGGCAGGTATCATCTGGCTTTTCATATCATGTCTGACAAATCATTAGGCCCTCCCTAAATTTATCCAGATCGATAATTTCTGTGGTGTTTCATTATGGTGACTGAGCTTCCAATCCCATTCTCAACAAAGTCATAATTCAATGGCTCTCACTAGTTTTAATCTCATGCAGCAGAAAAAGATTAGCATGATATTGTGAATTTATTGGATGTAGACAAGTTTTCACTTAAAATATTTTCATCTTTCAGAGAATTCACTTTTATAGGAGAGATCTGAGATGGAGACTAGGATTATTTGGAATGAAAGATGTTTCCATAAAACTTACCATTTTGGCCTTTTAAATGTACTTGAGGTAGTTCGCAATCAGATATTTTGATCTAATTTGATTATGTTCATAAACCCTAATTATCCTAGTGATCACTGGTTTCAATTCCTTGTTTGGCAATGAGAGCAAAGAAAGGAAGAGAGTGTGGAGACAGTCCTTTACTATCAGTAACTGAATCTGAAAACATCAGGTCCCACAAGAAGAAAGGGCAAATCCAGGATCACCCATTGACTATTTTCACTGGGTACAGAGTTCTGTTTTAGGTGATACAAATGAACTGAAAAATAAGTACATTTTCTTAAGAAGTTTCTATCATATTGTATTTATATGATAGCTGAAATAACAAAAAATAAAAATGTCAAATACTAATTAGTATATCTCTAGATCCATTTTTGACTATTATCAAGAACAAAATACTTGCTGGAAGCTAAAGGAAATGATCAAAAAGGGAAAGTGAATCTATTAATTCTTATGTCAGTGAAACAAAGTAAGCTACAGTAAAGCAAATATAAATAAAATATTATAGGGAATTAAAGAGTAAATCCAAATTACCTACCAATTAATGGCAGAGAAGGTGTAGACATATCCGTAATGGCAATAGAAACAAAAACATAGCAGATGGAATATGTTTAAAAACAGCTACAATAAAGTATTCTTAACAGTTTCTGTGCTGAGTAAAGCTACCATTTTAAAAAAGGAGACAAAAAATTAAAGAATATATTATCCTCAGAATCTTGCTTAAAGAACATACATACTTTGTATTTTCAATGCCTGCTCCACCAAACTGGAATCTAAGCTTAAGAGAAAGGATTGAAGTAAGTTTCATTAGTAAATAAAGGCACTAAAAGATGTATGGGTAATTCTTTTCTTTTCTTTTCTTAACTTTGGGTAAATCTAAATAAGCATCGACAGTATGTACCGTAATGCCGTGATGGTGGTATCATGATGTCATAATAATAATGCATAATTATGGTGCTCAAAATCAATGTCACAGCTAAGTACCAGACAACAATAAAATGTGTAGAAAGAAAGTAAAATCATTTGAAGATGTTTTTATTAATTAGGAAGGAAAAATACTTTGGGGATACAGTCAGCAAAATCCATATTCTTTAACTGTAGGTGAGATCGCTAAATGCAACGCTGCCTGGGTCCATCACTTGCTAGCTGTAACATTGGACAATTTGTTTGGCCTCTTTGTTCCTCAGTTTCTGCACATGGAGAATGAAGCTGATGAAATGACTACCTAACTTCGAGTGTTGTTATGATGACTTTAATGTTTACCAGGGATTTAAACCAGTGTCCGACATTGAGAGTATTATTATATTTTATTAATTTAAATATGTATTTTACATGCATGAAATATTTCCTGCATGTAAATAGACAAATAGAGGTCCCATTAGGATGTGTTATCCTGGACCTCACAGCCATTGTAGATTCTTGAATCAAGTGTGATATAATGGCACTCGGGAGCATTAGAAAAAAAAATACCTTATCTTTCTCAATTTTAATACTAGAGGCAATTAGATATTTTACTTTTTACTCTCAGATTTTAGAGTTGTGTACTTGTCATTTAGACAATGATACTAGAACTATAAAAAATAAATTTGATACAAATGTTATGATAAGACCTTAAAGTGGTTTTTGTATTTTTCAATTCAAGGTAGTACATAGAGAGAAGTGTTAAAAGGCAAAGTAACACGCATCAAACAGATTTTATGTGTGTGTGTGACACACACACTTTTTTTTAAAACACCTTTTCCTAAATCTATTTTATATTCTATAAAAACAATATCTATTACAGGACAGCATCACAATGAGTTGACTTATGTTGACATCATTCTGTATCCAACTTCTTTAGAACGAATTGCCATGTTTTTCTCCTCCAACAATCTTACATTCATTGCAGTTATTGGTCTTGGAAATAGGCTCACTCCCAGTGAATGGATCACATGATACTATAGATAAATTTTTATTTTTATTTTTTGTATTTTATACTGTATTCCATCAGAAAATTGAGACAAAAGACAAAAGGAGGTACAGATGACCAGCTGTCCTTAGCTAGAGGTTATTTCAGTTAGGGAGCTCACTTTAGAAATAAAGTTCTCTTGATTGGACCTAAACCAAGGACATTTCTCATCTAACACCATGGAAAAATTACACATGCTCATCCTGCTTTTATTTCTCTCCTGTCTGTCCTTTTCTGTGAGCAGGCTGTGATTCTGCTCTCTGTTGCTGGGTGCTGGTAATGTTTGCCCTCTGAAGTAACTCTTAACAATGTAACAGCATTCAATTTACTGGATTCAGCTGTGGTTATTTCAATACTGTCTTCCAGGGCAGTCTCTAAAACTGCCTGCCAATTCCATCCTGAAGACGGATTCCCCGTGGATCGCTCATCCGAGTTCTCTTCAGTGTGCCCTTGGCACAGCTGTGCAGCCCTGGCTCTGGTTCTGAAGGGTGCTTCATGCTGAATAAAATAATTCCACTGGGCTCTTTGATCTGATCCCATTTGGTCAGCTGGGAAAGTGAGCTTGCTCTCTGCACTCCTCTGCAGCTCCAGGTTGGCTGCTGGCCCTCTGATGTGGTCTCTTCTTCTCATGCCACGGGGTTCTAGCTCTCCCCAGCTGCTGGCACTGGCACAGTCGCTGATCTCGCTTGGGCCTCACCACGTTGGCTTTTGTTTCTCTGCAGTGTTGATCAGTTTTCCCCTCACTGCCTGTGAACTCCCGCATCCCCCAGCAAGCCTGAGTTGTAAACACATTTCAACTGCTGCCCCCGTAAGAGGTACCAATTCCATTGAGATGAAACAGCGGGAATAAATTCCCAGATTGAAAGCTGAAGCCAAGGTTTACTCATCTCTGAGACACATTAGCAGAAGAAAAGGACACACCCTCCAAGGTTTGGATTCTGACTTGGAAGTCTGAAGGGGGTGAGGAGATTCATTTTAGTATGTGTGCTTAGAGTCAGTATGAGCTTTCATCTTTCGTTTGGAAGGAATTGCTTGGAATTGCTGATGAAGAGTCGCTGAAAGCCCCCCATAAACAAGTGGAAGTTAAATCCCATTGCTACAAGTCGACTAAAACAGAAAAAAGAAATTAGTAAAGCACCAGAGTATGAAAATTCTTTCCCCAATCCTCTCCTTATAAAGCAATGCCTCTTATTTCTCACCTCAGTAGGAGATCTTGTAGTGCAAATTCATTTGTCAGAGACTGATACACTCTATCTACTGCAGCATGGGACCACAAATGACATATGGTGTTCTGACAGTATTAAAATAGCTAGTAAACCAAAGGCATCCATGTCCTGGGTTTACCAGCAAGCAGAATGTCTGAGGGATTGGAGATAAAGAAATGCCAAGGAATGAACTTGGAAATGATGGTCTCAAAAGAGGAAGAATCTTCTCATCCTGCTTGTTTTCTGACTTTTCTCACTGGAACTGACTATTCTCATTAAAGAGGGGTGGAGGGAAATACATATATATGGAGAAAAAATATGTATGTATTCTTCATGAACCTGAGTAAACAATCATGAGGAACTGACAGTAATTAGCTTTTTGAAATCAGTAGGGGCAGGCTGGGAGGGAATGCTAATGGGAAATAAAATTTTATTTTCTTAAAAAAAATACAAATGCTACTAAAACCTATTTTATTCAAAGAAGGAACTAAAAATTGTAGAATTGCTAAAAAACAATAATGAAAACAAGCAAACAGAATATGTGGGAATATAATTCAGTTATCAAAGAAAAACTTATAGCATTCAATATGTCAGTAAAAATGAAAAAATGATCTAAGTACTCAAAAATCTAGAAAAACAACAATGAAACAAATCAAAAGAAAGGACAAAAAAGAATTACAAAAATAAAAACAGAAATCAGTGAAACAAAAATGATCCTAAAATCATTTCAAGCAATTCCTTTAATAAAAACATTGAGAAACTATGACATAAGAAATTTATAAGAAATGTTCAAAACTTAGGTGAGAGAATGTGCACAAAAGTTCTGAGAGGCCCCAGAATAGAATTGAATGAATAGAAAGACATACTTCATTCTTGGATAGAACACTCAATATCCTAAAACGTTAGATGGAGCTGGGTACCACATGCCTGTAATCTTGGTGACTCTGGAGGCTGAAGCAGGCTAACCAACTTAGTGAGACTCCATCTCAAAAAAATAAAAAATGTTGGGGATATGGCTTAGTGGTAAAGTGCCTTTGGGTTCAATCCCTGTTACCAAACAAAATGAAACAAAACAAAAACAAAAAATATTATATAGACTTTAATTGTTAAGTTTAATGTACCTAACTTCAATAAAAAACAAAGATAAGAAGGAAGAAAAATGAAGGCAAAATATACACAATTAAAAACCAAAAGAAGAAAAGCAACCAGAAAACCAAGCAATTTAAAAAGATTTACTTTGCCCTATTCTATGCAAATAAATTTGAAAACTTGATAAAAAATGGATGAAATATTCTACTTATCATAAGCGATTCTGACAAAACTATAACCTGAACAGCATCCATGAAAGAAATAAAAAGGTAATTAAACTCTCCCATAAAAAGACACCAGATTTAGTTGATTTCATAGGAAAATCCTATCAAACCTGGAATCTTCATTTAAAGTATTCCATGGCATGTAGATAAAGAACTCTTCCAATTTTATTTTCTGAATCTACTATAACTTTGATCACAAAAACTGACAGTGCATCAAGGAAAGTAGACTGTCTAATGAATATCAATGTAAAAGAATTAAAATAATGACAAAGAGAATCGCATAGAACATTTTTAAAATGCTGCATGATTATATAAAATAATGCTAGGATTAATTAGAGGAATGCAACAGTGGTTGATGTTCAACATTATTAATTCCATGAAATTGATATGACATATTTACAGGACGAGACAGAAAAATTAAAGGCCTACTTCCAAATATGCAAAGAAGGTAAGTTGTAACACTTAACATCCATTCATATAAGCATAAAAACCCAGCAATTAATGGATGCTTGCTTAACATGATCTCTTTATCTAGGAATCTAGCATCTTAAACAGAGAATGTTTTTTCTCTGAAGTTAAAAGCCAGGTAAGATTATTCATTTTCTCACTACTGTTTAGCATAATGTTATATATAATTGCCAATGAAAATACCTCAAGAGAAAATACTTATAGGCATAAGAATTGGAAAGAAAAATATAAAACTATACCTATGTTGAAATTATATAATTATATATAGGCAAATCCAAAAAGAAACAATGGAAAACTACCACAATCAGCAAAGAATGTAGTATGAGAGGTTATTAAATTAGTATACAAAAAATAGCAGGCCTACTATACAAAAATACACACAAAATTGCACTTTAAAATGGAAATCTCATCATATCAAAATAGAAAGTAAATTCATTTGTATAAATGCTATAAGACATGTTCAAAACATAGATGAGAAAAACTATACAAAGTTCCCAAGAGACACAAAAATTGAAGGAATAGAACTGAAGGAATAGAAAGACATACTCCAATCTTGGATAGAAGACTCAATATCATAAAAATGTTAGACCTTAATTACTTATATTAAGTTTAATGTAACTCAAATAAAAAACTCAGATTTTTTTCTGTAACTAGATGAGTTGATAAAATTTGTTTGGAAGAAAAATAAGTAAAAGTAAATATTAAAATACTAATAAAGAAGAGGAAAGTGTGTATGTGTATAATAGAAGAACAGATTTTAGACAAACCTGAAATTACAATAAACTATAAAGGCTTTGTAATTAAGGTAGTTTGTTAATAGTACACAAATAGATCGATTGATCAATGGAATAAAATGAAAAGATCAGCAATTGACCCAGTTGTATATGGATATTTAGTATACCATAAAGACCACTCACATCTTAACTGATGGGAAGAAGTAAAAGTTTTAATAAGTAGTTTTGGAGATAGCCATGTAGAAAAAAATAACATTACTTCCTTTCTTACTTAACTTTACATAAAGCTAAAATTTAAAAAAATTGCAGATTAAATATAAAAACACAAAACCACACAAGTACTGAAATAAAACCAGAGTGAATTCCTCTATGTTCTGGGAATGGAAAAACTTTCCTAACTCTGATTAAAAGTCCAGAAGCAATAAAGAAAAATTTGAAAAATTTGAATGCATTAAATTTTGTTTGCATGGGAAATTGTACTTTTACTAAGCATATATATTTGTATTTGGGAAATATATTTGTAATTTGTATTAGAAGCAAAGGGTTAGTATTTCTGTTATATAAAGAACATCTGGAAATAGAGAAGACACTATAGAAAAATAAGTTAAAATATAAACATTTAAAAGAAAATAATATGCAGAATTTCTTCTAGTCTAGAGGTTTAGAGACAGTTCCTCTATGGAAGAAATCAGGAGATCTCAGGAGCATGAATCAAAATATGGTAGGGTGAAGCATTTCAAGTTAAGGCCCTGAAGTGGGAGGAGGGATCCCAGGAAAGTCAAGGAGGCCTGAGAGTCAACCAGCAGAAAGAAGAGTGGTTGGAGAGGTAAGAGAAAAGTGAGCAGAGACCAGATCTTGGAGGGCACTGTGGGATTTTCTTCCTGTGCTTGAGATTCTGTAAGTGGAAATTCTGACTGGACAAGTGATATCCTCAGCAGCTGGTTTTAATTATGAACAAATTCAAGCTTATAAAAATGTCTGCTCCTAATATTCACTTTTATGTTGCTGATATCATAATTCCTCCATTTTTCTAGTTTACTTCCTAAAATTTATACTCACAAGTTGAATAAATATTAGGTAAATATTCCTATATTTTGCAAATAGTAGTATCCTAAGGTCTAGGAAAAGGCCCTGGACTCCTGCTCCAGCCTTCTTTCGGCCATATTCCCTCCCAGAGGAAAAGAGCTGTGAGGGCAAGGGTTGATGCCAACCCAGAACCTCTACTCATGCTCCCTTCTGGATTATTCTCTGAGTACCTGGAAGCCCAGGCTTCCCTGTCCAAACAGCTGGAGATTGCTATTTGGGACTGTTGGGGATTTGTCCTTCTGGAGACTAGAGGAGGCCAAGAGGTTAGGGGTATAGTGGCAGGAGGGCAATGGTGAACCAAGTCTAAATGTACAGCCTGGGATGACCACACAGAGGAATATGAGCACCCTTCACTATGAGACAGAGCTGGGGCAGAGGGGCTGGGGTGAGAGGCTGTAGAGAGGATGCTAGAATTAGGACTATGTGTGTATATGCATGTGTGTGTGTGCACGTGTGTGCACATGCTATGTGTTGGTGGTGCTGATGGGGTTCTCCCTATTCAGCCATTCGCAGATACTGAATTCTAAGGATTTTAAGCAGTCTAAATTTGAACTTGTCCTTCTAGATTGTTGTGAAGTATATTTGCCAAATAAGAAAGATATATTTTTCATTTTACTTAATCATCCATTACATTTTAAAGCATGTAGACATATGAGAGTTTCTCTCAATTTGTACTTGAATTCAGTGTGAGAATGAGGGCAGTTTTTATAATTACATTAGAAGTGCTCAGCTTTCACTGCAAAAGTAAAAACAGGTATTTTACATATGCATCCTTATTTTAGTTTTCATCTACTACTATAACATAAAATTTTCCAATAAAACTATTATGTTTGGATATGAGGTGTCCCCCAAAAGCTCCTGTATCAATGCCGGAATATTTAGAAGTGGAATGATTAGATTATAAGATGTGGAACCTAATTAGTCCATCCTACTTTGAATGTACTAATGTGTGGTAACTGTGGTTAGGAAAGGTATGACGGGAGGAAGTAGGTCACTGGGGGCATGTCCTTAAAGGATCAATCTTCCCTAAAGCCCCTCCCTCTCTGTCTCTGCTTCCTGTTCCCATGGGGTAAGCAGCTTTCTTCCACCATGCCCTTCTTCCAGGATGCCTCATCTCCCTTCAGACCCAGAGCACTGGAGTCAACCATCATAGACTGAGACCTTTAAACCCAGGAGCCCCAAATAAACTTTTTCTCCTCTAAATTGTATCTTTCATGTATTTTAGTCACAAAGACACAAAGTTGACCAACACAGAAATTGGTACCAAGAAATGGGATCATTGCTATGACTATGTGTTTTAGAGTCCTTTGGAAATGGTTTGTGGAAAGAGTTTGGGAAAGATTGGAAATTCAGTCTGGAGACGTCTTAGAATTTTGTAAGCAGAGTTTAATGGACAGTTCTAATGCTACCCAGGATGCTGATAGGAACGCAGGCAGTAAAGACTGTGTTCACGAAGTTTTAGAGAGAAATAAGGACTCAATTGGGAACTGGGATAGAGAACACACATGATACATTCTAGCAAAGAACTAGTCTACGTTTTGCCCTTGTTCTAAGACTTTCTGTGATGCTGAACTTAAATGTGATGAACTAATTAATCTGATAGAGGAAATTTCAAGGCATCATAGCTTTCAGTCAGTCATGGAGATTGCTATCAGCTTTTGGTCAGGTTTACCGTAAGAACCAGGAGCAGAAAGCAGAATGGAAGGATTTTAAAAACTTGTAGTTTGGCCAGAAAAGTACATGTAAAACTAGGGCCAGGGAACATGTGGTCTTTGAAGAGATTATACACTAAAGAGATGTTGAATACTTTGCCAAGAGATGATAGGAAAGATGCCTAAGGGCATTTTAGGAATCAGCAAGACCACATCCATCATAGGCTCAAGGGTATAAAAGTGAAGGCTCCTTTAAGAGACAATGGAGGCACCCTGCTCACACAGGGGGTCCTAGGAAGTTGTTTCACTGTGCTCAGCGGCTCAGGTACTCAAGGGCTGCTGCTTAATTTGTCAGCCAACTTTGGCTCTGTACACACAGTGCTGGTTCTGCAGAAATGCAGGATGCTGGAGTTAGGGAATCATGGAGGCTTCCACCATGATTTCAAAGGAAGGCCGGGAGGCCAGGAAAAATGTAGCAGGGTTGGAATCCCTGTGGGCTGCCCCTGAAAGGGCAATGTGTGAAGCTGTAAAGGTTGAGACAAAGCTAAAATAGAGACCCCACGAGTGTAGACAGCCCATGTGGATGCAGGCTGCAGGGAGAGACAGGCTAAGGGAGAGGTGATGAACACTGCAACTGGCAAGGTTAAAGGGGTGGGATTTTCCAAGCCCTTTGGAGATCACATCTCACCACCAGCTGCCTCGGATGCTGGACATGGAATTATAAGACCTAATGCTCACTTAGCTGGGTTTTAGTCTTAGTTTGGTCCCATCCCTTCTTTCTTTCTGTGCCCCTCTGTGCCATCGTATATTCAATAATATTATACACACACACACATATACACACACACATATATGTGTCTATCTTTTTCACCCTGTCATATTTTTTTTGTGAACATTTAGTTCTAGTTCATTGTTTGCTTCCTGATTTTGATCAGTTTGGCACATAAAATTTCTGAGTTTCATGTAGTACAATTATTTGCCTTTTCTAATGAAAATTTCCATTGTTTTTAAACACAGTGATCCTTTCCTATGCAGAAATCAAGTTACATTCAACAATATTTTGTTTTCACTGTGTATGATATTTGGAATTAACTCTTTAACTCACCTAGAGGTTATTTCAGCATAAAAAACTACATTGATCTCACATTAATTTTCACTTGTTGGGTACCTGTTCCTTTAATTTTGGTTGAGCAGGGTGTCTTCACGTAATTGATTTGTGATCTGTTTTATCAGTTTAAAAACACTAATTCAGGTTATTATTTGCTTTCATCAATCTATGTTTGGATCGGTATGAGAGTTTAAATTATTCTAGTGTTCCATTTACTATCAATCAGAAGAATTAAGTAAATGATTGTATATCTAAGAAAGCAGTAAGAGTGGAAGAAAATGATTTTCTCTACCAGTTCCCAGTTGCTGAAAATACAAAACAAGCTCTTCAAAGAAAAGCACTAGAACTTATATTTGTTTAGAATCTTTCCACACCATCCAGCAAAATGCAATCTATTCTGTGCATGCTCAGTTACTATTTTGTATTGTTTTCCTAGTTAGCAGCCAACAGGAGAATGGACTCAAGAAGTTACTTTTAGAGAAATGATTAAGATTTCTGTCTTTAAATCTTTCCAGGGCAAATGGAAGAGTTGCACATGACTAGGCGGGCTGACTTTGTGTCGCCCTTCCTCTAGGGTCTCTGAAAAGGCAGCTGCTGTTCCTTGAAACATAGTGAGATTTTTCCATTATGGACATCTCTGTATGATGAATGGATCAGATCTGTTGGGGAACATCGGAATGAAGCATAATTGGTGTGAGGAGTAGATATTTGGTATATTTTAAGGCTTACTGTGATATCACAAAAAGAAGAGGGTCTTTAAATCTTATACATACACTTAAAACAATAATAGAACTCAAACAACTGTAAATGATAAAAGACCCCAAGAATCATTTATTATAACTCCCATTCTTCATAGATTAGAAGAGAGAGATACAAGGAAGCTAACTAACATCTGCTGTCTTGGTGAGGCAGTTAATTATGAGAAGCATCTCCTCAATCCTCTTTAAGTATTCTTTTTATCACACCCTGACTCCATGAATTCAAATGATAGTTACAACTACAGCCCTTCCAGAACCTCTAACACTTTTCTTTTTATATGTATATAGAGAATTTATGTTTAGAAAATTCCTAGTGAATTCAATGAGTCTCTTAAGAATTTCACCATTTTTATTCTCTTTCCAGTCCCAGTAAAGTAGGCCACCAAAGCAACAATTCATTGTAATGTAATGTTTTTTTTCCTTTTGTTCTGCTTTGAGAGCAGAATCTCCTAAAAGCCAGCTCTAAACTTGGGCATGTGGTATGCTTTCTGCTGTTGCTTTTAAGACAAAAGTCAAGAAGAAACGGATGCAGCTGAACTTTTTCAGAATTGCAGTCTTTGCTACAGAATTACAACAGACACTCTGCCTTCACTCCCAATGCTGTGAATCATAATGTGCTTTCACCCATTATCCAAAATGTTTTTACTTTAAAAATTGCCTTTTCTCAAGATGAAAAGAAGCAGTCATTTTCATTTGAAAAGTCAAATGCAAAGTTTGAATCAAACCAAATCTATATGATTTTGAAATGGGAGAAGTGTTGGAACCCAGATTGCTTTTTCTTGGTTGTTCCCAAGAGAAGTCACTTCTTCAGGATACTGAAAAACCACCTCAGAAAGCAAATAGCTGAAAGTATGTGTAATTCATGACCCATAAATGTCATATTATTTAAATAGCACAGATACTGAATAGAGAACAGGTTCTGTATTATATAGCTTTGTATGTCCAAGTTCCTGTTATCACTAAATCTGGTGTTAAATTTTTCTTTTGAGGACATTGTTGGGCTAAACAGCTTGGTGAATATTTGTTCTTGTGTTTCTTATAAAAAATTCAATGAAGCAAAATATTCCATGGCTTAATGGGGAGCTTAGGCTTCAAAAGTTCCCTTCTTTATTTCCTTTGTATTAATGCAGGAAATCAAAGGGGGTCATAAAGACAATTCTTATTATCAGAATGTTCTGCATGGTCTTGAACATAACAGAGAAAGAATGCTTGATATGGCAACTTCAAAGCTTAAAGTAGTCGGACTTTTAGTATTGGCTAGAATATGATATACTTAGTTTTTCTCTTCACAAAAGGAAGGGTTTGACTATTGTTTAATGGATTGTATAAATATTGTCTTTTATGCTTTGGGTCTGTTATTGCATCTGCATTTTATGAAAAGCTCATATTTTGGGCTTAGCAGATGGACTCATTTGAATTAGTTTTGCTGAGAAGAATATTTCCAAAATACATTATATAAAAGGCTACAGCAGTAGACTTGCCTAAAGATTTTCTAGAACAATGATTAGGCCCAAAGACCCTAGGATAAAGAAATAGTTGCATTAACAAACACTCAGAACTCTCAGGTGAGAGGGGTAGGGTCCTTCCATGAAAGTCATGGAAGATTCATGACATCCTTACATCAAAACCATGGAAAGAAGCCTATTGCCTTTCTGACTGACTGACCCAGATTCCTCAGCTGCAGAGCAAATAGCCTATGAAATTTGCTTTTAATTTTCAAATGAAATGCATTTGACCCGCTCTCAGTATCCCAAAATACTACAAAAACAGAAAGAAGTTTCATGACACTGTCTAAACCTAGTTCATGTGTGTGGCAAAAATGTCATGAGATGGGTCAGTTGCTTCAGAAGAGAAACATTTCAAAGAAAAAAAGACCCCAGTGCTTTTATTTTAGGCCTTTAATAAAAATATGTGGAAAGTGGTCACAATGACTGTTAGATATTGGTAACAATTTGTTTTTAAAAGCAGATGTCTTCCTAGTTTCCTTATACTTTTTCATCAGAGGTGTATGATTACCATTCCAATACACAAGTTCTATGAACATGTGAACAAAAGGCTTTTGGGGAGCAGGGGGCTAACAAGGGAAAAAAATAAGAGAGTTAGCTGGATGAAATAAGGAATGAAAGAAAAGATGAAAGGGGAAAAATGGATAATTTCTATTACATATTAAGATTCAACTTAGTAAGCAATCTAGGATAAAAATTAATGAAACAGAATTGACCTTTTATGGTTGACTGATTTTTTCTATTCTGGTCATGAGAAGTAATGAGACATTGGATTTGGGGACTTATTTCTCCCTATGTTCCTCCCTGCTACTTTCTTAACCCTTCTTTTCTCCCTCCTTCCCTCTCTCACTTCCTTATTTCTTCTCTCCTTCCATTCTTTCTTCTTAAGTAAAGGACACCATCATGAAGGGTGTATATATGAGCTTATGAAATTGACTCACATTTATTTCTTGGTATTAAGAAAGGGATATTTTGCCTCTAGGCCCCTCAGAAATCAAAGAATGAGCTTTGGTGGTTTATGAATTCCCAAAGTTGTCAACGTGTACTTATTAATATTTTTCTGGAGAGAGAGTGAGCTCTTATCTTTCATCAGATCCTCCAGTGGTTCCATGACCTAGAAAAGTATAAACACCACCAATAGCATAATGAAAAACAAAAGTTAGTACTATAACTTTTAAAAGATAATTTGGTATCAGTATGAATTTCTTAATGCATAATTCTTTTTTTTTTATTTTTTATTTTTTTTATTTTTTTATTTTTTTTATTTAAATGCATTTCAAGTCATAGTACATAAACAGAGCTCAGTTTTTCCATTTCTCTGGTTGCAAATCATAAAGAGTCACACTATTTGTGTCTTCATACATGCACCAGGGG
>CM053408.1:41817241-42165901 GCA_028644305.1 Xerus rutilus
CCCCCCCCACACACACACACAGAATAACCAGGAGGCAGCAGAGGGAAGCTCAGATTCCAAAGGCATTGTGATGAGGTCCTGTGTAAACTGGGGAGTGAGCAGTGAGTGCACCGATGCTGTTCACTCTGAGACTGGGCAGCTGCATGCTCCCTTGCCAAGGGCACAGGCTGGGTTAATTGTCCAGTGCAGCAACTTGAGGCCCCTCAACTATCTTCTCAGCCGACAGCAACTGTTCTGGCCTCAAAACTCCTTGAAATGATTACTGTTGCTGGTTTTCTTCTGTTTTCCTAACTGACAATATGTCAGTAACTTACATCCATAGATGGTAGTGGATTTGGAAAACAAAACTGAAAGCGGTTGAGGCTCCGTCAATGCAGATCCCCTTCCAGTCTCCAGACATTTCAGGGACTCTAGTGGTAGCATTCGCATGCACTGCTGGCTGCAAACTTAGGTGGCTATGTTACAGTGTTGGAGACCTTATTGTCCTTGTTATAAGCAATAGAAGAGGATTATTTTTATAGTAGACAGGATTCTTAAATCCAGAAAGATTCATGTCCCGTCCCTGTTTCAGTAACTCCAAATAGCTCTGATTTTACAAAGCCATTTTGCAGTTTTCATCATCTTGTTTTCCCTGACTGCTTCCTCCCTTGAGTATTATAATTGGGCCATGATAACATACCAGAGAACAAATGCTAAAGGCCAAGTAAAGAGCATCCTAATTATTGTAGCATTTTGAAAGAGGATGTGGTCCAACTGAATACATGTTGTTTGGGTGAACTGTCTCAGACCTGCAATGAACAGTAGCCAAAACCTGTTTCAGCTGAATTTACAGTTTTGCCCCTGTACCCAAATAGTGTGCGTGTGTGTATGAGTGCTCATGTGTGGGTGAGTATATGCCTTGTCCTTGTAATTTATAATAGGTTTGTGCTATAGGAGCTATGTTGTTCTATGCAGTTTCTGTGGAAATGCTAATGTATACTATCATTTGTGCTACACACAACTGTTAATCACCCATGTTTCTATAGCTCTAAACAAACAAACAAACAAACCTGGGAACGGCCATTGATTCTGAGAACAGACAATACTACTGATTGTAAGAGGCTGAGGTGACCGCAATACATTTGGATATTCTCTGTTAATTATTTGGCGATGTATCAATCACAGAATAAGAAATCATTAAAATTAGCCACAGATATCTTTAATGATAGGGGAACAACTAAAATGTTCACAACATGCCATGAAAAGATGGGAACAAAAATGTGCTATTTATTCTGTCCTGAGTGCTAGGGATTGAACCCAGGGCCTCATGCATGCTAGGCAAATGCTGTACCACTAAGCCATGTCCCTATTGCATCATTGGCTCTCTGCATTCATTTATTCAATAGTAATTTATTGATAAATATCTAAGAGGATCTATTGTTTCTTTCTGTTTTGGCATTTTCTACAAAGGAAAGATATTGGGATGACAGATTGGTGGCAACTGGAAAAATTGGCAAACATGGAGAAGTTAGAATTGCATCATTATAATAACATTTAATTTTTTTCTTTTTTTCTATTTCAAACATTACCTCCATGCTGACATTGAATTGTTAACATCTTGCACAGCAAGGCCTTCTGAAGCCTCTGTTAGGGCAGAGATCCTATTTTACCTGGTTGGTGTCTATGTCGTACCAGTTACTCAATGTTTTGAATGTCACACTTGAATGAAGTAAGGAAGTGTGTGTGTGTGTGTGTGTGTGTGTGTGTGTGTGCACCCCTCTGCAATAGATCTGCATGAATATTAAGGGTGGGGCCATGTGCTTCAAGACTTTTTCTGTGAAGGAACTTACTACATATTTTTTGTAATCATAACTCTAGTTTTCTCAGTAACTATTAATACTAATACTCTGCCTTGAGTTGGACATCTCTTTACAAGTAGCTCAAAATATTTGAGTAGCAGATATTTTCAAATTCTCCATATGTAGTAACATTTCATACTGGTGAAGCACTTGCAGGTTTAGGAATGAATCAAGGGGCGTCCCTAAAGTTTTTTTATTATTTCCACTCAGTGTGTACATTTGTTTAGTGGTTCTACTGAACAAATAATGCTTCTGAACTCACAATGTTTCAGGTTGCATATATTTATCCACTAATATTTTCCCTTTTATGGCAGCTATATGAAAATATTTAATATAAAGCCTTTGTAATCTTCAGGATAAATTACCCTGTATTGATATCCATTAAGCCATGTACAATAGGGTGACGTTAAGGAGACATTAGATCTTGATCTAATAATCAACTTCTTTGGCATGCTAATTAATATTGTGCATATATACTTAGTCCCCCAAATTTTATTTCTGGTTTGATAATCAGAAAGTATTAATGGAATCTAAAACTGTGAGCGATGGTTAAGTTTACAAGATTAAGAGCATATAGATCTAGGGTCAGATTTCTGCTTCCCATGTCATTCACACATGATGACTTTTCTAAGCCTGTTTCTTCATTCATACAATGAAAATTATATAATCAACTATTTCACAAATTTATTTTAAGGATTAGAAAAAGTGATAAAAGTTCTTATAACTACTTGTCATAATACATGTTAATTTAGATTATATTTTCTTCTCTTTATGATAAACATTTTCAAGTGGGCTCTTTTTTTGTTTATTTGCTTAATTTCCTACCAGGAATGTTAAGGAATATTCAGTTTGATTTAATGGCCATTTCATTTCACTTGAACTGTTGAAATATTACTTTAAGGAAAATTTTCACTGGAAAAGAATGAAATAAAATTCTTCTAAATATGTAGTAATTTTAACAAAAGAGAAAATTTTATTACATCCTTGTACCTGACCCCAGTCCACTGGTCCGTGCCTCTTTAGTCTTAAAATACATGTAATTTGGATATGTGTCCTGTGACTTATGCTAAGGAAGGCAAGAACATATTTGTGAGCCTGAAATGAATTGGATCAAGCTCAAGTCTGTTCTTCAGGCCTTCACACATTTTTAAAGCCTAGTGACAAAAAATATAGGGTCAAACAGTCTCAAGTCTATAAAGGTGCAGGACCTCAGGCAGTGTTCCAGAGAATAAATAAAATTTAGAAATTCATAACTACAAAAAATGTTAGATGTACTTGCAAATTTTCCAAGGCCCTATATGGTATTTTTTTGACTTTATCATTTTCTCCACAATAGGATTAGGTTTCTCATTCCACATCACAACAGTTTTATATTTGAACTTTTATACTATTTATCTGTATTACTTCAGTGTTAAAACCATACCGTGTCTTACATTAAAGCTCTTTTGGTTTTACTTGACTAACTTCCTTGAGCATAAGGATTATTCTGGATCCATTTTTAATCTACTATAGAGTCTCACATTGTGCCTTCCAGTATTTAGACTGTTGATGAATGAGTTTAATTGACATGAGTTGGAAATAATATCATTGAGTTCTTTAATTCAGCAAATGTCTAGAGTTCATGGCACATTACTTGGCATAAGCATTCCTCTGCACAGCAGCGTCCGTCATGGGTTTAGCTTGCAAGTATACATGTGAGTGCAGATATTCATGTGTAAAATTTACACATGAGGATGGAAGTTTCCATAACTATATGTTTAATTAGAGTTCAAGAATTTTCTTTAACCATAAGATGATTCATATCATTCAAAAAGAAGATCTGATAAATTTCCTTCCACTAAAATATTTGTGCTGGAAAAGTATTATTCATAAAAAAAATTCATGTCCACTTAACTTGATTCCACATTATTATTTCAAACCATTTCCTGTGGAAAATATCAGACATTTCCAAGATTTCTTTTTTAATTGTTAATTTTTTAAAAAATACTGCAAAGAAGATATAAAATCGTTAGTGATGTAGGGACTGGAAAACATCTTATATTCTGGCATCAGCACCAATGATGGTAAAAGCATCAGCATCTTAAATAAAGTGAGAGAAGGAAATGACAGCCAGCTGTGTCATTCTCATTATTAGGGACCTTCTCATCTAATTGCTCTGCCTTCTACTTCACTTTGTCATCCCTAATAATTGTGGTTTCCTGGAGGTTCTCTGTTACAGTCTTTGGTTGGACTCATGGGCTAAACCCATGCACAGCTCACACTGGAGCTTTTCAGCTCTGTTTACTCCTGAGGAATCTCTCAGAACTCTCACTTGGCCCTGTCACAGGACAATATTCCTTTGGAAGGAAAGTGCTGGCTGGATCTCTGTTATCACCTATTCCCTTTCATTTGATGAAATCTTAGATCCTTCTTTCAGAGAAGCATTCAACAAGCTGAAGTTGAACCAGTCAAATTCATCTATAGCTAAAGTGTATGTGAAATCATGCTTATTCTGTGGCACCCTGGAAAGAAGTAGTAGTTTTTGGTCACTGTGTGTCTGAAAATAAAAATAGTTCATCAGGAAGGGGGTGCTTGATGAGAAATAAAAGAGCCCCTTGCAGTATAAACACATTCTTTTAGTGTCACTCCCATGAGGCAGGGGTTTGGAATGAAGAGATCTGGGTTCCAGGTAGAAGCAGATGCTGTGAATACCCTGCCCTATTGCTCCCAGACCTACCTGAGCTCACCTGCAGCTGTGATGGACAGTTTTCTACATGATGATTCTCATTTCAAGTATATGTGGTTCCCTGTTACTTCCCTGAGCAATTTCACTGGAGCACTGGGAGCTTACTCCGTGCTCATAAGTGCGGAGGAGTTGAAGACCCCAATGACAATGCTCAGTCTACGGGGATTGGAGGGAGTCGATAGAAGCAAAGTCTGACAGTTCCAAGGTGGGATAATTCCGAGGCGTGATCCACATGGTTTCTCAGAGAAAAACCAGCAAGGTTGAGCTCCCGTTGCCCTTGGTGTTCTCCCACTTACACAGCCTTTGTTGGATTTCTTTTCCTTCTTTATATCACTGTCCCTATTTTCTTACGTTTCTGAGGATTACTTCCCAGAGAAACTACTTGAACTCAAGCCATAGTCTTGGGATTTACTGTGAGTAGAACACCAACTAAGACATGGTACTAACTATATACTTAAATAACTATGAGACTTTGAGGAAGTAATTTTATTTTTCTGGCTCTAGGTTGATTAACATATCATATAAGACACTTAGACTAAATTGATCATTTTCCTATTTATTTAGTTGATGAAATATTTTTTAAAATAAATTAAATCTTAAATAGACCCTTAAATACAAAAACAGTTAAAAGTGATGAATATGCTTCTCGGGTAAAGCTTTTTGTTGTTTGCCTGGCAGATATTTACTTCATTGTAGCCCACTGAGGAGTATTCTTGAGTTCCAGGACTCCTTGTAGCAATTTTTAAAAATAACTACACTAGATGCTATTTAAGCCCCATGGAAATTCTAATATTTGGGAATTCTAACCATGAATAAAAGTCACTGAGTTTTCAACTTCCACCCTAATTTCAAGTTTTTTCCCCAAACTCTCAAGTCCATGCAGATCCAGTTTATAATCTTACAGTCTTTCATGCCTACACCATTCATATGTTCATCACCAAATGGAAGTGCCTATACACACGTGTACATGTGTCTTTTCATATTCCAAACACCAAATCACACATATAATTTCCTAGTATGTGGCATGCCATAGTTTACAAGAAATTTTAGTATCAAGACTGTGGTTTCTGTTGGTATGCTGGATGGTTATGGGGGTAAAAGTAGCCTTCATTTGAATTTGCTTTGGACTTTATCATAGGGACTTCCAAACTTTCTTTGTGCTATTTCATCCATGGGAACAAGTTCAATAATACTTTCAGCTTTAGAACAGATGAAACATATATATGGAACTTATAAATATTTTAGGGAGCCTGTGTATTGTATGATATTTTTGTTTTCATTCTCAAATCTTAACTGTTGGCCACTCACGTCATGCTCAAAATTTGTTTTCCTCTCTGCACCAAGGTATTTTGACTAGAGTTATAAAATAAGATGACTTTTTCCTAGAAGCATCCTTAAGCTTCTTTATTTCCTCTTTTCCCACACTTTTTGCCTAAGTTCAGGTCTGGATTTTCATTGCCTTGTCTTCTTCTATTATTTTGCTTAGACTTCATCAATATATCCCATGGTCCTTCCAGGTAGACCACCAAACCTCAACCACTTGTGTTCCCTGGGATTGCTTCCAGCATATCCTTCACCATGCCGCTCCTTCTAGGGACACTTTCTCCTCACTTCTTAAGCCCCTGACTTTTGCTGACCTTGTATAAATTTAAAAACACACTTTCTTGTATATGTAGTTTGCTATCTCATTTGCATTGTACATCACAGCACGCCTTTATGATCATGTGGTTTTCCTTTTTGTTTCCTTTTTCTGTTCTTGAAGATCCAGAGAACATAGAGTCAGACTCAATAACAGGATTCAAATTCAAGAAATGTTGATAGCTCAATATTTCTTAGGGAACCTGAAAGTCAGGGAGAAAGAAAAGAATTTATACAACCATCTTGACCCAGCCAGAGTTCCACTTTTCCAGGGGAGCTGATGGTTTTAAGTTTCTTTTACAAGTTTTTTATTTACCCAGCAATTTTCTATAGTGTCTAAATGCTTTGAAATATAGGACAGCTGTTATGTCAACACTTTCAACATTCTCGAGAACACATACTTCCCTCTCCTATGCAGAGTTTTTCTTGAGTCATTGAGCTGCATGCTTTGCCCCTTAAATGGTTTGGTTTCTAAGCTCCAGCTTTTCTTTCATAAGCTGTATACCCTGCCATATGACATCATCTGGATGAGTTCCTCACCCAAATCACCCAGGCTGGGGAATGTATCTCTTATCTCCCACACCTGATTGTAAGTTCCTATGAGACAGAAATCTGATTTCCAAACCAAGAAACACGTTGAGAATGTGTTAGTGCCTTAATGCCTTAATATATGCTGGCCTAATAAATCCTTAAATTATTGCAACATTTTTGTGTATGTGTGGTGCTGGGGATCAAGTCCAGGGCCTCATATATGCTTAGGCTAGTGCTCTAACATTTAGCTACATCCACAGCCCTTTTTATTTTATTTTGAGAGAAGGTCTCCCTAAGTTGCCCCGCTGACTTTGAACTTCTGATCTTCCTGCCTCAGCCTCCCCAGTAGCAGGGATTACAGGCATACCACACTGTGCTGGACTGCAACATATGTTTTAGGAGTTGCTTTTGGATGAGGCTTCATTAAGAACTTTCTGAAGGGCTCAAGATTTCATGATTTGGCTGTTTTTAAGTAACTCTGACCAGGCTTTTTTGTTGTTTCCAGTTCCATGTATGAATTATGTATCTGAAGTTTCTTTCCTACTGTGCTTGGCTTTGATGGCATCCCCAGCTTTGAGCTTTCTGTATCTCTTTGTCAGAGTCTGATACTCTATCTGTTTCTTGGTCTGACTTTCCTACCTCAGACGCTGATGTGAAAAACAAATCCCTTTCATTTATTTTCCTTCTGTCATATGCATCTCCATGTTTAGCTGTGGTCATATCAAGTGTCAGTGCACACCCTGTGGAGATGACCAAAGGTCCTGTGACAGATGCCAGGGCAGTGGGTATACTTACCACAGAGTAGTTTGGGGGCATTCCAATGAGCAAAACAACTATTTTCTTTCCTGTTTTAAATCCAGGATCCTTTGGCGAATTTAGCCAGGGTGTCTTTGCATTGTGTTTTATATTAGTTCTGGGCAGGAATCACTACTGATTTGTTATCCCCTTTAGCACCAATCTCCTAAGAGTTGGCCAGAATTTCGTTATAGGTATAGCAGTTGACAAGTATCATATGTTTTTCCTCATTTTCAAATCTTCTTATTTCATATTTTTCTCTTTGGTGGAACTTTTCTTGGTACATTGTTTTCTGAGTTGTTTTTGTTCTTTATTCTTTTCTTGTGGTGCCTACTGAAAGATGTTGCCAGATCAAGACCTCAGGGTGGTGGATCATACCTGGGAGCCTCCTTAGAGTCACACATTCAGTTCTGATTGATCTGCTTCAGGGTATGAGGAATAGTGAGGTAGTCCCAGCAGTTAGTGCATATGTTCTCTTCCTGTTCTACCACTCATCTCAGTTTTACTCCATAGATGATGATGAGGTTGAACAGAACCCTGTCTTCTTATTAAAGTACATTTTTAGATGCTGGCAGATGACAACTACAAAAATAATTAGCTGCTGCATGCTAAGTCTGTGCCAGGCAAGGTTCTGTGTGTTTTACATACATATTTTATTTAATCCACACAGCAACCATATGAATTAGGTGTTATTCACCCAATTTCTCCAGATGTCTCTGTTTGCTCTTCCCATCTGCTTGCTAACCTGGAATTTCCTGTTCATTCTTGCCATAATATGTGATTTTCTCAGTCTTAAACCCCTTCACTTTTAATATAGCATGTCTACTTTATAACCTATTGTTTGGTGATGACTGAGGGATTATTAATATTCACCTTATTTATTTTTGCCATTCAGTGCTTTTCATGCTGCCAGTAAATCCCAAGTAGCAAAGGGAAGAAGAGGTAAAACGTATATAGAATTATTTCTCCCCATTCTTTGGATGCCAACCTCCTGTATTTTCTCCTTATTCCTATTTTTTCTCTTTTGACTCTCTATCCCTGACCCCAACTTCATATCTGTCACTCCCTTCCCCAGTTACCATGCTTGGGAAGTAGATTTTCCAACATGTCTTTTCAACCCTTGACTTACTATGACTTCTCTGGATTAGGTGATGAAGAATTGAGGAGAGGGCAGTGAAATGACCTGCCAAGTTCATTGGAATATGACAGAGGAATTCTTGAGCAACAGAGCTTCTCCTTCTTGAGGTCCAGCTCGAATCTTGCTGCCTTTGTGAAATCTTTCCTGAATCCCCCTCCACTGTCTCTAAAGGCAGGTTAGTCATTCCCTTGAGCCTGTGTTATCTTGTGTCACTTTATATATCCCTCAGCACAGCATTTATCTAAGGATATCATAATTAGAGGTTTATTTCTCTTCCCTGTTAGCTTGTGAAACTCTTCATGGCAAACACTCTGCTATTCATCCATGTATCTCCTGGGTCTGAAACAGTGCTTGGTACATCCTACATGCCAGAGAAGTTATTTCTATAGATGACTGCTTCCGTGCAACTTCATTGGCTGCTATTTTTACACTTGTTTCCTTTATGTTTATGGGCAGTGGAGTCTTTACCTGGGGTTGAAATCAGGGGCACCCGACCACTGAACCACATCCCCAGCCCTGTTTTGTATTTTATTTAGAGACAGGGTCTCACTCTGTTGCTTTGGTCTCGCTTTTGCTGAGGATGGCTTTGAACTGGCGATCCTCCTGCCTCAACCTCCAGAGCTGCTGGGATTGTAATTGCAAGCCACTGTGACGGGATGGTTGTTTCCTAGTGTCCTGTTTTCCATGGATCATGCTGTGTAGTGGGTACTGATACAGGTAAGAGGGTACTCCTGTTGACTCAAAGGTGTCAGACAATATGGATCCCAGTCATAGAAGTTTCACCACAGAGATTCTATTTTTAAATTAAAACCTTTAGGCCTAATCCTCTCATGTTGTAGAATTTCCTTTATTAAAACTATGGAATGAGTTTAAACAAGAAGGTCAAATTTCAAAATAAAAATTTCAGTATTTATGGTCAGAGTTTTCTCAAGGCAATGGGAGTTTTCTGTACACACACACACACACACACACACACAGATGCTGGTTCACCCACGTATTTGCAGCCTGAGGTCACTTTATGTGGTTAGGTAAGCTTTCAATTTACATATGAAATATTACCAAATTGTTTACATCCCTGAATTTCCGACATGATTTTAGCTTGACCTGTGGTAAATTTCCCCATGTAGGCAAAGAACGAGACACACCTTTATCCCAGATTTTAACTCACAAGCAGAAGTAAGTTATTAAAGGAGTCAGGAGAGAAGAAAAAGAGAAATAGCTGTGCTTCTAATAGAAGAAAGCAAGCAAAGGTTGATCTAATCAATTGATTTACTTTTAAGTAAGAGAACAGATGTTTTCTGTTAGGTCCCTGGTGAAAATTCAGTAGGCGCCAGTGATACTTTAAGGCTGATGGCTTCTGATAAAATTTGGAATGAAGGTCTGGACTGTTCTTGCTAAATGGGCTTTTGCACAGCGGGCTTGTCACTGTGGTGTGATTTTTCTCTTGAAAAAGGGGTCAGCTTGCTCTTCTTTGTCTATTCATACTTTTCCCCATTGCCCATCCCTTTTCCCCCTTATTCCTTAAAGTAGAACTATTTTTGTACTTTTGTGTTGTTTGAAACTTTTAATTTTAAATTATTTAATTCTCTACCTACAAATGGCTATTTGAGTCCCTGGTTTCTGGCCCAGGAGAAATACCTGTGGTATCTTCTGACATTACCTGGACTATAGCCTCCTTTTGAGCAGTCAGCTTTGAAGAGTGGGTGAGGTGTTCATTCCCCTGATGCTGTGTCCACAGCCTGTCCCCCAGCCTTACCGTGGGAACATTAACCAGAACCTCATGCACTAACACCTCAAAGGCTCCTCCAAAGATTTCTGAGAGTCTACATTCTCCAAAATGCTTTTCCTTTTTAGCTTCTTGAAAACCACTTGCAGTAATATGAGCTTTTTCCTTCTCATAAACACTCCAATTATGTTCATATTCTTAGAATTTCTTTGCCAAACATAATTTGTTTTTACACTTTCAAGTAATACTTCATTCTCTTTATGTTCCTTTTTCCCAGACAGCCATCTTCTCATTCCTTATTTGACACTTCCACTAGACTATAAATTCCTTATGATCAGGGAATATTCTATATGTTTTTGGATCCCATACAAAGCATAGTTCCCAGTGCACAGTGGGTATGCAGCAAATGTTTGTTGAATGAATACAGATGGTCCTTTTATAATCAGAACCCAGTTTAGGCAGGCTTTCTTAGTCTATCACAAATGGCCCACTGAGGAAATCAAGACAGCCAAATAACCAAAGATATCTGTTCTTTGGTCATATTTTCCATCTTGCATTCTCCTCTTATCACCTATATGTTTTGTATTATTTGATAATATTGGTCTATATATCCATTTGATTAGTATCAGTCTGTATAGAACAACAACAATAATAATAATGTCTAGAACTATATGATGACTGTTTTTATGGAATAAACTAGTCCTAAAAACAGATATTATGGCCTTAGTAGGCTAAGAAAGCATCTTACTATCCAGCAATTCTCATTCTATGTGAGATGGGATGAGTAATCACTTTTTGATACCCACTTGGAATAGATTGGCATCTACTTGGCATCTCCTTGGCAAGTGGCTCAGACTTGAGGGGTGATAAAAAGGATAGAACTAAGATACATGGAAACTTGTCCATGGTTCCATTCCCCATGCAGCTGCATTAGGTCTGTTCTGATTTTCACTCCACAGTGTCATCCTTTATTCTGTCCCCCAAACTAAAACATCTGCAGTAGGAACAGGAGAGTGTTTCCGAAGCAGGAGCCTGAGGAATGCTTATTTGAATGGAGCTGACTTCTTACCCTCCCCAAGGGGCAGAGGTGTTGATAGTTTCCATCAGTAATGACCTCATAGGAAAGCCATGTGCATCGCAAGAGCCACCACCACACCTGGCACTGATTCAGGGAGAAGCTGGAGCCTGAGTCTAAGGGAACATTGAGACGGAACTACCCTGTCTCCAATCTGGGCGATCTGTCGGCCCCAATCTGGAAGTAGACTGGGGAAAAAATCTTTTCAAACAATATCTTCCCTCTGGAAATGGACAACACCTGATTTCATAGCATTAGCATATTTAAAGTGTATCATTTAGAAATGTTAAGATAACATCTTAAATGAACCTATAACTAATAATTTATTAATTCATGGTGTGCTCACTCATTAATTACATCCTGTACATGGGGAGCACCTGCTATGAGCTGAGCCTGGTGTGAAGCAGCAAGAATAGAAAGGAGAGCAGGACCAGAATCGCCTCTGCCCTCATGAAACTTTTAGTCTATTACAGACAGGTCTCAATGGAATGAACACACAGTTGTACAAACTGAGCTAAATGCTATGAAGGGAGAGGGCAGTGTTTTAAGACAGATCTATAACAGAACAGACCTCGTATAGTTTGGAGTCAGGGGTGCATTTTCTGAGCTACAACATTTGAAGGAGAATGGAAGTCACTTAGGGGAAGGGACAGAAGGAGCATTTTCCAGACATAGAGAACATCATGGGCCATGGGGTCCTCTTGCAGGAGGCAGCATGAAATATACAAGAAATGTATAAGACTTTCAAATGAGTCTTGAAGGATCAGCAGGTAGAAGTCATGCAGATTCTCTCTCTCTTTCTAGCTTCCTTTTACAGCCTGTCTGTGGTTTTCAACTTTCCTCTAGTGTTTCACCTAGAAATCCAACCCCAAATGGAGGACAGAATGAACATATGACCATGGTAGAAACTTGCTACCTCTTAGCTCAGAGTAGTTTATTACCTCCAAAAGCCATAGTACCACTTTTCATAGAATTGATGAGAGTTAGGTAGAGAGGAAATCTAGCCGAGGGCCTTATCAGATATCTTCCTATCATTGAGCTGTATCCTTAGGAAGAGCAACTTTTAGAATCCAGGCAAAAAGAGTGTGGTATCTGCTCTTTGTTCCAATAAACATAAGCTCCGCCTTTTGGTACACTTGTTTCCTTTGTGACATTCTCAGTAGAAATGTACACTGGTTGCTCAAAGTCACTTGTTCTAAAAATTTGTGTAATTATTAAATGTCTTGTGTGATTATTAAATGTCTACGCTGTTAAATAGAACCAAAGACTCCATTTTCTAAGTAGAGTTGCATATTCACCTGGGCTCTATTTTTTCCACCTGGTTTTCTAAACTCATCTTTCACTTTGGTTTCTCTTTCTTTGTTGTCATTGCTATCAGGAATATTTGTGTAACTTGCAAACCTGACCACAAAAGTTCATTTCTCAAAGTTGTTCAAAGGCTGTTCATTAACAAAGGATAAGAATCTAAAGTCCATAGGAGGATTCTTGGAGCCCTTCACTATTGGCCTTCTGTCTATGATTTATTGTTTTCCTCTTCCACTCTAGCACACTATCATGTATTTTGCTTCCCAACTGAGCAACTTACTGGTCCCAGAAACCTCTATGATACTTCCATCCCCAGCATCTGCTGATACAACAGACAAGATGCCAACTCTTTCTCCTGTGTGAATTCCTACTTGCTGGCAAAAAATGAGTTTTACTATTGCTTCTTTTGGGAAGCCATCTCTTTCTCAAGGTTAACTATTTTATGTCTATTTGTATACTCTCCAAGCAATGAGAAAACACAATGTGTTTTAATTACTTTTTTGTGTATCTTCCTCCACTGAATTTTAAACAGAACCATGTAGTTAGTATCCCCAGCACCTAATATGGTACCTGGCATGTGACTTTTACTCAATAAACACTTGTGAAAAAATACATAAACACATTTTAGATATTATAGTGCTCTCTGTGAAGTAGAAAACTTGCCTTAAAACAGAAATAAAAATGAGAAAGTTACACTCTTTTGGAAATTCTGGAATGCTAATGTTTTAATCTAGGAACTCTTTATATAACTTCTATGGTAATTGATATTTGTAAGTGAAACATACTTGCACTAAATTGATTTCAAGAATGCACCTGTAGTTTTACCTCCCTGTATGCACTGATCATTCAATAAATCTGCAGTTTTTTTCCATCAAGACGTTAAGTTTACTTCCTCATTCCTTGAAGCTGTGCTGCCTTTATGAATTTCTTTAGCCAATAGAATCATGTGGAAATTTACTGTACCTCAGTTCTGAATACAGATTTCCAATGATATTACATAATTCTGCCCTGTCTCTTGGAATCTTGCACTGCATGAGAACAAACCCAAGCTATCCTAATTGAGAGACCATGTGGAGCAGAGATGAATCATCTCATTTCGGGTCTCTGTGAACCAGCCAACCATTAGTGGACTTTCCAGTTGAATGCAGATGCATGTATAAACCAATGCCATTTAACTGAATCCAGTATAAATTGTAACTAATAGAATTATGAGCTAAATAAATGTTTTTTTTAAAGCCACTGCATATTTAAAACAATGACATACCAAAAAATATTTCACAATGACTAGCTATTTCTGTCTTAATAATTTATATTTAATTCACAAAGTATTTCTTGGGTAAATTTTACATGTAAACCTCTGTTAGTCTTTCATGAGGATACACAGGTAAATAAGATATCCCTGCCTGCAAATGAATGTGATAAAACTAATAGAAAATGAACATATACATATGCAAGGTGTTTTAATTAGCTTTTTTTTTGTTGTTGTAACCTGACAAGAACAATTAGATGGGGAAAAGTTGATTTGGGGGCTTATGGTTTCAGAGGTCTCAGTCCATAGATGGCCAACTACATTCACTGCTCTGGGCCTGAGGCGAGGCAGAATATTATGGAGGAAAGATGTGGAAAAGGAAAGCAGCTCAGGACATGGCAAAAGGAAGCAGAGAGAACTGTGTTCATCAGGGACAAAATATACACCTCAAAGGAAAACCCCTAATGACCTTTATCCTCTAGCCACATCCAATCTGTCTATAGTCACCATCCAGATAATCCCTATCAGTGGATTAACTCACTGATTAAGTTAAGGCTCTCACAACTCAATCATTTCACCTCTGAATGCTCTAGTGTTCTAGGTTAAGGTTCCAAATAGATATGATTTTAAGTGCAGTTTTAAGATTCTGTTTCCTAGTTGGCTGATGGTTGGCTAACCTCCAGATGAAAAATCAGGATGGAGTGATCTAAGACAGAGGAAGCTTCTTTGAAATCAGTTCCAAGTGATGTGGTCTAAAGTTTTTTGGAGACAGTAGGCCAGTCCAGCTAATCAGTACTTTCTACTCCTGAGGTTAGGACTAGGATCTATGACTAAACTGCTGTCATATGTCATCTATATAATTGGGAACAATTATTTTACAGTATAAATGCAATCATAGCACATATTAAATTGTAACATACTGAAAATAATTTTGTAAGTGTCCCAACACTGTACATTTTATTGAGTTAAAGCATATATAAATTATAGAAATTTTTACCTGAGGCAACCTTGACTGATAGTAAAAAGTTACTCTAAAGTTTCTAACAAATTCCAAATAGCTCAGAATTTTCACACACAGGGATGTTCTAAGAATTTACAAACAATATTTATTCCCAGAGCAATGCTGAACATATATTAGGGACTCACAAAATAATTATTGAATTGAATTAAGTTAGAAGCTTTTTGGGGGGAATGGGAGAAATCAAAGAATAAACATTTGACTGAGTTCTTATTGATTTCATGTGTCAGTAATCTATTATACATCCAAATGTCTAGAGAATAGAAAACAATTCTGGCTTAACTTAGCAAATGATTCTTCTATATACTTATAGTTTACCTAATAGAAAATAAATGTTTAATTGAAATTCCAACACTAAAATAATAGAGTTGGGCTTTTGATACAGTTTTCATAATACTTCAAGCAGTATATTACTGGGATTTCTGAGTGTTTGTGTTTTATATGATCATGAATTTCCCACAAAAGATGTTGCCTATAATAGTACACTAATAACACAAGAAATCACGTTATAAACAATCCTGAATTTTCACTTTTATTTTATTGTTTTACATAGTAGCACATGGTGTTTAGTTGTCAAAATGAGACGTTAACATATAATGTAAAATGTCTCTTCCTGCATTGAAAAGAATTTATTTTCTCCAGATGTGTGACAAACCTTTTGTATGTTTTTCTATTTTGTCTGTAACTATGTAGTCATACATGCCACAAATATCAGTTTTTTTAAAAGATTTATTTGGAATTAAAATAGTCTAACAGACAAAGGGTTCAAATATAATTTAGCAGAAACTCAAGGCAAATTACACACATAGAAAATTTTTAGAGTTTAAAGCAGGCAAATGCAAAGAAATTTCCGTCCTCACGGCATGGGTTTGCAATAAAGGCATTTGAGTGAGATAGAGTTCTCTTCTTTTGAAGGAAGGACATCAAGAGATACTTGTTTTGTGCAGAACAAGTAGATAAAGAATGTAGGTGCTATATTGAAGTTAGTAGAGTAAGTCCTCAGGAAGTACTAGGTAAGAAAATTTACAATTGCCATGATTATCTCTATGATCAGGTTAGGATTAGTTAGAGACATTTGGAAAATTCACTCAACCAACATATTAACCAAGCAACTGCTCAATGAACTCTGTCCCCTAAATGCTGACCACTGTATGTTGCTAGCCTGTTTCCAAACCACAACAGGTTAGTAACAAAGACAGAGCCCTTCAAGTCTTCAGTTAATGGCAATTGAGCTTAGCTGAATTAAATGGTGTATATGACTGAGTCACTATGTATTTGAATAATTCCTTTAGCCTCTTTGGGGCTCTAAACTGTGACAATGTCTTGATTTATAGAATTATAAATCTTTTGGGGCTTCACAAATCATGAAAGTCAAAACATAGTCTTTATTTTCTTTGGGACCAAGTATCCCTTTGTGACAACAAAAGAAATAAACTGTATACTTGCCAGATTGAACAGTTGTTCTATTTATTAGTACATCACCTAGCTGTCCTGAAGAAATGATCCCTGATTATTTGACACCTTTTGATTTATTTCTCTCAGCCCTTAAAGAGTATTATCAAGCATGGCCTCAGCCATCTACAGAAGCTTCTTTGGCTTGTACATTTCTTCAAAGATCACATTCAGTATAGTTAGAGCCAATACTGACTCCTGTTCTTGCTTATTGAACAGTGGTTTTAATTAGACTTATTTAATAGGTATACTTACTAGTGTACAAAATGTGATTTTGCCTTTTCAAAAAAATTACATGGAAGCTCTTTGGATACAATGCTGGCAACATTATCATGCCATGACAGAAACTGTGCAAGGCCCCTCACACTACAATAATTAAATAGGAGAATAATACAGGGTGACAGTATTTTTCTCACATATTATCTAATTTGATAATTGTGATGAGTCTGTAAGGAAATATGATCGTCCCTATTTTATAGAAGGGGAAAAACTCAGATTTGTATTTTTTGGTCATATTTATGAAATGCCTTCTCTAAGTAGGTATGGACCCAGCTATTGGGGGAAGAGCAATAGCAGGGAGGAGGGGAGCAAGCAAATCCATTTTCATGAGATGGCATTCTAGGGTGTGGTGGTAGCAAGAGATAGAAGCATTAAACAAGTAATGAACCCACAAACAATTTCAGATACTTGTAATGCTATAAGGTAATGTAAAGATTGGTTGGAGTTGGGGGTGCTCATCAGAGGGTCTTGCTGGCATGGTGACAAGTCGAGTTGAGATCTAACATGTCCAAACAGTAACTAGGATTTAAACTTGTGATTAGCCTAGTATTTGATACTCTTATAATTCATTTTCATAATAGTTACTCCATGGTCATGAAAATACTAAAATGTCTGTATTAATGACAGAGAAAAATCCAAGGATTTTGTAAATACCTACACCCTAACTCCTCTTGAGATTATTATTAGGATCAAATAAGAAATGAAAGGAATGTAAACTCTATAAAGAATTATGTGCACTAAAGCTTCATTTTTCTTGTGTGCCCTTGCAGTCTGGCATGAGATGCATGCTGGGAGAGAGAAGAAAGAAGAGGAATGAACTATGTATGCAATTTCATCTGAAGAGATAGGAATGTGGTGACTTAGCCACAGATCAAATGTAATTACATTTATTGTTTTTCTGACTCAAAATATCTTGAAGAAGCAGCCTTTTATAGAAGCAAGTTAAAAATCAATAGTTTGCTCTCATGTTAAAATGATAGTTAATATTTTGTTGTATCTCTAGTATTTTTTCTTGTGTATTTTAGTAAAACCAGATCAAAATTATACGTATTTTTTCTTTCTTAGTGTTTTATTATACGTCTTTTATCATCATATTTTATATTTTGTGAAGCATAGAGTGCTCACAGGATAGGCAGCGCATGTCTACACACTTGTATTTAACCACTCACCACTGTGGAACATTCAGCTTCATTTAATATTTTGGCCTTTTAAATAATGTTGAAATGATGACCTTCAGACTTATTTTCTATGTTTGCTTGCTTCAGAATGTTCTTAGGATATATTTCTAGAAGTAAAATGACTGTCAAAAAAAGGAAGTTCTCACAGTCAAAACTATGAATGTTTTATTCACAAAGTTTCTATGCGAAAGTTGCTGGGTAGTTTTAGGCTCTTTAGAAAAGCCCTGTTTGACACCCCAGTCTTCAGCCTGTGCTACTTTGAGTGACTGAATTCCTAACAAAAGTCACTCTTCTCAATGGGAGTGGATGGTCTAAACTTTTCAAGTCTGACAGTCATTTATCCAATATTTTGTTAATAAAATCTTTATTTTAACTGACATTAGAGTCCCTGTCCAATGATAATTGATATTTACAGAGTAATACTGAGACTTCAAAATCCTAAATTGGTCATCAAAAATGAATAAATTATGTTTAACAATGTTTGTATTATGTATTTTAATATTGCCTGTTATTTATATAGAATTTAGTGTGTTTCTAGTTTTCTAATTCTTCAGAATAACAATTCCTTTGTTTCTTAATGGTACCTTTTGATTATTAGTAATGAATAGTCAATTGATCATAAAAGCTCAGTCCCTAAGTTTAACAATGGAGTTTATTACATACTATAATGCATTTTATTCTTACCTAATGTAGTAAAGTAGAAGTATTAGATGAGAAATACCCACATTCTGTGCCATTGTACTTTCCCCAAATAAGCTTTTCTCAATTTTATTTAAAACATATTGAAGTCTGTCAAAGTAGCCATGAAGCCTATCAGATGTCCTTAAGGGATTAGCAAATTATAATTTAGCTAAAAAATGACAATTTTAACAAATCACTATTCCCTCCCAAAGCCAAAAACAAAAATGCATCAACTACTCTAAGAAGGATGTTTATTTGAAACTTATCCAAACACTCCAAAACCCCTAGATGGAAATCTTGAAGAAAAGGGATTTCCCATGAATTTCTACTCTCCTGTTTCTCACTTGTAAATGTTGTTTTAGGAACAATGTTCAACAGCCTCTCTTGCTTTGTTGTCTGAAGTGAAAACAGAAAAATAAGTAGTGTTAATGAGGGAGAGGCCAGGAAGACTCTCTTGGAAATAATTTGAATTTTGCAGATGTTTATATTCAAAAGAAGAAGGCAAGAAGATGACATTGCAATTTAAAGGAGGTAAATTTGGAGTCATGTTGATGTATAACAGAAGATGAATAAAATAAGAACAAATTATCTCATATCATCTTTGCCCTTTTCCCGTTTGTACTGGGCAGTGATAAATATATATTTCAACTCAATAAGCTTATTTGTATAGTTAGAGGAGAAATGATTTCCTTCAAAATAGCCTACTTTACATCCTAGATTCCTTTCAAAGTCCCAATTGAATAGAATCTTAGTTCTCCTAAGGTAGATCAGATTGAGGGCCAGAACAACCGCAGTGGGATTTTACCTTGTCCCATTTACGGAACAGAGACTTCAGGAGTCTGAGGTGGCGCACGCCTGTAATCCCAGCAGCTGGGGAAGCCAGCCTCAGCAATGGCGAGGCGCTAAGCAACTCGGTGAGACCCTGCCTCTAAATAAAATAGAAAATAGGGCTGGGGATGTGGCTCAGTGGTTGAGTGCCCCTGAGCTCAATCCCTGGCAACACCCTCCCCCCTCCAAAAAACAAAAGAGTCAAATTCTGGACTCATTATTTCCCTGTTTTTGATAGGATTGAAAGAGATAACTTTTTAAGATCATGTGTATTTCCTGCAGCATAAAAGTTAAAAGCCTCAGTTTATAGTTACCTCTTCTTTCTCCATTTCCTTGTTCCGCTGTTTCTCCTTTCTCATTTTTTTTTACAATTGCTTGCATGTTTATTCCTCTAGGAGAGACAGAAAAATAAACTTGAGTTTTCTCTTCCCTGTTAATTTCCAGCATGCCGGAGAGCTGAGGCTATCCTTTTGTTTCTGTTGTGCCTTCCTTACAAGGTCTAATTGCTTTTCTGCATAGAGGAGTTTCTGATACAGTCTTTACAAGCTCCCTAGGAAACATATAAAGAAAACAAACAGATGCCTATGTACAATCATTGGGACTACACTGCTTAGTTTGTATGGGTGCTGCATTCCTGAGGCCATGTGTCCAGGTTCTAATTCTTAGGTCAGTCATTATCCTGTTTTTTAGAGTGTCCCCTTCAAGCTAAACAAACAATCTCTTTCAGATTTCTTTCTTTTCTTTTCTTTCTTTTTTTTTGTGGTACCGGGGATTGAACTCAGGGGCACTCGACCACTGAGCCACATCCCCAGCCCTATTTTGTGTTTTATGTAGAGACAGGGTCTCACTGAGTTGCTTAGTGCCTCGCTATTGCTGATGCTGGCTTTGAACTCGCAATTCTCCTGTCTCAGCCTCCCTAAGTGCTGGGACTTTCAGATTTCTACTAGGAAATGGAGGAAGTGCTCATTACCCCTAAACAAGAAAAGGGTCAATATAATCCCATTAGGCACATATTGCTGCCAAGGTCCAGTACTGTTTTTATCAAAGCTCTGCCCTGGAGTGAGTGCTTACCCTGGGGTCAAGGAAGGACAGAGCTGCGATTCATCATGCTTGCCACTAGAGGTCAGTGCTGACCATTCACAAAGTGAATCTGTCGCAATGGCCTTTGCACTCTGGAAGTCCAGAGTTAGAATAGTATTTGAAGGATTTTGTGCCATTGGTTGAGACTAAATGGACGACGAATCCGTTATGAATTGTGTATTATGTGAAGACTTTATTAAAAATAATTTGAACTTGGCTGACTATATTCAAGAATATTATGTAGTATTATTTCCCTTTCCTGGGAACTGTTCAGAAACTTCAACAAATTCCTGCTGTAAGGGAATTATCTCAGTGGGCTCTAGGTTTCCCTACTTGCTCCTCTTTAAACACGTTGTAATAAGTGTCAGTCTACAACTCCAATGGAGAAATGTAGGGGACAGGGCTGATGCTTGGCATACTTTGATAAAGTTCTATGTTCACACAACCTAAAACATATTTCTACTTCAGAGATACAGAGGCTTGTCATTCTGTCATTTGGCACTGATCCTTCTACACCAAACCACTTAGCTGAAGTACTTTCTACTACAAATATTGGTAATTTGCATGTAATATGACAGGAACTGTGCTTTAATTTTTAACTTCAAGTATTCACTTACTCTAAATATTAACGGAAAGGGTTAATGCTGGCATGGACTCCAGCTTATGTTTATTTGACAGAGTTTAAGATTTTTTTTATTGCACTTCAATGAATTATCTTCCTAGGGTCAGCTTTGGCTACACAGGAAGGAAGAAATAACATTTGTTGAACACCTGCTGTATATAAAACATTTCGTGTGTGTATTATCTCATTTAATGCTCACAAAAACCCTGAGGTAGGAGTTGCTTTTCTTTCTTTTGCTAATGACGAGACTGAGCTTCAGATTTTAAATAATTTGCTCAAGACCACACAGCTTCATAATAATTTAATATTAATTATGAGAGGTCTGGCATTGAATCAAGGTATTTGAGCAATATAGTGCACTTCTAATTTCTCTTTACATTTAATGGAAACTCTAAAAACTAAAGGGCCCATATATCCTAAGAAAACAGCATCAACTGGGTGCCGTAAATACTAGAAATCTATTTTTCACAGTTCTGGAAGTTCATAAGTCTAAAATCAAGGTATCAGCAAGGTAGTTTTCATTCTGAGTCCTCTTTTCTTGGCTTATAGCCAGCAGACCTTCTCTCTGGATGCTCATAGGGCAAAGAGAGATATGAAGCAAGCTATCTGGTGTTTCTTCTTAAAAGGACACTAATCCTGTAATGAGGCACCACCCTCATGACCTCATCTAGACTCAGTGAATTCTCAAAGCCCCCATTTCCAAATATCATCACATTGGGAGTTATGGCTTAATTACAATTGGTATGTTTTGAAGTATATTAGTTTTAAATTTTAATGAAGCCCCAAATCAATTCTGTCCTTTATGTTCTCTCCTTTTTTGTCTTTTAGAAATCTTCACCTAGTCAAAGTTTGCCAAGATTTTCTCATACATTTTACCTGGAAACTTTATAGTTTTACAGTTTACATTTAGTTCCATGATCCATTTGAGGTTTGTCAATAAGGGTCAATATTCACTATTTTTTAAAAGATAAATATCCCATCTCAATTTACAGAGATTTTAAGAAGTAAAATATAAAACTGGGACTCTTACCACATGATGAGTTCCAATCATTTTAATCAGACTTGAATGAATTCAGTAGCATAGAGACTTGGAAAAATATTATCTGAATGTTTTCCCATGTCCATAACTTCATTGACATGTGCATCTATGTCTTTTATAAAATTACAGAAAATATTCACACCATATCATTTAGAAAAAAACATCAAAACAAAACAAACAAGGTTAAAGGCCAGCTGTAAGAAGACAGTTAAGAAGTAGTGTCATTCCAATGTACTTTAATTCATTCCAGAATCACTGATATTCAGAACACAGAGTTATGAATGAAAAACTTTCTAATAAGCAACTGTAAAGTGCCAATGAAAGTTTCTGAGTTGGAATCTTTTGAATTTAAATGTGTTTAGTGGGAATAAGTAATAAATGACTTTCAAGTGAATGCTTGACAAGTTGTTAAATCTATAATATATGGTTACATTATTTTAATACATATTGTAAAAATAAACTATTCAATAAAAGATAACATGTCAGAGGAATCTTTTAAAAATAGTTATCATGGCTTTGGGAAAAAATATTTTTATTGTGGGCTAAGTACTCATTTAGAGAGAGAAAACAAAGAGTGAGAATAAATAAGCACTTTCAGAGCTGGAGGATGGTTATAGTGAGGTCCTTGAGAGAATAAATGATATTTAAAATGATTATTAATATTACAGTAAATTATCTGAATAATGAAATCGCCAACAGAAGTTAGTACCATAATTTTGACTAAAAGATTCCAGGTGCAGGAATACATTTAAAGGTGAATTCTCAGTTATAGAATGTAACAAAAAACAGATGAACTTCAATGTATAAGTAGGTAAGAAATATATTTAAAAAATGAACAAAAAGGCCGAGAATAGATGGCTTCAAGGTGTTAGCTAGACCCAAGAAAGTGACCTAGGAATCTTTGCAGCTGTCTCCTCAGGGTACAAATGGCCCACTTTATCAAGGACATGGAAAACAAATAGAAAATCTCATGATTGTGTAAGAACTGGAATAATATAATATCCTGATCACTGCTCCTCAGACAAGACAGACCTGGAAGAATCCCAGAGAATAATAAGTAAATGATGAAGGAGTTTCTATATGAACATTGATTAAAGAAATTCCAGTGCCTTAGGTTAGAAACATGAAAGCTATGATCAAAGCCTTAAAGCTGTCAAGGTTATGGTGAGGAGGAACACAGGCTTGTTCCCCAAATCACAAAATATAGGAACTGCAGTGCTCGACATTGCATATGTAGTATAACTTTTTAAAGTGTTACTTTGCCAATAGGCAGGACATTTAGTGAATATATTTTCTTTAATGGTGATTTAGGATGGATAAATACATATTTTCTAGGACTAAGATTATTGATGGATGGTAAAGCCACAAAACAAAGAAAACTTTTGTAATATCTCTGAACTTAAAGAAATTAAGTATATAGGTTAAGTATTTCCTATCCAGAATGCCTGGGACCAGAAATGTTTTGATTTTTGATTATATTTTTGAATTTTGGAATATTTGCAAAATGGCATAACTTGGGTGGGACTCAAACCTAACATGAAAATGATTTATGTTTCATTTATACATTATACACATATGCTGAAGGTAAATATTCAATATTTCTCTCTGTGATCTATCCTATAAGGTCAGGGGTGGAATTTTATCTCATCATGTAGAGCACTCAAAAAGTTTAGGCTTTGGAGCATTTTGGATTTCTTATTTTTGATTTAGAAATGTTCAACTTTTACACTTTTCCTGTGAAGCTGTAATACATTTCATTATGAAACATTTAAAAATATAAATCAAAAACAAAAAGAAACTGCCCATACTGTCACTATGGATGACAAAGAGAATGTAACACTTCAACTTATTTTCTATGTGAGAGTTTTAAAAAATGTCTGCTCCAATCTGCATGATTTCAAATTTTAAAAAAAGCAATGGAAATGCTTTTTATATTGATTGTATTGGTTACATACATGTCAAAACTGATCAAATTGCATACTTCAAATATGTGCACTTTATTGTGATTCAATTTTACTCAATAAAGCTATGGGGGCGGGGAGAAAATAAAAAGAAATTCTAATAGTAAAGAAAAAGATTGATAATTGAATTCCATTAATATTAGAGAGTTTTATCTCATTACAAGGGATAAAGAGTAAGTCATACAGTAAGAAAATATATATTTATTTATAATAAAGGACTTAAATGCAGAATAATTAATTTTTAAAGGAAATAAAACAAAGGACATCATGAATTTTATAAAATCAATAAAGTTGGAACTGACCCTTTATGAAAGATGATATCCAAGAGTTGGTAAGGATATGGAACACACAGAAAGTTTATTCACTATTGGTTGGAATGTATATTGGTACAAGTCCTTTAGAAGCTACTTTTACAATATTTACTAAAGCTGAGCTTATAAATCCTTATGCACTATTAAATTAGACCAACACTGCTCATGGCAACTTTTCTAAAAACTTCAAACAAAGCAAATATCCATCAACAATAGAATTGTAAGCTATGGCTATATGAAATAACATGAGAAATCTCATAATCATAAGGTGAGTGAAAGATCTAGATAAAAATAACATGTACTATCTAATTTCGTTTGTATAAAGCTCAACCACAGGCAAGAAAAATTTACAATGCCAGAAATCAAAGTAGTGATTCCCTTTGAGAAGTGGCAATAACTAGGGGGGGACAAAATGGAGACTTTTGCAATGACAGTGATATTCTGTATATTCATCTGGATTGTTGCTACATGAATATGCTATCGTTGAGCTGTAAGTTTATTAATGAGCATTTAGGAGAATAAATTAGGTTAAATTTTTTTTAAAAAGTCTGTTCATTATACATATATATATATACACACATTTAATGGAGCACTAAAAATATTTTTTCTACATTATTATAAAAATTTAATGATATTATTGCATCATGATCACTACATGTGCCTATTGTGATATACCTAATCATTTATTTATGAGCATCTAGGTTGTCATCATATCAGGCTGAGCTTTTGTAGAGTAATATTGAGGGAAACAGTCATGTTTCTTTAAAAAAAAAATCCATGAAAAGAATGCCAATATAGAATGAAAGGAAAATTTGGAGGCAATGAAATTCTTGAAAGGCATTCTAGAATTGATATTTTCCTCAATAATTAACTGTAGACAGAATAAAAAGCACATGCCACAGAGATTTATAATATGGTTTTTAATTTTATCAGTTTAATAAATTTTATGGGTTTAATAAAAGTGCATTCACTTAACAGTATCATAGAATGCAGAATGACTTTTTGTTATATATTTTGTCAAAAGTACAATCACAGGCAGCAAGGGAGTTCATAACATTTTTAACTAAAAAGAGATTTTCATGCTTATAAAGATTAAGCATAATTGCTCTATAGTTATCTTCTGAATGTGACTAAAAGAGATAACCATGGTTTTACTGAAATTTTCATTGAAAGTCATCAGTTTGATTGTTTCAGTATGGGTTGGGACAATTTATCTTCCCTTAAAAATACCTTACTTCAAGAACATAAAACACAAAAAATAAATTTACTAATCCAAGAGGTTCTTACTTCCCTTTGCATTGAGAAATCAAATATAAATACTATATAGTAGATTCCACAAGATAATTATAATCTAATTAGGAAATGAGATATATACATATACAGAAATATAATTAGGATTTTTATAAGAAGTATGATAGAAAGGGAGGAAAAGGAGCTAGAGAACTTCATGGAGAAGGTAGGACTTAAGTTCAGCATTGAAGGATGGGCATAGCTTATGCAGGTAACAAGCAGGATTGAAAATCTTCTATTTGGAGAACAAAGTAAGCAAACCTACAGAGATGGTAAACCCATGGCATAGCTAGAATTATTACAATATTACCTTGGTTGGAGTAGGGACATTCATTCTGGAGGGTAATAGAAAATGGGTATAAATAAAGATGGAAGATAGATGAAATAATATATGTTTTATTCTCATGTGTAATGGGGTTCCTGGGAGAGTTATTTAATAGTAAAAGGATAAAATGAGAATTATGTTCATAGATGATTTAACCTAGCCATGATGTGGTTGGTCGATTGGAGTGAAGGGAAACTGAAAATAAAAGTAACAGAGTACAGAGGGGAGAGACAAGTCGTTGCTCCAGTAATCAAAGTGAGTCACGATGATAGCCAAGACTCAAAGGGAGGTACTAAACAAGGGAATGGATACTGGCGGGTGTGACTTATTGGGGGACAATCTGTAGAAACCAGCTACGATAGTCCACCATCTTACATCAAATCTATTAAGTCATGTACATACAATGTCCTTGGTTAAGGTCCATTCCTGCTCCCTGGGTGTGATTTAGGGTTGAAAATGGGAAGTGGAGCCACTATAAGTGAGATGGAGTAAGGAAATTGCTGTGATGGATACACATTATGCAGTTGTGGCAGCTGGAAGGCTGGTGGTGGTCTGAAGTTGCCATAGGTTCGCTGTTGTAAGGAAATACTGGACCTGAAGTGGAGGAGAATGTAGGCAATGTAGAACACGTGAGAGTGTAGTGGACGAACTGTCCCTCATTGCTTCTGATCTTTACAGGAGCTTTGCAGAAGCCAATGCCCTTTTCCAAGAAGCTGCATGCATGCATCTCACTCAGGACTCAGAGAAACTGAATTCAGATCTGGTGGGAGCTGGAGGAGCAGCAAGCACATGGCTGCCCCTTACCAGCAAGTGAGCCAGCAGATTAGTGACAGTGCTCACAAGCTGCAGTGATACCTGACGCTCCACACCAACCTCAGAGCTTCACATGGGCAGCTTCGCTCTAGCATTTCAAATACTACAGACAATTTTTTTTCTGGCTGTCTCTCTACCTTATCTGCACCAGGAAGAGGATTATGGGAAATTTCATCCTGGCTTAGCTAGATTGACATTAATATAAACAATCACAAAGTTCTCCTATCTTCCAATAACACAAAAGCATTTTTTTCAGCTGCTGTGATTATTTCACTGGTGGGGTGAATTTTAGAGATGTTATTTGTTTTCTGCAAGGAAAAAAAAGGTAACTTTGGAGTTATCTAAAAGTAATCTTTTTAGTTATGTAAGCAAAGCCTTCTTTATTGCTTAGATATTTACTGGCCTTTGCATTTTTCCTTTATATCACCAGCAACTGGAATTACAAAATTTGCATAAATTATCTTATCAGTTAACTAACTGATCTAATTCTATCCTTATGTAGGTTCAGATAGAGAATTTTCTAAAGAACAGTACTGTAGGTAGAGGTAAACTGAATGTATTTTGGCTTCAGATGTTCTTCTTTGAGAAAATAATTTTGAGTACTGCTTTACTGATCAACCAGACATAGCTGCAAGAATGGTTCAATTCCTACTATTCTCATAATTGCTCTAAGAAAAAAACAGGTCAATCAATGATGATGGACCCTTTCTTCCCATGACAGATCTGAAAAGAAAATGAGCCCAGGAAGAGTATGCTCAGCATTTTGATGTGACAGTCTGGGAGGACACAGAGCAGTGAAGAGCCATCCCTGACAGGAAAGGAGGACATGAGCCTTGGTGACAAGGTACAGTGACTGCTGTGAGCATACTACATGCTTTGTATTTGGAACTTAGTGACCCAGAAATCCAACAGGATGTCTGGATTTTCACTAATCAGAGCATCAACCTCAGGACTGTCAAATTATGGTCCAAAAGGGTCCTTTTCATTGCATGTGCTATAGGAGAAGAGGACTAAACAAAAGGGAAAAATGAGGAGGAGGGAAAATAGCAATTGTTTTCACTTATTTTGTCCACAGTGTCTATTACAATTTTTTTGTTTTTGGTACTGGGGATTGAATTTAGGAGTACTCGACCACTGAGCCACATCCCCAGCCCTATTTTGTGTTTTATGTAGAGACAGGGTCTCACTGAGTTGCTTAGTGCCTCGCCATTGCTGAGGCTGGCTTTGAACTCGCGGTTCTCCTGTCTCAGCCTCCCTAAGTGCTGGGATTACAGGCTTGAGCCACCGCGCCCGGCTAATTACAGTTTTTTGAAAGTGCCTGTTTTTGAAGGCACATGTTTGTCTGCTCTTATATGTGGGTAAGGAGGACTTAGGTATGCTCTTTTCCCATTATTAATTCCTCTCGTTGGTTCAAAGGGATTTGGAACAAGATTGCATTGAGAGATATTATTATTGAAATTTGATATGGTTCTCTAAAAAAATTCTGGCTTTTCATTGTTCCTATCAAAGAACATTCTGAATTTGAACATTGGACAAGTACAGCTTTTTTGGAAATCATGTTATTTTCATTACCATGCCACAGTACTTTTCTAAAGAAAAACTTGGTGTAATGAGAAAAGATGACATAATAGAAAAAGCACAAGAAACCTGCGTCTTGGATCTGCTAATAGCTGTATAAGTTATGATGATTCTGGGGCTCAGTTACCTTATCTCTAAGTAGAGTTTCAGTGATTATCTTTCTGGAAATAGGTTCAGTAAGAAGATGAAAATTAACTAATGGGAATATGGATCTTTCCTATCAAGAATACTCATGCTTTACCTCTGTCCAGTGCTTGTTGATCATCAGGGTGGCCTTAGAATTCTTCATACTCCCCTCTTCCCACCATGATTGAGCTCTGAAACCTAACACTATCAAACACGTCTGTCATAACCTCTTATTTCCACTTACTTGATTCTACTTGCAGGGAAGAAGCAAACTGGTAAAAATGAGTTTTAAGATTGTAATAATAGTAACATTCTAATATTTTAGGGAAAATTATATTCTATTTTAATGTGCTCTTTCAAACATTTCCAAACTTGCTTTTAACATATGAAATAATCAGAGAATATCCTTCAAATGGATATATACATGACTTATAAAGATTACCATAGGCAAAAAGTTCTTCTTAAATGCAATTAAGTTATTTTCTCTTTGGCTGATTTTAGGAGAAAATTCAAAATGTTATTTATACATATATATTTCTGCCAGATACTTTGAAAGATTAAAACTTAGAAATATTATTTTAATAGCATGTAGATTAATGTTGTACACTTCATGAAATATCTTTTCACTGAAAATAAACCCAATCCAGGATAATGTTTGAATTTTCTGGGTGGAGAACACTGTCAGTTGGAGACTGGCAAGTTTTATGTGGAGGCAGGAAAGTGAGGTTACTGAATTTTTCTTATTCTCCATATCTCCACATTTGCATTTTTAATTATTACAGAGAAAACTCAATCCTAAAACAGGAAAAAAAGTCATTCCTCACTAACAAAAAATTTCTATTGGTTTTTGATATGACATAGTAATATGGTGATCCTTGTTTAAAAATAAAAAAATAATATTCAGCCTTTTTAGGTAGACTCTTCTATAATCCAGATACCAATTTCCTGCTCACTCAGGTAGATTATTTTTTAACTGAAAGAGTTTTAGTCTGCTTCAAAAGAAAATGGAAAGCACGGGGGTGTCTATGTTCATTAGTGTTTGGCAGACACTTAAAATGAACTGCTTACTGGGCCTTACTCTTTTTTTCCATTTCACATTTTAGTCTTTGGCTATCTCAACACTGTGCTATCTAAAAAGAGGGAACATTCCTCCCTGTCTCAGAGCAATATAGGGATTTGCTCCAGAAATAAAAAAAAACAAGTAAGTGCTTTCAAATGGCCGAGGTCCCCTTTCCTTTGGTTGAAATGCCAGTCTGACCAAGAGTAGCTGGGCAGTGCAGGGGAGCACATGGGCTCTGGCAGGCATCATGGAGAGGAACACCTGTGGCCTGATACTACTTGCTGACACAGGTGGGCCCTGAAGAACCTCTTTCTTCCCCACTGAAGTTATGCTTCAACTAGGTCCCACCCATTTTCAAACATAATTATGGCCTGGAGCCAGTTCTGTGTGGCTATGAAATTGTGTTATTTATTTGGCTTGTATAGGATCTCTCAGGGTTGAAGAATATTTTATCTACTGAGTAAGCATTTTTTTTTCTTTCTGTGTTGATGAATGCTATTCTTACATTCATTGCTCAATCGGAAGGTAGTTTTGTAGACTGGGAATTTGTTTAGGTAACATTGTAAGCTGAAATAGTGAAATACCAGTAATTTTTCTCTTTATAGTTTAGTTTAGCTCTGAGTTGCAACTCCAAGACTGAAAATAATGTTGGTTAGCAGCAAAATATAGAGTATCAGAATTCATTTTTTTGTGTGTGATAACTGACTGAATTAGTGAATAAGAATTATGTTCAGAAAGAAGTTTCAGCAGCCTTGATAATCTTGAGAATGTATTTATGACAATGTTTCTCACAGGAATGGTGATGAAATCTATCTACTAGACCAAAGCAGCTGGGGTGATATTTTAAAGATTTAGAGATCCAGTAGTAAAACATGACTATTATGTATTAATCAGGAAAGGAAATCACCTCCCCAAAGAGACCACTAGCAAGTAAATGGCATAGCAACTCAAGAAAAGCAGAGTGAAATAACTTTATCTTTATGGCTAAAATAAGATTGGGAGCTAAAAAGAGATACAGTTATGCTGATTGCTCATCTGCTGGTCCTTGGGCTTGATCTAACCTTTAATACCAGTGGTGGTGGTGGTAGTAGTGGTGGTGGTGGTGTATGTGTGTGTGTGTGTGTGTATACCCACTCTCATGCTGGGTCACTGAGAAGAAAGCCAAAGCAAGAATAGATTTGGCATTACATAATGATTAATTCATGTCAGTGGATAGTTTTCTTGTGTTGCAATCTATTGGCTTCTTGTCTTTTAAAGGTTGCTATGAATGTTAGTGTGAGAGATGGGAATTGGAAATGGACATCAGAGCATGGGAAAGGAGAAGTGGTCCATAAGGCTTCTGGGGGAAGTGATTCTTGAGTTGAATAGTGAAAGCATATTAGGATTAAACTGGGTTGAAGTGGGGAGGAAGGATACTTTAGGTTGAGAAAGAGATCTGTAGAAACATACAAAAAGGTGAGAGAGTTTATCATTTGGACAAGAGCTAATAGGGAGGGAAAATAATAGAAAATAAAAAAGGGTGGAGGCAGAGGTCAGATGAGCAATACCCCTGCATGATGTGCTCCAGCAACATGAATTTCATCCTGAAAATAATGGAAACTATGTAAGCCATAGGACATAGTCATCCCCAGAAGTCACTTTGACAAGAGTTTGAAGGATTGACTAGAAAGGGCCAATTTGTAATTAGATAACTTTTTGAAATGATTTAGATAGGGTTTTATGAGGCAATGAAAAACAAAGGAAAAAAACAAAATCAAAATGTTCCCCAAGCAAATGGTGGGATAGTGATTTTCTGTACTTTTTTTCTGTAAGAGCAATACTTTGTTCTCTGATAATAGTGATATATATATTACTTGTGCATATATATTATATAGATATATAACATACATGTATTTATATAGTCCTAATTAATTTCCATGTTTGTTTTAGAAACAAATTAGTAAATTTGCTTGTTATTAAATTAATATTTTGAATGCATTTATTCAAATACTTTTATAAATACTTAGATTTTTAAAATATTTACTTATTATCTTCAATTATAGTTCTAAAAATAGAGTTCTGTTGAAGATGATCAAATATTCTGATAGAAATCTCTTTTATTCTGAGTATTTCCATTGTCATTGTTTTGCTCAAATTGAAAAAGGTAAACGTTTGCAGAATGCTAAGAGAACAAAAATTAAATAAAACAAATATATCCTAAGTTTATATTCCTATTTTTTTCAAAAGGTTGGTGTGATCATTTAAAATAATATTCTAATACTGCTTAATGCTAGTCAATAAACGACAATGAAATAAAAAGACCCCCTTAAAAAGTGCAGGGTTTTTTTTGGTTGTTTTTTGTTGTTCTTGTTGTTGTTGTTTTTAGTTTGTGGAAGACCTAATTAAATAAGACTGCTTCATATTTTGTAAAAGATATTAGCTTTCTAACCCCAGTATACTTTGTTTCTTTGAAAAAAATTTACATTTGAGGGAATTTCTTTTGTTTATTTTGTGAAAGGATGAACTCTAAAAAATGGTTGTTATTTATGCTTAAGGAAACCTCAAGCAAAAGGTGAAATTGTAGATTTGTGTCCACATATTATAGGAAGAATTCTCTTCTAATAAAAAATGCATGTGGACTGTCTAAATATCAATGTTTTTCTAAGTGAAATGGGGACTTACATGAACATTTTGACAATCAATAGAGAAATGAAGGACAAAGATCATTGGTGTGCCTAGATGGTACACACCACTGTTCATTTTATCTGCTTGGCTCGCGTATGTAGTACGTCTTATGTGAAACCATCATTACATAAATATGATCAACATGTGTTCACCATATGCTTTTGAATACTTGAGTTGGTTGCTTGGGTAGTACATACAGGTCCTAACACAAGGTACTTAAAATATGGGAAGTAGGTCCTCGCCATATTAATTCTATTTACAAGTTCTGCTGAAGGGCAACAAAATAAAACATTTGGAGACACTGAAAAAGAGAGATCTTTTTTGTCTAACCCAGGTGGGTTGGGGTCCAGCCACAGGGAGTCCCAAATCAGAAGAAACTTCCTCCTAGAAGCAGCTTCCTCCTGGATGTAACTTCCTCCTTTTGTTTTTGGTAAAAACTTTTGTTTTTTGGTAAAATTTTCTCCACTTGAGTCTCATGCATTAACTGAGTTGCTTAGCGCCTTGCTGTTGCTGAGGCTGGCTTTGAACTCGCGATTCTCCTGTCTCAGCCTCCCTAAATGCTGGGATTACAGGCTTGCGCCACCGTGCCCAGCTTGAGTTTTTACTCTTAATATATTTTTAGGTTCTCAGTTTCTTTTACTACTAGGCTGTGTGTCATGATATCACTAAATGTTCTTCTTAATTGCATTTGACTTCAGTTTTTTGGAAATGTCATGTTGTTAGCTTCACAGGTGTAGGTTTTAGGCTCTTGTGGGTTAGTTGCCTCAAGACTGGTACTTTCCTTTATAGTTATTTATTCTTTATCCTCTAGGCTTTGTCATGGTTTGAAAACATTATTGTATTAAACCTCCAGAAAAGACTAGATCCCAGTAGATTTCTCTATTCTCTGCAAAATTGTATTAAATTCTACTGTAGGCAAGGCAGTTTATTTACTTATTTACAGTAGTGAAGTAACCAAAATGGTTTACTCATTCTGTTCATCACTAAATTGATAGTAATTGTTATTTTAGTATCTTTTACTATGCTTCAAAGAACTTTTACATATCTCATTAAGTTTTCTTAAGGCAAAGGAATCAATGTGCTTAAACAATTGCTTTGTAAAATATAGCCTCCCAACTAAGTATTGGGAAGCTCACTGATGCTTCCTTCCCAGTTGAAGTCATTCTTCTGGCTAGTAAATTAAATTTAATATCAGTGCACTTCTTCCCTTGAAATATCTGCTTAAACTTTCCTCCCTCCCTTAAGTCCCCTAAGATATTTGTGAACACTTCTACAGCATTGTGGTATGAAAGACAACTCAGATCAGTGTGGGCACTTCCCAGAATTCTTCTCTGTTGAAACTGTGAAAAGTCTATCTACTTTTTCCTTAGTTTGAATGTACATTCTGTTTCCACTAGTATTCAAACCTGTGAGATTTAAAAAAAAAATTCACATCATTTTATATAATGTGGCTTGAACATTTCTATACAGATGTCTTACTTTTGTTTTTCAAGTGATTAATAAAAGTGAGTATATAGGAAAATGGTAAGAATAAGTCTTGGGTGTAATTGTGTCTATTTATAGTGTATCTATTGTGCGGTAGACCATATTGTTTGTTTTAAATATATGTACCTACAGGAACCCTTTCCTGCTGCCCTTCCTTCTGGCAGAAATGTTCTTCCTATCAAAATGACATCAGTGTTGGCCATGTGACTCCCATTAGCAAATGGAATGTGAGCAGAATGGATGCATTCCATATCTGAGCAGAAGGTTCAGAGTCATCATACAGTGCTGCCATTATTCTTGTTTCTTCTCTTAGAGCGGAATGCTTCCCAGATGGTGCTGCTCTTTCTGCCTAGAATAAGGAATAAAGAAAAAGCACAGGACATAGCCACAGAAAGCTCATAGACAACATATGCAAGCGAGAAATAGATCGTTGCAAGTCACTGAGGTTTGGGGGTTTTGTTCTTTCTTATCACAGTCTAATATAACCAATGCCAACTAACAACATATTGCATGTCAATGCAGCCATTGATTAAGTACACAATGGCTTTTGATACATTTTCCACTGGTTTCCATTTAATATTTCTAAATTAAATGGAATTTGTTAGACAACATATTATGTTAAAAACTAACATTGTTAGTTTTAACATCATTGTTTAACATCATTGTTTTTATTGCTAATTTGTCTAATTTGTTCATCTTAAAAAGAATAAAGAGTCAGGCTCAGTGGTGCATGCTGCTGAGTAGGCTGAGGCAGGAGAATGACATATGTAGGGCCAGTCTGGGCAACTTAGGGGAACCCTGTCTCAAAATAAAAATTAAAATGGGGTGGCAATATCACTCAGTGGTAGGATACTTACCTAGTATACAATGTGAGGTACTGGGTTCAATTCCCTACACAGCAAAAAACTAAGGGACACAAGTTGCTATATAAATAATAATATATATTGCCAGTTTAGTTGATTTAACACTTTAATATTTGGTGTCTCATTTTATGTTCAAAACAATTTTGTGTAATAAGTATTATCATGTCCATTTATAGAGAAATTGCTGAGATCTAGAGAGGTTAAACACTTACCCAAAATTGGGCCCTGGTGAAAGTGGAAAAGGAATAAAATCAGAAGATTTTCAATTGAGCCCTTCTCCCTGCTGCCTGCCATCTCAAAGTTTGGCTTTCACATGTGACTTTCCTGCATATCAGTTTTCTCTTCAATGTTTTTTACAATTGTGGGCAAATGAAATTTAGAAGCACAATTATTAATATAATTTTATTGTAAGACAAATGGAAAATTCCTGCAATTAAAATCTGTATGATAATCAAATCTGTATGATAATCTGTATGATAATCAACTCTAATAGGGCTGTAAGGATTTAGAATGAATTATATTCCCTAGAAGCTGTCCATGGTAGAAATACAATCTATTTTGAAAAATTAGGAAATGTTAATGTGGCCAGTTTACTTTTGCTGTATGTTTGGGCTGTAATATAACAAAGTTCACTGAAAAGTTTGGCTCTCTTTCCCTATGTTTTGTCTTTTTCCTTCTTTCTCTGTGTGTATGATTATTAGTGGGTGATGAGGTAACTCCGTCATGGAGGTGATGTAGTCTTTGTTTTCTAGAAATGATTTATGTTACCTCTAAGTTTACATGCCTAATAAATATGTATGCTTTTGAAAGTATTCATCTTGCTTCCAATGACATAAAAATTTGCATATGTATGTGTGTATGCTTTATGTTTTTAATATTGGCCTTTGTTGCTTTAAATTTGTCTGGATTTTATTGTTGGATGTAGTTTTTATTTTTATTTTTAATTTTTTTCCATATTTAGTGTTGCTGCATTATAGTTGTACATAATGATGAGATTCATTGTTACATATTCATATATGACCACTATATAGCAATATAATTTGGCCAATACCATTTCCCAGTATTTCCCCTTTCTCTCTCTTCATTCATCTCCTGCCCCTTTTCTTTACTGATCTTTCTTTGATTTTCACAAATCCACCCCTGCTTCACCCCCACCACCTTTCTTTTCCTTTTTCCTGCCTAAATTCCTCATAGGAGAAAAAGCATACAACTCTTGACTTTCTGAATTTGGTTTATTTTGCTTAACATAATGTTTTTTTCCATCCATTTTCCTGAAAATGACATAAGTGCATTCTTCTTCATGCCTAAATAAAACTCCATTGTGCACATATACTATGTCTTTTTTATCCATTCATCCATTGACCAACACCTAGGCTGGTTCTGTAGTATGGCTATTGTGAATTGTGCTGCTATGAACACAGGTATGCATGTATCACTGTAGTATGATGACTTTAGTTCTTCAGGATAAGTACCTAGGAGTGGTATAGCTGGGTCACATAGTGGTTCTATTCCTAGTCTTTTGAGGAGCCTCCATACTGATTTCCATAGTGGTTATCCTAATTTCCATCTTACCCACAGTGTAAAAGTAGTCCCTTTTCTCTACATCCTCTTCAGTGTTTATTATTGTTTATATTTTTGTTGACTGCCATTCTAACTGGAGTGAGATGAAGCTTCAGTGTGGTTTTGATTTACTTTTCCCTAATTGCTAACAATGTTGAATATTTTTTTTTCATATATTCATTGGTCATTTGTATTTCTACTTTTGAGAATTGTCTGTTTAATTTATTTGCCCATTTGCTAATTGGGTATTTGTTTTCATTTGGGGTGTTCAGTTTATTGAGTTTTTTATATATTCTGAATATTAATCTTTTGTCAGAAAAGTAGCTAGCAAAATTTTTCTCTCATTCTACAGATACCTCTCTCCACATTCTTAATTTTTTCCTTTGCTGTGCAGTTTTTTATTAGGATACCATCTAGTTATTAACTCTTGGCACTATTTTCTGAGCTTTAGGGGTCCTAATAAGAACATTGTTTACTGTACCTAGATGTTGGAATATTGACCCTACGTTTTGGATGTACTTTTTGCATACAAATGTTATACATAGTTATAAAAGTTTTATGATCTCAGAAAAACATTGTAATGTTACCAAAACATGATCCAATAAAATTAAATATGACTAAATATGGTAAATTTTTTTAACCAGGTAAAAATCAACTTTTTCATCAATTTTACTGTTATCATAGAACTCCCTGAGACTAAATATTGATAATAGGATGAGAAGATCACATTGCCATAATGAGGCAAATAATGGGAAAATTTTTATTTGTGAAGCAATGTCATTCAAACCAGTATTTGATCACATGTTGTTTGGTAATATTAACAATATTAACATATTGGAAGATGAGAAGCAGCAAACAACATTGATTATTGTGCTGTGTATATTTATTTATTTATTTATTTATTTTTGGCACCAGGGATTGAACTCAGGGGCACTCGACCACTGAGCCACATCCCCAGCCCTATTTTGTGTTTTATGTAGAGACAGGGTCTCACTGAGTTGCTTAGCACCTCGCCATTGCTGAGGCTGGCTTTGAACTCGTGATTCTCCTGTCTCAGCCTCCCTAAGTGCTGGGATTATAGGCTTGAGCCACCGCGCCCGGCTTGCTGTGTATATTTATTAAGTATAACTTTTGAATGAATAAATGATTAGTTTAACAAATACTGAGAATATCAAACTACCAACATTTAAGGAAGAAAGAAAAATTTTGATGTTTCTCTGAAAGTCATTTGCATAAGTAAACCCACTGTATTTTATATTCATATTTTGTTATGCTTAGTAAAACCTAATCAGATATAAGCCTTCTGAAATTCTGTTTCCCTGGCCAATAAACAGCTGTAACAGACGGTAGCCTTAGACTCCAGAACTGTTCATTTTTCAAGGAACCTGTCCTCCCTATCAGGAAGTGCTTTTATCTTCAACCAAAGGAAAACATCACCTGAACAGTGATGGCACTACATTGCCGGTGGAAGGAATTACACATGACATGCAGATGCTGGAGAGCTATGTGAAGGGCAGAGATGAAGACTGTTGAGCTTTTACAAATTAGGGAATCCAAATCATCACACCTGTCTCTGAGTTGTGCTTTTAGAGTCCTAAAAACAAATATTTATCTTGTGTTAAATATGGTCTCTTTCAACTTGAAACCATGCACCTTGGTTTTCCTTGTACAAAATACTACAGTGTATGATTTGAAGCCAATGTGATTTACCTTGTTACCTGATTAACTTTAGTCACATAATTCATACTTCTGAGTGTTTAGAGAATCATACTAAGGTCTTATGAATATCATTGTATTAATACATATAAGCAGCTAGTCACTAATTTGTCTAGTTTCTATCCCACGTAGACTGTAAGAAAAATAGAAGCATTCATCTACCTCTAGTGATATCAACAAGAGAAGGGTGAGAAGGAATAAACATGAAAATCTTTGTGCCCAAATTATGAAACTAGTACAGTAGTCTAGTCTGTTTCTACTCCTATCTTTTCTATGCTGATTCAGCAAGAAAGGAAGGAATAATAGTCAACTTGACCTGCCTGGCCTCCGGAAACCTGCATCACAGGTATCACAGGTAACAGAAAGCAACCCACGAGTGAGGTTGATTTTCCTGTTACATAATTAGAAATTTAAAAAAGATAATTTTCAAGAAAGACACAGGTGAGGACTCTCAGAAGATGGCAGAGTAGAGGAGGTTGTTTTCTAAGCTGCTCTGTGGCATGAGACCAAGAAAGCAGATAAATAGCTGCTCAGTGAGGTAGGTAAAAAAGGGATTTTAATACTGGACACTCAGAACAGCTTTCGGACTCAGAATGTTTGATAAAATAAAACAAAAGAAAAAAGCCTTCTTCCAGCCAGTGACTGCTGAAGCTGATCCACTGCAGGTAAATTTGGGAAGGGGACTAAGAGAACCTACGTTCAGGTGGCACTGTGGTTTGTACTGGTATGGAGAAACCAGAGATCAAGGACACTTCCTGACTGATCCAGAGGGTGTGCCACACTGTATCATTGTGTGGGAAAGATACTGTGTGTCTCCTGGTTTTACATGGAGATCTGAGGCAAGAGTCATATTTCCTCTGTACTAGGGTGCCCTGCAGCAGCAGAAGTAAGTTCAGGAGCTCAGACCTGGGAAATCAGAGCTAAGTCTGAAAATCAGACCTGATAGACACCTGCCACACAACTCCGAGGTGTGCCTAGGAGACCAGGAGAAAATTAAACATGGAGAGTGTTTTACCTAGGAGAATAGGAGTCATAGAGACTTGAAAAATACTAGGTCCCTCCTTTCCTTTGAGTCTGGCGGCTTTTAGGACCAGCGGTGGTGGGCTGAGATTTGATTGGGCCAGGTTGGAGTGACTGTGTGTTTGAGGACTGAGCCAGGGAGGCCAGGAAGGACAGGACCCAAGGGTGGTGGAAGGGGTGAAGGATTGGCTCTTCTGCCATAGCAGTGGAAATCAGGGGAGACTCCTGGGGTGCAGTTTCCAAGCCTGGATAGGCAGCTGCTGCCAGGCCCTGGGGGAACTGATTTAAAATCTTCAGACCAATTGCCAATAGCCTGAATAGACCTAAATCCCACCTTTAGGAGCTCTGCCTACAAGAACTCCTCTCAGAGAACTCTACAGCTACCCTACCTTGAGAGTGGGGCAAAAAACTCTCTCACTACACTAGAAGAATAACCAATCAAATTAAAATCTAGAAATCAATCAAAATGGCACTCTCAAAATTAACATTAAATGTAAATGGCCTAAACTCAACCATCAAAAGATATAGGCCCAACGATATGCTGTCTCCAAGAGATTCACCTCATACACAAAGACATCCACAGACTGAAGGTGAAAGGATGGAAAAAAACATATCAATCACACAGACCAAAGACCTAGATATGAGACCAGAAATCCTGCACCTACTTGAAGAAAATGTAGGCCCAACACTCCAACATGTCAGCTTAGGAACTGACTTCCTCAACAAATAAAATAAAAAATCAGTAAATGGGATGATATCAAACTAAAAATCTTCTTCACAGCCTAGGAAACAATTCCTCTGTATACATCCAAAGTAAAAATCAGCACATTATAGGGATGCAACATTAATATTTATAGCAGCATAACTCACAATAGCTAAGTTATGGCACCAATCTAGATGCCCATAAACAGACGAATGGATAAATAAATTGTAGTATATACACACAGTGGAATATTACTCAGCCACAAAGAAGAATGACTTTATAACATTCACTAGTAAATAGATAGATCTGGAGACTAGCATGCTAAGTGAAATAAGCCAATCCCCATAAAAAGTCAAATGTTCTCTCTGATATGTGGATGCTAACCCACAACAAGGGCATGAGAGAGGAAGAATAGAAGTTCATTGGATTAGATCAAGGGGAATGAAGGGACAGGAGTAAGGGGCTGGAATATGAAAGACAGTGGATGACTCCGACACAACTTTCCTATGTATATATGAATATAGCACAGTGAATCTCAATATACAACCACAAGACTTGGATCCTAATTAGAATAAGATGTTTTCCGTGCTTGTATAAACACATCAAAATATATTCTACTGTCATGTATAACTAAAAAGAACAAATAAAAATTTAAAAAGAAACAAAATGATCCCAGGATGAAAAGTAAACATAAAATAAATTCTTTCTATATGCTAGTAGCAAACAATTAAATTTTTAATGTAAATTAAAAATACAAATATGTTATATATATTGGCAATACAAAGCATGAATTATTTGGGAATAAATTTAACAATATCATGATGGTAGGTAGATAAAATACTCCAAAACTTTGTAGAGATAAGTTAAAGATTTCAATAAATAGTGAGACATAGAGTGTTTATAATTCAGTTGAGCCAATATTCTTACGACACTTGACAAGTATCCCTAAATTGATCTATTGATTCAATGTAAGCCCAATCAAAATCCAAAAAGGATGTTTTTGTAGAAATTTATTCAGAAACAGAATTCTAAAGTAGCTAAAACAATTTTGGAAAAGAGAGTAATAATGACTTGATTTTAATACTTACTGTAAAGCTAGAATAATTAAGACAGCATGGTGCTACCACACAGACATACAGATCTATGAAACTGAATTCAGAGTCCAAAAACAAGCCCACACATAAATAGTCAATTGGCTTTCCATAAGATTGCCAAGAAACAAATAGGTGAAAATGGTTTTTTAAAAATTCTTTGAGCTAGGCATGGTGGTGCATGCCTGTAATTCCAGCAGTTCAGGTGGCTCAGGTAGGAGGATCTCAAGTTCAAAGCCACCTTTAGCAACTTAGTGAGGTCTTAAGCCAACTTAGAGAGACCCTAACTCAAAATAAAAAATATAAAGGGCTAGGGATGTGACTCAATGATTAAGTTAAAAAAAATCCCTTTGGAAAAAACATAGTTTCTCCAGCCAATGGTCTGGAAAAATTGAATTTTTAAATGGAAAAAAAACCTCCACCTTTAACCCTTATCTTACACCACCAAATAAAATGAACAAACTTCATAAGTATGCTAGACCTAAATGGAAAAACTGAAACCATAAAAATTCTACAAAAGAACAGGGGGAAAAATCATTGTGATTTGGGACTAGGCAGAGATTTCTTAGAACCAAAGTACACAAATCATAATTTAAAAAATGAAGATATCAAAATTTAGAACTTCCATTTTTCAAAACACAGTTGAGAAAGGAAAAGATTAGACACAGAGTTGGAAAAAAATATTCACAATATAAATCTGGGAAAGGACTTGTGTCAAAAGAGCACAGGCAATGACTTCCTTGATAGGACCTCCAAGCTCAGGAAACAAAATTAAGAGTTTTGGGATGGCATCAAACAAAAAGCTTCCACACAGCAAAGGAAATAATTAGGAACGTGAAGATAGAACCCAGAGAATGTGAGAAAATCTTTGCTAGCTACTCTTCTGACAGAGTATTAATATCCAGAATATATAAAGAACTCAAAAAATACCCCCATAACCCAATTAATAAATGGGCAAATGAACAAATACTTCTCAAAAGAAGAAATACAAATGACCCAAAAAAGTATGAAAATATGTTGAATATCATTAACAATTATTGTAATGCAAATCAAAACTATACTAAGATTTTATCTTGTTCCAGTCAGGATGGCAGTCATCAAGAATACAAACAGTAACAAATGCTGGAGAGGATGTGGAGAAAAATTGACATTTTTACACTCTTGGTGGGATTGTAAATTAGTACAACCACTATGGAAATCAGTATGGAGATTCCTCAAAAGGCTAGAAATGGAACCACCATATGGCCCTGCTATAAGATTCTTCAGTGTTTTTCCTGGAGAATTTAAAATCATCAAACTATAGTGATACATGCATACTGATGTTTATAGCAGCACCATTCACAATATACAAACTATGTAACCAGCCTAGATGTCCATAAATGGATAAATAGACAAAAAAAATGTGATGTATATACAGAATGGAGATTTATTAAGCCATAAAGAAAAATAAGTGCTGGGAAGTGATAGTGGCAAAATTATATTGTTATATTGTACGCATGTAAGAATATGTAATGACAAATCCCATCATTATGTACAACCATAATACACCAATAAAAACATGGAAAATAAATCAAATAATAAAATAGGAAAAAAAAGAAGACATAGGTTACTTTCTGATACTCATTTTCCTCTCACCATCCAAAAGTAGAATTTTAAAAAATACATGGAAGTTTTATGACTCTTTTATGTTTTATGCTTTAGTTGGGTTTCAAATTAACCGAAGAATAAAAATAAAGCATCATAATAAATACAAAAAATTGAAATTGTGACTTATTCCAAGAAAGTTGTTAGTTTGTTTTTAAACAGTGTAAGATTTATGGAGGAATTGAGAAGATTTAGTACAGAGTTCTCACACATCCATTCAGCTAGTTTTCCCTATTGTTAATATCTTGCACTTATGGTTAATATTAGTGAGCCAATATTTACACATTATTATTAACTGAAGTCTGTAGTTTATTCAGATTTCCTTAGTTTTTACCTAATGTCTCTTCCTATTCCAGTGTCCCAGCCAGGACATATCATTATGTCTAATTTTCACATCTTAAGATCCTGTTGGCTGTGATGGGATCAGACTTCGAGGTCTGTCAGTAGTCATACACAAGCTCATAATCTTGTTTTCTTGGAAAAATCATCTCTTTATCATTGTATAGTAGCCTCTTTGTCTCTCATAATCCCCCTCGTTTTGAAGTATCTGAAATTATCCTAGCTATTTCCATTCTTTCTTTTCATTAGCATTATCGTGGTATATCCTTCTCTGTCTTGACTTTTAACCTATCCATGTCTTCATAAAGATGTTTTTTGGAAATGACATATAGAGGGGGCTGTTTTTAATCAACCCTGTCTATGTCTTTTAATTGATGGATTTCAAACATTCACATTGAAAGTGATTATTGATAGAGTTGGGTTAATATCTAACATATCCATAACTGTTTTCTATTTGTCACACTTGTTTTTCATTTCTTTTTTATTTCCTCTCTTCTTCTCCCTACTCTTGTTTTAATTATGCATTTTATATGATTTCATTTTCTCTTCTCTTAAAACATCAATTATACTTGCTTTTAAAATCCTTTTAGTGGTTGCTCTAGGGTTTGCAGTATAAATTTTCCACAATCTAAGTCTATTTTTAAAAAATCCCGTTCTTCTTTCTGGGTAGTATTAAAAGCTTATGATCATATTTGAAATTTATCCCTCCTATTTCTGAAAGATAATAGTCATCCATATGCTACAATCACACACAACACTGTTACTCTTACTACTTATTACATTACGAACAAGAAAAATAAAATATTTTATTTTATATTCATATTCTCTCTCTTATGTGTTTCTTTTTTTATGTAGATCTCAGCGTATGACCTATATATAATTTTCTTTCTCCCTGAACAGCATCTTCTAATATTTCTTGCAGAGCAGGTCAGTTGGCAATGAATTTCTCAGTTTTTGTTTTCCTGAGAAAGTCTTTATATTTCTACTTTGTTTTTGTAGAATAATTTTCCTGGACATAGAATTATAAATTGTGGGTTTTTATTTTGTCTTTTCTTTTAACACTTTAAATCCTTTGGTATATTCTCTTCTTGCTTTCATGAGTTTTTTAAAAATAAAAGATCTATTGTCATTTTCATTTTTCCCCTTGTAGAGGTGAGGGGATTTCCCCCACTACTACCAACACTTCTATCTCCTTTTAAGACTTTTTCTGTGTTTGGTTTTCTGCAGTTTCAGTATGACATACCTTGGTGTAACCTATGGCTTCAGAGCTTCACCTAGTGTTCTTGTTTGTGAGTCTTCTGTGATCACTTGGGAATAGGCCTTTATTATGGAGGACACATAGGGTATATTTTAAAGTGGTTACTTTCTCCCTCACTCTGCTAGAAATAGAAACATGATTTTTCCTTTGATTTCCAATATAAATACATGGTGGAACTCCTGAAGAAAAAACCCAGGAAAATGTCCCCTCCTGCAGAAGACAGCAGCCTATAGGAGTTTTTCATTTTAAAGGCAGTCTATACTCTGCTTTAAGCAATTTACTAATTACTATTTAAAATTTCCTACCAATGTATGAGTCATTGGTTTCTGCTCTTGCTAGGCTTAACATAGCTGTGTTTCTTTATGTTTGCTTGTCTATCCAGATCTGCAGTGGTGATTTGCTTTGTGTCCTCAAGTTCTCTATCAGGTCCAGGAGAGTCACTGATTTTCAGTTTGTTTGAAAGGCTGGGAATGATGAGTTCCAAGTTGAAGTTATGTCAGAGATAAAACTGAAATTAAATAATTTTGATAAAAATGCCAAGTGTTTCATTTTTTTAGGATTTTTTTATTTTTGTGAAAAATAATCCTCACTGATGTGACTTACAAATAAGATATTATTATAATGCCCCAAAATGAGTGGAAAATATAAACATTTGCAACAGAAAATCCGTGCAAAATATTCCAGGGATATCATACACTTTATTCTACACATTCTTAAACTTTATTACTAGAGAGTACAGTTTTTTTTGTTGTTTTTTTGTTTTTTTTGGTATGGAGAATTGAACTCAGAGGCACTCAACTACTGAGCCACATCCCCAGCCCTATTTTGGAAACAGGGTCTTAATGAGTTGCTTAGTGCTGAGGTTGGCTTTGAACTCGAGATCCTCCTGCCCCAGCCTTCCAAGCCACTGCATGACAGGCATGTGTCACCTCATTGGCCAATAGTACATTTATTATACCACTGATCTTAAAATATTACCTGGAAACTATAATAGTACCTTCTAGCCTCAGTGAAAAATTTAAAGAATATAGAAAATGCTTCTATGCAGTGTAAATTTAAACTGATTATCAAATAAACAATAAAAAATTATTGTGCCACTAGAAAGTAACAAAAGTTGTATGGATAGATTCTTTTGAAAGTGATAATAATAATAAGTGTTTTATTATTATTTATTTAATAATAAAAACAGATTTGAGGGCATAAACTATGGAATTATAAAAAATGTCTGCTTTAAAATTATTTTCTCAGTTCCAGTTGGTCAAAATGTTTTAAGTATAATTATATCAGAAAAAAAATTTAGTATTCATATAACCCTGGAAAATATTAAGAAATTCTTTGAATAACTGAAATATACCACTAATGTCAATATTGACAACATTGCCTTCTGATAATACAGAATGTACCAATGTAAAAGAAAGTAATCAATTGTAGGATCAATTCATCTGCATTTCAGAATCAAATCATTCTTTTTGTATATAACTTATTTTGTTTTTGTTTTTTTTTTTTCTTTTTTTTGGTACCAGGGATTGGACATGGGATTACTTTACCACTGAGATATATCCCCAGCCCTTTTTATTTTGAGACTGCTGGGATTATGGATGTGTATCACTGCAAATAGCACAATTTAAGTTTTTAAAGGTGGATTTATAATTATGCAAGCTTATCACCTTCTTTTCAGCATTATCATATTGTGAAAGTAAGATTCTGGATGACATAAAGTTACCTAAAATTTGAGGAATTAATTGGAAAGTAAAATACTGTAACTTCACACAAAACTTAACAAATGAAATTGATGAACATATAAGACCTTTGTTTTGGATCCTAGACTGCACTTTCCTAAGGTATTGCATTGCAACAATAATTTACTAGATATATTTCTGAATATGATTTTAGTTCTCGGTATATATTTAGCTTTCCCACAAATCATTGATTAGAAGGCAATGAAAACAGTTTCAAAATTCAAATTCAAATTTATTAAAAATAACTTGAAGATTATCAAATCTAGTGCTGTTTTGATTCAAGAATTTATTCTAAATAAATTAGAATGAACACAAGATCAATGAATAAAAATTTTGTATGTAACATTATTTATATTAGTGAAAAATTATAAACAATAATTGAATAATTAACTAGATTATGATGTATCCACATAATTGAATTTGGGAAAAGTTCACAACATAATAAATGTAAAGGTAAACTCACCAAATAAAAATGGAGTATGATTTTAATTTTATACAGAAATATTTTTTCTAGCCAGATGTGGTAGCTCAAGCCTGTAATCCCAGCACTTAGGGAGGCTGAGACAGGAGAATCGCGAGTTCAAAGCCAGCCTCAGCAATGGCGAGATGCTAAGCAACTTAGTGAGACCCTGTGTCTACATAAAACACAAAATAGGGCTGGGGATGTGGCTCAGTGGTCGAGTACCCCTGAGTTCAATCCCCAGTACCAAAAAAAAAAAAAAAAAAGAAATATTTTTTTTTAGGAAAAAACTGAAAAGATATAACAAAATATCAATAGTAGTTACTACTCAGTTTTAAATTATGGAAAAGTTTGTTTACAATTTTTAATATTCACCAAACTTTCTACAGTGAACATGGTATTTCTATCATTAGAAAAAAATTTCATTAAATCCAAAATATATAGTTGGTACTTACTTGATTACTACTCTTGATTGCCAGTCTTGAGTTGGGAAGGGAACATACTTTTGATGTGGTAATCTATTGCTTTTTCTACTCAGTGCTACTGAAGAAGAGATTCTCCATGGACTCTGAAAATGACAAAACTCTGACAAAAATATTGCTTCTCTTAATCTTCTGCTAAATTCTAGAAAACAACAGTAATTCTCTCCAAGGTCAAAAGACCATTTCCCCTACTAAAATAACTTAAAAAAAACTCACTTTATTTTGTAATAATTATAAAATCACCAGAAGTTACAAGGATAATAAAGAGAAGTCTTTGTACCCTTCACCGAATTTCTTCTTGAAGCGACTTTTAAACCTGAATTATTTCATGGATTTAATTCCTTCACTCTTAAAGCATGAGATTAGCACTGAGAAGAAGTATCAGTTCTAAAAGCATTTCCACTCCTTTCTATTTCTCTATTTTTTAATTTTTTAAAATTTATTTTTAAAACAGAAGAATGCATTTCAAGTCATAGTACATAGTACATATATACATAGTACAATTTTCCATCTCTCTGGTTGCAAACAAGATAGAGTCACACCATTTGTGTCTTCATACATGCACCTAGGGTAGTGATGTCCATCTCATTCCACCATTTTTGCTACTCCCATTCCCTCTCCCCTCCTGCGCCTCCCCCCTACTTCATCCAAAGTTCCTCCATGTTTCCCATGCTCCCCACCTCCACCCCTAGTATGGATCAGCAACCACTAATCAGAGACAACATTCGGCCTTTGTTTTTTTGGGATTGGCTGACTTCACTTAAAATGATGTTCTCCAATTCCATTCATTTACCTGCAAATGTCATAATTTTATTTTTTTATTGCTGAGTAATATTCCATTGTGTATATATACCAGAATTTCTTTATCCATTCATCTATTGAAGGGCATCTAGGTTGCTTCCACAGTTTAGCAATTGTGAATTGGACTGCTATAAACCTTGAAGTGGCTGCATTATTGTAGTATAGACTAAGTATACTATAGTCTTTAGGGTATAGGCTGAGGAGTGAGATAGCTGGGTCAGATGGTCTTGCACTCTTTTTTAATAGAAAACAAGATATTGAAACATGAACACATTGAAACTGCTATAAAAATGTAAGTTTATATAAAAGTCCACTATGTGTTTTATAATGAAAATAATATATTTCAGTTACTTGTTTCTAATTATTATGATTAAAATCTCATTTTTTATTATTTTAAGGTAAATAGACTTTCATAAGTTATAGTTTTACAATGTTATTAGTAAGAAATTAATAATGAATCAACATTTTCACTTAAGGAAGATGCATTTTTCCCAGTTCACAAAAATGTGGCGTAGGAGCTGTCGCTTTAAAAATGTAATATTCATCTGCTAATTTTCCATTTGGTACTCTCACCCTGACTGAACAACATTTAAGAGTATGGGAATCATTTTTAACATGAAACCTTCACATTTTCTACAATTTTTAAAACTATTTTTGAAAAAGTCTATTAGTGAGGAAGATGTATAATATAAAAGCAACTATGTATATAATAACTCTTAAACTGATTTTTTCTTATATTAAATGTTACTGCACCTTCATAAGTTTAAAAGATTATTGTGTTTACATAATATAATATATTACTTGAATATGAGGTGTTCTCTCAAAAGCTCATGTGTTAGACAATGCAAGAATGTTCAGAGGTGAAATGATTAAATTATAAGAGCTGTAGTCTTAATCCACTTGATGTATTAATAATTTAAATGGAATACTGGGTGGTAACTGTAGGAAGGTAGGGTGTGGTTGAAAGATTATATCTTGTCCCCCTGGGTTTTTATTTTCCTCTTTATTTTCCAGATGTTATGAGCCCAGAGCTTTCTTCTACCACACCCTTCCACCATGATCTTCTGCCTCATCTTAGGCCCAGAACAACAGAGCTGGCCAACCATGGACTGAACCTCGGAAATGTGAGCCAAAATAAACTTTTCTTCTCTATGTTACTCTTGTCAGGTATTTTTGTCACAGCTATGAAAAGCTAACACAATATACAATGTCTAACATTGTATATTGTTATACAATGATATACAATGTCTAACATATATTTTGCACATATACCATGATGAATTTTGTAGTCAGTCAATAGATAACAGTCAAAAAGCTTAATATGTATATGTAATCATAGACCATTTTCCATAAGTCTTTCACCCACAATTTTTCTTTTCTTTCTTTCTTTTTTTTTTTAGAAATGTGACTTGGACTCACATGCCAGCATTTTGAAGTTTGTTTCTTACAGTCTTACTGTATGATTTTATATCTACTTTCAGCCATTTGGTCAACCCATCTTCAACTATATTATTTTCCAGTCTTTGACATTTTAATCTATTCCTGAACCTCAGCTGCTGCAATTTGCTCTAATGGAGACTCCATTGATACAGGAGTTAGTGTACTAGTTCTGGAAAGCAGGTCACACTTTGGATCCCAGAGTAGTGTGCATATAGTTGGCTAAGGATCAGAATTTTAGCTTTAGTGGACAGATATCCAGGCCTGCTGAGACCAATTCTAATTTCAGGTAACTTAGATGTTGGAAAATATTGCCCAAATATTTTACTTTTAAAAACACTCCAGTTTCTTATTTTTTTCTTCCTCACTTTTTCAATCTGATAAAATCCCAAAGAAAGCTTAAAAATGAAATATATTTCTTTTTTCTTTTTGGCACCGGAGATTGTACTCAGGGGTACTTGACCACTGAGCTATATCCCAGCCTTATTCTGTGTTTTATGTAGAGACAGGGTCTCACTGAATTGCTTAGCGCCTCGCCAATGCTGAGGATGGCTTTGAACTCGCCATTCTCCTGTCTCAGCCTCTCAAAGTTCTGGGATCACAGGCGTGCGCCACCACGCCCAGCTAAACATGAAATATATTTCTAAACCAAAATATTTTCCCTTTATCATGGGAATAACAGCTGTTTATTACTCATTAGATCATTCAATAGAATATTTCTATAAAGATATTTTAAGATAGTACAAGTAATTCATGTCTTATACTTTCAACCAGGACTTTTATAGTTTGAGGTGAAGAAAATAGAGTTGGTTCCTTGGTCATTCACTAGCTCAGAAAGACCCTCATAATTATAAATGTTTTTCCAACAATCAACTTTTAATACATTAAGAACAGAGTTTTCTGTAACAACTTACAGGAACATGTCCTATGCCTTTAAGCTCTGCTTTTTTTAATCTTTAAATATCCAAATACTTTTCAGAAATCCAAGGTATGTCTATTTTTTTAATTCATTAATCTAAAAAAAATGGTTGATCTTTGTGCCAGGCATTGTGCTAGTCAGTGGAGATTCCCTGAAGAACCCTCAAAGAAAGAGCTCATAGTCAGATGTCTTCAGTGTCATTACTACCATATTCTTGGCCTAATGACAACATATCCTTCTCCTTTAAAAACATTAGTGGTCCCTCTTGCCCATGTGTGGTCCCACACTACTGACACAGAGCCACAGTCACCCCCAGCTGAGCACAGATCTTTGTGAAGAGCTTTCCATTGCAGTTTGTTGGATAGTATCAATACCCTTGGTAGCAGAAAAATTCCAAAGAAGGGATCCAAGGGCGTCGTTTAAAACAGATGAGTCAATGATGCCCCTTAGCACAGAACACAGTGTTGTAAACAATAGAAGGCCAGAAATAAGTGGTTGCTCTATTTAGGTTGAAGTGCAGAAAGGCATTTTTGCAGTACAGTTTAGTGGAAAGAGCTTGGAATGTAGAACTCTTTCTGATTATGTCCTTTACTAGCTGTACAATCTTGGGCATGATCCTCTTTGAGCCTCAAATTCCTCATATGCTAAATGGGTATAATATTTACTAGTTTATATGATTATTTTGAATATTTATTCCGAAATGGTACAAAGCTGCAGTAATAGATAATAACTATTATATGTTACTTGAATATGTATATTTTATATTATGATTATGAAATCAATATGAATTAACTTGGACAAGGCTCCAATGGCCATGGGTATGCTCCCATTTCTCCATAAAACAGTAACTTGTCCAGTATTCTCTTTAAATGGTGGTGGTGGTGTGTGTGTGGGGTGTTTGAATCCTATTTGCATATCACTTTGTAAACAAAAACAGGGGAAACTGAACCAAGGATGTTTGGAGGCACAGCTTCTGAAAGCAACCCTTCAGAGGCCTAAAATAATATCCTTGTATATGTAACTTCTTACCCAGAGAGGAAAGGGGAATCATTTAGCAAAAGAGGAAGCTTTATCATCATGCTTGATTTTCATTAAGTCATTTCTTTCCTTTTGCATGAAATTAGAATATTTTCATACCTTTCAACCTCTGACCTAACATTCCACTAACAAACTACAGTGCCAGTTCTGTGCTCTGTCACACAAATAAATACAGTAGCACCCATAGCATTTAGTATAAGCTGGTAGTTTGATGCTTATTACAAAATCACTACATTTGCCATTAAAAATGTAGCTTTCTTTTTTTTTTATAAGCATGGATATTTTAAAAAATCCATTTTAGATCTGAGAGACAGATAAATTTTTACATTTATCACTGGCTTTTGTCCAAATGTCATGTGAAGAATTTATTAATATTGCTATAATACTTCAGAGGACTGTGGAATGTACATTCTAGGCAGATTTTTTAAGCTCTGTAGGGGGAAAGAGAAAGAGCAGTGAGGATGGTGTGATGGAATTCTGGTCTCTGCAGGAGGGAGGAACAGAATTTTCTTTATGCCACTCTTCCATGCTGAGAATCTCCACTGCAGCGCCAGTGGCATCCTAGCACAATATTAAATCGTTGTTTCCTAAGGGCTACTCACACTTTTCCAGTGGAATTTGATAAAATTCTAAAAATGTGTTGGCTATAAAAAAGCGAAGGACAAAATATTTTATAAATACATTTCTTGGGCGAACCTGTACTATTTTAGTAAAATGATTTTTTAAAAAATACACTTCACTAATAATACTGCATTATTTCTGTTTTGGTTATAAATGTTCTGGAATATTAGTTCTTGCATTCCCTATAGATACAATAAAAGTTTATCTAATACTTTTAAAGTTCTAAAAGTAACAGGGAGACTGACATAACTAGTTTTTCAAAGGCATTAAAAGCAGTTTGTAAGATTTTAAAAAAATGTTTATGTGTTCTTTTTAGTTATAAATGTTTAAGATTTTTAATGAGTATTTTCTTCAACATTTATCCATTTAAGATCATTTCACTGATAACTTAATCACGAAATTCAAAAGTCCATTCTTTTTGACCTACTTCCTGCATTTGTTGGAGTTTTCCTCCCCTTTCTTGTATAAATCTCATTCTTCCTTTAGCTTCTAGTACATATGCCTCTCTGGTGCTGATTATTTAGCTATTGTCTCTCAACTCCAAGAAGCCTTTTCCTACTCTTCTATGAGGTTGGACATGGAACTCCCCAAATAACTTTCTCAGATTGGCTTATCAGCTGGCTTCCTGTTAGGTTCTACCAGTAAGTCACTAGAGAGAGGTTAAAAACTGAGAGGAGAGGGGCTTCCTTCCTGTTTTTGCAGCTCCTAGCAGCTGTGTTCCAGCAAAGCATACAGTTGGCTCCAGCTTCTAGCTTTTCTTGCCACCTCCAGCAACAGCCTTTGTGGATAACCAGAATGTGATTCCTTCAAGGCTTGAGTATGTGGTGTGCTATGTTCCCTCACAACTGGGGCACATGCTTCTGGGTACTAAGTTTTGTACCTTCTGCAGAGTTCCTGGTACCTGTTAGACTAGCTCCACCTTCCCAAGCCTGGAGATCAGAGATCTGGTTTCATAGTGCTTTCCTCAAAGAACCCAGCACCAACTCTTTGGGGCACTTGCTCTGAATTATAGGCTCCGGTATTATCACCTCTTTTCCTTTTCTGTTCCAGTCCTATGGCCATTGACTGCTTTCTGTAGTTACTAATCTCTGTGTACCCTTAGCATGTCTTTTCTTTTCTTACAGCTAATACTTACTAGCCAATGTCCTATGTTAACAATCACAGTTTTGAAATAACTAATGTACTCTCTGTTCTCCTGAGTGGACTGATAATTCTCTCCTTGTTATACCTCCTTTACCAGATCCTTTTTGTTCTTCCACCTGTTTCTTTTCTTAACTAATTTGGCTCTTTGTAAATGCTCTGTCCCAAAACTAACTGTTCTGTTTCCTTTGCTTCAAACAGCACATCCCTACCAATTCATATCATCAACTCTTCTGGAATTTTCTATAAACTCATTATATTTAATATGCCCACAATAGAACTTTCCTTTCTCATATATCATTTCCATGTTTTACCGTATACTTCCTCTTCAAAGTGTTTTTTCTCTCCTCAGTATGTATCCCAATAGTCCCAGTATGGAGACTGATAATTTTAGAAATTTAAAATTCTAATTAGACCCACATATTCAATCAGTAATAGTATCATCTAGATTGTTCTTTTACATTATATTTTGAATTAATATTTTCCTTTCTCACTATAGGATAACTATTTTAATTTAGGTCTTCATTAACCTGACTCTAGATAACTGGCATAAAGTCCATGGTGTTTTACTTGTTTCTGAACTTATTCTCATCTATACATTGCAATTAGAATACTTTTCATGGATCCCCAAATCTCCCTCTACAAATTTGCAGTGGTTTCCTCAGATCACAAGGTATAATTTAATCCCTTTGGCCAGAAACCTTCCTCAATAAAATTACTTTCTCTCACACCACTATCTCTAATAAAATTTTTAGAAAAATGAATTTTCTCTAAGGATTCCTGTTTTCTTTCACTTTATCTCTTGATATACTGCACACAAAGCTCTACTCTGTGTAGCCTCCAAGGACCTCCCATACAGAAATGGTCTTTCCCCATGAAGGATCACTTCTCTGGATCACTTATTTGGCTCTATTCGTGAGTTCCATGTAATATTATAGTAAGATGAGAGGAAAGTATGTATTTGACAGATAACAGTGTTGAAGGCTGGTCATGCTGTGTATGTGATGATTTCTAGGGCTTATATATCCAATGTTAGGTCTAGTAAGAGGTAAAAATGAAATAAAATAAAATCTCAACTCATAGCTTGTTTTGAATCCTTGCCATTGGTATAAGAATTGTTGTTGTTTTTAATCTTTAAGTCACCGAATTGGTCAACTATATTGCCTTAATGATTTTTGGAGATATAACTTATTAGTAATTCCTGATATTTCTCACTTTTCACTTTATAAAAATATGTGCTCCATCCTTCATAATTCTGAAATTCTGTTTTTATATCAAGAGATCTAGATTAAATTAAAAATATGCAACAAAAATTGAGATTAATTCTAGCACATTTAAAGATATATAAAATATTTTGGAGAAGTCTTGATTTAGACAATTTCTGTATATGCCTCTCCTTCTTCCTTCCTCTTTTCCTCCTTCCCCTTTCCCTTCCTTCCCTGCATATATGTGATAGTAAATCTTTCCCCTGAAAGCCAAGATTCTGCTAGTATCTGATTTCATGATTAAATCTGATGATGCCAATTTTCATAATTAATTTGACCCATCAGATAAGTGTTAGGCTTTATATTGTAGTGATCATGAATGCTTCAAAGGACAAAAAGATCTACAGAAAATAGTATTGGAGGATATATTATAAAAATAATACAGAAAAGTGTGGAACTGTTTTGCTGTACTTTCATGAATGACTTTCTGTAATCCAATCCTCAGCAGTGCTCAGACAAGAGGGGGTTAGCTATGTATGGAAGGATTCCAAAGAACAGAGATGAAATCTTGGACACTATAGATTAGAAAGGAATCTGGAAATAACATCTTAGTATTTTGCTTCTATAGAGACATATATTTGTGTAATTTTAATATAATTCACAAAACTGCTTGGGCTTCTATTATGTTTGAGGACAGTTAGTTAGCAGAAGCAGCAATTCCCATGGATAGCAACTCTACACCTCCCACAGTTTCTACTTAGACCATTAATATTTTGAAAGTCAAGATGATTTAATTATGTCTACAACTGGATAATGAAATTATTCATTTATTAAACATATGTAGTAATGAGTTAAAGAGCCCAATGATAGCACCAGGCCTTCAATAAACATAAATGAATAATGACGACAAAAAATTCACCCCATTTTTCTTCTTATTTGGTCTTCCATGGATAAGGAGAGTAAATGATAAACATTTTCTTCAGCCAGGTGCGGTGGCACAAGTTTGTAATCCCAGCACTTTGGGAGGCTGAGACAGGAGTTCAAAGCCAGCCTCAGCAATGGCGAGGCGCTAAGCAAATCAATGAGACCCTACCTCCACATAAAACACAAAATAGGGCTGGGGATGTGGCTCAGTGGTTGAGTATCCCCAAGTTCAATCTGCCGTTCCAAAGAAAAAAAGATTTTCCTCATTTAAACCCTTCATATATTGATTTCATAGAGTTTCCTATTCATAGAATTAGCATGTTCACTGTTTGCCCAAGGTAGTCCCAGTGTGGGTCTGTTGTAATAGCCACCCCTCCTATCTCTGAAATGTTGCCCAGATTTGGAAATGTGTGAATTATGTAGTCATCCTATCTAGTCATCATCTCTAAATCAGGCCAAACAATCCAATATATAAGCCTATCTTTTTAGGACCATCTTTCTTGTTTTTTTTTTTTTTCTTTAAATTTTCTCTAGTGATAATGAAGAAGTTTGTAATTTTCAGTCCATAACAGTGTGAAGACCTTTCAAAGCTGAAAGTGCCTGCTTTGAAAGAAGATAGCATCAGATCCGATACTGAAGTCCATAGTGAAGCAGTAACAGAAGGAGTGGCAGTGTTAAGAATGATAGCACTTGGAGGAAGAGAGCAAGTGTGCCGCTGAAAAGTTTATGATAAGAAATGAACTGTAGTTGGAGAAATCAGATACCACCTATTTCAATTCCCGTCAGAGGTTCAATTAGAAATAGAATCCTTCTTTGCTTCCTGCCCTACACTGTCATGTTGTTATGGGCCATGCACTGTTTAAACAGCTGCAGACTTTTACCTTAGGGGTGACTAAATTGCACTGGTGATGTTGATCCCTATATGGAGCTAAAACTAAGAGGAAACTTGATCATTTGCAGAATGACTTAGGAACCGGGAGTAAATTATGTTGTCTGTTTGAGAATAATGAATTAAGAAATCTAAAGAATATAGTCTTAGTTCTAGTTTTGCTCAGTAAACTTAGTGTTAGACTTTCTTATTGTTTTCAGTATAAACCAAGAATAAAAGCCAATATAGACACAAAGATACAAATAGGGAATTAAAAATAAAATTTAAATGTGAGCATGCATGCTCACATTTAAGCATCTGAACTAAGAAGATTTCATTTATATTTTCTTTCTTTTCTTCCTCCATTCTTCTTTTCTAACCCTGGTTCTATTCTTGTGTGTTATCACTCACATTCAGTACACTTGTGAATTAACAGACTAACGGACTATTGTTCCTCACATTCAAATGTTCCCCTAGTCCAGTGTTTCTCAAACTTTACTGTGTATCACAAACACCTGGAGGGTTGTTGAAATGCCAATTGCAAGGCCCCACTCCCAGAATTTCTGATTCCACAGATTTAGGGCAGAGCCCAGACTTGCATTTGTAATAGTCTCAGGTAACACTGATGCTGCTGTTCTCAGATCAAACTTTGAAAATCAATGCTGTAGCTATTCATTGATTTCCTCAAAGGCATTGGCAAAAGTAAATTGAGAGGGAAAAGGGAAATGCAAATGCATCATTTGGGAAGCTTTTCAGAAAGAGAAGCATTGGTCCTTCCTTGGGCCCATAAAAGGCCCATTACCACCTTTCCCTCCATCATAACTTCCATCAGACCTGCTTCATCCTTCAAAATTCAATGCTTAGGGATCAGGACTCAAATCATTCTGGGTTCAGTAATTTTAAGCTTATTGATCAAAAAGTGAATCCATGGACTTAAAAATACTAAGAAAATCTTTGGAACAATCAGATTTTTGATGCACCTTAAATCAACCCTGTAATGATGATATGGAAGATGGCAGCTTCATTTTGATTTCCCTGGAATGCTGCCTGGATAATGCACAGGAACAGTGTGCATTCTTTAGTCAGCATGTGGTATGAATGGTTTTACTTCCATGCCTATATCAGAGTATTCAATTTATTCCTATCCTGCCTACAGACTCTGCTTGTTTATTTCTTTTCATTTACTGCATTCTGGTATGTTTTTTTCTCCTTCCTTCAATCTAATCATGTATTAACCTCCATATCCTTTACTTCTAAGTTCATTGATTACTATCTCTAGTTTATTGACTATTAGTGCTCAGTAATTTTTTTTATGACTTTATCTCACCTTTTTTCTCCTCTCCCTTTCAGAATCTTTTTTGCAATATCCTGAAGTACCTAGTTTTATTTTTCTTCCTCTTTAGCTATGGCTCATTTTGTTCCACAAATTTTCAATGTACAAAATCCAGAAAGAAATGCCTAAATGAAAAAGTCAAGGCCATGAAAACTATAGAAAAGCAAATTCAGGGAAAATTTAGAACAAAGAAAGGCATGTTGTGAAGACCTAAAAACAACTTAAATAGTTTTGCACTTTTTAATTTATAACTTTAACCCTGATTTTCTTGGTAGTTGAACAGAAGCAGCAGTGATCGCTTTATAAGAATGATGTTATTTCTAAGGAGAAAATGCCCTAGCTGTTTGTAAGGTCACACAGAGGGGCTCATGTTGTGGATGAGTCTTTGCATGGAGGACTCTGGGTACTAGTGGATGACATTTCAATAGCACTATTAAGTGGCTGCAGTTGTCCATTTTGTAATTCAAGGTGCTTTTAGGGAACCCATAACTGTAAGCTGAAGGCCAAGTGTAACAGAGAAAATGTCTTGTCAGAGGCTGAGAAAATATGGTTTAAATGTACAGTGTTTTGTTAGTACAGTATGGTTTAGGGGTTAAAAAGCGTGAATGTCTAAAGAGAGACATGTATTTTATTTTTCAAAACAATTTCCAGGAATGAAATTTCTTTCAAATGGCTTCTGATAGAAGTTAGTTAGCAAAGAGTTTGAAGCATGTTCTCTGGTTAGTTAGCAAAGAGTTTGAAGCATGTTCTCTCGTTGCTGATTAAGGACAGATTCTATATTTTAAAAATCAACCAGCTGAACAGGAGAGTTGACAGCCTCTTATGAAAACTAGGCCAAAAATCAACACTGCTTCTTAAAGAGATGGCCACCCAATCTCCTCATTGAGGTGGGTTTTCAGAGCAGGCAGGTCCAACACTTACTGAAAGAAGAATTTCTGAGTCTTTTTTAACATATAAATAAATGAATTATTATGTCTCCAAAGTTCTTTACCATACCATGTGACCAAGATGATTAAGACTGGAATATTTTCAAAGCATAAGTTACCAACCACCCACTATGGCTATAGGAAAAAAAAAAAGAAAGAAAGAAAGAAAGCCCAGCAAATGCACTGATAGAACATCTGGTTTTGAGAAACTAATTTTCTTGGTGAATCTGCCAAGATGAATTAGTTACAAATGTACACTTAAGTAACCAAATAAATTACTTATCTTGTTACATGGCGTTGATATAATCAATTACATTTTGAAAGATAACTGACTCAAATAATAATTTTGGTTTTAAAGTAAATGATTTTAAGCCATCTTTTCTTGATAATAGTGAGCAAGTAAAACCAGCTTCCCATGGACAGCCCTGTTGGTTTATGAAGATAGTCTTGTCATAAGCATTAGAGAGAAGATTCTGTTCTCAATATTGGACATAGTTATGCTCATCAAGCATATCACTGGAATCTGTAAGAGGAAAGTGGAGACCATCAGAATGTCGAAAACTTTGTGTTCTTGAAAATTGTTGTGTGATTAGCTATTGTTCTGCTAATGGAACAAAGAATTGTTGGTTGTAAAGGAGTTAAAGAATTCTGAGTGATTGTGCCTAAGAGCTGGAATGCTTCTCCTTTCTTCTTTTCTGTTCCACCATATTCCCTTAACGATAACCAAATGTCATTTGAAGCTTGGGATACATGTGAATTGTTCTGAAATAATTTTGCATAGAAGGAAAAAAATTTTAGCACTTTTTAAGAGATATGACATGAAAATAACTGTGATCAGCGCTGCAGTAAGTGAACTTATTTTCAAGACAAGCATGAAAATGTAAGAGCTGAGTAATAATTTTTTTACTCAATAGAAAAAAAATCATAAAAGATACAAATGCATTATTTTTTTTTTACTCCAAATATAATCCTCTGGTACTTCTTATATGCATTTAAAAAAATTTTATTTTTAACTTTTTTTTTGTAGTTGTAGCTGGACAGCATGCCTTTATTTTATTTATTTTTACGTGGTGCTGAGGATCGAACCCAGTGCCTCACATGTGCTAGGCAAGCACTCTGCCACTGAGCTCTAGCCCCAGCCCCTCTTATATGCATAATCTGTATGAAATATACTTTTTCTTTAGAGCAGTTATGTGTCCCTTTTTCCTTACAAGATGACTTGAATTGTTAGTTTATTTTAATAAGTAGTGTGTATTTAGTAAGAATGAACTTTTTCTGGCTGCTTATAACTGCCTCAGATGAGTCTGAAGATATGTGTGTGTGTGTGTGTGTGTGTCTGTATGTGTATGTGTGTATTAGAGTGGAACTCTAATACCAGTTAAACCAAACCCAAAACAAATTACGTCAGTGATTTTCTCTAAAGTAATGCCTAAATAAATACCATAGCACATCTTTCTATGTTTACTAAATCTAGAACAGGTAATATAAGTTTTAAAGGTCTCAATGGATCTATAAAATTATCAGGTTTTCTAGAAAAATTTAAAATTATCATCTATTTATCTTTAGTCCCTCTTCCTTAACCCCCTTGTTGGATTTTCTACAAGTGGAAGAATTTGTGTGATGGCCTTCTGGAGACGTGGAAATGACCCTTTTCTCTACAGTTGTCTCTTGAGATATATTTCTATTCCTATCATGTCTCCAAAATGTAAATTTCCTGCATAATCCTACATACCATTTTATTCTTCCTTCCTTGAATTGAAACCAATGCATGCTCCAACAGAGTAAAATTTTCATTTGGCATATAGCCCATACACTAGTTTTATGAGTGACATTTCTCCTAGAGCTTGCTGGCTTCCATGATTAACCATTCATTACATATTGGAAGTCATATCTCACATAGCATCATACTTATCTAAGGAAATTGTATTGTTTATATCTAAAAGTAAAATCACTCTCCTGTACTAAAATTGTACATTGTGTGTTTTTTTACAGAAATGACCTGGAATACTTTGGATTCAAATACAGTTTTTCTATTTATTGGTATGTTGACAAATAAAGCTTACCATCAAAGTCAGAGATTCTTATTAACTTATGTCCCTATATGGAGTCCAAAAATTTCAAAAAATTTAATCAATTGAAAGGAAGTTTATATTACCTATTTACTTTATTTGAGATTATATACTACATTTAATATTCCTGTGTGAACTAACATTACTTTAAATACATTTTCCACACAGTGATCATTTGAAATCAACTAGTTTTATGAAATTATTTGTTCTGTTCATCACTGAAAGCTTGTTTTAAAAGAGTGATTCAGTTATAAAGTGGCAACCAATAACAAGGGGCAAAAATGGTACCGTCCTTTGTGATGGAATTTCTGAAACGTTTCTGTCTGGTCCGGAAAATTCATTTAGAAATTTAAAACTATCTAATTTGTAGCTCTGGGATTTTCAGAATAACTCAATTTCTTTGTGCTTCAGAGAAATTGTAGCTAAAAACAGTAATCCTCCTTCACTCTCCGAATTCATCAGTCTTAGAGGCACACATGTGAGTCCTAGTTTCCATGTGGCTAATCACGTGCCAGTATTAATTAGAGTTAAGAGCCTCTATAAGTGCTAAAGCTGGGTAAATATTTTGTTTGGTACAAACAGAGAATTGCTGTCAAAAGAATGATATAAACTTTAGCATAATATATAATATTTCTTAGCAGGCAATATGGAATGATAATAATAGGGGTGTCTAAATCAGATCTCAGCTACCATACTGGTAAAATGCTGTTATTAATACTGACTTGTCTTCTTTTCACCTTCTGATATTACTAAAACCAGGCGAAGACCTTATATCCTGTGAATATCCCCACCTTCTTGTATAGAAATGTAAACACACTACTGACTCCTATTTTTTTCTTTTTTGTACCAGAAATTGAATCCAGGGGTGCTTAACCACCAAGCTACATCCTCAGCCCTTTTTATCTTATTTTTTAAATTTTGAGACAGAGTCTTGCTATATGTTGCTGAGGCTGGCTTTGAACTTGTGATCTTCTTGCCTCAGCCACCTGAGCTGCTGGGATTATAAGCATGTGCCACTGCACCAGACCAAAAATCTTAATGTTGAAACTATAATGGGTTCTAGAAATATTTCACTGTAATTTCTTCTAATTTAATAAATGATCATTGAGTTACTTAATGTTACAGGGAATATTTTGCAGTGTTTAAATTTTATAGCTATCAGTAAATTATGGTAACTTAGATCTAGTTAAAACAATAAAGAAAAACCCAAAATGCATAAAACTAGCTATAATGCAATAAGCACTTTATTGGTGATGTGAATAAATTGGTATGAAAGCACACAGGAAGAAATAATTCATTTTCTTAGAATATTCAGGAATTAATTCTCAAGGACAAATGTTTGAGTTTCATTTTGCTGTGAATTAGAATTGTCTTTTGTCAGATGAACAAATGTAAAGCATTTCTGCCAACAAAAATGAATAAGAAAAGCTTTGAAAACATTAAAATCTATCACCTTTTGCAAACAATATTGAGCATCTTGGTATGGTTACATTGCAGTGAATGTGTAGAGGAAGATATTTGTTGAGAACGAATAAATGAATGAGGAGTGGCATAAATTGAAGAATGCTACTCAGAGGATGTTTTAGTTGATCTAGTGTATGTAGACTAAATGCGTCCAGTAAAGATTTTAATTAAGATAATGAAAGGACCAGATTATATTTTGGAAACCCTGTTAGGCAGTCTGGAGGCTAGGGTGGAGAAGGAAACAACAGACAACCGGAAATTGAGTGAAACAATTTGTTTTTGCTAAAATTATCAAAGCAACTAAGAAAATGAGTAGTTTTTGCCTAAGTTAAGCACATAGCTGTAGCTGGATGAATTCTTTTAGATTTATTTATTTATTTATTTTAACTAAAAAGAAGCCTGGGTTAGGTTTTTTCTCTTTTCATCTTTTCAGTTTATGTCCACACAGTAAGGAGAATGGTATTTTCCCCCTTATCTGTCTCCTGTCTATGGAATAGCTCATGACATATTTTTTATCAGAGGCTTTGAAGTCTTTGAAGGGGAATGCCATAAAGTTCATAGAGTGTTATTGTACCTTTTGATCAGAGACTTGCCATATTTGTCTTATTTATGCTACTTTTGAATGTGGACCTATAAGGTATCAGCTCTTGATCCAGACTTTATATAGTTTTTCTTACTGAATGAATCCTATGACCATATCCCAGGACCTGGTCCCCCAGAAAATGTTGCCTATTGACAACAGTTTTTTAATGTCAATAACAATATCAGTTCATTTAATGACAAATATTTTGGAAACTGCTTGACGTTTGATGTTGTTTTACCATGAACATATAAATTATTGTCCTAAAGTGGAAAAGGTCATCTTTCTGGAAAAAGTACTTGGCTTCAGCAAGCATTTCTCTTCCTTTCCAGAGTTCTTGTTAACCAAACCTCCTTGAACATTTCTACTCTCCATAGCTTTCACATTGTACGCTGTCCTAGACATCTTATTTTCTAAAGCTGCTGCTAATGCAGATGTGTTTCTGGGCCCATCCTAAATGTTCTGGCTTTTAAGTGAAGCAGTTCACAGGCAGATTGGCCTCTTAAAGTAAGTGAGGAATCTTTGATTTGCTTAAAGGAAAAACTGGAGAAAATCACGAAGGCTCGGTTCTGTTTTTAATGTGACAATGCTTTGGCTAGAATTTCCTCCTTTCCATTTTCTGACTCTAATAAAAATATCTTTCCCTTTAATATTCAAAGTTTGAAGAAACTGTAGACAAAATGTTTTAAGCAGCCACTTTTGCTCTGCAGCAGCCCCCAAATCATGGGATTTGTATTCTGTTGTAAGTCATTTTAAAAACTCTAGAAATGAAGGCATAATTTTTAGCTTATTAAGTTTAGGTATGTGTCACTCAAAAGATCAATGTTTCCTTAAACATTATAAGTTGAGTGCTGTAAATTAGCACATGCTGTTATAAATTAAGATTTTGAGTGTTAAGCAATTCGATTTTATATTATAATTAAATCCATCTCAACAAATGCTTAACTCTTTAGAACAAAGATTGAAAAAATATCTCTGTGCATCTGTCCCCATGTCTCTATTTAAATACATATCCAAATGTATATATACTTATGGTTGTTTTCAAAGTATGTCAACAACCTAGAGATACCATTTCTCATTGTAAGCCTAAACAATTTGGAATAAGGAGTCACTATTTAGCATTAATACTCTGCTTTAGCTACTATTTATTAACTTCTTTATTAATTTAGTAGACATTATTAGCCTATATAGATATATATCATGTACAGCAAGATATTTTGAAATGTATATACATTATCTCTCTGTTTTTTGGGTTTTTTTTGGTATTGAGGATTGAACCTAGGGTGCTGAACCACAGAGCCACATCCCCAGCCCTTTTCATATTTTTTATTTTGAGACAGATCTCACTAAGTTGCTTAGGGCCTTGCTAAATTGCTAAGGCTGGCTTTGAACTCACACCCCTCTTGCTCCAGCATCCTAAACCACTGGGATTATAGGTGTGTGCCACCACACCCAGCTGAAATGTGAAGTAACTATATCAAGTTAATTAACACAAACAATGGCTCACACATGCTTTAAGCCATTCTAAGTCAACACTGTTAATAGTACATCAAAATATATCAAAATCAAGTTCCCCTGAGCCTATCAAATGTAATCAATGGAAATGAGTAGTTATGTAAATGTTTGGTTTGGGGTGTTGAATTAACGGGAGATATTACATGCGATTTTCATGGCAAGATGACTATAACGATGATTTTATCTGTAAGTAAAAGTCACATGACCAATAGTCTTATGTTTTGATTGTGTTGGTAATTGTTACAACCAAGTATCTACTGCATTTTCAACATTTTCTCATAAAAATTGTCAAACGTAAACAAAAGTAGACTTAATACTATAATGAAGCCCTTCTTCCCACAATCCATGCAACATTAAAGATGATTTTTTTCCCCTAGGTATGTGTTGGCGAAGAAGGGGACAGTGGCTGTGCAGGTCTGCTTTGTGCACATTATAATATTCCTTTTGAGGTTCTTGGGATGGCATTTAAGATTCAGCAGCTTAAGCCCTGTTGTTTTAAAGCATCTAAAAAAATGTTTTGAATTTAGGTTGCAAATGCAACCATCCAATGGGGATTAATTCTTTGGTAGATAATGACCTTCAACACATATCAGCACCAACACTTGAACAGTCAAAGCAAAGCAGGAAGAAGAGTACGCTTAGTCCAGGATTAGTGTGATTAAAAGAAACCTGTTCTACTTGTTTTATTCATCTGGCCGTTTGCAAATGCACTAGGAAGGTAAAAAATAGCTTCCATCCTGAACAACAAAAGTACATTTGCCCCACCACCCCACCCTTTTCCATATTAGCACTGATCGTCCTGCTTGTGTTATTTGTGTATAAAGAGAACACCGTTTGTTTCCACACTGAGCTGTATTTTTAGGACAAAGTAGGCATTTGAGCTAGCCTGCTTGACCCTCACTGGAGCTCCCTGTCAGTGAACACAGGCATGTGAATGACAGTTGGACATTCTTGAGGGCATTATAAGAAAGAGATATTCACAAAGTAATATTCTTTTATGGGAATTTAGTCCACCAATACTTTAGTGTGACTCCTAAACAAATTTTTTTAAAACACTTTAAGCTTATATTAAAAAATATGGAGACTTCACATAAAAACCTAGATTTTTCTTTTTCTTGAAAAAGTAGATATTCAGATGTCACTGCCCTCATGATGACCCAGTGGCATCTATTACTTTGGAGAGGCCCATTCTTTCTACTACACTCCAGTTCCCACCTGGCAGTGTTGTTCATTCATGTTTCCTGTTAAATGACTTGAGATGGCTAGCTATGGTGTACCACTGTGACTAAAATATACCATTCCCAACATGGAAACTGATTCTAAGGGAGAGAAGTCCTATTCAGACTTTGTGATTGGATCTAAAATTTTACATTTTTGATTATGGCATATGAAGACACAATAGATGTGGATTTCTAATATGTTCAAAGATGAAGAGGTAATTTCCAAATAGATGACCCAGAACCAGTTATATAGCTATAAAACCCTTGAGGGACATAACAAAGAATGAGAGAAACCCCTCCCCCCACCGACCACATGCTATTGCTGATTATTGGACCTATTAACCCTAAAGAGTGACTCTTCAGGGAGCTGCATCTCACTTCAGTTCTGGTGACGGGGAGCTTCCCTGTAGTCATTCAAAATCTTGAAATATGTTCCCTATGGATACTTCATTAAAAGATGCCTAATTCACACCTGACTGAAAAAAAGAAAGCCAGAAAGAGAAACATTACATTTGGGTTTACTTATGCTTCTGTTGATTATGGAGCAAAAGTTTTAGCAAATCATATGTAGGCTACCCTTGCAAAAGAGAGCCTGTTCTGAATCTTCTTGAGCAAGGAGGGTAGGGAATCTAATTGCAAGAGTCTGTGAGGGTAGACAGCATCATAGGAACAAGGATGAGGGTCCAAATGAGAGTGGGTGGAAGGAAGAGAAAAGCAAAGAAAAACTAACCCCACATTCCAGTCCCTAGGTTTTAGCTCAATAGGAAGGAAAGAATACTTAATGCTACAACCACGTTTGGAGTATATTACATGGAATTTGGCATTACTTACCAAATCAAAGCCATATTTGCAACTTAGAGTGGCCTTAAGACGGTTATTATTTTAATATCATTAAAAGTCATGTGATTTCTCAAATTCTCATCAGGGTCCAAAGAATACTACCACTAAAAACATTTTATTTATATTATCACTTTAATTGAAGATATCAGCATGTATTTGTTTATGTATTTAGTATTTTCTCAGCATTATTGAGGTATAATTATAAAAAAAACTGTAGAAATTAAGGCACATGATGTGATGATTAGGTCTGTATATTATTGTGAAATGCTTGTCACAATCAAGTTCGTTAAAATATCCATCACCTTTTGCATGTGTGGTGGGAGCATTTTAGGGCAATTCTCTTAGCAAATTTCAAGTACAAAACATAATGTTATTAACTATTGCCATTGTGCTACACATTAGATCTCTAGAACTTAGACTCACTGAAAACTGAAAGTTTGAACCCTTTGACCAACATCTCCACACTTCTCCCATCCCTGCCCTGGCAACCACCATTCTACTCTGCGTTTCTGTGAGTTTGACTTTTAAAAATTCCCCATGTAAGTAGGATCATATAATATTTGTCTTCTTCTGCCTGACTTACTTCAGTTAGCATAACATTCTTTTTTCATTCATGTTGTCTCAAATGGCAGTATTCCCTTAATTTTTATGGCTGGATAATATTCCATTGTGTGTGTGTGTGTGTATGTGTGTGTGTGTGTGTGTGTGTGTGCCACATGCATACATATGATATTTTCTTTATACATACATTCAAGGACAGACACTTCCATTTCTTTGCCATTGTTAATAAAACTGTAATAGACATAGGAGAAAAGATGTCTCTTTGAGATCCTGATTTTGTCTCCTCGGGATTCAAACCTAGAAATGAAATTACTGAAACTTATGGTAATTCTATTTTTAACTTTTTGGTGAAACACCCATCCCATTTTCCATAAGGGAAAATATTCCCACCAGCAGTGCAGAAGTGTCCCCATTTCTCCACAATCTTGACAACACTTGTTGTCTTTGTTGTTTTTGACAATAGCTATTCTAAATGACATGAAGTGATACTGCTTTGTGGTTTTGGTTTGCATTTCCTGGATGATTAATGATATTGATCACATTTTCATGAACCTATTGGCCATTTACATGTCTCCTTTGGAAAAATATTCATATCCTTAGCCTTTATTAGAAATAAGATTTTTTTAAATGTTGCTACTGAGTGGTATGAGTTCCTTATATATTTTTACTATTAACCCCTTATGAGATATATGGTTACAAATTATTTTTACTATTTGGTAGGTTGCCTTTTAATTTTGTTGATTATTTTCTTTGCTCTAATGACACTTTTTAGCTTGATGTCCCACTTATTTAATTTTACTTTTGTTGCCTGTGCTTTTGGTGTTATATCCAGAAATCATTACTAAGACCAATGTCAAGGAGCTTTATTCCCTATGCTTTCTTCTAAGATTTTTTTGAGTTTATGTCTTATAAGTAAAATTTTAAGAAATTTTGAATAAATTTTTGCTAATGGTGCTGGATGGGGGATTAATTTCATTTCTGTGCATGTGGATATCCAGTTTTCCCAGCCCTGTTTATTGAAGACACCATCTTCCCACATTGTGTGTTCCTGGATTTATTTCTGTGTTCGCTACTCTGTCCTGGTAGAGATTATTTCTGTGTTTGCTACTCTGTCCTTATGTGTCTATTTTTATGTTGATACTTTATACCTTACAGTTTCAATTACTATGGCTTTGCAATGTAGTTTGAAATAGGAATTGTGATGTCTTCTGCTTTGTTCCTCTTGCTTAAGATTGTTATGACTATTTTGGGTCTTTTGTGCTTCCATACAAATTTAATTGTATTATTTTTTCTATTTCTGTGAAAAATGTCACTGGAATTTTGATGAGACTACACTGAATCTTTGGTAGCATGGTCATTTTAAGTTATTAATTCTCCACATATATGGAATTTCATTTAACTTACATATATCTCCTTTAATTCCTGAAATCAATGCCTTATAGTTTTCAGTGTAAAGATATTTTGCCTTTTTTCTTAAATATATTTTTAAGTATTTCATTCTTTTTGATGCTATTGTCAGTGAGGTTGCTTATTTTTTTTCCAGATTGTCATGTTGTGGAAATGCAAGTGATTCTTGTATGCTGATTTTATGTCCTGTGACTTTACTAAAACTTACTTATTATAACAATTTCTTGGTGCCACCAGTGAATGCATTTTAAAGGGACAAGGGGGCACATAAAATTGTGCATCTTTTAATTATATCAGGAGCTGTGCTTATTCATTGTATTAGATAAAAAACATCAGCAGTGCAGCTATGTGAGCAACCAGGCTCTGTGGAAAGGTTGGCATATCATCTCAGGGCTTATAGCACTTCTGGTTTTCACCTATAACTCTGTGAATTTTTTGATAGTTTGATTGTCTGCTCAGACAATCACCAGTGTATTACCTAGCATATCTTTTCAGTTACCTTACAAGTCTGTTGAAACTATGGTTGACATTAGTTTGCTTTATTTTTTAAACTACATTTTATTTCTTTTGATTATTTCTTTAAAATCTTAAGTTCTATCAAGTTTTTGTTATTTTCCTCAAAACTAACATCTTTTTTACATTTTCACAATTTCTTCTAATTGTACAAAGATAGCTCCAAGCTAGATATGACAATGAACATCTTCACTTATAGTCACTTACAGAAGATAACCCAAAGCATTCATTGCAACCTGCCCTTTGTTGGGGAGTTCCTGTTTGGAGATTTTATGGTAAGTTCTACTGTCCCATTTTTTTAAATTTGAAAATAAAAGGAAATAAGCATTTTCATGTTTCATAGAAGTTTATCTAGAATTAGAGAAAGAGAAATAATTGGAAAAGAAAGAAGTTGAAGTTAACATGATTTAAGTGGAATAACAACAAGCATAAAAGAGCAAGAGAACCACAATTGCTAGCGTGTAAAGCACATCCTAAGCACTTGCCCTTAAAAGAGGAGCCCCGACAGAAAAATGCAAGAATGATGTAGATGAAGTCACCTATGTCAGAAACAATTGATACTAAATAATCATAAGATTAACTAATTGGACATATTTATAGGAAAGGGAGCAAAAATAAATCAATTCATAATTCCCCAGTTACATTCATTTAGATTTAAAAAATATGAAGAGAGACATTTAAAAGGACAGGAAAGGAAAAGGACTCCAGAAGGAAAGACCTTTGGGAATCCATGAAGCATTCCCTATACATGTACAGTTGAGCATTTGTAGTTGAGAAAGAGAAAAAAAATTAAATTTAACTGAAGTTTTAAAAATTACTAATATGTTCATCCCTTCTCCAATCCACAATGAAAATTGTCAGGAATATAATACTTCTCAAATAATAGAAACCATGTTAGTTAAGTAGGTCTTATTTATCAAAACTTCTACTGGCAAGTGAGAAGTCAAAATGGCATTACTTTAAAAATACATTCTGAGAACATAAAGCAAAAGGAGGGGCTATGAGAAAAAATATGAGCATGTTGATTCTTCACTGTGAGAGTCCCTTGGGAATACTAATTATATTTATAGTTTGGAGCCTAAAGAGACTGATGTTCAAAGACTATGACAGAAGCATGAATGAATAAACAAGTAATCAGTCAATGAATTACAGAATGATTGAGGGACTCAATGCCTAACCTTATAGGTATGTCTGGTTTTACTCTCCCACATTGGTTTTTACCTCCTGAATTTACTTATTTATTTTTGGAATGTTAAATGTAGACTAATGAAATCTCAGGGATTTAGTCTAATCCTCTCCTTTCATAAAGGAGAGAACTGAGGGTAAGAGAAGCCAAGGTTATACAGCAGATTCTGGTCTATAGGAGATCTGGGCTTTTCTAGTTTCTCAACCTGTGTTCCTTTCACTCTAGCTTTCCTCTGACACAAGCATGAACATTAAAGATACAGATTGAAAATGAAATGTGCAAACTCAACTAATGAGCAATGAATGGTTTACTTCTTCCATGATGCCTGGAGTTACAGGGGGTGTATTCAGATCTGAGTCCAACAGACAGTGCCCTGACTTCATTTAAAGTTTCTTTTTCTGGATAAGTATGTTTTATCCAAATTGGAAAGCAGAGGGTATAAGAGAATGCTATCTGGAGGTCTTAAGAATTGCTGCAGCTAGAAATCAGGGAGAAATTTAGCTACTAGAGTCTCCTAGAGAAAGTTACCCAAATACAGAGACTGTTGTTAAGAATTCCTTTTTCTAAACTTCTATTCAGTCTTCAAAATAAAGTCAGTAAAATTCTAAATCAGTGCACATTTATTTGACCCTTTATTTAGAATTGTTGCAAACATACCCTCATTTATCATCTTCTCAATGCTCTTGGGTATCTCTGAGGTATTATACAAGTCTGACTTTGGAACTGACTACAGCTTGTTCATCAATTATAGTAATTCACATAATGGCAAAGAGATGCAAGGCTAATATTCCAGTATTCTCAGAAACAATGACTAACAATTGCAGGATATAAATGGAAAAAGTACCATTGATGATAATGCTGGGGCTTTTAAACACTTGTAAGAGTCCATTTATAGCATCTCCTGCTACCTTCTGCCTTTCAGCAAAACCTGCCACCCATGAATGGGAACATGGATCACTTCCTCCAAAACAATTCCATTCAGTTTAATCATGAAGAAAACTTCTTTTATGCAGATCCCCCGCTTCCTTCCCTCTGATGTCCAGATCTTTCAAGCTCCCCAAGTCACACAGCATTTCTGTGCATTGTTACCACCTCCTCAGTGAGGCTGCTGGGAAGCACTTCAAACAGTCTTTTCTGGAGGGGTACAAAACTGGCCAGGGGTGGGGAGAAGGAAGGGAAATCAAGTCAGCGCTTGCCAAACAATGAAAAAAAAAAGGTGAGTGTTGGTGGTGGTGGAGAAGGGGGAGTGATTTTTCTTGAACCTGAAAGAAATGTTTAATTCATTCCAAAGAGAATGATTGGATTCAGCAGTGATAGCTTTAAATTTGTGAAAATGCATAATTAGAAAAATGCTATTAAGAGAATAATCTGGGTGTGAAGGGAGCCCTGAACACTTGTGGAGATGACTTTGTCAGAGGCTCTGAATTTCCACTTTATCCACTGAGACATAGGCACTGGGTATTAATAAAAGAGATGGTGGAAGCTGAGACTCTTATGTGGGTGCATTTATTCTGAAGTACAAACCCATGTATAAAATTTCTCTCAGTGACTTGTTGCCTGTAATAAAAAAGCTATATTTAATATGTATGGCATAAAGGCTGATTGTTTTTAAACAGGAGGCTTTTCAAGGTTTACTGCATGGAATCAGCTATTCTTTAAGTTGAAATAATGTTTGACAGGTCAGTCATGAGACATAAAAGATTTTTTAACAAAATACCAGACAATTTTGTACAAATAAAGGGGCAGAAAGAGAAACATCAAAGCTCAGGAACTGTATACATTACACAAAGCATTAGGAGTTTCTGTTCTCTTTAAAATTTTGACATATGTTGTATAGTGTGGTTAGTGCTATTAAGGGAATGCAAACTTCTTTCCAAGCAGTTGTTTTACCACTCACATCTTCCCAGGGTCATGTGAAGGCTGCTTTGAAGTTTCCTTGGAATAAGGGCAAGGTACCTCTGTGCTTTGCTGGATAGGATAAGTACCAGCAGAGATGATGATGGAGGCATGCAATGGAATAATCTGGACACGATAAATACCAACAGAGAATGTTGATGAGACAGGCAATGTAGTGATCCATCAATTAAGCAATATTTGTTCTTGGTTTAAATGGCATTTTGATTTCTTAACACAGGGATTATGAGAGAAGTCTGGCCTCTGTAGTCCTAGTAGGACTGAGAACGTCTAGTAGATTGGAGAAGAGCTGGAAGTTAGTATTGGCGGACTGACTATCTAATTAAAGAAGTATGTATGGATTACATCCCAACTGGTAGATGTGAAACCCCATATAGAATTGGAAGGAATTTTTCATAACTATTACATTTTTCTCACCAAATATTTATTATCCAATGGAGTAGTTTTTCATTTAGCTTCAGCTAAATTATAGAAAGAATTTCGTGGATGGAATAAAATAAGTATGATCATTTTTGAAATTGAGTTTGTGTACTTGGCAGAAATGCTTCTGCAGAGGAATGCTTTTTAGAGTAGGTTATAGCTGAAGGGATAGGGAGCCCCTTCAGTCTTCCCATAATTAACTATTTTCCTGAGTCTGAGTTCTGGAGCCAAGATATTCCCTGAGTAGTCAACATCCAATCTCATGCAATGGAAGAAGCTTGGACTTTAGAACGAGACAGCTGTAGATTTATACCTCACCTCTACTGCTTGCCAGCTGGGGGACCTTGAGAAAGTCTATTAGCTTCTCTGGGCTTTGGGGTTTCTCATCTGTAAAATTGAGATAATAATACCAATTTAGGGAGGTTTATAGTAGGAATTAAAATGCAATTTCTGTAAAGCTCTTAACATTTAACAATTACTAGTTTCTCCATTCTACCTCCAACAGAAGGAGAATTGATTGGAAAAGCTTTCATTTGGGAGCCATAAGAAGCATGTTCAAGACTCTGAAAAAACAAAATCTTCTTTCTCTTCATATTAGATGTTTATTTTGGTAGTTTCAAAACCTATCATTCCAAAAGCTTTAATGTTGGCATCAGAACTGATGAACGAGGGGCTTATGTGGACTCATTTATCGCTCCTCCTTATTATTTCTAACCTCCACCCTACAACCATAGCTTTAGAAGTAAGCCATTTGGAAGGTCAGCATAAGCACATCAAAGGTATACACAGATTCCTCAAACTCAAACTGCCCAGTGTCCAACTGAAGATCTTTTCCTACCACCACCACACACACACACACACGAGAAATCCATGATTTATTTTTTCTGATACCTCCTGCATACAATCCATCTCCAGGAATTTTTATTGGTACTTTAAAATCAGTACCAATGTTTCTTTTTCTTGTCCCACTTGGTTGCATTTAAGTTGTGGTATTCTTCTATTCTTTCTATGATTACTGTCAAGAACTTTTTTATCGTTTTCTTCTCCTCTGGTCTCAATCTGTTCCAATACAAAACTAATTCTGTAAAATTCCTGCTTAGAATCATTAGATGCTTGTCCATAACATTAAAAATTAAAGTCTGAATTCCTTGGCATGATACATTGGGCACTTTGTGTTGTGATCCCAGCCTGTGTCTATAGTCACCTATCCTACCTGCCTTCACTGGCTCCCTAAGCTCCATCTACACTGAATAAAGCCCATACTATTTATAAATTAACCAGTTTTTTTCCACAATATTCCTTCTATATGGATCTTGTGTTAACCAATTGTCCACTTGGAAAAGTTCCCAGTTCAAACATTACTTCCTCTAAAACATTCACTGATTTTTTGTTGTTTTCTACTACCTGATCAACAAAACTTGGAAGATGATCATTCCCTTCTCTGTACTCTCTGAGTCTTGTATAGACCTTTAGGATTATACTTACCTTACTGGATTAGATGGATCCCTTCCTTGGACTATGTATTAATTTCATGAGCAACAAACTTATCTATTTATCTTTGTGACTTTAGACTGTCATTCATAAGATTTTTTTAAATTAAGACTAGTTGAACAACTGAATTTAGGTGACAGAATCAGGTTATATAGATGATAAAGCATAAAGAGACTGAGATATGATGAGATCAGGCCACATTTGCAACTTGGCATGGAAAATAAAGAACAAACTCAATGTTATTTAAAATAATTTTGGCATGGTAATTGTGAAAACGCATTAATGATATAAATATGTTTAATTTAATGATATAAATATGTTAATTAATGATATAAATAATAATAATGAAGGAAAACCTAGTGGTAATAATATGTTTGCTTCAAAATGGCAGTAAGTTGACCCTTGAACTTTTAGAGCCATTGTTATCAGTCAGGTGTGGCCCACATTATAAAAAGTAGACTCCAGGAGCTGAGGCTATGGTTCAGCGGTTATGCACTTGCCTCGCATATGTGAGGCACTGGGTTCGATCCTCAGCACCACATAAAATTAATAAAGATATTGTGTTCATCTACAACTAAACAAAATATTTTAAAAAAAAAAGTAGACTCCAAATTGCAGTGAGTTAAGAGAAAGTGGTAGTGTATTTCTCATGATTCCATGATGCCAGTGTTTGTAAAATATCAGGAGATAGAGGAGCAGTAACTCATGAAACAGTAAGATGGAAGGGAATCCTGAAAAGGAATTGGTATTGAGCTGAAACTTGTAAGATGCTTAGGACTTTGGGTCAAAAATGTCAAGAAAAAGACATGCCTGGTAGGAGGAATAGCAAAAGGAAAACAGTCATGAAACACAAGCAGTGTCCAACGGAATGCCAATAGTATGGTACAGTGAAATATGGAAGCAGAAAGAAATCAAATGGAACAGGGAAGTGGGGACCATGCTAGGACAATCCTTAAATGGCAAATTGAATAGCATATTTTATGGGAAGTCTATACAAGATATCACAAATGAGAAGCCACATGAGGCTTTTGATCCAAGTGGTGGCATGACCACAGCCTATTGCATAGAAAGATTCTTCAGATGGGTAGGATAGGAAGCAATAATCTACTGCTATGTGATTATGTTTTGTCCTGGTCATTCCTATGGTATACAACGAGGGAAAGGGAAATTCGCTGTGCTTGAAAATTAGATTTTTCTAAGTATTAATAGAGAGAAGAGTTATTTTCTCATCCCCATTCAAACATCAGAATACTAGAGGATGAGAAGGTCAGAAGGTGAAGTATCTCCTTCTAGGCCTGATGAGAAGAGCAGGATATAATTATAAAACGAGACACACCAGGAGTTGAATGGCTCACTTAAATCCAAGCAAACTTGAAATGTCTGACCCTAAACTACATGCCCCCCGGTCTATCCACAATAAAAGATTTGGCTGTGTACTATTTCCTTGGGGGTGGGGAGAAAAGGATAGTATATACATTTCTTCACACATCTAAAGATTCCTTTGAACTCATTCTACTTATATCCCTACACACTTTTCTTTGAAGACCGAGCTGCCCACAAATGCAGGCAGATAATTTACATTTTTATGTAAGCAATTTTGAACAAATTTTCCTCTCTATATTTTTGGCCAAAATTTTTGGTCAGAGAACAATGAGTCATAGATTCATAAAAAGACATTTGGGTCATCAGCGATGTTGCTACAACTCTGAGTCTGTAACAGACTTCAGTTTGCAGTTGGTTGGATTTTCACATCTAAATCCACATTGTATTATGCATGCTAAAGAAGTTTAGTGAATATCATTCCTTTTATCTTTCATTGGAACATTATTTCGCAAGGAGAGATATAGACCGTGAGATCCTAGAAAGGTGTCATCACCACAGAAATTCATCACTATGAATTTTGTAAGACTAGACCTATAAGAAACTTAGGGTTTGGATGTGTGAAAATAAAATGTAAAGAGAATGCTGGGAAAGTAGATTGGATATGTAAGAAAAGCACATGTTCATTTCATTCATTCATTCATTCATTCATTCACAAACATTTATCAAGTTAAGGGAGCCCTTGTTACAGTCTAAGCATGAGGAAATAAAGGTGACTTACTTGATGACTGAGGGATGAAAAGGAATGGAAAATCAAGAATCATAGGCCAAGAAAGATCAGAAAAAATTGATAGCTATGGTGGTTACGGAGAAAAAAGAAAACATATTTTAGAGGGTGCACCTCTGCGTAAAGGCTGTTTATTATAATATCTACCTTGGTACATTCAGGACATAGAAATTTCCTTTTGGTTGTCTTATGAGTTTATTATTGTTTTGATGAAGTCTAGAAGATTTAGGAACATGATTGATCATCTAGAGGAATAATAAAAATTTAGGTTTCATTGTGTAAAAGAAAAATAAGCAAATATACTTAAAAATAATTATTATAAGCTATTCCCCACTATAAATAGGAAACAAATTTTGCTAATCTATAAGCAGGAATCAAACATTACCTAAGAAATTATTTTTTAAAATAATTGTCAGAAGATATATTAGTATGTTCCTTACCTGAGACTTGAGTATATAAAATTTTAGGGAAAGGTTTCTGTACCAATTAGTTTTATAACAATAGAGTAAGTGGCAGTAAGCCAGATATCAGATAAACATATCCATGTTAGGTCAAGAACCTCAAGCTTTTCTGAGCTGTCATTTTAAGTGGCTAACTTAAAATTGGGTCTTGTCTAAAAAGCAAAGCTTTTCCAGAAGAGTCTTTTTCAATTGAGAAACATGGAGCTCCCGGCCTTGGATAAACCAGATGGGATGACAATTAAGGAGAGGAAAGTTAGTGAGGGAACTAAACCTAAACCATGGTCAGGAGTACATCAGATCTGAATCAGGAAAAGTAGGCATAGAAGCAGTTCAGTTCTGTTACAGAAGAAAGCTGGCAATTGCACTTAGGTCTTAAATAGTTGAGTGTATCCTCTTGTAATGATTCAGCCTTTGTTTGAATCTGGTTCATATTCTTTCCAACACAGCACCACCCTTATCCTCGGATGAATTACATTCTCTCCCACCTCCCTGCATATTTTTATAGCATTTACCAAACCTAGTAATTATACATTTCTGTGATTATGCAAAAATTGTCTTGTCCATTGGACTATAAGCTTAATTATAAAATAACAGAAAGCAGTGTCTGTCTTGCTCATAATAGTATTATCAGAAATAATTAGAGTGTCTGGCACATACTAATAAACATCCTAATAAATATCTATTTTTGAGCACTTTTGTGAAAGCTTCTAGAATACCTGGAAAGAAAACCTGAGGACTTCCATGACAAAGTGGTCCATTAACAATAAAATTGGTGATTTGGCAAATATTGTCAAGATGGAGACCAAGACAATTATTTAAAATTGGAGATACTAAAGTTGTACTTAATAGTAAGAATACACTCCCGTTTTAGATACATCCCCCTACTTTAGATATTTGTTGGAGGTTGGAGACATAGCTCATTGGTAGAGCATTTGCCTAGCATGCTTAAAGCCTTGGGTCTACTCGCCAGTGCTGTCAAAAAGAAAAAAAAAAAACCATTGAAAAGATTAATGTTTAACAATCTTATTCCTCCGTATATCTCTTAAGCTTCTATGTATAATTGGAAACTAGTTGGAAAGGATAGGGAAAAGGTGGAAAATACTGAAAATTTTGAGAACTTTTAATGTTCAAATATCAGAGAACAAAATGAGGAGACTTAAGTGGCAAATATCCACATCTGAAGGGGATCATTGATTATGAATTTATGAAAGAGGTTCAGATGGGACTCTGAAAATGTACATTAATTGATTTCACTTTTATGAAGGTAGTCAACTTAGAGAAAAATTAAAAATGGAAGTAAGACTACTGGAAATTCACACTGTGGGAAAAGCCATGCCATGGCCAGAGTGGGGAAATTTTACCTGACCACCTCCCATGTTTCCTTGGAAAGGAAGTGCATATAAGACTGCAGGAAAGGATAAAACTCAAATGTAATCTACTTTCACTTTCAAGAGTCTTTGGCAACATTCTGCATCAAAATCCACTGGACACTTTGGGAAGCTGAGATAGGCGAATTGCGAGTTCAAAGCCAAAGCCAGCCTCAGCAACAACGAAGCACTAAGCAACTCAGTAAGACCCTATCTCTAAATAAAACACAAAATAGTGTTGGGGATGTGGCTCAGTGATTGAGTACTGCTGAGTTAAATCCTCGGTACCAAAAAAAAAAAAAAAAAAAAAAAAACCCCAAAAACTGCTGGAAAAAAAATTGTTTCACTGAGGAACATGTGACAGGAAATAAAGAGTAGTGACAAATGGACATTTTTTTTGTTAGAAAACGTGAATAGTGAAGTTCTTAGGGATTGACATTGACATGACCTTTGCTCAACAATTTCACAGTTTCTGGAAACAAAAGCCCTCTATAATTTTTACATCTAAAGATTACATAACTCAGATAAGGGAATGTGAAGTATCAAATTAAAAGGCCAGGCTGCAAAAAGATTTTTCATACTGTATGTGGCCAAAAACTTAAAAATAAAAGACTTTTTACTCTTTGTTGTTATAAGAGAGACCACAAAACCTGCAAAATAATGTAGATAGTACAAAAGGGACATAAAATAAACTGATACTCTCAGTTCAAATCATCCTGGAACTGCGTCATCTCAGTTCTGCTCCATAGAGGCTACCACTAAACATGGGGCTATGATTTGCATATATTAAGTGTGTCCTTCAAAGGTGCATGTGCTGAAAGACTGGTCCCTGGTGTGATGATGTGGAAGATAATTGAACATTTAGGAGGTGAGGCCTAGCAGCAGGTAGTTAGGTCATTGGGGATGCTGTCCCTGAAAGGGATTAATGTTGTTCTCGTGCGACCCTAGTTTGTCTCCATGAGAGTGATTTGTTATGAACAAGGAAGCCCAAGCCCTGAATCCCTTTTTGGTTTCCTGATTTGTCATATGATCTCTCCCTCTTGCATGTGCTACTACCACAATTCTATCCGTAATGGTGTGATGCAGCCAAGGTGGCCCTTACCAGTGGCTGAACAGATGAGACCAGCCAATCTTGGACTTTGTCTTTAAAACTGAACTAAACAAACCTCCTTTCATTTTCTCTTTTTGTACTGGAGATTGAACCCAGGGGCACTTTCCCACTGAGCCACATCATCAGCCCTTTTGATTTTTTATTTTGAGATGGGGTCTTGCTAAAGTGCTTAGGGCCTCACTACATTGCTGAGGCTGTCCTTGAACTTGCGATCCTCACCCTCCTGGGTCACTGGGATTTCAGCAGTGTACCACAACATCCAGCTAAATCTCTTTTCTTTAGAGTACCAAGTATCAGGTATTTTGCTATAGCAATTGAAAGTAGACTGATAGGCATGGTTTCTAAACTACTCTTCTTGAAATATTATATAGATAAACATGCATTTTATACACATATGCCTTTACATATTTACACACAAAGAGCTTATCATATATTCAACTAATTACATATTTTTACTTATTAATAGATATTGGAAATATGTTTTCTATATCACACACAGATCTATTCCTTCATGTCTAATGACTATTTATATACTATTGCATAGATTTCTTATGTCTAGTTTGCTCAGTTTCCTGATGATGGATCTTCAGATGTTTTTCCTGTTTCTTACTATGTTTATATTGTTATATTTTTATTTTTGCTGTTCTTAGAATCAGCAATACAAGGACATTCTTGAATGCATATTTCTTCACATATATTTATGTAGAATAAAGTCCCAGAAATGGGGTTATTTCTGAGTCAAAGAGCAGATGCAGTTGTAGTTTGCCTTGCTTTTGCCCAATTGCTTTTCAAAAAATGTTCTGTCAATGTATATTCTCTCCAGTGGGAAATGAACAGGTTTCCCCATTCTATAGCCAATAGAATAAAATTAAAATAAAAAAAAATTTCTAGCTTTATCAAAGCATCATCTTTATGTTTTAAAATATATGTTTAGCATATGCACTTTTTCATTTCATTTTTCTTTTTAAAATGTAAGTAACACATATACATACTGTTTGGGGGAGACTGAAGGAAATGGAGCTAACAGCTGACTGAAGAATGAGACAAAAGGGGAGACATTGGGGAAGGGGCCTATGAGAGCAGGCTCTGTCTTTGAAAGAGGTCTGAGAAGGAAGAGAGAGGCAGGGGACAGGAAGCAGAGTCAAGGCTCAAGCCAGGAAAGGCATTTCATTTCAGTTATCTAGAATTGTTAGGGCATGCTCTCTCATGAGGTAGTAGTTTCCATTACTAGAAATGGACAAGCTGCGGCTAAGACAGCCTCTGGCCAGAGATGCTGCTGAAAAATACGTGCACTGAAAAGATGGTTCTAAAAGCATCTTATCTTAGACTTTTAAAAAAAATTTTGTGGTACTGAGGATTGAACCCAGGGCCTCACCCATACCAGACAAATGCTCTACTGCTGAGCTATATTCTTAGCCCTTATCTTAGGCTTGTAAAGACTTAAAAGTCAAATGGAAAAATAAAAAACAGCTAATCAATCTTTCCAACAGCTTAATATACCCTTAATGAATCTGGAAGAGCTGCATGGGTATGTCTAATTACACAGAACTCACTGAAGTCATTTCCTTCTGATTTGAAGTTTTATGCTTGATACATTAAGAAATGCTTATATTTAACATCAAAATTAAGGCACAATAATATCGTTGATCAAGTCCCTGTATAACTGAATTCTAGGGGCTTAATTTGGCAGAAGAAATGTGAACAGAGAACATTTAGTTGATTACAAGTTACTGTTTCTTGAGAAAATCCTACAAGATCAATGAATATTTAAATAAAAACAAAGTTTTCCTAATGACACCTACTTTGTTGTCTTACTACACATATTTGATTTTTTATATCTTCTTCATCTATTTACACACAGCAATTCCTCCATGTAGTAAAATACATCCCATATATATTCAATTTAAAACTGTCTAGTACACATGAGTTTTTCTCCTGTACAACTTCTTCCTCATCTGGGATTTATACAAATTAAGGATTAAGTAACAAACACATGAAAAAGAAAGCACTTCACAAATATAGAATTTGAAGTCTTTTTTTTTTTTTTCTCCTTGCAGTATTTGTAGGATTTCGCCAAAAGCCTGGGGTGGTACTTCACTATAATTTAGTTTAGAAGATAGCTATCAAGGGTATATCAAAATATTTTTACCAGTTTATATTGAGATGCATGTTTTCAATATGGGCAATCATTCAATGCCTGATTAAATTTGTTAGAAGTTTTGTTTGTTAAAGCATTTCACATCCTGGGAAAATAAAACCAAATATGTTGTTTGTCTTTGTTCTCCACTGAGCCATGCAAAGTTAAACAGAGCTTATAAAAAAAAAAAGCAAAATAAAAATATGAGTAAATCCCCTCTAAATCAAATTGACCTTTTCTAGGCATTTTTTCTACATCTTGGCAAGGACTGAATCTATATCCTTCTTCTGCTTGGAGCACTCTGTGTGGTCCAGTTCCTGTGACTCTGCTCCTTTCTCTGAAATGACAGCATTTTCAGACTACAGTAGCTTAATAAGCATTAATTTCCAGTCATTGGAAATAACCTGCATTTTACTCAAGGCAAAAAAACTGGTCCTGCTTTCTGATACTTGAGCTTTATTGCTGCTGATGTAAGTCAACCCAGGCCCTGGGAGGTGAGAATAACTTTCTCTGGGAACCATTTCCTTCTGGGTTGCTCCCCTTCCCCTCCTCCCTGCCCCCATCTGGGCTGTCAGCACATTCTCTGTGGATGCTGGTTGTGGGGAAAGAAGAAAAAAGTGGGAGCCTGGAGAGTTTATTTTAAGTGAATCCAACTAATGGCAAGCTTTTATTTTTACTTTTTATATGGTGGAAAAAAATTTCACTTTAGAATGGTAGAATTTGGGAACTGAGACTAATGGGAGAAACAATCAGTTTTACACATGTCAGAGTGGTTTCAGACCTCTCTGCTTTTTCCCTTTACAACTTCTTTTCTCTCTCTCTCTCTTTCTCTCTCTCATTCTCTCTCTCTCTCTCTCTCTCTCTCTCTCTCTCTCTCTCTCTCTCTCTCTCTCTCACTATTGCTTTGTAGTGGACTCAAAATAAAACCCCATTTCATTCAGTCCACAATATTTGGGCAAATTACAACTTAAGCTACTTCGAAGAGAGGAAAGCTTCCCAATTAAGAGCAAAACACAACTTTCCCAACTTCACCTAAGCATGGGCTAGGAATAATGCCTTTGATTTAAATGGTGGGAGTGCAAGAGGCCTTTCCATCTTCCTCTTTTTTCCAGACTTAGGTGAGACAGACTAACATTCATTTTAAGTATGTGTGTATATACCCAGTAGCAAGCACATCATTAATCACAATAAGCCTATTCACTATAATTTATGAGTGTGTAAATTCAAAACCCACATTTTTCTATAATCTGACACAAAATTTTCTCAGGGGCTCTAATTGATAGAAGTTGATCCTGCTTCACTTTCCTATACTTTGAGTGGATGTCTTACTAAATACAAGAAAATTGCCTTAATCCATTTAGTTTCCTTCTTGGCATTGTTGTCTATGTACTTGGTTTTCAAAACAATCTATTCAATACTGTTTTTGGAGCATTTATTATATGACAGATAATTTACTGTTATCTATTATAAACCACCTAACAATCCTATGGGATAATCATCCCCATTTGAAAGATGAGAAGCTAAGACTTGGGGAGTAAATTAATTATCCTATGTCTTTCTGTAAGCAAATGGTGAAGATTTCAGAGATACATAGTATTGTATACAATGTTGTGCATATTTTTTAAAATTTTCTTATCTTTGTTTATTAATTTATTTTTATGTGGTGCTGAGGATCAAACCCAGTGTCTCACATGAGCAAGGCAAACGCTCTGCCATTGAGATACAGCCCCAGCCACTAATGTTGTGCATATTTAATGTCATATGATTATTACAACTTTTTAATTGTTGGAGATATTTGATACCATGGGAAGACAGGGACTTTATTGTAATAGAGATTTAAGCTCAAATATTAGCTCCCCTTGGGCAAGTTATACAAATTCAGTGAAACTCTATTAAACAAGACCGAATGTCTCAGGTATATTCTCTTGATGCAGAGCCTAAAGCAGGGATGTGGGTGCATATGCTTATGGAGGAAGTTCTCTTCAGGAAAACACAATAAAAAGAACAAGGGAACCAGGACCCAAAAGTGGAAAGAGTCCAGGAAGGATGTAATCTCAGGCAAAGTCTGGCTTGGTCTGACCTACCAGATACTAAGACATACATTATTTGATGGCAATGTTTATCCCACTGGAGGAAAAGGCAGAGTTTTTGTATCTCTTTAATAATCATTGGCAAACTACAACAAAAGTTTGGCTTAACTTCCTCCAGGTTGACATCTGGCTAGTTGGCTATTGTCAATCAAGGGTAGTTGTCCTGAGAAGATTGCAGGAATAAATCTTCAGCCTACACTTTGCTCAGCACCTGGAAGATGAGTGTCCCAGACTGTGAAGCTGAGCAAGGTAGTTCATTTACAGCACTTACAATACCAACTTTTGCTGAATGTCTACTAGATGCCATTTACTGTAACCTTCATCCTAAATAAATTCAAGATCTAATGGGAGAGAGAGAAGTCTAAGGGATTACTGAAGGGCTAATCAAATGGTACCAGAAGGGAGTGACCTTGAGGTGACTGCTAGAGATCACTCAGAAGTTTATGGATGGGGTGGGAAATGTATTTCAGATAGTTGGAACAGCCAAAACAAAAAAGTGTACCTAATCATGGCAATTTGGAGGCATAGCATTAGATCTCTATAGCTAGGATGATTGGAGCTTTTGAGGATTGATGGGAGAGGAGATTGGAAAGAAGCAAGAGCTACCTCATGAGGGGTCTTTTGGTTTATGCCTAAGGGTGGAAATGGAAATGTCAAAATGTTGAAAAATTATCGATCGTTTCATTTCTATGCTTGGCACAGCTATCATAGTAGTTTTAGACATTTTGCTTTATAATTAGATGGATGCCGTGTTGCTAGGTTGGTTTACATTTTTTTGTCTCATGTCCACTTTCCTTGGAATATCTGAAACATAGAATGCCATACTAATGTAGTTTATTCAAACTTGCCAAGGATAATTCTGAGGTTGGTGCACAAAAGGAGAATATTGCCTTACTCCCCATGCAACAAAAGTACAGTTTTGAGTACACTGCCCAAGCTAGCTGAGGCTCACTGTGTGTCTGGCTCCTCCAAGCCTGGGCTCACTGACACTCCCTGATCTCTGAGGTTACTCCAATTCCCATTATTTGCACTCCCTAAACCTCATGGCTGTTAAACCACTAACTTGGCAACTTAATTTGCTTTTGCTACAGCCCAGAGCTCACATCATTGAACACTCATAGACTTTTTTAGGGTGGGGACTGACTTATTTATTTTTGCTTATGGTAACCATTGTTTTCTCTCCATTTTGATACTTTTTTTCCTTTTCCTGTCATAGAGTCATATCGCTTTTCCATATGGTCTCTGCAGAGGACCTCCTCTGCAGACTGTGGAACTCCCCTGAATTCTAGCCAAGGTGCATGTGTTAGACTTGCTCTTTCAAAAGTAGTACTGGGCCTGGGCTGTAGTACAGAGTGGTGGGAAACAGAGGTACAGAGTCCAGTGTTCAATAGGGAACATATACAAAAAATTTCTTACCACTGTTTATAATAGAAAAACCTGGAAGCAACCCAAATGCCCTTTGGAGGAGGAGATGAATAATGATGGTGTAGTCATACAATAGAACATTGTATAACTGTCAAATGAATAGATTACAGTCCCACCCAGTAATATGGTTGAAACATAGTAATATCATATTAAGTATGAAAGTCAGTCTCAAAAAGTTCACATATGGCCTGATACCCTTTTCATAATGTCAAAAGCAGTAAAAGTAAAAATAAACCTTAAAAGAATACAAGTATAGCTAATAAGACTATATTAAAAAAAGCAAAGGATAAAGAATTAAGAATTAAAGTGGTAATTATCATGGATAGGGGGAACAGAAGGCTAATAGAGGGGAGTAATTAGGTGTACGTCAAGGTCCTAGCTTTTATTTTGAAGGGGGTTCAGGTATGCTTATTAGAGAATTAAAAATAACTGAAAATTTGCTAACTAATCAGTTTCAATCAATATTGAAGAATGTGCCATGTGCCAGAAATTATGATTAAACTAGCACTGTACTTGAGATCTAGAACAAAAATAGTATATAACAATTGCAGCCATTCAGGAGATAAAAGGAATAGCAATTCATTCTTCTAGCATGAGTTGTTTTGAGAATTAAGAGAGGCAAACTGCTAGTAGCAAGTTAGAAGTTCTAACTACAAATTCATCTGTAAAAACATTATTGTATTTTTTTTCCTTTTCTTTTGGGTACCAAGGATTGAATTCAGGGGCACTAAACCACTGAGCCACATCCCCAGCCCTATTTGGTATTTTATTTAGAGTAAGGGTCTCACTGAGTTGCTTAGCACCTTGTTTTTGCTGAGGCTGGCTTTGAACTAGAGATCCTCCTGCCTCAGCCTCCTAAGGTCCTGAGATTACAGGTGTCCCTCACCGTGCTCAGAACATTATTTTTTATTTAATCAATTGAATTTTGACATGTTATTTAAGGGACTTCAGACTGAGTTGTGAATGAAGTTCATCCTCTCTGTAGCCTGCTTCCCCGTCAAGGTTGAGCCATGTGTCTTCCACAGCAGAAGGGAGCTGGTGAGAGTCCTGATGGTCTTCGCTGAGAAGTCTGTTACCCTCATCCTAAATGGTCCCTCAGGCTGTGACAGCTTTACAGCCTCTTAACTGCTCTGGGAATGGGGTTGCATCTTCAGCAAACCTGGGAACCAGGATCCCTATGGTTAGGCCTTGGTTTGTATATAGCACAATAATTTCTCTCTGAGGCCTCCCCACATGGACCAGATCCTTTTTCCAATTTCTGAGAATTTTCTATCTCCCTTATTATCCACAGAGTCACTCCATTTCCCTTTGGAATATCTGGGATAGTCTCTTCAATGAATTTAAATTTTTCCAAAAGTTAGGAAAATGTTAACTTCAAGCACTTTCTTTTTTGTGGCCTACAAATACACTTAAAGCAAGAAATTATTTCAGGAAATGGAAAGGGCAAAAATGTAGGAGGGAGAAGCACAAATATTTTAGTACATTTTTCTGCCTATATGTTAAGCACTGGTCAGTGGGTCATTCAATTTTAAGTAAATATTCTAGACCTGCCTCTATGTCCAAGTTAATAATAAGGACTATAGACCTGTTTCCCTTTTTGACTCAGAAAATTTTACACCTGAAAAATGGAAAGGAATTTCAACTGGGCATGGCAGAGAAACCTATTCTTTCATTTGTCTCTTCCAACTCTTCTCTGCATCTTCAGAAGACAATTAGCATTCAGCTGCACAGAAGAAGGTGAGCCTATTAGGGGTACTTGAAAAAATACTTCTAGACTGACTACAAGATAGATAACAAGAAAGTACCTTTATTTCTTGAGAAGAAGAAAACTTTGATGAAGGTAGAAAAATTAGCACATGTTCTTGAAGGGGCTTGTGTCTTTCTGTGGCTAGTGTACTGCAACCCATTTCCTGTTTCTTGACTAAAACAGGCTGTTCTCCAGTCCAAGGGATAGGAAACGAACTTCTTTGAAGTGAGACTTAGTACATCCATACATACCTTTCAAACATTCTACCCACCACCCACCCACACTCCTTCCCAGCACTCACAACAAGATAGGGGCTGAGTTTAGTGCTCTTTTTTGCTCTTTACTGATTTGTGCAAGTGAACACAAAAAGGCACTCTTCTCACTTAAAAGAGCAATAGTTTATTCTGAGAAAAGTCATTGTAAACAACACACTGGCCATTCAGGAAAAAAATGTCCTTTGCCTCCCAGCAGTTTCACAGAAGTAACAATTATTCATTACAGGCATCCCTTGAGTAATCTGCAACCTCCAGCCAATCTGTCCAGATGGCCCCTCCTATCACTGAGTGTTGCAATAACATAAAAAGAAACCATGCTTTGTGTTAGCTGATTTGAAAATGGAGCTCTGTTATGGAGATAAATATAGAAAAGTTATCAGGTTACTAATCTGCCATTGAGTGTGGGCCTCAAAGGAAAGTCATAATCATGCTTGTCATATCTGTCTTCAAAGGCTGTCACAAATACAGCTAATGAATTATAAAAGCACCTGCCTCCACCTTATCAGCTTCCCTTTATCTACTTTTCTTTGTCTTTTGAAGATGATATCTACTGATATATACATAACTCAATGATGATAATGTCATAGTGATTCAGATTTATTTTATCAGTGTGTTGTATCAATGTGCTTTTTAAATTGCAGCTAGAAACTTAGGGCAATCAAACTTTCATCCATTTTATCTGTAGTTGATAATGAAATGTTCTGGAAGGAACAAATGAATAAGCACACTAATCAGCTCAAACTATCTCAAAGATGCATAAGGCTTTTTTTGTCTTTCATAAAAAGTGTTCATAATTTCAATCAATAATCCATTTTAAATTATTTTTAAAAGCCAAATACGTTTGCTTATTTGTTTAAAGATTAAGCAGAGTGGACTGCATCTGATGCATAAAAGTATTAAATATTTAAAATTATTATTAAACCAATTTCCAGGCTTATCAACCATCTCTTTGCCTTCAAATTTTCCCCTTGATCTCAATTTCCAATTTTTCATCTCTTCTCAATAAATATTCAGTATGCTTTGTTGCTTGTAATTATCAGAATACATCTCAATTTTCCAGTATTTATTAGAAATCTTGAGCATAAAAGAAAAGCAGACTATTCCTATGAGTATTGGAATTTTTCACAATTAAAAGTATATTTGTTATTAACATTTTAAAACCCATTTCTAGGTTCAAAGCAAGTAAGATGTTGTGACTAGAAATTTCATCTTTAAACGAAAGTATAGATCATTAATTGTTGAAAACATTTGGACTGGTTACTTTTAGTTTTGCTGTGATGCATTCTGACTAATAATAGTTTTTACAATTATGCAGTGGTTCTTTATTGGCAAGTTTTATTTATTTTATTTATTTTCTAGTCACATAATCTCCAAATAGTTTCTTTTAAGATAATAAAATTTTATTTTATAGAACAGCTTTAGATTTGCAAAAAAAAAAAGTGAAAAGATTTCTCATTAACCACAATAATTTACCCTGTTACTGAAGTCTAATGTCATTATGATTCATACTTTCTTTTTTTTTAACCAGGCCCTCAAGCATGCCAACTAAGTCACATTCCCAACCCTTGATTTGTTGCAATTAATGAACCAATATTGATACAATTATTATAACTACAGTCTATATTTTATTCACATTTTCTTTGTTTTTACCTAAGATAATTTTTATTTTTCAGGATCTCATCAATATCATATCACAATTAATCATGTTTCTTTAAGATCCTCTTGGCTGAGATAGTTTCTCAGACTATCCTTTACAGTTCCAGGATCACTGATCAGATATTTTGCAGAATGTTTCTCAATTGGAATTTGTGAATATTTTCTCATGAGTAGATTGAGGTTACTTTTTTAAAAAAATTTTTGCCTTTCTTTTCTTTTTTCTTTCTTTCTTTTGGAAGAGAAACTACACAGGTAATGTGCCATTTCCATCATACCATCTGAAAGAACCATACAGTCAATGCACTTTATCACTGTTGATGTCATCTGACACCATCCACTTATCTAATTGTTTATTCCAGAATCCATGCGTAGTAGTATCAGAACTGGTTACCCATACCCCCGTGGGAAGCAACCCTGTCGCCTAGAGTCCAATGATTCTACAGTTTCTTTAGCATTTAGTCATACAGACTCCACTCATTTCCAAAGTTCTTAGGCCAATACCTTTTTCTCCACCCTCTTCAGTGAGTTTATTTCATAGAGTCAGACTGTTCTCATGCATTCTACTTTCTGTTCTGGGATCCACTGACTCCTAAATAAATTTTTTAGTTTGCATATATTAGGATGCACTCTCTGAGTGGTAAAGTTGTCTGGTTTTTGAGAAATGCAGAATATTGTGTATCCAAAATTAGAGTATCATAGAGAATAGTTTAACTGACCTAAGAGAAGCCCTGTGCTTTACCTTTTCAACTTTCTTCCCTTCTTCTGAATTCTACAAATACACTTATTATCTCTACAAACTTACTTTTTTAGAATTTAATATAATTGAATGAGACAATATAAAATACGGCCTTTTCAGATTAGTTTCTTTCATTAGCAATAGACCTTTAAGATTCAGTCATATTTTTTTCACAACTTGGTAACTCGTTTCTTTTTATCGCAGAATAATGTAACATTGTGTGGATATAATCACAATTTATTATGCATTTATCAATGAAAGACATCTTGACGTCTTCTAAGTTTTGACATTTACTAATAAAATCACTATAAACATTCATAAGCAGACTTTTTGTGCTGACATAACTTTTCTAATGAATTGGGTAAATACCTAACAGAGTGATTGCTGGATTATATGGCAAGATTATATTTAGTTTTGCATAAAACTGCTAATGATCTTTCAAAGTGCCTGTACCATTTTGTATTCTTACCATCAGTGAATGAGATTTCCTGTTTCTCTACATCCTTGCCTAGATTGGGTGTTGACAGTATTTCAGATTTTGTTTATTCTGATATGTGTGTAGTGGTGTCTCATTGTTGGTTTAATTTGCAGTTAACTAATGGTGAATAGTGCTGTGTGTCTTTTCTTATTCTTATTTCCCATCTCTACATCTTCTATGATGACGTGTCTACCTAGGACTTTGGCCTTTTTTTTTTTTGTACTGAGGATTGAACCCAGAGGCACTTAACCACTGAACCACATCCACAGCCCTTTTTAATATTTTATTTAGAATCAGGGTCTTGCTGAGTTGCTTAAGTCCTCGCTAAGTTGCTGAAGCTGATTTTGAACTTGAGGTTCTCCTGCCCCAGCTTCCTCAACCACTGGGATTATAGGCATGTGCCACCATGCCTGGCTTGGCCCGTTTTTTAATTAAGTTGTTTGCTTTATTATTGTTGAGTTTGAAGAGTTCATTGTATATTTTGGACAAGAGTGCTTTATCAGATATGTGCTTAGCAAAGGGTTTTTTTCCTACTCTGTGGCTCATCTTTTCATAGTATTAACAGTGTCCTCATGGAGACAATTTTAATATTAATAAAGTTTAACTTACTAATTTTTTCTTCTAGATAATGTTCATAGTGTTGCACATAAAATCTCTTCACCAAATTCAAGCTCACCTGAATTTGCTCCTAGAGGTTTTATGGTTTTGCATTTTACATTTATGGTCCATTCTGAGTTAATTGTTGTGAAAGATTAAAGGTCTATTTTTTATTAATTTTTTTGTAAGTGGATATTCAGTTTTCTCAGCATCATTTGTTGAAAAATTATCCTTTTCACCATTCAATTGCCTTTGCTTTTTGTCAAAAGTTAACTGACTGTATTTGTGAGGTATCTATTTCTGCTAAATGACAGCCAATAAGTCATTTAATATCTCCATATCTCAATTTTTGGCATACAAAATGGACGTAATGCCATCTACTTCACAGAATTGTTATGGAATTTAAAGGCATTTACTTCTTAAGAGTTCCTGGCACATTGTAAGCAATGCATTTTATTTATTTTTGTAATAACTTCTCACAGACTTTTTGTTAAAGGAACAAACAGAACCAATATTGTAATCCTAGATTATATGTGGTAACCACATTATATCTTCATCTTTGAATATATTTATGTATATCATTAACTTAGGAAAGTCTGTGTTTGAGACAAAGGTTTACATGTAGAAATTTTATTCAAGACTACTGATGGAATCAACACCAGTGAGGAAGTAAGAAAGCACTACTGGGCAGAGGGAGAAGTGTAGAGCTAGGTAGGCCAATTACTAACTGGTTGCTGTTGACTTGAACATTGGTTGAGTCATCTCCTTTTGACTTTTGTAGGAAATTCCTGGGGAAGAACTCAGTGTGAGCCGTCAATAGTCAATATTGACAAGTCCTAGGCTAGGTCCTTAAGGGAGAATCTAGATAGTAAAGCATAGCATTTGCAAATAGATCTTATTTTATAAACTCAATTCAAGTTACATGTTTATGAGTTGCAATATTAATTTTTCACAATTAGTTTTTATGCAGCTTTTTAAATATTGAGAGTTTAGAGCAAAGTTCTGACTTTTACTTACCACCAGTTAATTATATAAGCCTGAGTTTCTAGAGTCAGATAAGATTTTTAAAATCCCAACTGTATTTTTATCTCTCATGAGATTAGAGTAGGCTTTTAAAATTTTTGTACTATTTATTTATTTAGTGAGATATTTAAAATTTGAAAGTCCAGGGGTCCTTCTTTTCACCTTATAAGTAGATCCAGAAAATTTATCAGCCTTCTGAAGCATGCATAGTATCAACAAGCAAAATTTTTTGTCAAGAGTGTCATGGTGATGAGATATCTAATAGCAATGAATATTAAGCATGGAATCTAATGGCACACGTTTCAGTTTGATGAATATCTTTATACCCATAGTCTTTTGAACTTTGCCTTAAACTCTAATGTTAATCATAAGCCCAGAATAGAGAAGTGAAATCTGGCTTTTCATGATGGATACTGAATCATGTGAGACGGTCTGTTTTGGATCATTTGTGTTGTTAAGCATAACCCTTCCTAATTCCATTTTGATAAGCCACAGTGAATGAATGCACTTCTATTCCATACACAGATACTGACAATAGATTTTGCACACTATTTCTGGACATATGAAAACCAGAGCTCAATTATGTGCAAACTTATACTTTGAAGGAGGTTATTACTTGTACATTGGCTCCCTGACACTTTTGCTCTTGCATTTATTTTTTTTCTTCAGAATTTTTCTCTTCCTAGTTTTTTTCTATAAATTCCTATTTCTCACATTACTAGAAAAAATGTAAACTTTTCACTTACTAGTCTTTTAAGAAAACACATTTTTCCTATGTTATATCAGGACTCCATAATTTCTACGCATAATAACGCAAACTTTCTACCCTCTTTAGTGCTCTGAAATTCATTACTTATTTCTTCATTGTTGGAGTTTTCATTTTCCTGGGGGAGGAGGGCAAGGGTATTTGGTGTGAAGGAGAATTTGAATAAATTCAGGAATCTTGATTTTTCTGGCCACCAACACCTTTTAGAGTTAAATTTACAAATTAAACTGTTTCTTATACATCAGCATGCACAAAGAATCTCTCCATTCTAATTATACTTATTTTAATCATTATACTGTGCACTAAGTGACTAGACATTTTTTTCTGTATTATGATTCTTATTTCATACTGAAGTTCTGAGTCTAGACCATCCATCTAGTCCCAGATTTCCATGTGTTGCTCAACACTGTTATCTTCAGATTTGTAGACTATCACAATTTTATTTCTGAAACTTGCACAAGTAATAAAAACATCAAGGAACCAGAAGAAGAAGAAGTGGTTTTTTATTCTGACCATTAACTTTGGAATTAAAGACAACATGAAATTTTGTAACCACAGTATCATGAGAAGTGCTTAAATTATGGGAAATTCATAGTAAAAAATGTCAATTTTAATTTACGTTAGCCCTGTATTTAGAAAAAGAAGTATCACTCCAAATCTAGAAATCTGTCTTATGATCTTTGTTCAAATACTTTTCTTTATAACAATGGCTTTGGCTGATGTTAAGTGTCTGACAGAAGTTTATTGTTTTCATTATAGGAGGCAGTCACATTTCAGGACTTAAGAGATTTCTATTGCCAGACTTGGAATTGTTCTTCCACCACACTTTTAAAGAATAATTATTATAATGCCACAATCCAAAAGGAATAATCTTATAAATAGAATTCTTTTGTTTGTTTTAGTGACAAAGGGAAGCATATAAAAATCAAATGATTACCAGTGCCTGGGCTTCAAAAATACTAGAAATCTCTCGAGGATGATGATACTGTTCAGTGTGCTTACTTGAAGAAAAGAAGTTAACCTTTCTGTAAGAAAGAATTTAATATGAAGGAAAAACATAATGAATATGTTATCTGATATCAGGTATCTTCCAACTGTATTTAAACAAATAACGTGATAAATAAAATTCGGAGAATATTTTGCTAAGTATAGAATCCTGCTCAGAAAACATGGTTCAAAGTTTGAAACCTATTTCAAGCCTTTTCCTATTCAACCTCATTTGCTTTTAGCAAATAAGTCATTTCCTTTTCTTCAGAAGACTCTTTGGAGTAGTTTAACTGAAGGATTGAAAAGCTGCTTAGACATTAAATGTCTGACAAATAACATTTGTAACGTGGGCTATAAAAGGGAGGTTAGATAAGGGAATCCGAAACCAAAAAAATTTTGAATGATGGACCTGATTCAATATTTAACTCTCCCTTTACACTCTAATATGGTGGTATAAAATGGACTATGGCCGTCAGACCAGGACACATTAATGAATGGATTGATGATGGGGCGGGGGGCGAGTCTTACAGGATCAGTTGGCTTTACAAAATTCTGAGAGTGAATATAAACCCCAGAAGGTCCTAACCCATGTAGACCATGTATGCACCCCTGAAAAAAAGGAACCAAAGTCATCTTTAAATATATCCCCCCTGAGCAAATGATTTTATGAATCCAGATATCAAGAAAAATGAATGGATGCAGATACATCAAGTAAAGAGGATCCTTGGGAAGACACAGAAAGAAGTAAGATGCAAAATAAAGCTAAGTTCACAAATAAGGAGTATGAAAAACATTTGATGCCAAGTTTGTGTTTGTGTATGTGTAATTTGGATGGCTGGAACTCTTTCATAGCATTATACCAATTGGGGCAGTTTGTGAAGGAGCAAATGGAGGTCAGAAGAGTCCTTAGACACTTTTATGCATACCAGGCATAAATCCTTTCTTCTGTGCATGTGGTACTTCATCAAGAAGATAAAACAGTAGTAGAGAAGAGAGGATTTAGAACCTTCATCTCCCGTTCAAAGTCTGGGATCTTCAAAATCTCCTGCTAAAACAGGACCAGCTGTTTGGAAAAGAATCAAAGTCAAAGGACAAATTGATAAACCACTGATTAGAAGGCTTGCCTTAGTTTTACCAAGCCTCCAGGAAAATGAGGACAATTTCAGAAGAGAAGGCATCAGATCATAAATACCATAGATGGATTATATTTTCAGACTGATTTTATTCTTGATTTTGGTAACAGTATTTGGAAGGTGGATCCTTTTTTCAATTAGAAAAGTTTTGTTGTTGTTTCTTTCCCAGCATTTTCTGATATATGAAAATGCACTTTACTACTCAAGTTTTTCATGTTTTCTAGTTTTTGTAGAAAATCTTTTGTTTGTGATGATTCACCACTATCCTTTTCCTCACAAATGGCTGCTTTTCCATCCAATATGACTCTGTTGAGACTTCTGGGCATAATATTGCACTCATTAGGCAACAAGAATGGGTGTGAGACCTAGATCTTTTTTTTTTAATTCTATTTTTGTTGTTGATTTACTCAAAAGGAAGCCAAACAAGTGACTTGTAAATGACTCAAAACAAGCCAATCAATGTTCTCCAGAAGTTCATTTTGGAGCTAGGAGATGAATCTTACACTTTTGGTTAATAATGCTTAATAATTGCATTTGTTAGATTCTAATTCAGCTGATGTGACAGAGACCTTAAGTTAGCATTAGTTTAAACAAGATATAATTTTACAAATCTATCATGAAAAAGTTTGAACTTTTTCTTGTAACTCTTGTCAACTAAGTCATTAAGCATTCAAGGTCATTCTATCTTGTTATCTTGCAATACTAAACATAGAGCTTCTGTCCCATGGCTCAAGATGACTGCTCCAGTTTCCACCCTGGGTGTGCATTACAGCCAGTGGGAAAAAAAGAGAATTAAAAAAAGGGGAGGGAGCACCCTATCCTTATGGGCATTAATAGAAGATGTATATATTCAGATCATATTAGCTATAATTTAATCATATGAACACAGTTGCAAGGATAACTTGGGAAAGAAACCATTGCTGATCTATCCAAATGCCTTAAAATCTATTATTTAGGGAAGAAATAAAAAATGGACATTTACAGAAATATCAGTTTTTGCCAAAGGTAAGCACCAGAGTTTCCTGGAAGCTATCTTTTCTACTACATGAAGTTTTCCTGTGGTTGATAAGTTAGTTGAAGTGTTTGAGTGCATTGAAATTCTTAAATGTTGTCATATTACTTCCTGACTTTCTAGTTAGTAGAAAAATAAATTGCATATGTGGGCATGAGCATGGACATGTGCGTTTTGCTGTACAAGTGTAAGTCAAGGTCTTGTTGTTTGTGGTTCAGAGTCCTGAGTAACACAATGCTGCATAGGATGAGGGGAAACTGATACACAGTCATCAAGAATAAGTTAAAGGAAGAGGGCCTCCACTGCTTCTTGTATGATATAGGGTATGTATAAAAATGAAATGTCACTACATATTGAAAAGAGTTCTGAAGTAATTGGCTCAAGACAGGTTTAAATGGAGCAAATAATTTAAACTGTCAGAGATAGCTGAACCTTGATGAAGATTGATTATAAGAATGAGGGGAAAACAAAATGCCCCCCAAAGCTGTTAGTAAACATCTGCTAGATATCTAAAGAATTAAATATTAAAATAATCTTATGTAGGGTTAGAGTTGTAGCTAAGTGGTAGAGTGCTTGCTTAGCATGCTCAAGGCCATGGGATGAATCCTCAATACCACAACAAAATGAACAAAAAGACTTATCTGATTTTCACGTGAATGTTGTAATATGCAGTGTTACCTCCATTTCATAGATTATCAGAAAGCTTAAATAACTTCTCAAATGATAGGACAAATTCTATGCTTAATTCAGGAGGGCATCCTAATCTGACTCACCCGATGCCTTATCATCATTATCACATTATGGCTACATCAATATCACTGTCATTTGCTGTCCTTTGTGCCATTATTCACATTCTCATAATAGCTTCCTCATCACCATCAACGTCATCACATCCAAAACTCTTGCCTCTACTCCCCTGGCCCCCACCATCTACAGTTTGGCCACAAGTCTTGCTGCTTCCAATGACAACACCATAATAATGACTCAATGAGAACATGACTGATAAAAGGTTAAGTGTTTTATTCTATGCAAAGGGTAACACCCAAGACAGAATGGCCAATGCAATTTGTCTTACAAACAAGTGAACAAAAACCACTCCATATTTGATATGCTATTAATTTTTCTTCTTGTATTTCAGAACAAGTTATGTGTATTATTCAATTAATTCCCTAGTATATCAACTTCATGAAGACAGAGACAATATTTTGTTAACTGTTGTATTCAGAAAATATAAACCTAAGATATTCTCACTCATTCATTTATTACAGAAAATAGACTTTAGTGTCAGGTTCTAAACTTGATTTGGAAATGCAATGATAAGGGTATAGGGATAATGTGTAATTGAGCAAGCTATTGAAATAATGTGTTGAGTGCAAGGGGAGGGGAAGTACAGAGGGAAGAGGGAAGATAAGAAGAGGCACCTTGTATTATTAGGAGTGGGATGTAAGGACACCCTGAAGCAAGTGGTGTTTAAATGGAGACCTGAAGGCTGAGTAGGATGCAACCAGGAAAAGAGGTGACCAGAGTGTCCCAGAGCAAACCACAGAGAGGAAAGCCCAGGGGCCAGAAAGATGCTATCAACAATGGCAGAATTCACATCTAAGAGTTGAAAGCACATGCTCAAACTGGCCAAATGTGGGACAAATTGAATGGCAAAATAATTAAAATTGAATTATAAGCCATGAGATTTTTATTAATCTGGCTCTTCTGAGTTCAGTTTTGGACATGTTGAGTTTTAGTTGTGTGTAGGGCAGAAAAGTGAAGATGCTCAGTGTGCTGGAAATCAGGAGGAGAGTTTGATGAAGTCCCTGCCTTGAGAATCATCAATCATGTTGACAGTAATTGAAGCCTTGGAGGTAGATGATGTTGCCTTGAGTATCAGTGAGCCATGCATAATCCAAGATCAACAATACCAACAAAATAGTAGCAATAAGAGCAAGAACGAGGGCAACTTATTTTAATTTACAAAAAAGCATTTATTTATTGTAGAAAATTTTACAAAATCAAATAATAAAACTAGAAGCATTTAAGAAACTTTTTACGAGTTCTGTGGTAAGTAATTTTGGTACTTATTTTTGCATTCTTTGGTACTTATTCTTCCTTTCTTCAGCTTATTTTGTATTTCTGCTGAATGCTATTTTTAAAGTATACCTGAAAGAAATCAGCTTGTAATAGTTCATGCACTTACCCAACTGATTCTAAACCTATAACAAAGAATCCAATATTAAAATGTTCAAGATTTAAAGTAAACATCCACAACAACAGAACTTACATCTAAGAGCTGAAAGAAAATACCCCAGTCTGTGTACTGAAATGTTATCCTTTATTGCTCCTTATGGAATGGTAGAACTCAGGTATGCTATGAATCTACATTTAAAGATGTCCAAGAAGTATTGAGAATGAGCAGCAATATGTTTAATAGAAATTTCCTCTAAAGTAGCCCCCCCCCCGAAAAAAAAAGTTAACGTTGGTAATTACAAAGTTTGTACCTGCATTTGTTTTCCCCTGGGGAAGAACTAAGAAACATGAAGTTTGGAGCAAGTACATTCAGAGTACATGATAAAGCATTCCTATGATAAATTAACTGGCTATCAGGCTAGTCATGTGGTCAAAAACACAACCATTTCAGAACAAAAGAGAAATACAGTATACACCTCAAAGGCATGCACAGCATCCTTGGGCAGGTTGTCCTTTATGGATGAGCTGATGGAAGAGGTAGTATTAGAGCTGATTAGCAGTTACAACCTCCTCTACAGCAGTTGTCCTCAATGCTTCTTTATAACTCCATCATTTAAAGTTCTTTACAGTGTATTTTTATTGGAGGTTACATTTGCTGACCATTCACAATGTACCTAAAATTTACAAATGCTTAACATGAATTCAATTAAACCTCAAACCAAACTTCCAAATTATGCATTATTATAATTTTCATTTCTCAAATGAGAAGACAGAAACAGAGAGAAATTATATAGTTTTCCCAGAAATTGTATCACTGTAGTCACACATTGCTGGTGGGAATGAAAATTAGTACAATCACTCTGAAAAGTACTGTGGAGATTCCTTAGAAAACTTGGAACGGAACCACCATTTGACTCAGTTATCCCACTCCTTGATACATACCCAAAGGACTAAAAATGAGCATACTACAGTGATGTGGCCACATCAATGTTTGTAACAGCTCAATTCAGAACAGCTAAGCTATGGAACCAACCTAGGTGTCCTTCAACAGATGAATGGATAAAGAAAATGTGACATATGTACATAGTGAAATATTACTCAGCCATATAGAAGAAGGAAATTATGGCATTTGCCAGTAAATGGGTAGAACTGGAGACTACTATGCTAAGTGAAATAAACAAATCCCTCCAAACCAAAGGTTAAATGTTCTCTCATACATGTGCATACTAACTCACAATAAGGGGTGGAGGAGAAGTTCATTAGATTAGACAAAGGGAAATGAAGGTAAGGGAGGGAGAATGGGAATAGGAAAGACAGTAGAATGAATTGGACATAACTTTCCTATGGTCTTATATGAATACATGACCAGTGTAACTCCACATCATTTACAATCACAAGAAAGGGAAATTATACTCAATAATGTATAATATGTCAAAATATACTCTACTGTAATATATATCCAAAAAGAACAAATAAAAATTTTAAAAGGGATAAAAAGAACCAGTAGGCAACTAAATGCTGTCATGATTTGTTGAACTTCTTTTCACAGAAGTGAGCATATAGAAACATTAACTATATTCTAACTTCCTGTAAATGCATGGATTAATTCACACTTGAGCAGCACTTTTTTAGCTTAATAAATTCTTCCACAAAGAATGACTAACATGCTTCACAACTCTCTTAAAATTACATTGTCTAACTTGATTTTGCAGTGCAAATGTATAATAAATGATTTGTGTATTTGTTTTTGCATACTGCTGAATTGATAAAAACTATAACTTCTCAGTTATAAATTATGCACATTTATTGAGAAAACCAATAATAATTCTCTATATTAACAAAATTGGTCTCATTTTCCCTATAGCTTAAGAAAGATATAATTTAATATTTAAATATATCTTAAAGATATGTCATATTGTAAGTTGAATATCCCCCATATGAAATGTTTGGACCAAAAGTGTTTCAGATTTCAGAGATTTTTTGGATTTTGAAATATTTGCATAAACTTTACCATTTAAACATCCCTAATCTTAAAATTCACAGTCCAAAAGTTTTGAGCATCATGTCAGTGTTCAAAAAGTTTGGAGCATTTAGCATTGCATATTTTTGGATTAGGGATACTTGATTTGTATTCTACAATTATAAACATAACTTTAAAATTTTAATCAATTGAGTAAAACATTAAAATAATATCAAGTTGATTGCAAAAATATTTTAGAAATATTTTAAGAGACTTTAATCACATAGATATTAAGATATGACATATTAAACATTTTCATTATCTACATAGCTTAAAAATAATTATTCACAGAATTATCCTTAATTTTGTTAATAGCACTGATAATTTGTTATTTTGTGGACTCTTCCACAATGATTCTTGGAGACAATTCTGTGTAATGCAAGGAATTGCTAAAATATCTGTTACTGCCTTTTTAAAAGTTGGCCATATACATAAATTGCATGTCAGCCATAGCCTGGGCTCTGTCTATTGCACAATATATATCAATGGGAAATGATTTTTCCAAGAATAAATTTTTAAGAGTTTCTAACATAAGTGACTCCTTTGTAGATATTATATTTAATTTTGAACATAAGAATTAATACTGCTGCATTCCTTAATATATTTGACATTATGAATAATGAAACTTCATTATCAAACAATAAATTCATCTATTATAATAAAAATTTTAACTGTAGTTTATTACTTAGCTGACTTTCTATATCTTTTCCAATGTTGTTGATATTTTTCCTCCAAAAAATCATGGTTTAATGAAAAGTAGAAAAAACTTCATTTGTTTTTAAATTATTTTTAATTACCTTACTTATAAACTCATATGTTAATATTAATTAACTTTAATGTTGTGGGGACCATCTTATTTTGTAATTTGTGTTCTTTATAAGAAAAAACTGATTTAAAAGAGCTTAAAATCCATTCAGCGTGGTATAATTATCAGTCTTTTTATCTAAATCTTAGTATTATGACATAAATTTGCCAATATTATTTTTAATATCCTTCCTCACATAATCCCTTCCACCTTCCCTTTCTTCTTTCTTATGTTATTTCTTTCCTTCCTTTCTTCTGCCTTAGCTCTGTATATAGATGTGATCGATTTTTTTAAAGTACTGGGGATTGAACCCCGGGGAGCTATACCACTGAGCTGTATCCCCACCCAATCCTTTTATTTTTTTATTTTGAGACAAGAGTTCCTTACATTGTCCAGGCTGACCTATAACTATGATCCTCCTGCCTCAGCCTCCTGCTTCACTGGGATTATAGGCATGTTCCACCGTGCCCAGCAGATGAGTCATTTTTTACTTAATAATTGTCATGGAAATTTATCCTAACTTTTGCTACAAAAGGTTAATTTCTTCTTAAATGCACTTTTAGAAACTTTCTCAAACGTATCTACAAAAAATTCTCATAGATAGTATTGTCGGAACAAAGGGCATGGATATTGTTTCCATCAGGTTGGAAGAACTGGAATCTCTCTTTGCACAGATTTCTAAGTTCTTCCCTTTTACTTCATCCTTTATATCATCTTAAGATACTACTTTATTTTAATGAAAGAAATTATGCATGTGTTTATATTTGATAAAAAATTATCTAGAGGTGGGAAAAATTTCATTTGCTTTTGGATCTCTGGCAACTGTTGGGGGAGTATTCATACATATGCTCAAATACAGATTTTTTTCTTTTTATGTCATGTAGATTATAATATTTGTGTCATACTATGACTGTCAAATCATTAGGTTAAATAACTTTAGTATTTTTATTTCAGATCAATTTTAATGAAGTATAATTTAATGGAATACAACTCATCCATTTAAAATATTCAGTTTTATGAATTTTAATGAATGCTTACACCAATGTAGGCACAACTTCTGTCAAGATGTGAAACATTTCCATCACCCCACAGTTTCCCTATGTCCCTTTTGCAGTTAAATCTCCCCAAACCTGTCCCCAGGCAACCAATGATCTGATTTCTATCACTCTAGAGTCATTCATATTGTTTTAAGTATTAGCAGTTTATTACTGATCACATCTAGATATGGATATTTATGCATTTATGCATTTATCTCTGATGGGCATTTGATTGTTTCCAGTTAGCGTCTGTTATGATCAAAGCTGCTATGTACATTTGTATATATGTCCTTTGGGTGACATATGATTTTATTATTTTTGGATAAAGACAAAGGAGTGGAATTGTGGATTATATGTTTCGTTTTATACAAAATTGACCAACAGTTCTCCAAGGTGATTATGTCATTGCCTATTTCCTACAGTTTTATCATCTTAAAGTTGTCTTTTGGGGAGGATCCAAGGTGGCAGCCTGGATGGATGCTGCATTCTAAGTCTCTCCATGACCTGGGATTAAAGCAGTAGGAATACTGTTTCTATGAGAGTTATTAGAGGACTCCAGAGAGCTTCTCCCACTCAGGAATTCCAGCTGCATGCCCACACAGGTCTCCAGGCCCCAGCCTTCACACAGGACCCCCGTCAGGCCTGCTGGACCCACTCCTGCACAGGACCTCTGGTCGCCCATTCATGCAAGACACCTAGCCAACACTCCCATGTGGGACCCCCAGCTCCCACACAGGACCCCTGGCTGATGCTCCCCTGCAGCCCTCTATCTACCAGAACAGGGCTCTCCCATTTGCCTGCATCTAGAGACACTGGACAGGGTCTGGAGATAGGCTTCTACCTCAACACTGCATGCCGCAGTGCTGCACCTTCAAACATGTCACCTGATGCCACCACCTGGCCTGCCCTGACACCCATCTCTGAAAGCAGACACTTCCATTATGGAACATCTTAATTGACATCTTGTATTATCCTTGCTACTGCCACAGTCATCTTTACCCTCAGCTTCGGATCTGGCTGGGGCCCAGAAGCAGTACCAAGGAGAGGTATTGCAACCCTGCAGGGAATCTATAAGCCTATAGGACAAAGACTGAAACACCTCAGCTCCACATTGCTAGAAGGGAAGACACACGAACAACATGAAAAACAAGGGAAGAAGTGCCCCAAACAAACCAAGATACTACATTATTATAATCATTGGTCAGCACAGTAGAAGAAATGTTGGAGGAGTTCAAGATATACATAATTAAAATGTTCTGTGAATTAAGGAATAATAGAAGAGAGAAGACATAGCAAAAGATCATTTTGATAAAGAGGTATATAAGCAAATATAGGAAGCAAAAGATTACTTCAATAAGGAAATACAGCTTCTGAAAAAGACACAGAAATCCTTGAAATGAAAGGAATGATAAACCAAACTAAAAACTCAACAGAAAGCATCACCAACAGATTAATTACTTGGAAGACAGAACTTCAGACAACAAAGACAAAATATATAATCTTGAAAATAGAGTTGACCGCACAGTGAAAATGGTAAGAAACCATGAACAGAACATCTAAGAATTATGGGATAATATGCAAAGATCAAATTTAAGAATTATTGGGATAGAGGAAGGCATAGAATTTCAAACCAAAGGAATAAACAATCTATTCAATGAAATAATATCAGAAAATTTTCCAAACAAGAAGAATGAATTGGATAATCATATAAAAGAGGCTTGTAGGACACCAAGTGTACAAAATCACAACAGATCTACACCAAGACACATTATAATGAAAAGGCCTAGTATACAGAATAAGGAGAGAATTTGAAAAGCAACAAGAGAAAGAAATCAGATTACATATAGTAGGAAACCAATTAGGATATCTGCAAACTTCTCAACCCAGAGCCTTAAAGCTAGAAGAGCTTGGAATAACATGCCAAGCTCTGAAAGGCAATGGATGCCAACCAAGAAATTTATATCTACCAATACGAAGCTTTAGATTTAATGATGAAATAAAAACCTTCCAAGATAAACAAAAGTTAAAAGAATTTACAGCAAGAAAGCCTGTACTACAGAACATTCTTGGCAAAAAATTCCATGAGGAGGAAATGATAAACAACAATGAAAATCTGCAAAAGAGGAACTACACTAAAGGAAAGGCTGATCAAAGGAGAAACCTAGTCAATTTAAAAACTAAAAATAAACCAAAATGTCAGGAAATACAAACCATGTCTCAATAATAACCTTGAATGTGAATGGCCTAAATTCATTAATGAAAAGACATAGACTGGCAGATTGGATTAAAAAAGAAAGACTCAACAATATGCTGCCTCCAAGAGACTCATCTCATAGGAAAAGATATCCATAAATTGACCATAAAAGAATGAGACAAATATATCACTCACATGAACTGCATAAACAGGCAGGAGTTTCCATTCTTATATAAAGTGGACTTCAAACCAAAGTTAGTAAGAAGGGATAAAGAAGGTCATTTAATACTGCTTAAGGGAATCATACAACAAGACAAAACAATCTTAAATATCTATGCCCCGAACAATGGGACATCTATGTATGATAAACAAACCCTTATCAACTTCAAGAATTAAATAGATCACAATACAATAATATTGGGTGACTTCAATATAATTCTCTCACCACTGGATAGATCTTCCAAACCAAAACTAAACAAAGAACTACAGAACTCAATAAAACAATCAATAATCTAGACTTAACAGTGAATACATTTTTTTCTCAGCACAAAGATCCTTCTCCAAAATAGATCACATGCTGGGCCACAAAGCTAGTATTAGCAAATACAAAAAAATAGAGATACTACCCTGCATTCTATCTGACCATAATGGAATGAAATTAGAAATTATTGACAGATTAAAAAATAGGAGCTACTCCAACACCTGGAGACTCAATGATATGCTATTGAATGACACATGGATAAGAGAAGACAAGGAGGAGATAAAAAAATTTTTAGAGATAAATGAGAACCCTGATACAACATATCATAATCTCTGGGACACTGTGAAGGCAGTGCTAAGAGGAAAGTTTATTGCATTAAGCTCATTCATTAAAAGAAAACAAAGTCAACAAATAAATGACACTACATCTCAAAGCCCTAGAAAAAGAGGAACAAACCAATACTAAAAGAAGTAGAATACAGGAAATAATTAGAATCAGAGCTAAGATCAATAAAATTGAAACAAAGGAAAAAATTCAAAAAATTGACAAAACAAAAAGCTGGTTCTTTGAAAAGATAAATAAAATTGATAAACCTTTAGCCACCCTAATGAAAAGAAGGAGAGAGAAAACCCAAATTACAAAAATACATTAAAAAAAAGGAATGATCATGACAGATTCTATTGAAATACAGAGGATAATTAGAAACTATTTTGAAAATTTATACTCCAGAAAAATAAAAAATCCTGAACACATAGACAATTTCTAGAGGCATGTGACCTACTCAAACTTTGGAACCAGGAGGACATTCACAACTTAAACAGCTCAATTTTGAACAAGGAAATTGAAAATGCCATCAAAAGCCTACCAACCAAGAAAAGCCTAGGACCAGACAGAATCTCACCCGAGTTCTATAAGATCTACAAAGAAAAGCTAACTCCAATACTCCTCAAATTATTTCATGAAATAGAAAAGCAGGGAACCCTTCCAAACTCATTCTATGAGGCTAATATCACCCTGATACAACAACCACAGACACATCAAAGAAAGAAAATTTCAGACCAATATCCCTGATGCAAAAATTCTCAATAAAATATTAGCAAATTGCATACAAAAACATATTTAAAAAATAGTGCACCACGATCAAGTGGGGTTCATTCCAGGAATGCAAGGTTGTTTCAACATATGGAAATCAATAAATATAATTCATCACATCAATAGACTTAAAGATATGAATCATACGATTTTATCAATTAATACAGAGAAAACATTTGACAAAATATAGCACCCTTTTATGTTTAAAACACTAGAAAAACTAGGGATAGTAGGATTATACTCAACATTTTAAAAGCAATTTATGCTAAAGCTAAGGCCAACATTATCTTAAATGGAGGAAAAATGGAAGCATTTCCTCTAAAAACTGGAATAAGACAGGGATGACCTCTTTCACCACTTTTATTCAACATAGTCCTTGAAACTCTAGCCAGAGCAATTAGACAGATGAAAGAAATTAAAGGGATACAAATAGGAAAAGAAGAACTCAAACTATCACTGTTTGCTGATGGCATGATACTAAGAGGATCCAAAAAATTACATCAGAAAACTTCTAGAATTAATTAATGAAAAAAAAATACTTGAGAATCAATCTAACAAGAGAGGTGAAAGACCTCTACAATGAAAACTACAGGACACTGAAGAAAGAAATTGAAAAAGACTTTAGAAGATGAAAAGATCTCCCATACTCTTGGATAGGCAGAATCAATATTGTCCAGATGGCCATCTATACAGATTCAATGTGATCCCAATTAAAATCCCAACTTCATTCCTTATAGAAATAGAAAAAGCAATCAGGAAATTCATTTGGAAAAATAAAATACCCAGAATAGCCAAAGCAATCCCTAGCAAGAAGAGTGAAGCAGGAGGCATCATAATAACAGACTTTAAACTATACCACAGAGCAATAGTAACAAAAATGACATGGTATTGGCACCAAAATAGACATGTAGATCAATGGTACAGAATAGAAGACACAGAGACAAACTCACTTAAATACAATTATCTCATATAGACAAAGGTGCCAAAAACATACAGTGGAGAAAAGAAAGCCTCTTCAACAAATGGTGCTGGGAAAACTGGAAATCCATATGCAGCAAAATAAACTAAACCCCTTTCTCTCACCATGCACAAAAATCAACTCAAAGTGGAGCAAAGATCTAGGAATTAGAACAGAGACATTACATCTAATAGAGGAGGAAGTAGGCCCAAACCTTCATCACGTCTGATTAGGTTCCAACTTCCTTAACAAGACTCCTAAAGCACAAGAAATAAAATAAAAAATCAATGAATGGGATGGATTCAAACTAAAAAACTTCTCAGGAAAAGAAACAATCAATGAGGTGAACAGAGAGTCTACATTCTGGGAGCAAATTTTTGCCACACACACATCAGATACAGCACTAATCTCCAGGATATATAAAGAACTCAAAAAACTTAACAAAAAAAAAACAAAAAAAAAAAAAACAAAACAACTCAACCAATAAATGGGCTAAGGAGCTGAGCAGAGATTTCTCAGAATAAGATATACAATTGATCAACAAATGTATGAAGAAATGTTCAACATCTCTAGCAAATAGTGAAATGCAAACCAAAACTACTCTAATATTTCATCTCACTCCAGTCAGAATGGTCGTTATCAAGAATATAAGAAACTATAAGTGCTGGCAAGGGTGTGAGGGAAAAGGTATACTCAAACATTGCTGATGGGACTGTGAATTGTTGTAACCAATCTGGAAAGCAGCATGGAGATTCCTTAGAAAAGTTAGAATGGCATCGCCATTTGACCCAGCTATCCCACTCCTTGGTATAAACCCTAAAGACTTAAAGACAACATACTACAGTGATGCAGCCACTTCAATGCTTATAGCAGCACAATTCACAATTGCTAAACTGTGGAAGCAACCTAGATGCCTTTCAATAAATGAATAGATAAAGAAACTGTGGTATATATACACAGTGGAATATTACTCAGCAATAAAAGAGAATAAAATCATGGCATTTGCAGGTAAATGGATGGAGTTGTAGAACATCATGCTAAGTGAAGTAAGCCAATCCCTAAGAACCAAAGGCCAAATGTTTTCTCTGATTAGTGGATGCTGATACATAATGGCGCTGGGGGTGGGGAGCATGGGAAACATGGAGGAACTTTGGATAGGGCAAAAGGGAAGGAAGGGAATAGAGGGGGCATGGGGTAGGAAAGATGGTGGAATGAGATGGACATCACTACCCTAGGTACATGTATGAAGACACAAATGGTGTGACTCTTCCTTGTTTACAACCAGAGAAATGAAAAATTGTGCTCCATATGTGTACTATGACTTGAAATGTGTTTTTCTGTTTTAAAAAATAAATATCAATAAATAAAAAATAGTTGTCTTTCAAGATCAGAAACTGTTAATTTTGAAGCAGAGCAATTTATTAACAGTTTTTTAATTGTTTCTGAATGTAGGCTCTTTACTAAACAATCTTTGCCTTGCTTACAGGGAATTTTTTATCCTATGGTTTTTTGTAGAAGTTCTGTAGTTTTTGTTTTAATCTTTAGGCTTAAGGATGTTTTAATCTCATTTTAGTGCATGTTCCTAGGTGTACAGAGTGTATTTATTTTCAATGTGAAAACCTAACATTTTAGCTGTATTCTTTGGAAAATATCATTCTTTTCTAACTGAACTATCTTGATACTTTTGATTAAAATTAATTGACTAAACAAGTGTGGATTTATTTCTGGGCTCTATTTAGTTCAGTTGATCTATATGTATATTTTTAGACCAAAATTGCATTGTCTTGCTTATTAGAACTTTAAAATAGTCCTTGAAGCCATGTGGTGTTAGCCTTTTTTTTTTTTTTCATTTATTTTATTTTATTTATTTATTTATTTTTTTTAATTATTTTATTTTTTTTCCCAAAAGTTGCATTTTAATACATGTTGGCAAACATAACAGAAAAAAACAAATTATCAGAAGCTGTACACACTATTCACTGAAAACATTTGTTGAGGCAAATAGAAAAAAATTGCTACAATCATAATTTTTCTAACTTTGAACTTTATTCTTTTCAAAATAATTTGGGTTCTCTTGGGGCTTTTACATTTTCATATACGTTTTATAATCAGTTTATCAATTTAAAAAAGCCTACAGGAATTAGAATTGTCTATCATTAATTTTCAGAAATTTAATTATGAGATGTCTTCATATGGCATATGTATCTGAGTGTATATGTTTATATCCATGTATTATGTGTATATATATATATATGTATATTCATTTGTGTATGTGTTGTGTGTACATGTGTGTCTGTATATGTGTATGAGTGCATATGTATGTGTGCATATGTGGATGTTTGTGTACGTCTGTATATTTATACACATGTGTACATGGGTTTGAGTGTATATGAGTGTATATGGTGGACATATATGGATGAGGGTGTGTATAAATGCATGTATATGTATGTGTGTGTGTGTGTGATTGAGTTTGTGTGGGCAAGTTTATGTGTAAATATGTTTATATGTGTACTTATGTGCATGTCCATGTGTGATTGAATGTTATCTGTGTATGTGTGTAAATGTATGTGTGCATGTGTTTCTGTTTGTTTATTTCCATGTTTGTGTGCACATGTGCATGGGTGCCTGCATCTTTATCCTGCTTTAGATTTCTTATGCTCCTTGGATTGAGGATTTAAACTTTTCATCAAATTTGGTAAATTCTTTACCATAATTTCTTCAAATATTTTTCCTAGTCAAGCCTCCCAGCATGCTTATTGCACATTTTAAGTTATTGCCTCATGAACCTATAAGCTTTTGTTTATGTATGTCCTCATTATTTAGTTATGCAGCCTCTATTGAAGTTTATTAATATTCTTTTGTAGCATCAAATCACTTATTATATCTGTCTAATGAATTTTATATTTCAGATATTATATTTTTAGGTGGCTGTTTTGATTGATTTTTATCAGATATTTGTATTTAAGTTTTTTGTTTGTCTATTAATGGCCCTTAACAATTTTACCATTATATTATTCCTTTGTAACTGATTTGTTAGCCTTCTTTTTATGTTAATTCAATTACTCAATCATTCAAGATATAGTTATTGTATATGGCTATATTTCAGGCCCTGCTCTAAGTGTTAGGGGATATAGCAGTAGTTAACTCTGCACTGATGAACCTTATTCTTTTATGAGTAAAGAAGAGGGAGAATACAGCCTAAAGACATTTGATATATCATGTAGCAGTAAGTAAGTATGGAGAACAATAAAGCAATGTACAGGAAATTTAGTGCAATAAAATGATATTATGGGAGATGGGCTCTGTTTTATATAAGATCATGAGAGAAGGATTCTTTGATAAGTGATGTTTAAGTAAAGACTTGAATGAACAGAGGGAATGAACTGCGTGGATACCTGGAGGAAGAGCATTACAGTTAGATGAAGCTGTGTGAGTAAATGCTGTGTGATGGATGTGATGGATGAGCAGTTTGTTAGAAGAATTGCAAAGAGGCCACTGTGGCTGAAAGGGAGAGTGGGGGCGGGGTAGCAGTTGTAGGTTATTGACTTAGTTGGGAAGGGTGTCTGGATTATGTAAAACTTGGCAGAAAATTTTGAATTCATTATTAATTTACTCATCTGTGTAAGATGAGAAGCCAGTGGAAAATAATGGGCAGAAGATGGACAGAACTCACTTTTATTTACAAAGGATGGCTCTGATAATTCTGTGGAGAAGATACTGTAAGGGAGCAAGAAGGAAATGAAACAGTAGCAGAGTCTAAATATTGAATAGACCAATATTAATTATATTGAGCTCTAGTGTTACCTTTTTATTTACTAAAATCCCAGATGCATTTGGATCTTTTATTTCTTTGCCTTCGATTTGTCTGCCTTACTATTAATATTAAAATTCATCTTAATATCTGGTAGATCTGTAACTAAGGATGATCATACGACCTAGTTTACCAGACAATTCCTGGCTTATACCTATTGTAACTCAGTTAATACGTGTGAGTTACTTAAGTGTCTTTTCCCATAAAGTCCCCTGGCTTGAACATTATAGAGCCACTGTCACATCATTGCTCTTCTTTCATTTCAACTTTTCTGAGTATTCTGTATATTTGTTCTTTAAAAGCTAAAGTTCATTTTCTATCATCATTCAGTGAGAATCAAGTTGGTATTTGGAGGAAAATGTCATTTTAAATTTAATTTTCACATAATCAATATTTTTGTAATGTTTGACTTTCTGTAATCACATGAAGAGTTTTACATTTTTAAATATTGAAGTCTTCTATATCCTTATTTTGTATGGTTTTTACACATTTTTAAAATGCTTATATATAGTCATTTAACACAATGTTTTCTTATAGAATTTTTCAAACACACAAAAGTAATGTAAGACAGCAGCCCCATGTAATACCAGCTTCAACTAAAATAAATGTTTCTAATATTCTAATCATTTAAACGTTTATATTGATAGTATTGTTGAAATATATTTTTCTTGTATTTTTAATATGACTATTGTTCATGTACTATTGGAAATATGACACTTTTGCATTCCATTTTTATTTCTGGAATGTGTATTTGCATACAATTCTCAAGTAAAATGTCCTGTCAATTGCCAATGATAATTTTGGTTTTCTTCTTTCATTAATTACACCAGTTATTTGGCATTCTTATGTTAACTAACATATAATTAAATAGCACAAATTTGAAAACGCATTGTGATTGACATCCTGATAACATTATCACAGGTTTAAAGAAATACACTAATGGAAACTTTCATATGTTCTTTTTATTTTATTTTATTTTATTTATTTATTTATTTTTTAGGTACCGGGGATTGAACTCAGGGGCACTCGACCACTGAGCCACATCCTCAGCCCTATTTTGTGTTTTATGTAGAGGCAGGGTCTCACTGAGTTGCTTAGCGCCTCGCCATTGCTGAGGCTGGCTTTGAACTCGCGATTCTCCTGTCTCAGCCTCCCTAAGTGCTGGGATTACAAGCGTGAGCCACAGCGCCCGGCTAATATATGTTCTTTTTAAAAACCACAAATTATATTGTTGAAGTTATTGACCATCATTTGATAGAGTTCTTTTTTAAACATTAATGGTTTTAATACTATAAACACAACATCTACTTATTTTCACTGATGTTGAAAAATATAGAAAATCATAAGAAAAATAAAATAATAGCAAATTTTACCATCAAGATATGTTTCAGGTTTTGTATTTCTTTTTAGTAGTTGCTTTTGCATGAATTTAAAAATTTGTATCTAATATTGTTCTTAGTATGTGAAAATTTGAAGCCAGAATTCATATCTGGACTTCATAAGTAGCTTTACACATGTTAAAAGAGCTACATAATCACCATTTTTAACAAATACATAATATTTTATTGGCTGTCTATACTACTTGGAGATAGATTATAAGCCCTTGGGTGTGCTACACTCTGTGGGAAGTACTATACTTGATTGCATTGTGTGTGTCTGGGCTACCAAGCCAAACGACACCAAGTCAAAAATCACTTGAGTAGACTTTAACCTTCTCTATATAACATTCTTTTTCACAATTTACTGTCAAATTGGTCACTAATCTGCTTTTGAACTTTTAGCAGTCTCATTTATATTTCCTATTATAAACCACACTGTGTTGAACATCTTCAACCTGAGACCAAAAGTTGACCATTTCTTTGTACATGGTCTGTATGCCCCTATATTAATATTTAATAATGTTCCCTGGTAATATCTATGGATGGACACAGTAGGTTGCACCTGAAGAGCCCTTGTGCTGAAAGTATCCCCTCCCATGCTGGAAAAGAAAATCCAGAGTCTGAATTTCACCAAAGTTACAAAAGCTTCACTAGCACCATTTTTCTAACTACAGCACTGGGATCAGAAAGATGGATGTGTATGTTTATCATGCTGTATTGTAACCATTTATATTCTCTTGAGAGTACACACAAAGTAACCTACTCTTTTGAACGTCCATTTTTCTCACTGGTGCAATATTTATTATTATCATCAAAGTTAAATAAAGAAGATTTTGGGGGTAGTTGCCAGGCATCAAATCCAGTGGCTTTCACATGCTAGGCAAATACTCTAACAATGAGCTACACCCCCAGCAAGAGGGTATTTTCGCTTCATTTTGTAAATATGATTAGAATACTGATACAGTTTTGTATCTTGGCACACAAGTTTGATTATTTCCCCAGGATAAGTTTTTAGAACTCCAAGGGCTACAGTCAAATTATACACCTCTTCATGTTAATGATACACCTAAGAGAAAAATGTCAACACATCAATGATAGCCAGGTGGGGAAAATAATCTGAGGCACCTGATTCTTGGTTGAACAGAGAAACTTGTTGGAGGAAATTAACACCTCTTTTGCTTTCCTCCCCAAATTTTCTACAATAAAATATATACACCTAATAGGTTTTAATTAGAAAAAGTTTTAAAATACAAGTGCCCTTCCATTTGCAGCTGTATGTTCTAGTATCCTTAGAAATACTTTTTCTACAACAATAATGCAGCCACTTCAATGCTTATAGCAGCACAATTCACAATTGCTAAACTGTGGAAGCAACCTGGATGCTTTTCAATAGATGAATGGATAAAGAAACTGTGGTATACATACACGATGGAATATTATTCAGCAATAAAAGAGAATAAAATTATGGCATTTGTAGGTAAATGGATGGAATTGGATAACATCATGCTAAGTGAAGTAAGCCAAGCCCAAAATACCAAAGGCTGAATGTCCTGTTAGTGGATGCTGATACATAGCAGGGTAGAGTGGGGGGCATGGGAGAAATGGAGGAACTTTGGATGGGGCAAGAGGGAGGTGGGGGAGGGGAAGGGGAATGGGAGTAGCAAAAATGGTTGAATGAGATGGACATCACTACCCTAGGTGCATGTATGAAGACACAAATGGTATGACTCTATCTTGTTTGCAACCAGAGAGATGAAAAATTGAGCTCTATATATGTACTATGACTTGAAATGCATTTAAATAAATAAATAAATACTTTTAAAATTTTTTAATTGTTTAAAAATTAAAAATAAGAAATACTTTTGCTACCAAATAGACTTCTTTTTAAAAAGAGAAATACAAAAGAAAAAGGAAAAGGAAGGAAGGGAGGGAGGGAGGAGAGAGAAAGAAAAAAACCCCACGTGGGAACTGAAGTGAAGACAGAGAGCTGCAGTGAGGGCTATCCTTATCAGGAAAGGAGGATTGGAGACATGCTACTAGCTTCACCAACCAGGGGCTGTTGAACAGTAATACAGGGAAAGTAGATAAAGCCAACCTACAAATCTGGGGATTCAAACTGAAACCATATCACTAAGTTGGATAAGGGCAACACAGAAAAAGAAGTGTCTTACCTGAAAAGGTAGATAATGAGAAAATTTGACCATTATACCTGATACTCTAGAAGAAAAAAAGATCTCTCTGGACAGTACTTATCTATGTCTCATCCACAAATGGGCTAGGTGTTTTAATTTCCTGTACAATCTTAAAATTAACATAAAAAATAGTCCCAAGCTACTTACACATTTAAAGCACCTGGCTAAAGCAAAACAAAATTTCCCTGGAGGGATATACCTTCAACCCAGATGGTGTTTTCAGAGATAAAGTCTCCCAGAACATGAGGTCACAATCTAAAATTATAATGAACACAAGAATTCAATTTACTACAAAATAGCAGATGTCACAAAGAACAAAATTTAATTTCTCAGAATTTCAAACTTCTTAGAAGATAGAGGTTATAAAGAGACACTTAAATAGTGAAAAGTATAAAAGAATTATGGCTTAAATTTGCTGATATCAGGAGAGAAGAGAAAGAGTTAAATTCTAGGTACGTTTTGAAGGAGGAGTTGGCGGGTTTTGCTAACTGGATATAAGGTGTGAAAGAAAAGAGATTTTATGTTTGGAGCATGAATTTTGTTCTGAATAAATAGAACAATAGACATTAAGACAAAAAATTGATTAGAAATAAATATGATGCAATGATTTCTTCATTGTATTCATTAGAAGGACACAAGTACTCTATACTTACATATAACCAAGAACAGAAAATCTGCATATATGAGGAAATAGACAGAATTACAAGAATTACTAACAATTCCACTATGAGAGAAAACTCTCATAGTAAATGAGAGAGTGATGCAAAAATAAAGGGGGGATAAAAATTATTTCAATAGCCTATTAAAAGTTTGGCCATACATTTAAGTTTATATAATCAATCATTAATGAGTGCATTATCTATGCATATAGGTAGTATTTACAAAAACTACACTCATAGTGACTGATGAAACAAGTATTGGTACATATCAAAAAACCAAGATCATAAAGGCAACATTTTCTGACCACATTGCAGTAGAGTTAGCATGTATTCCACATAACTAGGCATTCTAAAACATTTTATAAATAGTTTTTCATTTTTTGATAAAATTTCAAAATCATGAAAATGAGAATATTTATAAAATATTTATGACTTAATTATAACATTTATCAAAATTTGTGAGCTGTAATTAAGTTAGTATTTGAGAGAAATATATAGTGTCAAAGGCTCATACAAAATACAAATTTTATTGTCATGAGAGCTGTAACTGCATTTAAATTATTGCTGAAAATATAGGCTTGGATATGACCCACTGCTGAGACCCCTTGTGAGTTAATATAGATAGCAATGTTTTTTGCACAGTTTAGAAGCCAAGTATGAATACACCTATCTATATTATAAAAAATACTTTTACAGATGATGTGTCATATTAACTTCCGGTCTTTCCATCTACACCTATCTTTGCCTTAAGCACCGTTTGAGCCAACTAGGTGTTCCAAGCAGTCTGATCCTTCTGTATGGAATGCCCTTTCCCTTTATCTTCCTGGATAATTTGCCTTTCATTCCCCTGTCCTTTCCTGTGATGATGGTCTTTGCTTTCTCTCTCTTCTCATCATGCTCTTTCCTCCATAGAATGTCTATATCTTGTACTTTTATTTATTATATATATAATCATAATGATTATTTTTTAGGTACCTTATCCTCATTTTAATATTTTTTTCAGTACTTGGGACTGAACCAACCCAGGGATGCTCTACCCCTGAGCTACGTCCCAGACCTTTTTTTTTTAAAAAAAAAACAAAATTTTCTTTTGAAACAGGATCTCACTGAATTGCTCTCAAACTTGCAATCCTTTGCCTCATTCTCTTGAGTTGATGGGATTACAAGTGTGCGTTACCATGCTGACTCTGTTGTCATGATTTATACACCTATATCTTCTACTTGCCTAAACATTTTGAGTGCAAATATATATCTCAATCAGCATTAGTATAGTGCTCAATGTATGACTATTAAGTGACTATTAACTCAAGCAGAAGAAAATTTTGCTATCCCTCTACATTTCTTTATCAATAAAGTAAGTGATAATCTCTAAAATTTTCTTCTATTCTAGTGATGGTTAATTGTCATTCTATACAGCCAATATTCTACTTCTATTGGGTATTGGCAGAAAAATGTTTAAGGTACTATCAAGAAAGGAAGAGAGAAGATAATGTCAATAGAAGTTCTAAAAAGGAGGACAGCAGAGAGATCAAGAGAAAGAAAACATTTATAGTTTTGAGAAATAAAGTTGATTCATGAATGACTTATTTAAGAATCTGCATAAAGAGGAGGGCCAGGTCACCTCGGCAGAGAACTTGAAGGAAAGAACACGCGTGTGGCACTAACAGGAGGATCATTGTTGTGACTGAAACAAAACAGTTAAGATGATGAGCAATGAGAAAAGAGTTGGTTTTAGTCATTTCTGTAACAGCCATGGTGGATGTCATAAGAACTATATGGAGGTTAACTATGTGGGGAGAACTATTTTACTTATGGAAGGGGATGGGAATAGGAAAGACAGTAGAATGAATTGGACATTACTTTCCTATCTTCATATATGAATACACTACCAGTGAAACTCCATATCATGTACAACCACAAGAATGGGATCATAATTAGAATAAGTTATATTCCATGTATGTATGTCAAAATATTACTGTCATGTATATCTTAAAAAAAATCTAAAAATGTAAAACAGGTCAAAAAAGCAATTATTTTCAAATCAAACACTTTCAAAATCTTTAATCAAACTGAAAAATAGATTTTAATTCAAAGAAGTTCATGTTTTATCAGAATTTCTCTATCTACATACTTTATATATTTCCTTTCTGGTTATTCAGGATAAAATCTTCATTCTCTTTGGAGAAAAGTGTAATCCAATAAATGTCATCTTATTTCAAAAATATCCACCTCCTCTTAGAATGCATTCATTTTATGTGCTGTTCTCTAAAGACTTAACTCTGATGGTTTCATCATATCACAATGAAAATCAGGGTGGGCTTAAGGGGAAAAAAAAAGTGAAACTTTCTGAAAGAACATTTGCTGTTGATTATGGGAATGTGTCAGATTGGAGTGGGGGAAGGGGGTGGGTAGTTGCATGATCTATTAATAAGAAACAGTTTAATGCAACAGATCACTAAAGCATGGCTAATTCTGAAGCCAAAAGCCACACATTCTTAACTTTTCCCCCACTTCGGAACCAGTCTCCACACACTTAGTACAGGAACTGGAACATTATTCTTTGAAAGCAAAGCCAGTGTTTAGAAAATCTGAAATTGAGCTAACAGCACAGCATCTAGAAGTCATACAGGATGTTATTTTAAACTGTAATACAGAAATGTCAGTTCATTTGATATCTTTATTTGTTACATGTGGGCTTGAAGGAAGCATGTTATATACATTTTTGCCTTCCATGTACTTGGTTTCAGGGTATTTTCAACTGTCAGAGAAGTCTGAGGCCTATCAAAAAGACACGATCTTTACTGAACAGTTTTTGGAGTTTGGAAAAAAAAAAACATACAACATTTCTTCGCGTATCTTCCTCTGGAATGATATATATTTTAAAATATCACTCAGAAGTTATCCCGAAAGGATGTCTTAACTGGGAGAATCACATAAATCAGCTGAAATGGTTGCAATGTAAACAGCAAACTTGTATTCTATCAACACGCCCCTTTTCCATTGCACATAAGTCACAGGTTTAAATACACAATTGGATCCAAAGAAAGAGTTGTGCAGTGTGTAGAGGTAACAAAGACTACATTTAATTGATTGCATTTGACTAATGCTGGTGTTGTCCTTCAAGCACTAGCGTCCAATTTGCTAGTGTAAACCACACCCTGCATTTACATTTTCTCTTCTTAATGCATTGCCAATTTGTTTACTTTCAAAATGTCAAATGAAATGCTTAATTGGTGACCTTGTACTAGTTGATTAATTGGTATAAAAGAAAAAAAATGAAATGTAGAGCTTTAAATCAATTGCCCACACTTTCATGTTCACCATAGTCTGGAGAAAATACATCTCTGTTTTGAATAAGATATATAGAAAAGAACAAAAAAAAATTAGTCACAATTTTGTTTCTAAACTATAGATAACCAGAAAATTCTTTTTAAATGCTAGAATAAAGCAACACTTGGTAATTTCTTTAGGACTATTTTCCAGAAGGACACAAGCAAGAAAAATATGGTATGAGAAAGGGCTTTAATTTTGTCAGTTTAAAAAATTAGAAATTAAAATATGTGAGCTATACCTCTACAGCTGTATATTGTATCTACAATAGTAACTCAGATGGTTTGTGCTGCTATAACTAAAATACTTCTTTAAGTTGCCTAAACTGAGTGATTTATAAAGAAAAAAGATTTGTTTCTTATGTTTTGGAAGACTATGAAATCCAAGGTCAAGGTGGAGGCAGGTTCAGTGTCTGGTGAGGGACCCAGTCAAGATTCCTCCTTCCAAGATGCTGCCTTGTTGCTGTGTCCTCTGCAGGTCACAAATGCCCCCACATCGTGGAAGGTGCAGAAAGGCACAAAGGGTCTACACTAGTTCCCTCTGGCCCTTCTAAGGTACTAATCCATTCATGATGGCAGACCCCTCATTGCTTAGTCACTTTCCCAAAGACCCCACCTCTTAATACCCCCACAACAAGGATTAAGTTTCAGCACATGAATTTGGGGAACATTCAGACCACAGTAGATGCAAAAAAACTCCATAACTTAGAAAAGGATCCTCCAAGGTATGGTGATGATTTTGCACCTTAACTGAGGCCACAGTATATTAGCAGCAGAGCACATTGGAGATAACGTACTTGAACTTCTGTCCACTCCAATTTCATTGAAAGGAACCACCTGTCAGTAGAGATATTTCCAAACAGACTATGGGATATTTAAAATATTGTGTGATTTTTAAATTTTATTATTTTCAACATAAGATTTTGGTAGGAAAATCAAAATTTTTCAAAATTGAGAAAGAAAGCAGAAACATGGTATTTAATATAAAAAGAATTTTATGTGTACTTCAAAATTAAAGGACGCCTCATTTCAAATGTCTGTATTGGATTAAAAATGGGAAATTTAAAGATATTGAACAAATTTTAATTTAAAAAATTATTTCAAACTGCTTAGATAGGAGAGGACGGTGTTATAAATTCTGCTCTTGCATGTTGCAAAATAATTACAGAGCAATCAAGAATAGTTCTTGTTGGGGCTGGGATTATGGCGCAGTGGTAGCGTGCTCGCCTAGCACCCATGAGGCACTGGGTTCGATCCTCAGCACCACATAAAAATAAAATAAAGATATTCTGTCACCTACAACTAAAAAATAAACATTTAAAAAAAAAAAAAAAGAATAGTTCTTGTTGACAGCCACAGAATTCAATGCATGTTTTCATTGTTGTTTTATATTTTTCTATTTTGTTTATAATCAATTGTCATCTTTAATGATATGGATAATGTTCTGTTATAATTTAAGCAATAGTAGTCCACAAATTCCATCTCAACAATAACTTTTTAAAAAATATTTGATATGCATATCTGAGTCATTCTTGTCATTAAAACTATTTTGCTTATTAATTCACTTATTCACTCAGCAAATATATGTTGAATGGTCTTTCTCTACTAGATGCTAATTAGGTATAGAGTGATAGCATTCATTATTCATTTGTGAATGTTTTTGATAAGTTTATTCAGTCTATTTTCTGAGATTCTTATGTGTATGGCAGGATTTCAGGCTGTTTTAAAAAGGAGAGATTGATGAGAGAAACCATGAATGACTGCATGATTCTATTTTTCAATTTGTAGATTGTGAGTTATGTTGTCTGTATTACAATCACTCCTTTTTCTTTTTTTTAAATGTTATTTATATGCGGTGCTGAGAATTGAACCCAGGGACTCATTCATGCCAGGCAAATGCTCTACCACTGAGCCACAACTCGAGCCTTCTCTCTTTCTCTTTTGTGGTACTACAGATTAAACCCAGGGGTACTGAGCTACATCTCAGCCCTTTTTTTAAAAAAAATATTTTTTAGTTATACATGGACACAGTGTCTTTATTTTTGTTTTACTTATTTTTATGTGGTGCTGAGGATTGAACCCAGTACCTCACATGTGCGAGGCAAGCGCTCTGCCACTCAGCCACAACCTCAACCCCATCCCAGTCCTTTTTATTAGTTTTAAATTTTAAGTTGCCCAAACTGGCCTTGAACCTGCAATCCTCCTGCCTCAGCCTCCAGAGTCACCGGGATTACAGATGTGCACCACCATGTCCCACTCCTGACTTCCCTTTTCCTTTAATCATGTAAGAAGTATCAATTGGTGACTGAGTTTACTTTGATTTTATAAGACTGAGTTTTCCACTTTCAGTAGACATGGAGGTGCAGTTTAATTCACAAAGAGGAATAAAAAGATCAACTTTTTGTGCATATGATTTTGTGAAGACACAATATATAACTATATACACAAAGGATTTTGTGGAAAGTACAAATAAATTATGTAGAAATTCTTTGCCTAATGTTGAAGGGTTCCCTTACATGGGAAAAATTTAGACATTCTGCCTTTGTTCACCCCAAAATCTTGGTGTCATTAATTGTATATTCAGTTATTCATGCACTTTTCCAATGCATGGAGATCCAGAGAGAGTGAGAGAGAGACAGCGACTGTTACTTGTGAGAGTTTTGTATATCAAAAAGTGAGAGAAAGAGATTCTGGTAGATACAGAGAGGGGACACACACTAAGTGAAACGAGAATGCTTCAGGAAATGTCAACCATAAATATGTCAAATTCACTGTGAAAAGAACTTTCATGAAAGAACTCCGAGTACCCCCAGATTGTGTTGGCACAGATAGAGCTGACAGCCTCCTCACACATTTGTGATCTCCAACCTCAAAGGACCCCACAGTGCTGCTGCTTTGGCTCATTGGTTGTGTTGCTTAAAAGTGCGGACTCTGGAACCACAGTGCCTGGATTTAAATCTTGGTTTTATCACTCACAGGCAGTGGGGACTTTAGGTATCTTAATTAACTTGACACTCTCTAAATCTCTCAAAATGATATTGATAAAATTCTCTAATCCTTATAGCTTCAATTAATAAAATCAGACATTTAAAATAATCTCTAATGCCCAGTAATAATTTGCTATTATCCCTTTTTGTTTCCATGAATATCTTTCTCAAGTATTACCATTCTCCTGAGATCCATTAATCCTGCCTAACATTTCTTCAATGGGCAATCTCCACATCCAATTTATTAAGATGACTGAATTCCTTGAATATTGTCCCCTCCTTCTTAGGGATAGGGATGTGGCTTAGTGGTAGAGTGCTTGCCTAATACTTTGCAAGGCCCTGGGTTTAATCTCCAGCACTGCAAAAAGAGAAAAAAAAATACACATATTAATTGGCTTATAAATAAAAAACAAACACTACTTTTGTAGGATCTGGGCTTAGGGATATGGTATCCCTCCTACAGTCACCCTGCTCATCCATTTCCTTAAAGTCATCCAATTTTTATTTCTGTTGACAGGACATTTCAAGTTATTTTTGGTCAAGTTGTTCCTCTATGTAAATCCTTTCCATGGGATCCCTTTGTTCTCAGAGTATGGAAATAATTCTGTGACACAGCCTGCAAGCCCTGGCTTCTGTCTATGTCTTTGCAGGCACATGCCACCACACTTCACCTCTGTCACTCTGTGTCCCAGGGAAGCTGCTCTTTTCTGGTCATACTGGCTGAACGTGCTCTTTCCCACCAGCTCTGCTCTTGTGTTCCCCTTTGCTTGGAGTGTCTTTCTTTTATCTAACTTGATGTTGTCTATTCTGTTCCAACTCCAATATTATTTTATTGAGGAGATCTTCTCTGACATTCCAAACTTATTGATTATTGCTTCTTCTTAAAGTATCCTGCAATTTCTCTAGCCTCCCTAAAGTACCCTGAAGATTCTCATAATACATATCTTATCTAAATTTCAGATTTAGTATTTATTTGGTCAGTTTTTAATACATTGCCTGAAATATCAACAAAATCTAAGACTGTGCCTTTATGCTCATAGTTGCATTTCTCATACTGTGACTAATGAATTTTCTTAATAAATAAATGAACAAACACTGTTACTATCACTAGAAACTTGGATGTTAGAAAAATTCCTTGCTGCCCTTCCTAGATCATTACATTGCACGATTACTGCATGAGTTATGGGATTCACCAAAGCTTTACACTCTATTAACCAGCAGGGAAACTGACTAGGAATTTCAGCTATTCCAAATAAAAATATGATGGATCAATCTCTCTACTCACTTACAGAAATTAATTGTGGATAGTTTGTGACTTTATAATGAAATGTTCCATGAATTGGTTTGAGTACATTATTTCTAGTCATCTTTTAATTAGGGGCTTGAAAGGAGACACTTGGGAAAGTTAATCTTCTTTTGGGTTTTTTTATTTTGAATGTGAGAATGTGTTAAATTATCTATTATCTGAAGTCTTTAAAGGCATTATTCTTGGAATACAGTCACTACTCAGTGAATAATATAAGTTCTTCATGATTCTTTTTATTAATTTAAAGCCAGATATAAAAGCAAACACACACAGACACACACGTGCACACACACACACACACACACACACACACAGAGGAAGACTGTAAAGCAGATATTACTGGGATATAAACTACTAAACAATTAAGAACAAACTATGATATGGAAAGAGACCAACGATGGACTTCGGTATATATAGTAGGCATGAAGCATTTACTTGTTTAAAAATGAGTTAATAGTAATTATGATACTATAGTAGATCTCTAATTTCTTAGAAATACAGGAAAATGGAATAAGCTTTAAAACTAAAAAATCTACTTAGCAAAATTAGAATATTTTAAAATGCTGTATACATGTTGGTTAGTTAAATTTACGTTTGATGTATTGCTTTGGATTTTAAGGTATAATGTAAAATTTTAACAGCAGGAAACATTTAAAGAGAAAAAGGAATTGATAAAAACAATATGAATTATTATTAATTAAAAAAGAGACTCAACACTTTCTAGTTGTGGTAGAATCCTTCTTGAAGGTTTTAAGTCTTATGTGATCATTCCTCACATTGGAGCCTGTAGAGGATATTTTTTGAATGTCTCTTTATTATTTTCTTTCCTTGAAGGTTGAGAAAAGAGCATGGGTATATGTCTATGGCAGATGTCACCAAAATAGTGATAAATAGTAAAATGAGTATGTAAGGTTTACTATGCAATAGTTGGCAATCTAGATCTGTCTGTGGCACACTGAGAGGTAATTCCAATCCCCACTTCTCTCAGAGAAGACTCAGCTAGTATTTGCAAGTACTGTCCAAGAAAGCCGTTGAACCCATAGTAACAAATGCCCTGCACCTCTGGGTTTAGAAGTAATAAGCAAATGAAGGATAAACTCCCGCCCCCACACTTCTGATGTCATCAGGGCTACAACCACTAATACAGTTTCTTATAATGAACCAGAGTTGGGATCATGACAGGAGAAAGTTCTGTGGAGTTTTTGAGCCCTAATCAACTCCAGGCAGCTACAATGACACTCTAGTTCATTCCACTTAGGGCAATAATGCAAGAGGCAGCCCTATTTTCCAATTTGTCTTTGTGCAGGGACAGAGAGGGTTTGTGTGCCCAAATGTAGCTAACAAAAGACATTGACATCCCATAAGTCAAAAGTTGCGTTTCTAGAAAGAGGATTGTTACAGTTTAAATAAGAGGTGTCTTCCAAAAGCTCATGTGTGAAAAAATGCAAAAAGGTTAAGAGGAGAAATGATTGGGTTATGATGGCCTTAAATCCATCAGTGAATTAATCCCCTAATAGGGATTAACTGAATGGTAACTGAAAGCAGGTAGGATGTGGCTGGAAGAGGTGGGTCACTGGGGTCATGGCTTTGGGTTTATATTTTAAGAGTTCACTCCCTGCTTTTGCCATGATGCTCAGCCTCACCTTGAGCCCTGAGGAATGAGACCTCTGAAACTGTGAGCCCCAAATAAACTTTTCCTTCCCTAAAATTCCTCTTGCAGATCTTTAAGTCATAGTGGTGAAAAAGCTGACTAAAACAGACACCAAGAGCCGTTTCTGAGGAAAAGCCTGAGACAAAAACAGAAACTGGGGGTAGAAAATTGTAGCGCCACTTTCTTTTTTTTTTTAAATTAGAGTTAAACTGAGGGGTGCTTAACCACTGAGCCACATCCCCAGCCCCCTTTTAATATTTTATCTAGAGATAGGGTTTCACTAAATTGCTTAGTGCCTCACTAAGTTGCTGAGGCTGGCTTTTAACTAGTCCATTTGTATCCATTCTCTGCACCACTCCCACACACTCAGAAAAACAGTGTACAAGTCTCATTTTGTATCTCTAGGACTGAAAACCCAGTTCATTCAAAATATCAAGATCATGTGGAGGATAATTGTCTTTACAATCGTTTAGCTTTCTTAGGAGCCCTTCTAAAGGTACCTCAGTTAAATAAATGAAAATATGAGACTGGAAACATAGAAGCCTAAAGAATATGGTGGAAAAGTAAGAGTTCACAGGAGAGGAGGCAGCAATGTGAATGGCATATATCAGATTTCTATAAGTTCTACTGGTGGAGCTACAAGTATCTTCTTGTATGGCAGTTATCAACGAGAACTTGCAAGACAGGCAATGTCATTCCTACAAATGGCATGGGATTTGGAATTGGTCCTGCCAGTCTTTCACACCTGGTTCTATCACTCAGAACTTGATATTGATTTAAGGCAATCTAAATGAAAGTTTGAATAGAAAAAAATAGACACTGGTGGAAAAGAAGAAAGGAAATGCATATTTTACAGAACGATTTAAAACTTCATTAAATGTTGAACTAAAGAATCCTTGTTGAGAATTCAAATCTATGAAATTATAAATACTGAAATTTATTTAGTATTAAATCTACTGTCTATTATGTGGTTTCCTCTTGTGCAAAAAAAAAATCTCCTTATAAAATTAAAAATGAAATAACTTCAGACGTACAAATTTCAAATTCTGTCCCATAAGCTCTGAAGCTTGAGCAGTCATTTAAAGAGGTTCCTTGAAATACAGTGTGGTCATGGATGGCATATTTAATGCCACTACACTGGGGACCTGATGTTGATGATGAAAGTACATGGGAGATAGCAAATAAAACTGTCTTCTGTGGTTTGGGGAATTTAGAGTTGCCTTTGGGAAACAGTGACTAATTTATAACTAGTATTTGGGGGAAAGATAGTTTGTCAAAATAAATGTATGTTTCCTCTTTTCTTGATGGGAAACAAGCTGTTTTAAGGAGTTCCTTGGAATCCTTAAAAATAGCAGGAAGAGAAGTGTTTCCATTATTCATGGACATTTTTATTCCTGCACGCTAAACTAGTCAAACATTTTTACTCACATAGATGAAGCTAAAAACTCCACATAAAGATGGATATTCACTTATGATCCACATCCACAGCTTAAATCACCCTATCCAGTTCCTCAAGCCTCCTCAGTCTACTAATGACGCCTGACTTCAGTCACCCCCAGGTTCTGAAAATTAGATGAAGTGCAGTGAGGAGGAGAAGAGAGGGAGGTTAAGCCCACTATATTTGTATGTGAGTTTGTTTGGTTCCCTATAAAAACAGTAGAATTCCTTGGTCACCTTGCTTTAATGCACCATTCAGATTATTTATTTGGCCAAAAACATCTCCCACGTCATTTCCCAAAACACTATTAAATTTAATCCTATACTTTTGGGGAGATTCTAAAGACAGGTATATGTGGGGTTCAAAGCTCCTCCTCATGTGTACATTGGAAATCAGTTATTTGCAGTCTATGACAAAGACTAAATGAAAAAAATGTATACATGACACTTAATGAAGTACCTGGAACATAATTGACATTCCATAAATGATGGTCTAAAATATAGTCTTCTAAGATCTGCGTCTAATTATTTTAAAATATTGAGGATATTTTGAAAATATCTCAAATGATCTTTCCCTTCACTGAGTACTGTATATACTTTTCTTCATGTGCTCATACAGAAAATGTAAAAAGATTCTACCTTGAATTTGTTCTACAATTGTGTGACATGTTTTTCTATTATGGCTATAAGCTAATTCCAGTTCAAAAATAATTAACCAATGTCCTTAATTTTTAACCCCAGAGAGGCTGTCTTAGGCACACAGTAGGTGAGTATGTAGAAGATTTCTGGTAAATGAATCTACACATGGATTTTGAATACATCAAGCAATATAGGCCACACTCCTGACCGTATATGGAAAGTGGGACAGCTTAAATAAACAATTTTCACTCTCTACTAGAAACAAATGTGCAGGATAAGTTTGTGGATAGTATTTGGCAGATTTGGATCATTTTGGAAGATATGGAGGAAAATAATGCTTCATGATTATTCTAAATTCAATTTTCAATTGATTGAAAAGCTTTTCTCTTTGGTTATTACAATTGTTTAGGTTCTGAACCTCCTCTTCTAATTACCATGATTTCTGGCCCCTTGTACTCCTCCTTTATTTCTTGCCAAGGAATAAAATCAAACCCGGCTGTGATGATCCTTTCCTGTTTTCCACACAGGCATTGTCTTTTCAGGAACAGAGAGAGTGAAGTAAGGGAAAGTAAACTTGAGCAGAACTGTTCATCTCTGAATTCCCCTTTTCTGGAAAGATTTCTTCTACACGTCTTCCTCCAAATCTCTACAGATGCAAGAACATAATTATTCATTTTCTGTGCCCCCTGCACACATTGTTCATCTTTCACTTTGCCCTGATGTACTGTGACATTTCTTTTCGTGCCTGTCTCCCCTCCAAGGCTGTGGGCCATTGGAGGGTGAAGATTGTGCTGTGAACACCTTTGCTTCCTGATCTGCTCTTCAAATGAATTATTTATTGAACTGCATTGTTGAGCTTTGTTACTTATACTTAAAACATTTTAAGGACATGTCTCCATTTTCATTTTCACAACAAGTGATCAACGAATTTTGAAGTTGGCTAAGCAATAATTTTGAAAATTGTCTTTGTAATGAGTTCGCATTTCCTACTTTTAAATGCTGTTGTGATGTTTTTAAATCTTTAGACTCCTGGCAATGAATTGCTTCTGCTTCACATGCAGCTTGAAGCTCTTGGTGAAAAATTTCCTGCCTGTTCAACCTTTTCTGATTAATGTCTTCCTGTTGGGTAGGTATAAGTTATTTACTTTCCCTGTGATGACACATTCTGTCCAACTATATAGTGGCTTCTATCTAAGCTGTTATATAAATATCCTAGATTTAATTGCCCCCAAGGAACTACTCTGATATTTAAAAAGATTTATGTTCTCCCTGTTGTTCCTCTGATAAGTGAGTTCAGCAAATACAGAAATGAGGTTTAATGGAATATTATATACTATGTTTTTATTCAACTACCTCAATTTGGGGAGGAAGATCTAGGTGAGAACATAAAATTAATAAGTGAATTCTATTTATTACTTTCTTATTTTCAGCTTAAATATTTTTTAAATTTCCAAATGTAACTTCACTATAATGTTAATACTAAGCGTTTCTTACAAGAAAGATAAAGCCAGATAGGTAGATAAATAGATAGAAAGATATTTTATATCAAAATGTTTAATGATATTTCCACATATAATAAGAACAGAAAAGTTATTTCCTGTGTAAAGTTAGGGCAAAGGGGGAAAAACTATCTTCATTATACGGAAACAAATTATTTTTTCCGAAGAGTAAAAACAAGTTAAAAGATGTAAATATGTTAAATTTTAAAATATTTAAAGTTATATTTAAGTAAAAATGATTTCTTAATGATTAAGAAATTTATTTAATGCTTATTTGATATAAGCATTACTTGATATAATGCTTAAATGATTTGATCTTTTACATTATTTTACAAAATCATAATATAGAATTTAAAGGAAACTAAGTTGTTATTTTAAAGATGAGATTGTTACTTGCCCATGGTCACACACTTAGTAGTAGAGTTCTCTTAACTTGAGGGCAAAGGATTATTATTTTTAGGCAAAAATAACATATTAAACCATAAATTATCCATGCATTTCAGTTCTCTCACTAACAATGAAACTTTTATATAGTGGGCTATATGCCTTGGTGACAGATTTTTATTAATTATCAATGCCAGTCCTCCTGTAAATATACAGAAATTTACTGCCTACAGCTTCTTTTCTTCATCATTGAATACATGTTTATTTAGCACTTATGACACTGAGGACACCCTAGCAGGACATATCCACTGCCCAGGGAAAGCCGGGCATCTGTAGGAGAGCTGGCCACATGAACACACATTCTCAACATCAGAGTCTTTTGAAATGTTTGATGAAGCATTAATTTGTGTGAGAATAGAAGATATTCTTGGAGTTGTACAGGTTTGAAGATAGCACTTTTAGATGAACATACTAAACATATTAGAAACTGAAATAAATCAATGGGTTTTTCTACACATGACTGAAAACCTATTTTCTTGGAATTAACTCTTTTGAAGCCTGTTCTCTGTGTACCCAGTAGATTCTATGCTCCATCCTTTCAGGAATACTTGTTATTTCTTAAACTCCTGCCATGCACATTTGTCTCTCAATGGTTCATTGTGGTTCATTCCCATGGTTTAGTGACCTGCCTTCAGTTTCTTAGTACATATTCATTCCTAAAACTTTGGTTCAAGTATTGTCTCTTCTCAGAAGCATTTCTTGGCACTCCAAAAGCTGACTTATTACTCAGTCATTTAAAAATGCTACGATCTTGTTTTCTTATTGAAGTGAACACTATTCTAACATCCAAATATACCTACCTTGTTTTATTGTGATTTTGTCCTTTATAAATTAATTTAAATAAGAATGACTCCTAACATTTTTTAGTCCTATAAATAAATGATTCCTGGCTCTCATTAGGAGGGATATGTCCCTTTCCTCGGAGACTGGATTGTTATAAATACAATACATTCTGGGTTATTTCCCACAGTGATGATTGTAATAATATTCATCCCATAGTATGGAAAGACGGGTCAATAGTGTTTTCTTCTGAGTTTTTAAAAGTTTCTGACTTATTATAGAGGTAAGTCAATTTCCATCTCTTAGTATGGACTCTGAAAACTTTGATCTTTGCATCACTGAGATTAAACAAACCAAGAACAGCAGGTAAAGAACAGTGCATTCCTCAAGGAATGAAGCATTTGAAGTTCCTTTAAATCAATCTATTTCTCAAATTAAAAAAAATATTTAAATATAAGAAAAATATGTTCAAATCAAATTGACAAATTGGTTTTAATAAAATGTTGTCGTAATCACTTTATCCATTGGAAATACCAAGCAGTACAGGAACTCTAAAGAGTTATAGCATGTATTATATGCTATTTTACATTGTTCATTTATTGACTTTAATACGTCATTTGCCTCTTTCATCTTCTGAACTAATACCATTTACTCAATGGCTTCATCAGTACTCCTTTTAGTAGAGATTATTTCAATATGTCACACTTCAGAAGAAAATATCAGATCTTGGAGAGCTTGAATTTTTTGCTTTCGTTTCCTCCAAAATTGCTTTGTATATTAGGTCATAAAGATTTCCTAAAGCTAAGTCAGCCACATTCAATTTTGTATGGTTATCGTTTCCCTGTTTTAGATAAATATTATCTATAGCAATTGAAATATGTTTTAAATTATTTTATGATGTCTTGAAAAATTATATCCATTGTAACATCAGAAACAATTTTAAATTTTTCAATTGATCTTATGAGTTAGTCGTTGATGTTATTCCATTTCCCTTTTTGTCCCCCTCTTCCTGAACTGTCTAGTGAAACCAACATCTCTAAACAATTAGAGTAAATGTAATGTCTGGTTTGTTCCTACAAGCTTTATTTAACTCTGAAGTATATACATGTACTACACGTATATGAATGCTACAAGAGGTAATACAGTTGATTTTACACTTTGCACAGAATACTTTCAAACATGTCTCATGAATCTTTGGAGACAGTTATAGTTCAGTTTACTCTTTAGTACAAACCAAAATCCTCTGAATGGAACAATCACTCACTAGTACTAAATATTGAATTAATGACAAAATCATGATTTGTTTCTTAATTCTATCATTTATATTTTTATCTTGTGTCTCCAGTGAGAAAGAATGTATAAGTATTCCTATGGCAAACAGAATAGTTTTTACATTACTTTCTGGATCAAAAAGCAATTATTCATTGTCTCCCTACTAACAACCTTTTTGAAAAGTGTTCTTCTCCACTGGAAGCTATAGGGGGATGGTAAGCCTAGGTAGTCTCTGTACCAGGCTAACCTGCTTCTAAAGTAACCCAGTTTCTCTCAGCCAGGAATTTGGACTTTAGAATGATTCATCTGAGTGAATCATCAAGCTGAGAAAAACTGTGTCCTGAAATCAGAAAGTGATGTGACTGGAGTAAGTTCTTTAAAATGTCAAATTCAGTTGAAGATCAATGTTACAGAGAAGAGCCGTACAAGCAGGAAATAAAGGTGGTTTTCAGAAAGAAGCAGTAGGATGAAGCAGAAGCAGAAAGGAGACGAGAATGGAAGACCCCTAGTCCCATGAAAAGCAGAAGGACGGTCTCATGCTTAGCTCCCAGGTCTTGAACCCGTGTGACCAGCTGTGCTTTTGCTTCATCTGCAGATGCTTGGGAGCTTCCTTTTGTGTTCTTACTGTCAGATTTTTTTCCCACTACTCTCTTGAAATATTTTATGCAAGCTTGAGTAAATTTTCATTAATTGAAACCTAATAATCCCCAAAGTGGTATTTATTTATAAAAGAGAATATAAGAGCGTTTTCTTACAGTTCCATTTCATATAAAATTACCAAAACCAAAGTGTATGAATAATAAAACACACTTTAGTCTATAAAGAGCTTCTCAATCTTCATGTGTACACCCAATTGAGAAACCATTAGCACTTGTCTTCACATGATATCGGCCACAGGACTGGATCATGTAAGATGCTTTCTAATTAGTTCTCTAACATCTTATTCCCAACCAAACCTAAATACATGCATGTGGTAAACTTAAAGGAAAATATACTTATTTGCACAAGAAATTCAGTGACCAATTTTCCCCATTTGTTTCTAGTTTGAAATTTTTCTATATTCTTATTTATTCCCAATTCGGTGTATTTTTATATACTTGAAGCCTTGATTTTAAGAAAAACTTGAAATGGTTTAAGCAAAAAAAAAAAAGGAAATGGGAAATACATTGCTTTTCATAATAGGATCTTCTTCTTGACTTTTCTTTGCTTCTCTCCTGCCTTATATCCTACCAATTAAGATATTTTAACAAAAGGAGACCCTCTTACTACAAGTTTCCAGCACATGTCCCACTCTGCTGATAAGAATTACATCTGTGGACAGGGAAAGAATGCTCCATGTTGCTAGGTCTGGATCCTTCCTGTGTGTGCCGTCAAGAGGTGTGGGAAGTAAGAACAGGGCAGTAAAGGTGGCTGGGAGGCTATGCAAATGGAGCCTGTATCCACCCAATATGTCATCCATTTTGGTTTTTGTTCTGACTTCTAGTGTTCACCTCAGCTCTCACAGTTTTTGTTTGTTTTGTTTTTTGATATCAGGGATTGAACCCAGGATCTAGGGGACAACTAATCACTGAGCCACATCCCCAGCCCTTTTTTTGTATTTTATTTAGAGACAGGGTCTTGCTGAGTTGCTTAGGGCAATTTGTTGAGGCTGGCTTTGAACTGGTGATCCTCCTGCCTCAGCCTCCTGAGCTGCTGGGATTTACAGGGATGTGTCACCTCGCCCAGCTCACAGTTTTATATAGTTGTCGAGAGTGTCTGTTGGCTTACTCATTCTTATGTGCTGATAAGAGACTTATTTTTCAAATGGGATTCAGCTATTCAAAGATCATTGATCCAATCTTAGGAGCTAAGACCTCTCCTGTGATATGATTCAAAGAAAGCCCGCAGATTTCTTTTACCAAATATTTCCTCCTGCTACCTGACACAGAGAGGCACTTTTTTTGGTCTTAGGGGTCTTGCAGTTTTCCAGTTTTATTTAAACACAAATATATCTTTAGAGTAGTCATGCTGTAAGCCACTGAGTTGATGCTCTAGCAGAGATTAATTGATCGCTAGTCTTATAGTTTGGAGGTGAGGTGTCCCCCAAAGCTCACATGTGAGACAATGCAAGAAGGTTCAGAGGAGAAATGATTGGGTTGTGAGAGTCTTAACCCAATCAGTGAATTAATCCACTGATAGGAATTAACTGAGTGGTATCTGAAGATGAGTAGAGGGTGGCTGGAAGAGGTGGTCAGTGGGGGTGTGCCTTTGGGGTATGTATTTAGTGAGCTGAGCTTAGTCTCTCTTTACTTCCTGATCATTATGTGAGCTGCTTCCTTCCACCACCCTCTTCTCAATGATGTTCAGCCTCACCTTGAGCCCTGAGGAATGGAGCCAGCCGTCAAAGGACTGAGACCTCTGTAATCATGAGCCCCCAAATAAATTTTGCTCTTCTGCAAGCGTTCTTGTCAGGTCATAGTCACAGCAATGAAAAAGCTGACTGAAACAGCTAGTGATAAAATAGTTTTCTGAGGGGAAGTGTTTAAGGAAGGCAAAATATTAGATAACTTTTATTTTCATAGTATCAAATAGTACTCAGTCTAACTCTACAATTTTCCTATAGTTATTCCTGCATTAAGATGTCTTGTACAATTCTTCAATTTCAATAAAAAATGAATGAAAGACAAATTATGTTGATATGAGACAAGAAACAAACTAAAAACAAACAAACAAAAAAACCCAAAACAAAACAGAAAGATTTCCTTTCCATAGGAGTGGAGAAAAATGAAGGCATTTCAAATACCAGACCATAGGAAGACACTATACAGTGGCTATCATGAGTGTTTGTAGGGTCAGGACTCCATGTCAGAGAAAAACAATGCTATTATCTTTATACATTTTTCTTTTTTTTTTTCTTTTTTTTTTTTTATATTTTTTAATTGTAGATGGGCACAATGTCTTTATTTTATTGCCTTGTATGTGGTGCTGAGGATCGAACCCAGGGCCTCACGCATGCGAGGCAAGCGCTCTACCGCTGAGCCACAATCCCAGCCCTATACATTTTTCTTATAAAAAAACTTATTTTAAAATAACAAATGTTGAGATCATAAAAATATTATGAAATAAAAGTACAAAGCAGTAATATTTTATTGAGTTGGGCTGAAGAATATTTAATTAAGTCTGTAACAATGCCTTCTGCATGCTTGGCACTGATCTAGCTGTTAAGATACATTTATAGATAAAATAAACTAAAAACTTCACTCTTCCTGAGCTTATGGGGGAGGACTTTTATCATAATCAATGTAATAAATCATTAAAATACATAGAGTAATATGAACTTACCAATGGCATGGGAAAAGTATAAAGTAATTTATAGAAATAAAAAGGGGTAGTAAGGGTGCAATATTAAATAAAGTAGAATTGATTTGGAAGATGACATTTGGGCAAAGACTTGAAACTGGAAAGATAATGAGCCACACAGAAGGCAGAGGGAAGAGCCAGTGCAAATGTACCAGGTGAGGATGTATCTGGAGGATGAAGAAATGGAAAGGGAGTTGAGATGTTTGGATGAAATGAACAAAGAGAGTAGGGGAGAAAAGGACAGAATGGATATAATTACATCTTTTATACCAAAATACTTTATTACAAGATGATCGTATCCTCTGAGGTTCTAAAAGTTTGACTACTACATTTTTAAAAGTGTGTTTTGCTTAGTAAATACAATTAGATTAACAAAATCTGAGCTATGGTCTTCTTTGGTTAGATATTTTTATCCATTTTAAACTTCCTCAACTTTGAACCTCATCTTCTAAGTAGATTTAAACCATTTCCCAAATTGATGTCGTTTTCCTGCATGTTAGAGGAATACTTGGCAAAGTCTGTTTTCTTTAGGATACAAGGATGCAGATGTGCTGTGTGTCACTGGGCAGCCAACACTAGACAATAATAAGGGCATAGCCTTGCTGCAAATTATGTCTAAGAAAGTGGACACCTGCAAACAATCTCCCTCTAGCGTCCAAGAAGGAAAATGTGCAAGTCTTACTTCAGTGGAACATGTTGGAAGTAGTGCTGAAGTAGTGCTGGGCTGGAGTTCAGTTTGGGATGTACCACTGAAACTCTGGGCAACGAGGACCCCATTATTAATCAGAATTTTCAATAAGGGAAGAGGTTTGATTTCATCGTTGTGACATAACTTACTAGATGTTGAAGTTTATCTAAGATCAATAGGTACTATGTGTGCTTGTCAATTTATAATTAAGATTCTATGTGTAATTTATTTCATAACACTTGTCCTATCGAACTAGATGGAGACAAGGTTTTTTGAAAAAAAATTATAAAAACAGAAAATCAAAGTTTTTCTTTTTGCTTACTGTGATATAGTTTGGATTTTCTGTCCTGAAAATTTATTCATAGGCCTATCTCCTGCACTAAGTGACACAATTTGTGGCTTCTTTCTCTCAGGAAATGTGAATGCCTAGGGGACAGCAGTTCATTTAATGTTAACCTATGTGAGACACAAGAAAACAAGTGTGTGGCTGAAAATAAAACATTGCAGTCTAAAATGGATCTTATGCCATAACTTGTTTCTCTTAGTAGTAAATTGAGAATTGATAGAAATTTTTTGATTGATTGATTTTTAGATTTTATAAAAACCATTTTACTAATGGTTTTAAAGTCAAGCTTTTCCCCCAATAGGCCTTGAGTTATTATTCAGTGTTTCTGGATATCAAAATTTTTAAATTAAACTTTTACCTACTCAAATATTACTTAAATAAAAGTATATCAGCATACATATGAATGAAACAGAAATAGAAATGAACTGCAAAAATTTAAATAATACTAAAACATATACAATAAAAAGTTAAAAGTTTCCCTTCATCAACCCCATTTCCCTCAATCCAACCTCCCTGCCCATGGTGAATCAACATGAGGGGTTTGACTTTCATTCAAATGTTGAATGCTTGTGCTCATATATACCAACACAGACTATGTTTTGGTTTTTTGTTCTTACTTAACTGTATAATTAACTAGGAAAGAATTGTGTGTGATATTATTTATCTCTATTGTTCAATCTCTCTATTTCTTCACTAACATACTTGCCTATTCATGTATCATATATTTGTCTGTCTTACCTTATCTAGTAAGTTCCCTCTCTCCATTCATCTCCATCTCTTTCTGCTCATTTGCATATTGTCTAACCAAAGACAAATTTTTCTCTCAGTTCACAAGACAGAAAATATCACTCTTATAGTCTGAGTTTGTATCTTCTTCTATCAAGAACTCCCAAGACACACTGTTGTTTCACAGGGAATGAAGGAACTCATGGGCCTTACTGGATTGGATCAGATGGGACACCAGATCCATCTACTGTGCTCAGGCAGACAGGTGACATGGTAAGAAAATGGCCACCAAAATCCTTGCCCTGCAGGCAAGAAACACAGACCACAGGCAGTTCTCAGAGAAATAGTTTCTCTGAGGTAGGGATGGGGATGTTCTCCTCTGAGCATTCAATTCAGTTAAGTGTCTACTTATTGGTAAACCTCCTCTTAAAGACTCAATTTAGGGATAAAACCTATCTCTCAAAGATGGTCTCTAGCTTCTGGACTTACATTATCATTATCCATTCTGCTCTATATAGTGAACCGCCTTGTGATCTGAGCCAATTAAAATACCTAACTGGTGATGAACTGGAAATGTTCACATCACCCAGCTTCAACAGTCAAAACCAGCTCATAACCTACCTGGTTCACCTATATTCCAACTCATTCATTCCTCCTCTGAATTGGACCAATTTTAAGATCCATTCATTACAATCATTTAATACATCTCCTGTCTTTGAATTTACAAGTTTCCTCCTCTGCAACTCCCCTTCCCTGTGGTTTGTTGTTATTGCTTCTGCTGCTGCTGTTTGTAAAAACTAGGTCATGTTTCTTACTGTCAGGATTTGACTAGTTCCATCTCCATGGTAAAACACATAAATCATGTTCACCTGTATATCTGAAATTTGCTATTTCAATCTAGAGGCTTGATGAGATTTAAATTAAATTCTATGGCAAGATTCTTTGATAGGTGGCTATATGACCAACTTGAATGAAGCAGCACATAACATTTGGCTTTCATAGTTTCGGTGATGTGATGAAGACCTAGAATCCACTATAGGAAGAAAACTTTTCAACAATTTATTTGGTTATCCTGAGATATAATTAAAATAGAAAAGATAGAATAGATGCTTGCTTTTTACCCTTTATCAGTTTAAAAAATAATTAGCTGGTTACTTTGCATCCTCCAGAGGTGACTGATGATTTTTAAAATATTATAATGAATGACAGTCAAACTATATTTTAACAGTTTTAATATATTGCAGTTATTGTCCAATTACTGCTTTATTTCTCAGTGTAGACTCTGTGTTGTGTCCTAGATCCTTGGGACACGGTTTCAATTGTCTTTTATAATTTCCTTGCTCTTACTCTTGTCAAGATGATAGATCAATTTTGTATATTTCTCATTTCAGTCTTGCAATAAGCCTTTTTTCAAAAAAAAGCCCTGGATTTTTTAGCAGGAAGTTTACAGTAATGAAAAATTTAAATTCTGCTATACAGAGTTTGTTTTTATTTATCCTCATAAAGCTTATCCAGTACCTGAAACTCCAGTCCCCCACTGCACAAGTATAATTACTATCCCACAGAACAATGTGACTCTGCCACTTAGAATATGATTGTTGAAAATAGTTCAATAATGAAAAATTATTTCATAGTTATAGAAAATATTTATATGACTACAAAGACAACTCTTAAGAAATAAGTCTAGGGGTTGGGATTGTAGCTCAGCAGTAGAGCGCTTGCCTTGCATGTGTGAGGCCCTGGGTTCGATCCTCAGCACCACATACAAAGCAATAAAATAAAGACATTGTGTCCATCTACAACTAAAAAAATATTTAAAAAAAAAAGAAATAAGTCTAGTTTATATACACAGCCACCTTTAACCTGTTTCCGTTCAACTTTTACTTTTGTGGTTTGTTTCTTTAAAACCATAGCAAAGACATATATAGCTATATGAATATATATTTCAATCTATTCTTTCCTAATAATAATAGCATACAAGACACATAATAGCATACAAGACACATTTTCCTCTTTTTTTTTTGTTCATGTGTTTGTTTTATTTCATTTTTTTTTTTTGTACTGGGAATTGAATCCAAGAGTGTTTTACTACTGAACTACATCACCAGCCCTTTTGTTTTTTATTTTGAAAAAGAGTCTTTCTAAATTGTTGAGGCTGACCCGGAATTTGCAATCCTCCTGCCCCAGTCTGCTGAATCACTGGGATTACAGGCCTGTGCCATTGTTTTTACTTTTATTTTTACTTAGTGATATGTTTTGGAGGTCATGTAATAGTAATCGATAAAGACATATTTATTTATTTACTCATTTATCTTTACAGATGAAAAGTATTCCATTGTGTACTATGAATATGTCCTGAGTTTCTTCCACTATGTACATTCATATTGCTTACAGTCCTTTGATATTATAAAGTGTTACAATAAATACCCATGTGTCTTTGTCTTTCCTGATTTTTAGTAGCATATCTTGGAATAGATTCCTGAAAGTGTGATTACACACTGACTTAAAGAGCAAATGCATGAGCAATTTTGCTAGATAACCAAATTCCCCTCCATGTAAAGTGATGCCATTGTGTATTCCCACCACATATGAGGGCAATTTTTTCTTGTATCCTTACTGCAGAGATATTGTCAAACAGTTAGATTTTTACAATAAATAGGTAACAAAATGTTACTCTGGTATAATTTCAAATTTCATTAATTATATATAGCATTTTAAAATATATTTTTTAAAATTTATTTTTTTGTGTAGACTTGCTGTTAATATATCTAGGCTATTTTCTCTTTATATTTGTTGGACTTTTCCTTTTTCATTTTTAGAAGCTCTTTATATATTAGGGTTACTCACCACTTGTCCCTGATATAAAATGCAATTTTTTTCCTGTTTATAATTAACTCTTTAACTTTGCTTCTGGTGATTTTTGCCATGGGGAAAAGTCATTTTTATAAAATCAAATATTCTAATCTTTTCTTTTACTACTCCTGGATTTTAAGTCAGAAGTAAGAATGCCCTGTTATAAAGGAATTTACTTTATAAAGAAATTCATCTGTTTTCTTTTTACCTTTTACATTGTTTAATTTCTGCTACATTTAAATTTTTTATGCATTTGGAATATACCATTTGGAATGTGAAGAAATGGATCCAGTTGTAACTTTGCTCATATAAATTAATGCTTCTTATTAAAAACCCATCTTTCCCCCATGATACTTTTATCAGCTGCTTCTATCACATATACTAAATAATCATACATAATTGACTCTATTTTTGAGTTTTTTATTGTGTAATGTTGGTCTGTGCTATAGTTTGGAGGTAGAACATCCCCAAAGTTCCATATGTTAAAGGATTGGTCCCCAGGGTGGTGGTATTGAGAAGTGGTGGAACCTGTCAAAGATTCCTCCTTGTGAGAGGCCCTTAGGTCATTGGGGGCATCCCTTGAAGGGTATTGTGGGATCTAGCCCTTCTTCTTTCTCTCTGTTGCTTTTTGGCTCATGATGTAAGCATATCTGCTTCACTACTTGTTCCCTGACATAGCCATCCAGCACTCTGCCCAGGGCTCAAAAGAATGAGGCCCCTATATCATGAATGGAAACCTCCAAAACTGTAAGCTAACTAAACCCTTGCTTTTATCAGTTAATTATGTCGTGTATTTGTTGTAGTACTGGCTGAAACAGTTTATGTGTGTGTTTATGGTCCACTAACAAATTATCATTTTTCCTAGAAGGCTTGAATTTCTGGTAGCTATGTCTCCATCCTTCCAAACTGCACTCTTCTTATTTAGAATTTCCTTGATTGTCCTTGTTTACTTTCTCAATAGATGTTTGTTTGTTTGTTTTTCTTGGTACTGGCAATTGAACTCAGGGGTACTTGAGCCACATCCCCAGCTCTCTTTTGTGTTTTATGTAGAGACAGGGTCTCACTGAATTGCTTAGTGCCTCGCTATTGCTCCTATCTCAGCCTCCCAAAGTGCTGGGATTACAGTGTGTGTCACTGCGCCCGGCCCAGTAGATTTTGATTCAATATAATACATTTAAAATAAAATTTCCTAGGAATTTTTAGGGAAAAAAAACTGTTGTATTTTGTGGAGTCTGTATTAAACGGATACAATAACTCATGAATAATGGACATCTTTGTTATGTTAAATCTTCTACTCTAAGAGCACAACTTTCTATTTGCTTATTTTTACTTTTTAATCTTTCATAAGTAGTACAGTTATTTTTGGATTGCTTTTTTATGTTATAGATTATGTTTATTGTGTTATTAGCTTTTGGCAATTGACATGAAGTCTTGTCTTCCATTTTAACTTCTAAATGTTTTTTCTTTTATGAAAATACTCTTAATATTATATATTTAGTCTTCAAAACTCTTTCTTTAGTAAGTTTGTTTTTAGTGTTTTCCAGATATGTACTTATGTCATCTACAAATAAAAATAATTTTATTTATCCTTACTAATACTTATGGCTATAAGTTAAGTTTTCTAGCTTAATTCAATGTTACTTCTAACAGTTCTCACATTAGTAGAGATGGTGGGCATCCTTGACTTGCTTCTGACTTTCTCATTTAAACATCAAGTGAATCCCTATTAAGTAACAACTGTAACTTTTATAATGAGGCATATATACACACACATATCCATAAATTCTTATTTTATTGAGTAATTTTTAATATGAGTGGTATCGTTGAATGTTTTTGAACGCTTTCTCTGCACCTATGGAATGTTTATGTAACTTTTCTCCTTAGTTCTATTATACTGATGGGGCACACTCATGGATTGCCTAAATTTACATTTCTAAATAAATCTCATTTAATCATGGTGTACCCTTTAAGAGGGCTACAGGATTTATTTTTCTACTATTTTATTTACGATTTCATCACATCGATATTCACAAGAAGACTGGTCTCTTTATCCTCTCTTTCTCACATAATTTATCACTTCATATAGGCATTATGTAATACCATATTTCTCTCTGAAGACCATCATTAAGTCTTAGTCCTATAGGTCATTGCATATTAAATACCAACCCTTATTTCAATGTTTCTCCAGTCACTGTGATTGTCTTAACCATGTTTTCTGGTAACTTTCTAATGAAGGGCTTATGTGATAGTATTCTCTGACATACATTCAAAAAATATTTTATCTAGAAACTTCTACATGAAAATCAGCTTAGCTGAATTCAATACCCTTGGTTCACACTTGCTTTCTTTGAATATATTAATTTTGTTACTTAATTGTCTTCTGATAAAAAAAAGTAGATGTTGAAATGTCACATAGGTGGCTGAATCTTTCTCCCTAATACCCAGAGGATTTTCTTTATTAAATTTAATATTTTAACTAGAATATGTTATGACATTGGATTTATTTTAACCTGTGAAAGTAAATGATATGTAATTTCAACTCTTTTTATTTTTGTTGGTTTAGAAAATAAATTTAAATCATTGTTTTTAGTTTGTTTTGTTCTATTGCTTGGGTGTCTGATTCAGACAAAACTATTATAAATGTGTTGGATCTTCTTTTTCTTTTATAACATTTTTCTTAAGCTTTAAAAAATCTCTTTCTTTTCCCTCTTTATTTCTGATTTTTCTAATTTTCTTCCTTTGCATCTTATATTTCTCTGAAAGCATTATATGTTGCTTTTTTGTTCTTTCCAGTTTGATCATCATTTTTGAAAAAACTTACCATGTGACATCCCCTTTCAAATCTTTGTTTTTTTGAGACATACCATTAGAACTTTTCTAATTCTGATTTATACTGCTTGTTCATAGTTTTAATATTTTTCTTAAATTTTTTAAGGTAGTCTGAAACCTGAAGTTGCTGGTTTGGGGTGTTTCCTGGGCATCTCTTTTGGCTTGTCTCTAGTGATGACATTCTAGTCCTTATTCTGGTTTTTCTCATATTAAATTTATACAGGATTGGGCCACAGTCTTTTAAGATTGCCCACTTTTAAGTCAAATAAGTTTTCTTTGTGGGACAAAGGGCAAAGAAGGTTGGGACAGAACAACTTTTCTAGCTTGATCTCTTTTGGCATTTCCTCTTCTATTGTTTTTATGAATTGGTTTTAAAAAATGGCCTCTTATTTTTGAGCTCTACTTCCTCCCCCTGCTCAATTTCATGTTTCATTTTCCCCTGTTGTCCCTGGTCTGCTCCTTTGGATTCTATTCCCAACAATCTCCCCACACTGAGGGGCTTTGTTCCTGGACTTAGAGCCCACGGGAAACATTTCCTCCTCATTCTACTGTTCTCATCTTGGTAGTGTGATTTCTACTGTGGACCTGTTAGAGAGCTGAAGATTCTCTTCTTCTTAGAGCCCCAGGGCTTTCTTTTAAACTCCCTCTTTCACAGGAATGGATATTACGTAGGTCTTAAGGTGGATGATTTTGTTCCCTCATCTTCTTACCTCATCTTATTGTGATGTCTCTCTGTGTGGTGTTGTTTTTTTGGTTTTGTTGTCTTTAGGTCTTTTTTCCAGATTTGTGTGGCACTATAGAAATTAGAAAAACTATGACATCATGAGTTCCCAGCTTCTACCTTCAGATTTTTACTGATGCAATATTTTTTAAACCAACAGCTCTTCCTTCTACCCTCATCCTGCTTGCTTGCTTACCTGCTGTTGCGATGCTTTAATTGATGGTTCTTCATAAAGAGATAAAGTCAGGATGAAGTGAGTGAGGATGGAAACAGTTCATTGAATTAGATTTTGAAAGAACTCGAACAAAAAGATGCAAACATTTTAGGGTGTTAGACAGTTCTCATGGTATAAGTACTGAGGTTCCTTGGATTTTGTTGCATTATTTCCAGGCAGCTAGATGAAGTCAGATAATAAGGTAGTAGTAAGTGAGACTAAGTACGTATTAATTTCCAGGGCATTACACACATTCACTGAACTATTTGCAACATCCTATACATGCCAAGTCTGGGGATAGTTTGGAAGAGTTTTTACAATGCCAGATGAGCAACGTCTGCATAGGTCTGACAACAGACTCTATCTATAGTTGGGTACAGGAAAACCTTCTGAATTAAATGAAAGAAAGAAAAAAATATGCATATGGAATCTATTATTTGAGGATTATTGAAACCTTTTCATGGGAGGAATAGGTGAATTTATTCATTGGTTTTCTGATAACTCTGGTACAGAAATAATGTTTAAACATTTTTCTCCAGAAAAATTACTTTGTGATCATCTCCAGCTCTAGCTCTTCATTTTTCATACCAAAGTAAGTGTGCTTTACTGTTTTCTAATACATGAACTTGGACCTTTCCTAGTGTTACAGACTAATAATAACTACATAAGATTACTGATTGTTTTTTAAATCCATTACTAATAGTTAACAAGAACTCTTGTCAAAGAATAATACCATGACAGGTTGCAATTACCATTTCCCACATATATGGATTTATTTAGGGGCATTACTTAGAATGGGTTCCTTAGAGGCATTCTAGCATTAAATGGCCACTGAAGCAGAAAAGCAGATGACCATGCCTTATTTAGAAAGCACTTTATAAGTAAGGGACAGATATTGTATAAATTAAAATTAGCAGTCTTAAGCTGTGTTTACACTTGGCTTAAGAGAATGAAGAGTGTTGGAGTGTAACAAATATAACTTTTGTTTGGACCTTGCTTCTGTGGCTTTCTTAAATGGATAACCTCCTAAATTATACTGACATATAAGAGGAAAATTAGGTAATTCAGTGAATTTTAAACTAGCACTTAGAAGGTTCTAACTGCATTTTATCCTTTGAATCTACAAAGGTTTCCACTTTACATACCCCTGGTCTAATGCTATCTAGCAGTAGTGGAGTGAAAAAATACATTCAAGATTATGAAACAAAATGTCGTTTTCAAACCAAGTAATTTTATTATATGCTAGGGTCATTATTTATACATTTTGAAATAGGAATGCAAACTGACCAAGGATTTAAGAATATTATTTTCTTGTTAATGAAAAAATACAATATTAGTATTGGAGAACAAGGCTAACACAATTTTAGCTGTAACATGTAAACAATTGTAATTTTCTAGAAGATATTTAATCTATGGAATATACAAACCTGTACATATATTCTTAACACTAATAACCAAAATGCATTTTATGGATTTCTGAAAGAACAACAATAAAAAAATGAAATTTGAGCTTATTCCAACACAGATTTCTTGATGATTTAAAGACTAAGTGGTCAAGAGTACATATATTAAAAAATGATTTCATGAGCAGTTTCAGTGAAATTAGATATTCCCACTGCTTTCATGTATTTAGCACTGTCTTGAATTAATTAAAGGTACTGTGATTCCAAGTGACTATTAATTTACTGAGTAAATTGAACAAATCAAATTAAATAAATGGACAAATTAAGTTAGTAACAGAACAACTTGCTGATTGCTAGATCACTCTATTTTTAGTTGCTGCTTCTTTTTCCTTTGATCCACAATAATTTCATTTTTGCATCATGTACTTTTGTGGCTTATTGTTTTCATCTTTCATTAACTAGGTACCTTTTAGAAAAATGTAGAAATGACCTTATCTTTTTGGCAAATAGCGAGTATTATTTCTTTTCTTTGTCAAGGCCCCACGGGGAATTTTGACAGCCACATTCAGACTCTGTTAGCTGAGTTCAAATTTAGCCGTAAGTCACATACAGAGGGAAGGTGAGAAATTTAATATCATTAATACAGACCAAGAAGTTAAATGGTAATAAGAAAAATTTAAATAATTAATTTAGGTAGATATATAACAGTTCTCTTGTTAAGTTTAGGAATTGGCAAACTGCTGTATGGAAATGCTTTTTATATGGAAATGTTACTTTTCCCTCAAATGTTTTAATATGCACTATGTCTATAAATCCATCTGTTAGGGGCTAAATTGCGTCTCCCACCTCTCAAACTTATATGTTGAAGCACTAACTCCCAATATTTCAGCATGTAATCATATTTGTACATAATGTCTTTAAGAGGTAATTAAGTTAAAGTGAGGTTCCCCCACCACCAGGTGGGCTCTCAGTGTGTTGCCTAGGCTGGTCTCCACCTCCTGAACTCAAGTGATCCCACCACCTCAGCCTCCCGAATGCTGGGACTACAGGTATGTGGCATCACACCAGGCAAAATCCATTGCTACTGATGCCTTTATAAGAAGAAGAAATTTAGACACAGACTGAGGGACACCCATGTGAGAATACAGTGACCAGGCAGCAGCCTTCAATCAAGGAGAGCATCCTCAAAAGAAACCAAAGCAGTTACTCTTATTGTGGACCGCTAACCTGAATAATGGTGGGAAAATGAAATTCTGTTGTTTAAGCCATTAAGTCAGTGATGGTAATACTTTGTCATGGAAGGTCTAGAAATTGAACCCACCATTCTTAGAGCAAATGGCCTTGTTAGGTTCTTTGCTAAGTGATCATTTAGTTTTAAGAGGTGTACTGCACTAGGAAAAGCTGCAATACATGTATTTATTTATCATATTTTTTAAGTTATTTGCAGCCCATTACCAAGTCACTTTTGGTTTCTTCAGAAGAATCAGCATTGGTTCCTGTGGCAAGGATCCAAGGCACCTTAGTATCTTCTGATGGCTCCCTTCCTTCTTGTGTGTTTTACACTGTTGTCATACTGGGCTTCTATTGCCATAAATGAGACTAACCATGTTGCAAGCTACTAATGTTCAATATTATTTTAACGTTGGATTGTATATTTATCATTTTAAAGGTATGAGCTATGGGATACAAATAAGAAATAATACAGGTAAACTATTTAACAATCCTGGCACAAACAATAGTAAATATTTGAGATATTTGGTTATTGCTATTATTTTTATTATTGCTATGTATTCCAAACCAATTACCTATAAAATTCCTTAGTCTTATTGAAATTTAGTATCTTGACTTTTTCATATCCCAAACTGTTTTGAGCTTCAGTATTATACCTCCTATTGCTAGAGTATCAAAAAGTAAAATCCATTATAAATAATCTTCCAAAGAGAAATTAAACACATTTATATTTTCTGTTACCAAGCCCAGTTATGCTTTCACACAGATTTTGAGTCACACTTCAGAGTCTATTTTCTTATTTTTTGAGAGTAGTTTTTCCATTATTTTTCCATTTGTACCACAATTTATTTTATGTGTGGTATGAATATAGTTAAGGTTTTCCCATACTTATTAGTCATGGATTCAGATAACTGATCAATAACAAATACATTGTACCATGACTGGATTAGTTATCATAACTCTTCCTATTTTTATATATTCCTTACTTCAAATGAGCAAATCATTTCTGAATGAATTAAATTGACATATTTTGAATAGTTTCCCCTTTTGAGTAATGTTTGTTTTGGAAATATTCATAATAATAACAGGGTAAAAATCAATCCATCCTGCTGTTCGCAGGTTGAGGGTTTAGAGTATTGTACCCAACTCACTGTGGCTTCTAAATCTGAACAGTTAATTGTTGATTAAAATGACCAGCCAACAAACACGATCCTCCCCCAAATAAAAACAGTAACAAAAACAGGCCTTTAAAAGTTAATTTAAAAAAAATTTTTTTAAAAGTTAATATTGCTGTATTCCTTTCCTCTAAGGTCTTATCAAAAAGACTATGGCTCTCATCACTTTTGTGTGACCTCTAAAGAACCCAGGAGATCTCATCTTGTAATTGAAACTTAAGAAATAAACATATTTCCTTTTCATGTTCTAGTGTTACTTGGCACTTTAATATTGTTTCCAAAGGTGAAGCTTGAAATAGCTTGCTAGAACTCAATAGGAACAATAAATGAATCACATAGAAAGAGCACATAGAACTAATAGAAATCATGTGTCATAAAGGGAAGGTTCTGGTGTTGAATGTGGTCACTTACATGCATGAAAAGTTAATCAATCTCAGTTTTAGTTTATATATTTTGCATTTTTATTAGTTATGTTTAGGCTCTAGATGACAGATCTTGTCCAATAATTTTCTTTCATTTGGGTGTCAGGTAAATTAATGGGAAAATGATTGATTTGTCAAGGTCGAAAAAATCATTTGCTGAGCAATTATGATATTTTTGATTGATTTACTATGAAATCCCATGAACCATTTCACTTTTTAATGTTTGTGTCAAGCACAGCTGGTGACACAAATGTAAATAATGAGATCTTTTCTCTTTAGCTGGTCCTGCTGTCTATGACACAGGCAGGATACAGTTAACAATGGGAACTAAGGCAGGAAGCAAATACAATATATAATTTTTCAAATCTGGTATAGAAATTATTCCCATCAAGAAACACAAAATATTTCTAAGATAACAGTTTTAGTTTGCATCTATTAAAATTAAAAATGTAATTGACAGGAACACGTGCTACTGATTCTCTTTATGCAGGATGAGAAACACAGAACTCCTATGAGATAAGATCCATAGTGTGAATACAGCTAGACTATAGGATCAGGTAGTTTGGTTTACAACAGAAAGGGGAAACTCATATAACCTCATTTTCCATATCCTTAACCATCAACCTTAACCTTAACCATTCATAGATTCATCTACATCATGGAGGATTCTGTGTATGCAAATTGATTTGGAGTTCTCTAGAACTTATCAAATAGTAGTTTCTCTTTCTAAGTTTGCCACAGTATAATACTTCTGTTCTTACTGGCCTAAAGTGATGAATGTTTGGGTCATTCGATCTCCAATGTAGAAGCATTGTACACTATCAAAATCTACATGTAAATTCTGAGGAAAACAAGGCCTCTGGGCATATCTTTAATCTTTTTATTTCTATAGTCTCATGAATTCAAGCCACTTGGACAGTTGCAATGATCAAAAAGAGGCTGAACTCTGAGAGTGTCAAAATTCAGTATTGGGTGAGGATAGAGGACAGATCTGAACAACAAGATCTGAGAGGTCCTAGAGACAGATGTCAATGAGTTGACTCATTGAGGCCTTGACTGTGGGCTGCAAGCCTGGCCAGGACTAAGGCCTCCACCCACACACCTGCATCTCTGGGCCCCATGCTTAATAAATGTGAAGTGAATGCATGAACAACTGCTAAATAGACCATTGTAGGAAGTACTGATTCAGGGAGAGAGATGGTGGGAAGAAAAATAGCAAGGAGTAGTAAACAAGGATAAAATGACAAAATTTACATTTAACTTACATTTGGACTTAGTTATTCAGAAGGAAACCAGGCTTTTGAAACACCTGCTGAGAAAGTTGTGGCTTTTCTTTGGAACCAGATTGATGCCACAGAGAAACAGAGAAGAGGGAATGTTCAGTCAAAGACAAAGTATCTGTGCAACAGTTTTCTTCTGCAAAGCAGGGCCCTGTCTTTACTTGTGTACATCTTGTTTTTATATATTTACTCTCTAAGTTATTACCAATGGCATAAAATCTACTTTTTCTCCAAATAACATATAAAACTTGCGTCTTCTTACTCAAGGAAACATACCAGGGAGGGGGATACGTGGGATTATGACAGTAATCCAAAGGATTAGGTTTATTTGCAGTTAGTTGATTTTGTGTATGCATATCTACTTGTCTACATGGGTTATGTGTGTTTGTGTCTGTCTGTCAAATAATTTTACAGAAAGCATTTGGGTCATGAACAAAATTAGTCATTACCTCCTTTTAGTCTAAGGTGTAGTTGTATATGTTTTAACAATTGATTCCATATGTGTAGTTTTGTTTCACGTGGGAGAATATTTGTACAACTAAATTTCATGCAAACTTTAATCTTAACTGTATTTGTAAAAGTTTGCTTTGGAAGCTCATAGGGTGTCGTGTAGGTGTCTGAGATAATCTTTTTATACTGAGAAGTTCTGGAGTGAATGTGCTGTGCTTGACATTATTTTTCTGTTTAACAGTACATAACAGAAGTTAGCCCTGTATCTGGAATATTATTTGGGTTGGATGTAAAGAAAGAGGGAAGTGACAGAAATAGACAAAGCATTTTTAAACATCCTCTTTGTTCACTAGAATTTTTCTTCAACAAGTTTTAATCACTGTTTGGTTGTGTACTTAAAGCAAAACAAAGCAAAACCGCAAAACCTCACAACTTTTTGTAAATGAACACTTCCAGAGTTTGGTGGCAGGTCAGGACAGAGAAAGATGCATAATCGGAGCTGTCTGGGACAGATAAACTCTAAAAAGCCACACTTTAGATTTTTAGCACTGTTTGGTGAAAAATAAAGAGTCACCAACATTCTCACTTAGTGACTGTTATATTTGTGCTCTTGGACATGCTGGTGTTTGCTAGGATCAGGTGTTAAAGTTAGGTCTGAAAACTCTAAAGGGAAAGTTGCTAGAATCCTCTCCCTGCTAGCCATCACTAACTCCAAGTGGTGGCTCAAAGCCTCGATTTTTCTGCTCCAGGACATTCTGTGAAGGAGAAATGCAACAACTTTTGAACAATCTCCTGCATTACTTTGAAAGCCTCACCAGCACTTGCCCAGGACAGCTAGTCTCATAGTGTTCCCGCGCCTAGTCTCGCGGCTGCCACTGGCGCCCCCAAGTGCCTGACGCCTGAGCTTACCAGTTCTTCTTGAGTTACTACCTTCTATCTTGGAAGAAGCGAACTGGACCTGGGGAGCCTCAAGGAGGGAAAGGGAAGACTGCCCTTAGAATTTCCCAGGGGTTAGGAGGGAGGAAACAGAGGAAGTCAGAACCTCAGAGCCCCCACCACCTTCCCACCGCGTCCATTCCTGCCTGAGATTTCCTCTTTGCGAGGCGGGCAGTTGCCAGGCACAGTAAAGATGCCCATTCGAGCTGCGAGGTCCAAACTCTAGAAACATATCCAGCGACACTCCTTCCTCACAGTCCCTCAGATACACAGATCTATACTGTGTGTGGTGGGATTGGGATTGGAGAAGGAATAAACTGAAAAGACTAAACCCTTTGGAGCCAAGAGAATTAACTCATCTTTCCCCTTCTTTGGTTCTCTCCTTCCCCATCCAAAACTCCCCCTCTGGATCCCCTGGGCACCTGCTAGCGCACCTATACGGCGCCAGTCTAACACGCTCACTGGGCAGGACAGGTTAAAATCAAATTTAAGCGCACACAGAACACAATATTAATGCGCAGATGTTTGCTTCTTTAAAGCTTCTGTAAGGCTTTTCCAGCGCTCCTCGCAGTCAGAGACTGAGGGTGGATAGGAGGTTAATGAAGGAAGGTGGCGGTCATGGCAAGTGGGGATAGCTTGCCCCTCTCCGTTTCCATATTTGTCCTCTGCCTGTTTCCAAAGGCCTATCTAAACCCTGGAGCTGTGGTTAAGAATTAGAAGCCCCACGTTCTTCTGGGAGTGAATCCCATTTTTCCACTTGTGGAAGAGGAATGGGAGGTTGAGGAGCCAAGTAACAGTAGGGGAAGCCACGATAGGAGCTGCAGTAGGGTGAAAGGGGGCGGGGACGGGTGGGGGGTGAGAGAAACGTTTTTACTCTTTGTCACTCTTGCATTGGGGGCGGAGGAAAAACCCACTGTGGCAAGCTATAAAAAGGAAGAGGGCGGGGGGGTGAAGGAGAGAGAGAGAGCTAGCGAGAGAGAGAGAGAGAGAGAGAGAGAGAGAGAGAGAGAGAGAGAGAGAGAGCGCGCGAGAGCGAGCGCTAGTCAGAGCGAGTATTAGTCTGCGCTGAGGGCAACAAGTCTGCTCCCAGGGCCTCGCTGTGTCGCTGCTGGCAGGGGTGGTTGCCCTGAGTGAACTAGAAGCAAGCGCTTCGGAGTGACTGTGAGAGCGCGCGTGGGGGACTTCAGCTCCCCTCGGATCTCGAGGGTACCGTCCGGAGGCGACTCAGAGCTCCCGTTATAGAGACTGATAACCTGCAAAGTTTGAGACATTAAGGGTAGGAAAAAGAGGAGAGAAACCCAACAGAGACCAAAGGCGAAGGGACTGGCGCGGACCTCCTGATCAGTTAAGAGAAGGACTGAACGGCGGAGATTCCGGAGTGAAGCGTGAGGTGCAAAGCAAAGACCAACGCAAGCGGTGCGATCCGCAGAGCTGGGTCTTCTTGCACCTTGGGTCACGCCTCCTTGGCGAGAAGGCGCCTGGCCTTTAACTGCTTGCAGTTACTGCAGAAACTTCCTGCCCGGTGGAGAAGCGGGTCTCGCTTGTGTTGTTCTCGCTCCTGGCTTAAGGCGTGAGACTGAGTTCACAAGGTCTTTGGTCCCCGAACCAGGAAGGGTTGGGGGAACGGTGTCTGCGAACCCTCTACGCCCCACGTGACAAGTCCCGTGTTGGGCTCTTTCTTAACTCTTATATTCGCATCCCTCCGGGCTTTGAGCCTCCCCGGAACACCTCGCCGGGAGATGGCCGCGTTGATGCGGGGCAAGGATTCGTCCCGCTGCCTACTCTTACTGGCCGCGGTGCTGATGGTGGAGAGCTCACAGCTCGGCAGCTCGCGGACCAAACTCAACTCTATCAAGTCCTCTCTGGGAGGGGAGACGCCTGCCCAGGCCGCCAATCGATCTGCGGGCATATACCAAGGACTGGCTTTCGGCGGCAGTAAGAAGGGCAAAAACCTGGGGCAGGTAGGAAAATCCCCAAACACTCTTCAACTAGGGGATATAGGGACCAGCGTTTTCGTGCGTACCCTTTGCCTTTGAGGCTAGGAATAGCCAGAATGCGACTTCAGGTGTGGCGCGCCCATCGCTGGGGAGGGTGTCTCCAAAGCTGAGTCTGCACTGGCGCGGGTGTCTGGGTGGTTGTTGCTTGCATGGAGTGGGCGGATTGGAGTTCTGCCTCACATTTGCTTCGGGATGTGGGCACCTAGTGCGTTCCAAGGGGGTGCTGCTGATGAAGATATTAATATCTATCCCATAACAACTATTACGTGCTAGGCTCTGTTGTAGGCGCTTTACATATTCACTAGTTTAGTCTTCACAACTCTATACGGCAGGCGCTGTCGCTTTTCTATTCCATAATAGAGTAATTGAGTTACTGAGAGATTAACGATTTGCCCCAGGCACAGATGTAAGTGGCAGAGCGAGATTTCAAACTGGGCAGAGTCCAGGTCCTGGGCCCCCATTACATTTTACAGTTTTTAAGAGGGATTTACCTCTTTTCAGGTTCTCTTCTCCCAACCACTTTCTTCCTTCAAAGAAGTAAGGTCACAGGTAGAAAACAACTCCATAGATGTACTTTTTCTCACTTCTAGAATTGTAAATAAATCATCCATAAGGAAGCGAAGAGATGAGGTGCCCATAACAGCATCCTAAACGCCAGCGCTATAGCAAGGTTTTTGCGAGAGGGAACTTCCTGCGAGCGACTAGGTCACAAAGACAGTTGGATTGACAGTCACTGGTAAACAGTTACACAAATAGATACCTACAGAGCCACAAACGCGCACAGTGGGCACCAACCGTGCGGCCAGGAGAGGGGGCTCTGTGGGTACTGAGAACCACAACAGCTCCACCTTCTGCTCCTTTTGTGGGAGGCCAAAACCAAAAGCCAGTTTGCCAAACAGCACACGCACCTCACACAGCACGTGTCAGCCCCAAGGCGATCCATGCCCTGCAGATCCTTGTTCCCTGGCTTCTTTAGAGGCTTGAGCTGCAGCGGCTCTGTGTGCCCAGTGTCCTCTGCCACCTCTGCCCACAGCCCAGACGGCAGAGTGAAGGATGACAGTTTGGCGGGTGCTGGTTGGTCAGCCAGAGAAACTCAGGCCGCAGCTTGGCCCCCTACTGCCCTCTCACGGGGACAGTTTTGCTAGTTTTGCAGTTTGAGAATGTTTCCCAGGTCTTTGAAAATGTCAAACATTTCGGCTATTTTCTCAAAGGATTGCATGGTCTGTAATCACAGTCTGCCTGCCTTCCTGCTTGCCTGCCTGCCTGCTTGCCTTCCTTCCTTCCTTCCTTCCCTTCTTTCTTCCTTCCTTCCTTTTTCTCTCTTTCTCTCTCTCATTTCGTTTAGGGACTCAAGGAAAATAAGCTATACAAGGTATATACCTATGCACTTACATAAGAAAGCTTGGCATATAGTTATGAAACCTTTGTGCATCCTAACACACATTCACATGCCTCAGCTCTTATATGACCACGCTCATATCCTTTTCTCTTCCTGGGAAACACCCTGACATTTTCAACATCAATGAACCTAATGGTCTTTTGGAAGTCCATCATGAGATGGGATAAGGGTTAGAATGAATGTATACCCTTAATGCAAGTCAGAGGACTTCTTGATGTTACTGACTTCTAACTCCACATTTTCAGTTTAAGTGACAGTAATGCATGATCGTACAAGGAGAGCGACCCGATTATATTTTGAGTGGCTTTCCATTCTAATCCATGTATATTCTGGGAGTTCCTTTAAAGCTCATTTTGTTTGTCATGCAGTTGGACCCCAATACCTGATGCTCCTTCTGTTTCTCCTTTATGTTTTGTAGTATACCTGTTTGTAAATAGTTATACATTATGTATAATTATTTTGCTATTTCTCCAAGTATTTAATAATGTAGCTTAAAGTTTGCAACTCAACTTGCATCTCCTCAAATTGAAGTTTTATTTATTTATTTTACAAATGAGTTGAATTTCTGACAAGTCCTCCATAAGTCAGCAGTTCTATGAAATATGTTTCATTATACATACTTAAATATAATTATAGGTCCTTAAAATTTGACATTAAGTTTTTGAGAAGATTGTAACATATTGAAGTTAACAGTAAAGCAAAACAAAATGTTGGGTCGAATAGCAGGAGGATAGATGGTAAATGAGAGGACTACATTTCCTATATTCCATCTCCCCACCTTGTCTAGCAGATGATCTAAAACATGTACTGTTGTAAAGAACCAAATAGATGTTCTCTCTGAAGCAGAAAGAGCAATTATTTGAATATTGTTTAGTCTTGCTTTCTTCTTTATTCCACTAGTTATATAGTCACTCAAATTCTTAGTATATTTATTTATTTATTTATTTATTTATTTATTTATTTATTGGTACTGGGGATTGAACTCAGGGGTGCTCAACCGCTGAGCCACATCCCCAGCCCTATTTTGTGTTTTATGTAGAGATAGGGTCTCAATGAGTTGCTTAGTGCCTCGCCATTGCTGAGGCTGGCTTTGAACTCGCGATTCTCTGGTCTTAGCCTCCCAAAGTGCTGGGATTACAGGCATGCACCACCCCACTTTGCTCTTAGTGTTCTTATTTTGAAAAACAGGATATAAGTGATAAAGACACTTAAAGAGGGAAGAAGGCACTTTCTTTTTAGGGAAATTTCTTGACTTAAAATTAAACTGCTCTGAATGTTTGTCTTTCATAATAGCAAAACATGGTAGAGAAGATTGGAAGCCAAGTGTCAAATCATCAAAGTATCTAATTATATGTTGTCATCCTGAGGCCTAATGAGTTCGATTTCTCCAACCCCTTTGTCCATGATTGATGATGTTGAAGTATATGCCATTCAGAGATACAGGAATAAGAAATTTTAGGATGCAACTTCAAGTTGGCAGGTTAAAAGCTTAGTCTTTCAAATTTTTGTCTTAAATGAAAATTTCACAATTACCTAATTCAATTTTCTGGGATAAAAAATTAAAATAAAAATTTTACTGCCACTCTGAAGAAATTTTTGAAGAAATTAAAAAATTCCCTAATCTACGAAAGTGAAAATGAGACTAAATAGTCTCCACGATTTGCTTCATTTGCTGTAGACTGATTTCATTAGAAGAGAAACATTCTTATTTATAGGGGTTCTATTTGTTCTATGGTCATGGTGGATTATTTGTAAATTACTCCTAGAAAATGTGTCCTTAAATTTTAAGAAAGATTTAGAGGGCCCAGAGATACGACATATTGTTCTCCAAAGGCATTAAATTCTCATTCTTAGGTTTCCTTTCAAAGACACAGTTTTGAGTTACGACAAAAACCAACATAGAAAATTGAGAGTGGTAATATTCAAATAGTTGATAATTAGCAAAAATTATTTTATTGCATAATTTACATTAATTTTTAATTTGACTTTCCATTTGTAGCTACTTCTAATGGGTTTTAAAAGGTAATGCATGTGTGTATGTATCTTGGGATAAACTAAATTGCAGGACTATTGCATATACACACAAGTATATCTATATTTATATACTTAAACTCCTAAGGAGAGTATTTTGAATGTTCAAAATCAAAACTAGTTTTAAACAAGATCTTCAATATCACACAGATAAATATATTTGATGAAGTATGGTATTGTTTGACATCATCACTGGAGTTTGAGGTGTTGAATTTATAGGCCACTTTTGAAACTAATTTTTAAAAATGCCCAAGCAATTAAAAAAATCATTTTACTTTTGCAATTCACACTTTTTTTGTGTGACTGTAAAATCTTCTGAAGTTGTTTTTGTAATAATTTCTCATTCTTTACTCATTGCTTTGTTTTATTGAGACTAACAGATGATTTTAATTTGAATACAATGTAGTATTTTTAAATGATTTTAAAAGTGATGAGTAGGACAGTGACAAAACAATTTTATTTTAAATGTAGATAAACTTCTTGGCATGGATATTTAAAGAGAATCTGAAACTGTTTAATGTAAACTCAGATTACATGATTTTCTAATATAATTTGGACACTTGAAGGACAGTGGATTAGGAGTTATGTGTTAGAAAAGAATTCTTAAAATATATTGAGACAGAACTTGAGGGAGATGAATTATTATTTTTATATTGCGTCTTTAAAATAAAATGCTATTGAAATACTGTAAGTATTCTATTTTGTGTAGGTGATCTCTTCACTTTCTGAAATTATTTGTGATCTTTTTTTTTTTTAAACCCCAGCCCAACTTTCTCCTGTTAAAGAGTAAATAATATGCTAATCCTTTCTGGACATCCGCTCACATTAAAAACGAATATTTTTAAGGTTAAACTTTTTAAAAGAACTTGAAAAATTTTGAAACAATCTACATTAAGATCTCTTTTCTTTCATTGTAAATCATGGAAAATTGATAGTTGATACAAGAAGAATGTTACCTCACAAATAGTGAGAAAAGAATTTTAATCATAATCTAAGTATCCATTAATTTATTTTGTGCTAGACTCAAGAGAGCAAGAGGACAAGGTGCCTTAACTCACTCCAGCTGTGACACTGACCCTACCGTATAGTCTTCTTTAGTTTTCACTCTGACAAACTTCGGCCCCTGTCCTCCTTCTGAGAATGCTTTAAATCTATAGTTTTTAAAGATAAGGCAATATCATAGAAGAGTAACTGCTTCATTCTATTTTAGCAGAATAGTGGCACTTACTCTTCCTTTTTCTCCATAACCATTTTGAGTGTATAATAAAGTCATCTGTGAAGTTTCACAGGAAATACACTTAATATAATTACTTTTTTTAGTCATTTACAGTTGCACGTTTTTTGATATTGAGGTAACATCAAAATGAATTACCGTCTTATTTCTGCCTGTCACTCCCTGACAGTCTGTTAAAGTTGTTTTAGTTCATTTTACCTCTAGTTATTCATCTATTTAAACAAAAGATAAACTTCTTATAACTCTTTACCTAATTATTGAGAAGATTTCTGTGATATTTGTGTATGCGTGAGCCTTGTATTGAGTCATTTTTAAAATCTGAAGCAAAAGCCAAAAGAAAATGAGATTAATAATTAGTGGATAGATGTGTGCATTTCATGACACTGCTTTAAGATTACATAGAAAGATTAAATATGGAACACATAAAGAAAATTTAATATTACCATATAAGGTGAGTGGAGGTCAATATTCTCTTTCTCTTTTACCAGGAATTAGAGCAAAACATCATATTTTTCTCTGTTTTGTTAGGACAAACATAAGGCATTCAAATAAAGAGGTCAATTGATATAACATTTGGGAAGTTTATTTATTTATTTATTTTGATAGGAACATCTGTCCACAGGAAGAAAAGTCACCATTGAAATATTTAAAGAGTGGCTTCCTAATGAGTGTCTCATGCTGACTTGGGTCACTGCCCTCTTTGGGTTCAAACCAATGGTGCGAAGGCCATGAATAACGCCAATATCTAATCAGATGTCCTTTGGAGAGTTTATCTCATAAATTCTTTTCTGAGAGATGGTAAATCAAATAAGATAAACCTTTAAGACTAGAGATTTCAACATCGTATCTAAACTGGTATATTTTAACTCAATTAGTGTAGCACTAAAAACAGAATTGCAGTTCCAACACTTATTCCACAATGATTGAGCCTGTGAAACAGATTACATTTGTGGGTTCTTAATACTGATTTAGGTTTCTCTGTATATTCCAAGTGCAGAAAAGCAGAAATAAAATCAGCAAGTACACAAAAGTAATAAATTTTAAAAATAATTCTACTTATCTCTCTCACATACTCAAAGGGAACAATGTAAATCGGATATATTTAAAACTATTTTGCAGTATCTAATTTTATTGGTTGATTCGCCAATGTATTTATAATTTGGTACACAGAATAGATTAAACATGTCATAATGATACTTTTAACTGCCCTTACCCTGTCTACAAAAAATTTAAAAATCAATGAATGCATAAGCACTTTAAATGGAAAAACAATTCAAAGCATTACAATCAGGGGAGTTGGCTTCTAAACATGGTTGATGCCCCTACACACACACCCAAACCTATCCTAAGAGAGGTTTGCTTTCTATATTATACTTTATCTTGTGGAATAAGATAAAGCACATGTTCGTTCTTCTGGGGACTGGATAAATTGAGTGATTTTCAGATGTTTTATTTCTTAAACTGGCTTGCAAGTAGTTATGGCACACATTAAATTATAGTAAGAGGTACCATGGATTGATCATTCATTCTGTGCCAGGCATGACTCCAAATGCTTGGGTTGCATTAACTCTTTCAATCCTATAGACAGCCTTTTGAGGCTAATCCTAATCTCAGCCTTCTTATTATAAATGAAATATTTGATAAATGATGGAAACATTAATTTTCCAGAGACAGAGAAAGATTATGCCATTTGTTCAATTCACATGGCAATAAGGTAAGAAAGTGAAAATCCAAACATAAGCAATCAAGTGTTTTAACCTGTATACTCAACTACCTGGCTATGTTGCTGCAACATAGTAAATTTATTCTTGGTTTAAGAGGGAACATGAGCTTTTCTTTTACTTCCTAATGACATGGGTATAAGCCTAGCTTTATTAAAAGCCACAATGAAACCCAAACCCACTATTTCTGCCAACTGCAACTCTGGGTAGCCTAAAGCATTTTAGAATTCCATGATTTTCATCTCTGCCTCCACTTGTCTCCCTACCAGGCGACTTCACTCTTATCAAGGAAATCACACCCCTCTCCATGCCCAACGCATCCCTTTCTGATCAAAGGATGGTGTCTCCCTTTAGAAGAAGGGGATGCTGTTGGATGAACTCTTCTATGCTGATGCCAGCAGCACATTTCCCTATGCCCATCTCCCTGAACCTGAGCACTGCCATGGATGCGGGCTTCCTGATAGCTTCTTTACCAGGGTCTGTCTGTCATCCCTTTCACTTTCATTCGATTTGGGGAAGATTGTCATGTTTTAGAGCTTGCTATTGCTTTTGATTTTTCCTTGGCTTTGTCCCCTCCTGACTGCTGTCAGAGAATCAGATGGTCTGTGCAGGTATTATCGCACTACAGCTTCCTAACAGGTTCCAAATTCTAGCTTACCACCAACTCGCTTAATGGTGTTGGAAAAGTCACTTAATAACCCTAGTGACTTTTGTCCTCCTAATATGCAAAATAGGGATCACAAGGATAACAATAATAACAGCAGCTATAATCCTAATAATATTTAGCTTACTAGGCAATGGTGAGAATCACATGAGATAGCATATTAAAAGAAATTCAAGAGGAAAAAACACTTAGTTAACGTACTGATGTCATTCATCATGACCAGCATTACAGAAGTAAGTTAAATGCTCATGCACCAAATAAAACGTGGATGCTTAATCTCCCTAGAGAGTAAGGCAGGGCTGACTAAACTAGTGCATATGATGTACATGAAGGAAACAAATGAACTCAATTACACCAAGGCTAAGAACTGTAAAACAAAACAAGACAAAACAACCACACACACCACACCCTTGCTGTCACATTCCTCATGTTGAATGTTAATATTAAGAGGGATGTGAAATCAGTGTTGTCTTGTAGAAAATAAGCAAATGAGCACATAATTGAGTAACTGGTGAAACTGGAGAAAACATAGAAGGAAGGGCACCCCAGATATTAAAAACACAATCACAGTAAGTGGAGGTCCTAAGAACCAAGGCAATATTAGTTGTATAACCACAGGAACCAAAACAATGAAATAACACAAGAGCATCTACCCTCAACAGCATTAATTTGATATTGTCCATGGTGAGATAGCCCCTACAAAGGCAAGACTCTTGACTTTCTGCAGTGTCTGAGCCCACATAGTTTGCAGGGAATTTGGAAGGCTGACAATCATTGGGTGCTGGCTGTCTCTTCTAGAAGGACTCAAAAACTGGGGACTCATTTCCATCCCATCTTCTCATCCTCTTTACTTTTTTTTTTTCATTTTGAGTTATGTCATATTCATGTAAACTGGAATATTTTATGAATGTTTAATTGAGAGAGAAATTCAGCTTATGAAAGTGTGGGGTAAATTTCTTTTAACATTAGAAACAGACTGCCAGTAAATATTTCTATCTGGACAAGAAAATTTCATTCAAATGGGAGGGCAGAAGGGAATTTTACTACTTAAAATCATCTGAAATTATAGTCACATTCAAATAGCAGTTTTCACGTGCTCATCCTGACTTAATATGAACCCATGGACATTTGGCTCTACAGACTTTGTGTTAGTCTCTTGAAATCCACAACCTTTTCCCCAATAATCATGCTCTATACTCTGTAGCCTGTCATCTATTCTTTTTTTTTGGTACCTGGGATTGAACTCAGGGGTACTCGACCACTGAGCCACATCCCCAGCCCTATTTCGTATTTTATGTAGAGACAGGGTCTCACTAAGTTGCTTAGCACCTCGCCATTGCTGAGGCTGGCTTTGAACTCGTGATTCTCCTGTCTCAGCCTCCCAAAGTGTCATCTATTCTTTATACCTAACTGACCCATTTGCTTTATAGTATTATGCTATTTCATTTTCTTCTGACTCACTCCTCTTTATTCCATTCACTAGTTCCTCCACAACCATCTACTCATAAACGTGGACATTTCCTCACAGCTCCTTTTCTTTTGGTTACACTGTTTTTTTCTTTTCTGAATATTATTCTCCTTTTGTAGAATCATTGGTCATATACACAGATACCTGCCTTTAGCCTAACAGACTCCTGAGTCCCATTTTTTGCTCAAAAGTTTTGGAAATCATGCAAGAAATAACAGCTACAGCAATAGCAACAACAACAAAACAAAAGGCAGATCTTTTATGTCTAAACTCAAATTGTCAGAATTCAGGTTATCAAGTTTTTATAATCTTTTAAAACTATTTAAAAACCTGGAGATTAATGCAGGCTATAAGAATAAAGTTTGATTGCCTACAGTTCTTCCCATGCTTCCCATGTTCTGGTTCCAGCATTTTCTGGTGATGAAAGAACACTATGTCCCCATCAAAGCAGGTGCTTTTTGTTTTTTAAACTTACTTATTTGAATGCTTGGAGTTTAAATGGCCATTAGTTTTTTTCTCTGAAAGATCCTTGGTTAAGAGACTTGGGTCTGATCGGATTATGCAAGAAACCATGCTTTATGTTCATAAAATGTTACACAGTATAATATATGCATGCATATTTCAAACAGTGTGCAATATTTGTTTCTATGGCTTGGACTATGTACTAAAGATTATTTTTTTTGCTATGTGATATTTTCTATATATAAATGATGATTTACCTTCAGTGTGAAAAAGTCCCTTACTATTTACTTTCAAACTGATGGACATTTAAAAAATTCTTGAATATTTAATAACCAAGTAAGAAAATTCTTCAAATGTTTTTAATCATTGTTATTCAAGATGGAGAGATTTGTAGAAGGGACCAAGGGAAACTTATATCATCTAAATGTTTTAAGAATTTGTATGACAGACTAAAACAGGATATAGTTAGACCTATAAGAATAGTGGAGGTCATCTAGTTTAACTCACTCATTTTAAATTTGAGGATTAACTCACTCATTTTAAATTTGAGGAAACAAGGCCTGCAGATGATTCTAAGTATACTAAGATAGTTGGTTCCCATGACAGAGGAATTCTTGCTGGAATTTATATCCTTTTACTCCTAAAGCAAGCTTTTCCAATACCTGAAAGCAATGCTTTCTGTGAAATCTACCCTAACAAAGTTCCGTGCAAGAATTAAATTCAATTGTCTTGAGTTAATTTAAAGGCTTATGGGAAATACATTGTATATAGAACTCTTTCAGCTGCAAATTTGTGCATGTTCAAGTATACTATCAAACTTCGCAATGCCATATTGATAACTATGTCAGTAGGTTTTAAACGAAATTAATGATGGGAAGTGGCTTTGACTATGCAGCTCTGATACTTCAATGATGTGATTAGCAAGAATCCTGGCTGAGGGGTTGCACTGGAATGGCAGGAGCACAAAAGAAGGCAAGCCATAGCAGGATGCTGTAAATGCAGATTGCTTGGCATTGGTCCAAGCATCATGAGATGGAGGCCAAAGGCTTTAAAATTTTCTGCCAGGGAAATAAATATATTTTACATGGTGATCAGTATTACCCCCACCCTCATCCTCCTGAAAACAGTTTCAAATGTAAATATTCTTATGATAGATAATGCAACTTGACATTTTTACATTTTAGTTCTTTCATTTCATTCTGCTCTGCAATTTTCTATTGTTTTGGGTTTTTGTTTGTTTATCTTTTCTTCTTAATGCTAGGCATGACTCCTTGAATTGATTCATCAAAATCTGCAGTTTAAATACTACTGGCCTGTTAGACTACAACCCTTCCCAAACAGGGATCTTGGGATACTGTGCTTGGAGATTAGCATTATTTTAGGAAGATGCTCAGTCTGCCAGGTGAGGGATGTTAGAGGCAAGCAGGCCTCCATGGAGAGAAGTGTCCATCTTCTCAGCCCCTTCCACTTTCCCTTCTGTAACTTCAGGTCAGCTCTGGCAGGGATGTGGTGGATTCTTCCTCTGGGCATGTGCTTAACCTCTTCTCTATCTTCACTTTCAGCAGTATGTGAGCAATAGCTATGTGGCATTTTTGATGTTTGTGGCATATTTAATCTGCATCTGTTACTTCACATGAATATTGTTCCCTCTGTGTAAGTGTCAAATATACCACATAACTTTGTTTCTAAAAATGTGTTGTTGAAGATGGTTATAGTTTCTGCACAGGATAGCAGTGAGCCTGAGAGAGCACTAGATATATAGATTCAGCAGACCTGGTTAACCTACTTTTTAATAGGCTGGATATTGAGGAAATCTCTTAACACCTTTAAGCTGTAATTTGCTTATCAGTATAATGGTTGTCATAATACTAGTATTTTTTCCTGTTACTTAGGAAAAAATAAAACATTGCTTCTTTGTACCAACATCATTAACACTTGTTTACCAAAAGCAAATTCAAGACCTTTTCACCCAGAATTTATATGAAAGAAAACAATGAATTAGATCACATCAGCCCATGAATAATTTGTAATTCTAAAGTCATAAATAATTTCCATTTTGATTGATTTATCTTCTTTAAAAAATACAGGCAGAAAAATCGAAAGTGGAAAGTGAGTTTCTTTCTTCTATTCTATTTTTAGTTTGTTTTCAAATTTCTTGTCCAGTTTGTTTTGATTTTCTTAGATTTCTTCAAAAATTTCAGTATTGTAGTAATGCTTTCACGTTTCTAATGAATAGTTATTTTTCATCTTTTATAGGCTACGAACAGCTCTCTAGCCTGCTATTAGAATATCTTGCCCATGACATTCAAGAAGAGCCCTAGGACTTTTTTCCTATCATTATTAGGATGTATGTGTATGTGTAAATGTGTGTGTGTATTTAAATATATATATAAATATAATATTTATATATATATTTAAACCTGTTGGAAAAGTATGGTAAGAGACTCAGAAATAGAAATAAGTGTATTGTTAAGGTTCTGAAACTACTTGAGGACCATATTTTGGGCATATAAGTTATACAGTTCATAATGGATAAAGTTTAGAGAAATGGCCAATAGTATGGCCAAATCATATTGCTGTGGAACCACATAAGACTGGAACAGAGGAAATATGCTTTGCCAAGAATTTATCAGACAGGAAAGCAGATATTTCTCAAAGCTGTTGAAAACACATCACAATATTGCTAAGCAGCATTTCCTATCAAGCAATGCAATTACTGATTATTTGTGTTACATGTGTAGGAATCTCAGATCAGTAAATATAGTAGAAATACATGTTAGTATATCAGAGCAAAAATTGTGTTCAGAGAACCAGTGCAATTCTCTTTAAATTATTATTAATAGACTTTATTTTTAGAACAGTTTTAGGGTTAGAGAAAAATTGAGCTGAGAGTTCCAAATTGCTACTTTTCCTCCCCTTTACCCATTTCCCTTATTATTTACAAATTTTATTACGGTAGTATATTTGTTACAATTGGTGAGTCAATATGGATACATTATTATTAACTAAAATATAATTTACCCTAGATATTAATCTCTGTGTTGTACGTGTTATGAGTTTTGACAAATGTGTAAGAAGATGTATCCACCATTATATTATCACACAGAATAGTTGAACTAAAAAATCCCTAAAAAATCCTTTGTGCTTCACCTATTCTTCTCTTCCTCCTTCCTAATCCCTGGTAATCACTTAACTTTGCCTTTGTCTTTTCCAGGATATCATACACTTGGAATTATATAGTATATTGCCTTTTCTCATTTTTTAAAATTTAGCAATATGCATCTAAGTTTTTTTCCATATATTTTCATGTTGATTCTTTTTTTAACTCTAAATTATTTTCCAAAATAGACAATTGGTCCTAATTTAGCCAACTTAGAGTATAACTGTTAACTTCTAGTTCCCTTAGTTAATGAACAAAAGTAATGGATTTTGTAAACATGATTTTTGTTCTTTAATAAAATGAAGAAAATTTGATTGTAATTTCCAGAAAAACTACAAAATGGGAGACTACAGTGGCAAAAGTGAAGCAGAAGTTTAGAGATTATTAATAATATGATTATATTCTCAGAAAAAGATCCATATGTCAATCTTCCCATGGGTTAAATCCACTTGGACATCTGACAGACAATTCAAATTAAACATATTCAAAACTAAACACCTTTATTTATTTTTCTAAAACTTGCTTCCCCATGTATTTCTTACAAGTTATTAGCATCAGCACCTATTTGTCCAGTTTCAAAAAGTTTAGAATTCCTGCTTTCTGCCCTTCCATTGAAGCAATTATTCCCCAACTTATAAGATTCTACTTCTTCCTTAATATTGATCTCTGTTGCTTCTTTATTGTCATCCTGATTGTCATTGTCTTGATTCATACAGTAGCATTATTATCTCTCAATAGTCGAATACTACATTATAAAAGGTTTGCACTTCTGCAAAATGTCCCTCACACTTCTTCTGAAGTGAACTCCCTAAGATAAAAGTCTGATCAGACTATTTTGCATCTAAGCCTACTTCTAGTGCATGAAGTTTAAACTTTTCAACATGCCACTCAACATCATCAATTGTCTGTTTCTTTCTCGACTTTGTCCCCTGAGCTACACAGTTCACATGTAGCAGAGCTGAGGATCAAAGCCAAGCATTTTACTTGATTCTGTATAATCAGTCACTGTGCCATGCCACTCATATAAGTCAGAGGCTGGAGAAACAAGCTAGAGACCTTTCATGGGTATCTTTCAGAATTTAGATGTGATTAAACTTTTGCAGGTAAGTCAACTTACCTGAATCCAACTGGCTAATTGCTTACATTTTAGGCTTATTAGACACTATAATCATTTTCAACAAATATTTACTAGACATATATGCTATGTTGGGTCTTGGGCCTATGTAGTAGTGACACTGTAGTTGGGAAATTCAGTTGAAATTTTAAGGTTAAAAGAGACTCCAAAAAATCTTCCAGTTCATGCTTCTATTTCTAATATAGTATTAGAACTGGACAACTTATTGAAATTTCCATTTTTACAAATATTTGTAAAGATGGACACTTACATTGTCTCTCAGTTATCTGTCTATGTTAAAATTGACAGCATTCTGCTTTATATTATAGATTAATAATTCATGAAGAACATAAAGCTAGATACCAATCTTCATGCAAAAATACTTCCTCATTAACAGAAAATGTAATGGAGCTATTCTTTACCGAATACACTCTGCATGCATTGACAGGAAGTCAGGATGGCCTGTATGAGTGATTATCTTCATAAAAAGTCACACAAAGGGCTGATACTGTTGGATGTTATGGTAATGTAAAGAAATGAGGTCAAATTTTTATTTTCCAAGTATTTTAGAAGGAATTAAAGTTTGAATTTTTTTTTTCCTTTGTAAATACCTCATCACTCCCTGAGGAAGTCTGATTCTAATTTTATAATTTAGAAAGGACTAAAGAAACATTAGTGGGAAAAGGCAGGCTTACAAGGAATTAGAAGTAAGGGAAGAATAACAAAGATGGAGTGTGAAACTCAGTGGTGACCTCACCATGGATTGGTGGGAGGAATGTCAAGTAAAGCAGATGAGATCTTGCTACAGGGAGGGCACAGGAACAGAATGCATGCTGAAATATATTGAAAAATGAAATTTGATAAAGATATGTGTTCAAAACATTGTCATAGAGTTTTAAGACAGGCACATGCCAATATTATTTTTCCAAATTAGTCACTACAAAAAAAACTCATTCCTCTGTTATTTTCATATAGACCATTTTTGGAAACTAACTTCAAAAGTAATTTATATTATTTCTTTTAGGTCATAATTTCTGACCATAAACAATGTGTGTATATTGATTAACATGTTACATCCAAAATTCTTGGTTGAGTGGCTTTTTGATTTTTCATATACCCACTACTTCATATAAGATGAAGATAAAAAAAATATGATGTAATTTTTCAAAACCATTCCAAAAAGCTCCAAAAACCATTCTGAGCCAAGACAGTAATATGATTATAATTGTAAGTCTTTCAATCTCATTGACTTTAAGATAGAAACTCTCAGCTGGTTTTATAAATCTTAACATTGAAAAAGAAAAATTCTAGTATTATCTTGCAATCTTGTCTTCACCATTGGAAGAACCTGGTCAGAATTTATCTAAGATAGTTCCTATTTCTGAGACAACTACACTGTTCTGGAAGTAGTTGATGAGTGTAGGCCAGCAGTACATTCCCTACCCCAAGCCCACTCTTTTCCTGAAAGAAGAGGCAGGAAAAAATAATGCCCAGTGCAATTCTCTGGAGTCCAATCTGGTGACACACATTACTTCATGTGTGACTTGTTTGTTAAAATGTGTGCACTGAGACAAAAAAAAAAGTCTGCCAAAAGTTACTTTTAAAAATGCAAACATATCCTATTAAAATTTTAGAGAAAAGGCTAAACTTCTTAACTCAGTAAAAACACTTTTGCAATTGTTCAGATTAATACAATGCTTCCAAAAGCTCTTTAGAAATCCTTGTAAATTCTCTTGCTTGCCTGTGTGTCTTGCTGCTATCTTCCCAACACTCTTCAGAAGGAAATGACTTTTTAACAAGAAAAATCCCCTTGAAATTACATTTCCAAGGGGGTCCTGGCCACAGCAGCTGCAAGGCATTGTAACTGAATTTTAGTCTCTGTTGGTTCCTGTTAAAAACACAAGTGACCAATGCTTAGGTCCTATGCCACAGCCACCCCAGAGATTGATTACAAATTGAATTGGAGTATGCACTGTGAATTTTCTTGTTAGAAAGTACAAGCTTTCAACACAAAAGAGCAACTATATTTGATGGTCCAGAGCTTACATGAAGAACTAAAAATGTAACACTGGTTCCTAGTTAACATTAATAAAGAATAGTGCAATCCAACCACACTAGTAATTTTTAAATTTTAAGTCCAATTCTGGGAGAGTCAGAGGTTTATATAGACAGAATGCTTTGATGGTGTGACCAAGGTGTTCTGGATTTTCAAAAACTATTTAAAATATCTTAGGAAACAGAAGGAAAGTGGCCCAAGCAATGAGCAAATGATTGACTTCAAATATGTGCTATCAGATTTAAGAATTATACACAGAGCGTAATAGTAATCATCACTGTGAGATTTAATGCAAGGACATGAAGGTGTGATATTCTGCAGTTAAGATGCATGGAAAGGGAAGGAAGAGTATAACTGATAGCTACTTGTGACTGAATCTTACAGAAAATAAAGTAGAATAATACAGATAATAATACAGATCCTAGTTATTGTTTATCTGTGGACAGTACAATCTGATATTCAACATGGCTTCACTATACCTCTCCTGTATATTCTTAGTAATATCCCACATCTAGCATTAGTGGGTTGGAAGGTTGATGGTTGGAGGCATGTTTGCTTCTAGAAGATAGGAACAGCTAACTTTTGTTGGACACCTACTTTTTTTTTTTTTTTTAATCTCAATCACTCAATGGTCTATGAGCTTCTTTCATGTGCAGAGTACTCAGTCAATATTTGAGGGAGGCATTCAGGCAGTCAGGAAGATGGTAAAAGCACGACCATACGGGTTATGAACAAGCTCAGTGTTTGGGATCTGTGGTCTCATAGTGACTCAGCCTCATACTCAGGGTTATTTGTTTTCAGTTTAATGTTTTGCCTTGCTGAGTTCAGTAAGAAGTCCACTTAAATTTTATTTTTTCTTTTTCTGAAAGTGGATGAGATTGTTTCTGCCATATTGGAATTTTATTTTGATTTGTTTTTGAAGGTTAAAAGCTTTATAGAACTGTACCTGTAAACTCGGGAAACATTGTTGAAGTTCTTCTCATCTCTGCAGAGGAATCTAAAAGGGGTGCAGATTGTAAATCTCCATTAAAAGCAACAATGCAAAAAACCTCCTCCTCCAAAATACCATCAACCAAAACCAAAATGTTAAATACCTGATACTCACTGATAGTTACTGAAAGATATAAATTGCTAAACAAGAATTTAAAGGAGTGTTAAAATTAAAAGGAGTGTTAGCTTATACTTTTCCTACACTTTCAGTTTTTGTGAGGGGGAAATAGACAGTTAAATACTAATAGTTCAATAGAGTCTAGATTGCCCGCCATATTTTCTCTGAAAGGATTTTCATTGATCAGGAAGGAAAGGTGTGGGCCAAATGTCTTAGTATGTTTTAGAAGAGCTTGGGAAAAAGAGAGATTCCCTTGCTGGTCCAATTGTTGCAAACCCAGCAACAGGAACATAGAGCATTTTTGGAATGTGCACATGCTTAACACCTGGAATTTTCTGAGAGTTATAGTCATACTTCATCAGTCACCAGAGTGAAAAGCCAAATGCCGATCTGAAGGAGGACTTCTGAGGCGATTCTTCTGGAGCTTGCAATATACCCTGCTTGTCATCTCTCAAACATAAGCCTTTAATCCCCTCTTCCTAAAATTGTTTATTTTAAAATGTGAGAAAGTTTAAGGATGTCACAGCCGAGCTGTGAGCTTTCTCTTTAAAGAATTCCATCCTTCAAACCCATCTTCAGCAAAGAAACTGGCATTTCATGTGCTGAGCAGATGCGACTCTGCAGCACTGGCCAGGCCTCCTGTGCAGCTGGGCCGATCTGGCACACAGGTGTCCTCATTTGGACCTTCTTGAAATTCTGACACCACACTCTCCTCCATTGGGAAGCACAACTTGGCTTTGCTATTTTCCCAGTGACAACAGATATACCTCCCTAACAATAACAGCTATGAGTAAGGTGATAACATAACCCTCTGTCTCAGATTGAGCTGGGCCTCCGGCTGGATGGTTTGTTCTAAGAGTCTGGGCCAACTTTTTGGTTTTGATTTCCTCTTTCATATTGCGTATTGTCACTCATGAGTCTTCCTTTCACCTCTCAGAATTTGGGGTGCTTCTCAGAAAGGTGGGAATGTCTGCTTGAGGGGGCAAAAATTTGCAGTTATCAGACAGACAAAGCTAAAAATGATCGTGGAATGGTTGGCTTTTCTAATTATTGGAAAATATTGAGCAACCACATGCCAAAGTTTAGGAGTCCTCAAGGGTTTAAAACAAGCTTCATTTTAAAATGAAGTTCCTTAAAGTTTTTCATAGCTTTTGACAAGAACTACTCTGGAACTAAAAGATTTCAAAAATGTAGGCAATAGGACCGGAATTGGACTAGCTCAGTGGTAGAGTGCTTGCCTTATATGTGTGAGGCACTGGGTTCGATCCTCAGCACCACATAAAAATAAATAAATAAAGATATTTTTAAAAATGTAGGCAATAAAGAAGAGAGTTAGTTGCTGTTCCTTCTGCATGATCTTTTACATAATCATTTGTTTCACCAAAAATATTTCCCAGTGCAGAGCCCAGATGTTTTGAAGTTTTTTTTTTTCCTTTTTTTTAAGAAAGCAATATTTAAGAACTTTCCCATTCCTTTCCATCTTAGTAACAGCTGCTTCTAACAACTGCTTCTGATGAGGATGGCCAAGTAGGAAAAACCAAAGTAGAAATGAATGAGGGAAGTAGATCCTGCCATGTTTGAGAGTTTTAGACAATATTCTTTCCCTGTCTCTGATTCTCTCCTTCTTAAGAACATAAGTTTTGAAAATTATGTCTCATTTATTAAAACTTACACAGCTCCACTCAAGTATCCCCAACACAATCAACTGGCTGTGCCCTGAAAGAAACAGAAGCAATTATTCAACTCAGTAGGAAGCTGAAAGTTTACTACTTTGAAATAATTATATTCCCTTTGCCATTACTCTAAAAGGAATTGTATAATGTTGAAGAGAGATGCTGATTTCCAGTGAAGCTTATTGTTACAGAATGATGAATTCAATACTGATACAAGACCACATTACAGAGCTGGTTATAAAATTAAGTACTAAGGAAACAGAGACGCCCAAGAAACAATATAGTTTTATTCACAACAAACCATGACAAACTAATTGTATTATTTCTTGAATAGGGGGACTGGTAACAGTGTGATGCTTAGCCCTTGATACCTGTAGGTGCTGCTTTAATGAGTTAATGCTCTCATGGTTTTAAATACTAACATATGCCAATGGCTACCATGTCTATACCTCTAGGCAAAACTTCTCTCTTCAGCTTCAGTGCCTACTTAACAATAAATCCAAGTGCCTGTTTAGCATTTGTATCCAAACCCCACCTTTTATTTTTTTCAAACCTGCTGCCTCTGCATGGTTTTCTCTATCTCAATTGATAGTCTGATTTTCAAATTGTTCTACCAAAAACCTTGGATTCATCTGTAGCTTTTCTCTTTCCTTCACACCCTCATTCAGCCCATTAGGAAAGCTCCTAAGAGAGGCCTAAGTCCATTAGCCCTATTTTTAAAGTAAATCCTTAGATCCAAAAGGTCATCCCTATATGACTTTTTGGATATGACTTCATAGTAGATTACAGAAAGTAATAGAAACTTAAATTGGCTTGAAAGTCTACACATAAGGCAAAGCAGACCTTCCTAAGAAAATAACTTCATACATACATGAGAAATATCTTTATAGTCTAGGATCTGTTTTATCTTGAACATTCAAAAATGGTATTCTAGAAACAAATTAAATCATTGAGTATGCCATAGCCAAGGCTGGAAAAAGAAATACTCAAATAATATTTTTACACCATACCTATAAAAGAAAAGATAAAAAGCTGTGAATCCTGTCCTTTCTCAATAATAATGGCATTCCTCAAATACTATTTTAGAGACAAGACAACATCAAAACCTATATATTAGTCATTTTCTTGATATTTTTCAATTTTTTAAATATTTTCAATTTTTTAGTTTCTATATGTGATAGGTATACATATAGCTAGTAGTGTAAGCTAAACAAAAAGAATGATCTCTTAGATTTTCTATGATGTTCTCTAAAGGTATTACAGTGAGATGTGACTCAGTGTCCCACACCCATTCTTTCAAATGACTTTGTTCTATTAATTTATTGGAAGGGCAAACTTTATTTTTTGTTTAGGGATAAGGGAAATGGTATCACACAAGAGGAGTTAGAATATTGTTTTCATGCCATTTATCATAGGTCCCAATTTTTATCATGACTATTGAATTTCTCTCCTTTAATTTTCACTCATACTATCAATTGTGATGCCTCTAGCATTGTTTATTTGGCTTAAAATTAATTTGACTATTCTGGGTCTTTTATTCTTCCAAATGAATTTTTGGATTTTTTTTTCTGGTTCTATGATGAATTTCTTTAGTATTTTCATGGGGATTCCATTGAATCTGTGTATGGCTTTTGGTAGTATGGCCATTTTAACAATATTAAATCTGCTTATTGATGAACATGAGAGGTCTTTCCATCTCGTCAGGTTTTCTTTAATTTCTTTCTTCAATGTTCTATAGTTCTCATTGTAGAGATCTTTCACCTCCTTGATTAGATTCATTCCAAAGGTTTTTTTGTTTGCTTGTTTGTTTGTTTTTTAGGCTATTGTGAATGGAATTGTTTCATGATTACTTTCTCAGCAGATTTGTTGATGGTATGTAGGAAAGCTATTTTTGTATGTTGATTTTGTAATCTGCTACTTTGCCTAATTTGTTTATTAGTTCTAGCAGTCTTTTGGTGGAGTTTTTTTGATCTTCTAATTATAGGATCATATGATTCAAAACAGTGATAATTTGACTTCTTCCTTTAAAACTTTTAAGCCTTTTATGTCTTCTCTTGCCTAATTCCTCTGACTAAAATTTCTAGTACTATTTGAAATAGGAATGGAGAGAGTGAACATCCTTTTCTTGTCCCAGACTTTAAAGGAAATGCTCTCAGTTTTTCCTCATTTATTGTGAGGTTGGCATATACAGCCTTTATGATGTTGAAGTAAGTTCTTTCTATCCCTAGTTAGTGCTGTTATCATGAATGGATGCTGAATTTGTTGAAGGCCGCCTCAGCATCTATTGAGATCACTAAATAATTTTTGTCCTTAATTCTGTTAATGTGAGAAATTACATTTACTGATTTGTGTAGGAGCACTCTCCAATACCTTCAACCCCTCCCTTCTATATTTCCCCATTCTATGCTAATAGACTGTGCTCTTGCCAGAATGCACACCTTTGTTTGTGATCTTTAGACCTGATTGGTCCAAGAGTGTATTTAAGCTTCTATACTTTCTGGAATAAACGGTGTTCTCTGCTTCTCGCTCCGGGTGTTTTTGCATCTCACTCAGGCAGAGCAGATTTTTTACCTGCACCCCGGGGCCGCGGATCGCCCTCACCATCCAGAGAGACCCCATATCGTCTTCCCTGGGGATCTCTTCTTTCTCTGTCTCTCTGGACCCCAACTCATTGAGTAAGCCCACATGATGCCCCGCTTTTAAGTGATAACTGGCGACCCAGATGGGACGGGCTTGCATATATTAAATCATCCTTGCCTCTCTGGAATAAAACCAACTTGGTCATGGTGCACAATCTTCTTAATATGTTGAACCCAATTTGATAATAGTATTTTTGTATTTAAGTTCATCAGGATATTAGTCTGTAGTTTTCTTTCCTTGATGTGTCCTTATCTACTATTGGTATAATGGAAATTATTTTTATCCATGTGGGAAAAAGTTGTATTGTTCTTGGGAGTGAAATCACTAAAACACTTGACAATAGCTTGTGTCTCATACACACTATGACCTAGTAGTTCTTCTAAGAATATAACCCAGAGAAATATTTGAGCATGTGCACTAGAATATTTACCAGAAGGACCCAAGCAGCACTACTTATAATATCAAGACAGAAAGCAACCCAAATATTCACTGACAAGAGAATGTATGCATGTATTATGGTAGATTAACACCATGGAGTGTTATGGAGGAATGAAGATAAATAATGAACTGTAGCTAGAAGTGATGAATATTTGGAATATAATGGTTAGTGATGGGAGGCTGTGTGTGGTGTATGTGTGTGTGTCATAACTTTTTAAAAAATTAAGCAAGGAAAAGATAAACAATATTGAGGATAGTGTTAATTTTGGAGGAGGCAAAAGAATTAGGATAAAGGCAACATATGAAATTGAGGCAAGTTATTTGTACTTTTCTAGTTCTTCGGTTGAAAGGTATGTTCAGGTTGTATTTGATAACCTAAATGTATTTAAATATAGTTTGCACATGTCAAATATATCTTAATATATTAAAAAATAAAAAGTGAAAAGATAATACAAAGGAGAGCCTGAGAACCTCTGGAAAGCCTGGGGATCTTCCATTCTGGCGGTATAACTGCAGATGAGAGTTGGAAGGCACATCCTTTAAAAAGTGTCATCATTTTACAAGTAATTTTTAATGGCCATATGTTGACAATAGCATGATAAATGTATTAGAGAAGGCTGTGTAAAAGAACTTGGACCTCAGAGAAGGCAGTTAAAGCTTTTATGAGCTTCCTCCCTGACCAGTGAGGAGCCCCTTCCCACTCTCACACATCCCCACCCTCGGAAATATTCCCCTAACAGATGGACCTTCTATCCCTGGGCTTCATCACCATCTCTGAAAATATCATGTTTTGAATATTTTATACCTTATCCTGGAAACAGTTTTCTTTCAGAAAAGCATTCATGGCTCCTGGAAAGGACTCCTCTGCAAAAGCATGTCTGTACCCTGTTGCTGCAACTTCCTGGGAAACCGCATAAACATGAAATCGCTCGTGACGAATGACGAGAACAGTGTATTCTAGATTCTCAACACTGAAACTGACACACACGCTGGCGAAATTTATTTTCATCGTATTTACAAAATTGTTACTGAATCGTTCCATTGCAAATATTATTAAATATATTTGCTCCCTGGGTTCTTATATATAAAGTGGGTGATAATTCTTAAATTGTAGAAAAACAGGCTGAGGTCTCTTTAAAATCTATTTATAAACTTGACCTTTAGTAATATTATACACACGGCATATGAAATCTTTCAGCAGTTTAGCTTTGGATGCATTTTTCTTGCTGTACCTGAAGTTTGTGGTTAAAATGATTTGTGTTGTTTAAACAATAAATTCTATCTAGCTAAAAACTTCCTATTGTGAAAATGATAGGAGAAAATGCTGTTATTTAAGAGCAAGGTAGAAAATTACTTTTTCTGCTTTATTGAGATAAAAAGTTGCCTGTGACAGTGTGTGTATGTGTATAAAAATTGCCTGTGACAGTTGGTCCTCAGACTCTTGAGTGTGTCCAGGGTCCTTTCAAGGAGTCTAAAAGTCAAAACTCTTTCACTAATAAAACTTAGATGTCATGTATTTGTTCTCACCGTGTTGACATTTGTGTTGATGGTGCAAAACAGTGGTGCGTAAAATTGCTTATGTCTTGGCAGGAATCAAGTAAGTGGCACCCAAGTGTATTTTCTGTACATTGTATTCTTCATCAACATACTCATAATGATTTTTTTTTTTGTACCAGGGATTGAACCCAGGGGTACTTAACCACTGAGCTACATCCCCAGCTCTCTCTCTCTCTCTTTCTTTTTTTTTTCAGTTGTTGATGGACCTTTATCTTATTCATTTATTTATATTCGGTGCTGAAGATCGAACCCAGTGCCTCATGCATGCTAGGCAAGCACTCTACTACTGAGCTACAACCCCAGCACCCCCAGCTCTCTTTATATTTTATTTAGGGACAGGGTCTTGCAGAGTTGCTTAGGGCCTCACTAAGTTGCTGAGGCTGGCTTTGAACTTCTCATCTTCCTGCCTTAGCCTCCCAAGCTGCTAGGTTTATAGGCATGTGCCACCATGCCTGACTTCATAATGAAATTTTTATAAACATACACACACACACACACACACAACTAGTTGTCCTTAATATTCTCGATGAAGCAGAAGTAGTTTATTTTATTGGCACTGGGGATTGCACTCAGGGGTACTCTAATATTGAGCCACATCTCCAGTCCTTTTTAATTTTTTATTTTAAGATAAGGTCTTGCTTAGTTGCTAATGCTAAATTGCTAAAGCTGGCCTAGAACTTGTGATCCTCCTGCCTCAGTCTCCCAAATTGCTGGGATTACAGAGGGGCACCACCATGCCCAGATAGAAAAAGTTAATTTTAATACATCTTAACCCTTGAGTACAAAATATTCTGTCATGAGTGGGAAGTATATATAAAGCACTTTGCTTTTGTTGCATACCAAAATGTGACTGTACATACTCGGGCAGGTGAGCTGAATTAGCTGTTTTTTTCAGTAATACAATTCTTTTTACTTGAATGGCAAATAAGCTGTGGTTATCCAGATTTGAATATTTAGCAAGTATTTTCTCAGAAATGAACAAAGTGAATCTATTGCTTCAAGGAGAACAACCCACAATATTCACAATATTTGTTGCCATTGTAAGATCTGAGCTTTCAAGATCTACATAATAATGAGAACCAACATCTTCTAATAATTAATGGGCGATGTTGCAAATAATAGTGCAAAGTAGACCAAAGGATTTTATTCTCACAGAGTACGAAATGTTCACTTTTAAGGTTTCAGATTCTATATAGCCACTAACCTTTAAGGAACTACCTTCTATAGAGTTTTGGTGTAGTTATCAAAGAATATTCCCAATTATATAAAAGACCAATTAAAATATTATTCCCCTTTTAAACTTTGAATATGTGTGAGGTCAGATTTTCTTTGTCTACTTCAAACAAAACAACGTGTTACAAGAGATTGAATGCAGAAACAGGTAACAGTATACAGCTGTCTTCTATTAGCTCAGTCATTAAAAAGATTTTTAAAATTCTAAAATAATGACATGCTTTTCAAAACAATTTTGCTCATCAAAAATAGTCCTTTTCATTAAAAGGTTATTGTTTTAAATGAATTAGTACATAATTATATTTTTTCAGTTTTTACTTCTAATATAGTAATTATGGATTGATAAAACTAATATAAATAAAACTTATTTGAGGTCTTCAGTAGTTTAAGATTCTACCAGAGGCCTATAACTCAATAGTTTGAGAACAATTTTCTTAGACAAATTCTTGTTCTTTTTTTTTTCTGTGGTTAGAATCCAAGTAAATAGAAACTTTTAGGAATTTTATAATTTAACATAACATAAGGAAAGCAACTTGATCCATTCTTCTTAACTGGATGTTCTAGTTTCTGAGATTTAACACCCCTTACTATGGCTGGACCCGACATTATTGTAATCAATATTTAATGAGAACCTCCTGAGTAACAAGTATTGTCCTAGAATTGGAAATACAGAAAGCAGTCAAATGTTCCTGTCTTCTCTTAGGGGGGGTAGTTAAATATTTAGCCTATGTTTATAACAGTAAAAGATTGTGTAAAAAATATTGATGTCTGCTTATTAGACTGTTTCAAATTAGAAAATAGGAATAAAAGTATTATCTATTCCTAAGTCTAATGACTTTCCTAGTTAGCTGTTTTAATAAAGTGTTAACCTAGACTTTAAAAGGGAATTGGTAGATTTTTATAGTTCTAAGTTGACAGGAGCTTTAATCAAGAATCATGGTTGTAATTTAACTAAAATCGCACTCCTTGACAGTGGACATTATGTCATTACTTGTTTTCTACCTTTCAGGAAATCAGTCTACACACAAGTAAATCAAATTGTTGAAATGAAAGGAAAAGGTCCACAGTTTTTGTTTCATTTTTTTGGGGTTTTTTTTTTTTTTTTGTACTGGGCATTGAACTCAGGGGCACTCGACCACTGAGCCACATCCCCAGCCCTATTTTGTGTTTTATGTGGAGACAGGGTCTCTATTTTTTGGTTATTTTTTAAAATTGTGCAAAGCAGATAATTTAAGGACATAAAAGGATGGCAAACTTCACAGATGGCAAAATGCTTTGGGATCCCTGGAGGAAAATAAATTCTTTTGAAGTACAAATTTGAGAAATTGAGGACCAATCACCTGGGGCCAAACTCTTATTCCCTGTAATTCGAGGAGCATTCTCACAGAATTACAGAGATTTAGAAAGTAGTTAGCAAATACTCATTTAAAGAAAAATCTCTACTAGCCAAGAAGCCTGAAAGTGTTCTTTTGCCTAACAAAATGCCTGATTCCACTTTGATACTGATTCAAGAATGTCCCTTCCAATGCTGTGTCAAAGTAAGGGCTTGTGTATTTTATTAGAGTGACTTACTTGAAAAATATTGCTGTCCCTTTGCCCTCCCCCAGCTGCAAGTTCCTCTGTTGAAGTATGATTTCATAAATTTATTCTGAAACAAAATTTCATTTTCCTCTGCTCTACCTCTTCCAGCTGCAAACTCCTACCCAGCTTTGTGCAATAATTAATAAATATGTATAAATGAGAACTCATTCCTCTCTCCTCTCCCCTCCCAGCTGCAGAGGTCTAACCCTTTTGTCTTTGTCCTTTTTCTTTTTTTTTTAAGATTTTTGTTTGTAATAATATTTCAAAAACACACTGGATTCAGATTCTCTGATGCTTCTTTCCAAGCCTGCACTGCTACGCCGATGCATAGTGGTTCTGATAGCATCCAGTGGTGATTAGCCCAGGCCCCTCGGTTGCAACGTTACTTTTGAATTCCACTATATTTATTTTATGTTTTAATTCTTTGGACCTCAAAACATTACAAAATGAGCATTCGCCAAAGAAGGGTATGTTACAATTTTCTAGTGTTGAAGTAAATGGGAACTTTTTTTCTGTTCTTGAAGATGGTAGGACTGTCTTCCTTTCAAATTGATTCTGTGGTAATCTATAATCCCTTCATTTAAAAAATGTTAGTATAAAAGCATTTCAGGTGCCAAGTTCATACACTTATTCTATTGTGATTAACCCTTAATGTCTATGCCTGTTTCCATTTATCTGTTGAATTTGCAAACAGAAAAGTCCTTGTTACTTGGCAGTTTATGAAAAAGCATTAGAGATAATCAAATATTCCTGATTGTAGAGAAAGAACTTGATACTTTTGTTAGATAATCCAGTTTTGATTGTATTTATTACTCATATTTCTACCTATTCTTGAAGATTTCTACTTCATAAAATAGCAAATTTAGGACACTCTTCTGTTTTATTACCACTACTAAAATATGTTTCATTTAATAATTTTTATACTATTAAACATTAAAAACTTAGAAACAAGTGTAAGCCTAATTAGACACTGAATAAATCACCTGAAGTCTAGAGAAAGTTTAATTTGAAAGTATGTATGTGTTCGCGCGTGTGTGTGCGTGTGTGTGTGTTGGTACCCTTGTGTACAGGAGATGCTAAAGGAAGCTTAACCCACTCTTTGACCTTTGGTATTTTGCTTTCAAAATTGCAAATTTGATTGTGTCTCTCTGCTTTAAGATAAAGTTTTACTGCCCTAATATGAGTTAAAAACCCATGATTTACAAGACTACTTATCTTTGCCTAGCACCATGGTGTTTTTAATTTTCCCTTTACAATTTTTCTTGGATAACTCTCCCATTGTACAGTCTAGGATCCTATATTACTTTTTCCAAAAGCCTTTCTTATATATCTCAAAACAAAACAAGATTCCCTTCTAGGTGTTCCAGTAGCACCTGTATTTGCTTTCATTATAACTATTCCTATTCTGAATATTTATAATCAGCTTTACTCTCCACTGTACTCCTTTGAAAAGTTTGCTCAGTATATCAGTGTTTGACATGATTGTCATATTAACATTGCTTATTTTCCTGCAGTATCCCCTCCACAATAGATGCATTTTATTTTAAAGGTAGGTTAACATTTATTTCAGTTAGCTCTCATAATGATGCATCTCCTAACCAAAACTGGAGAACAAGATTTCGGTTTGTTCTTAATGGTTACACATTTCTTTAACTTTCGTTTAATTTGTTTTGCAAAATTTCAGGACACAAGCCAGAGATTCTCAGCTGTCCTTTCACTTGTCTTTCACTTGAGTCCAACCGAGAGGTATGCAGTGTGGGTGTGCGGAAGGGGAAGCAGAAAGTAAAAAGAAAACCATCTGCACTCAATTCAGCCATCAAATGAATCATATAGAATTTAACACTTGACAAATATGTGCAGTTAACATGATCTTGGAGTCACTAAAGATTTCAACCAGATTCTAGAAATTCAACCCTGACAAACAAACTTTCTTGGTTACCGAAAGATTGTTTGCTAAAGGTTATTCCTTTTCCCCACAGCCAGGTGTAGCTAAGCATGGAAAGAGGATCTGAGACCAGGGAGGACTTCCCAACACAGAAAGACTAAGTGCTTCGAACTCCTTCTTGTTCTTGAGGTGTCGAAATAATTCCTTCTGAATCATGCTGAAATCATCTACTCCCATTACCTAAATTATATATTAAAACATTATTGTCATTCATAACACAAGAAAAACACTCATCTTTTGAATTCGATTCCCCATATTTACCCTCTAGCTCCTTAACTACATTCTGGCTTCTTGATTACCTGCTAGCACTGTAGTTTGTATTTTCAACAATTTCTTAAATGAGGTCATGACAGGTTTACACCCAAAAGAGTGCTATGTATTTTAAATTTCCAATGACATTACAATTCTAGTTTTTGTTTAATTAGGCTGTTTTGAAACAGGGACAATAGTCTTCTCTGAGAATTTTCTCCAATGTTTCTAATGTGCTCCTGCTGGATTTGGGAACTCACTGCTCTAGAGACAGAATGTTTATTCGATGAGGTTGAATAGCTTCTTCTGACAAGGGTAGCTTAATCAGGGAAAGAAAATGTTTCATGGAGTTTTTCTGATAATTGAATGATCATATTATAGTTCAATAATACGAGCCCAGTAGAAGCTAAAAACCAAGATAAAAATCTGATTTTATCTCCTTGCTTAAATCTTGAAAAATCTTATCCATCTCTTTATTTGCAAGTTTAGACCAATAATGCAGATGGGACAGATGAGGTGCATTAAGTGAATTAAGAAAATGATCCACACCAAATACTACCCAGGGACAAAAGAATAGAACGATGTTGGAACACCTTCAGAATATATCCAGCTATTTGGGGAGAACTGTGACTAAAAGGCATCAATAAGGTAGAAGCAGATGTAGGCTTTTTGCTTTTTTACATTTTTTCATTTTCTATTTTTTTCTATTGCTTCCATAATAAATTATCAACTTAGGCCAAACAAATTCTCTCACAGTTCTAGAGGTCAGAAGTTTGAACTGGTCTCTCTGGGCTAACATGGAGGTGTTGCAGGGTTGAGCTCCTTGCTGGAGGTGCTCACTGAGAATCTATTTCCTTGCCTCTTCCCATTTTTAGAGAGTGCCCACAGTCCTGGGCTCCAAGGCCTCTTTCCTCCTCCTTCAAAGCCAGCAACAACAAGTTGACTCTTCTTCAAATTTCATCTCTCCAACCCTCCTTCCTTAGTAGATCTCCTTTTGACTATAGCCTGGAAAACTTCTCCAGTTTTAAAGTCTCATGTGCTTAGGTTGAGCCCACTCAGAAATTCCAGAACAATCAACACATTCTAAAGTCTTTAACTTAATCACATCTGCAAAATCCCTTTTGCCATGTAAGGTAATATAGTTGCAGGATTCAGAAATTAGGAATGTGAACATCTTTATGGGCCTTCTATAATATATGTGACCTTTACTCAGTTATTTTGTTTTGCCACATTTTGTATAATTTCATAGAATTATAAATTATTTAATGAGGTAAATTTAAAAATGTTATTACTAGTATTTTTTTTGGGCAACAGCATAAACAGTGAACAATAAATTAAGGATCAGGATGACTTGTGGTAGAATAGATGTTATAGATTCTTAATTGGAATTCTAAATCATTCTTGAACATTTATTAGAAAGATATTATTGCAAATTCCAGCATAGACCTATTAATAATAACCAATACAATGATTATCTTCTTCTTTTAGTACTGGAATAGATTACTAGAAGTATGCTCTGGTTAAGTACCTGGTGTTATAGTAGTTAGTAGATAAAAAATGCCTGTCTCTATAAACACTTGAATTACAGTGAAGTGAGATGCCTACAGTATGGGAAGAATTCTAGAAACGACTGATTAAGTGGTCAGAGATGGGGAGCTGAATTTAAATTGTTCTTTCTCTTGCATTCTACTGTAATATCCGTCTCTGTCTCTGTCTTCTTCCCTCCCTCCCTATCTTTATCCCTTTTCCTCAGTTCCTTTCCACATAGAATTATAAATATATCATATTGGACCATATTAGTTCATTAATTCTAATTTTTCTATCCCTTGTGACAGTAATAAATAAATAAGGAATATGAATTCCATATTGATAACTTTTTGCCCATCTCATAGTTAACAGCTTGGGATACAACTCTAAAGCAGTGCTTCTCAAATTTTAATGTGTGTATAAATTACCTGGGGATATTATTGCAATGCAAATCCTAATTTTGCATGTCTAAGTAGAGTCTAATATTTTATAATTTAATAAGTTCCCAGGTGACATGATGAGAAAGTTTTGTTTTATCCTACAGATGATATGTTGTTACCATGGTAACACTATTCAGTAGGAATGGAACCTGTAGGTTCTTGGCTGAGGAACCAGTGGACCAAAGCTGGAGAATGAATATCTCTAAGTCAGAATCCCTCCAAAGTAGAAGTTTAGAGCAGTGGCTCTGAGTCTTAGCTCATGATGCAATGAAGATGTAAGCTGGTGGGGCCACCTGCTGAGATCCTGCGGTCTTTCTGATCAGCTAGGGGTGCACTTGTAAGAAAAATCTTTTCCATAGTGCCAAGGACAAAAGAATGAACACAATATTAGGGCCCAGAAGATGGTGAACTATGCCTGAGCAGGCTGAAACCAGAGTAAACTCTGATGGAGGGCTTTATTGGTCCTGGTGTTCAGATCAGAAGTTTCACCTGGGTTTTCAAAGAAAAACTGAACCTTCTAGTAGCTGGCTCTCTATAAGTGTTTCTCAAGATAGCTGGCATACACAGGGAGGATGCCATGTGATTATGAAGACGGAGATCTACAAGCCAAGTGCCACCAAAGATTGCTTAGTAAATTACCAGCAACTAGGGAAAAGGTATGGGATATTTTCTGCCCCCACTCCCACTTCCTCAAAACAAACCAGCCCTGCCACATTTGATTAGCAAGATTCTAGTGCACTTGAGCTAAGAAGAGTCTCTATACCCATCACCATGTAGTAGGTACTATGAGCTAGGTACTGTTAACTATTGAAGGAATGTGATTACTTATTGGATACTATACTAAGCACTTTGTATATGTTATCCTATTTAATCCCCATAATAGTACCTAAAGGTGAGCATTATCCCCATTTTACAGAAAAGGAAGTGAGGATAAGAAAAGTCAAGTAAGTTGTCCAGGGTCACATGATCCCCCCGACCCTTACTCTATAGTTGGGATTGAATCCAGGAGTACTCTACCACTGAGCTGTATTCCTAGTCCTTTTTATTTTTTTTTATTTTGAGATGGGTCTTAAGCTGCCCAGGCTGACCTGAAACTTGTGATTCTCCTGCCTCAGCCTCCCAAGTCACTGGGATTGCAGACATCAGCTGTTGCACCTGGCTTGAGTTCATATGATTCTGAAGTGGCACAGCTGAATCCAAACACATCTATAGTATTTGAGGACTTGAACTGTTAATCACAGTGCTATATCAACTCTTTTTGTGTGTGTGTGGTACTGGGGATTGAACTCAGGGGTACTCAACCACTGAATCACATCCCCAGCCCTATTTTGCATTTTATTTAGAGATAGGGTCTCACTGAGTTGCTTAGTGCCTCACCGTTGCTGAGGCTGGCTTTGAACTTGAAATTCTCCTGTCTCAGCCTCCCAAAGTGCTGGGATTACAGGCATGCGCCATAGTGCCTGGCTTATATCAACTCTTTTGATGGGGAGAAAACCTAGAGACACAATGTTAGAATGAGATCGATTTTAACATTTTTATAACATTCTTGGGCTATACCCAATTTGCTTTTGTATTGTGACTAGTAGTTTTTTCTTTTTTCTTTTTGGAAGTAGAATTCATGGAGCCAGCAAAGCAGAAGCATGTGAAGCCCTCCAGCAGATAAACATTTTCCATTCACATTTTGAAGTGAAAAAAAAGCCAAATAAAAGAACCCAAATGGCGAACACTGTAAAGCCATTCCTTCATAAAAATAAATTTTTGGTAAAGAGGTCTTTTATTTGGAAATTAGATCCAGCTTCTGCTTATGGAAAAAGCAAGTAAAAGGCAGAGACAACCAGTAGGTCTGCTAACTCTAGAGCCACAAGATGATACTTAAGAGTTCAGCAGTACTAAAAGATACACTTAAAGGATTTGAACAATTTGTTTGCCTATCTGTGCTCTGGGAAATCAGGCATTGTAAAGGAACAGTCTCGCAGCTAGTTCAGAATGAGATAATTCAGCACAGATTTTTTTTTTAAATTTCTCTAACACATGGTTTTGAAATCAAAGATTTCTTTTCTTTGAAGAAAGATGGAAAAGTCGTTATGTACCAAGTGCAAAAAATTAAGTTTGGAGTAAGATTTTCATGGAATATAACATTTCACTTCCTACTTGACTTTGATTGGGTGAGTTTATTTCTTGTCAGGAAAGGCAAGTGAGTTTTTCAGGCTGAGGTATGTACTAGTCAATGAGGTGATGTAATGGTAAGACTTTCATGTTCCAAAGGACAATGACTTATTTCTGTTGTGATTTTTAAATATTGGTTTTGTCCTAATTATTCCAGTAATAGTTTTAAATGCATTGTTGCATACCTTTTCTTCTGGGAAACAATTAGTATTTCATTTTTAAGTTAAAATATAATTCTATAATTCTTCATCCCTTTTTACATACAACATATGAACAAGATAATGTGCTGAATGGAGTGAGAGATGGTAAGCCATGCTGTTTGTATTCTAGGACTTTAAAACCTGCAAATGGAGCCAGGGATGGTGGCACATGCCTGTAATCCCAGCAACTCAGGAGGCTGAGGCAGGAGGATCGCAAGTTCAAGGGCAGCCTGGGCAACTTAGGAAGACTATACCTGGAAAAAAAATAAATAAAAGAAGAAAGAAAGAAAGAAAAGAGAAAGAAAGAAAGAAAGAAAGAAAGAAAAGAAAGAAAGAAAGAAAGAAAGAAAGAAAGAAAGAAAGAAAGAAAATGGCTGGGGATGTACCTCAGTGGTAGCATACCCTGGGTTCAACCCCCAGTGCAACAATAAATATAAGTAAATAAAAAATAGTTCCACAAATAATATGGGATAAAAGGAGAGAAATGGAAAGACAATGCACTTTACTGAGCTCCAGAGCTTTCCCTTGTTTTGGGATAAGAGCCTCAAGCATATTATTTAATGCAATGATAGTACTTATTTGATTTAAACTCCAGATCAGTTGCCTCAAAAACCTATCTCATTAATTTAATCACAAAGTAGGAATACTGTCATTGTTTGCTTAGAAAATTCTTCAAAGAGAATAAAGGTTTAGATTTACCAAATTTCTATCAATTTCTTGGGATTGCTATAACAAAGGCCACAAATTAGGTGGCTTGAAACAACAGGGCTGGAGGGGAGAATGTTGACATCCAGATGTCAGTGAAACCATGTTCTCTCTGAAGGTTGTAGGGGAGAATACTTGCCTACCTCTTCCAAGCTTCTGATGGTTGTCCATATTCATGACTTGGGGTGTTCCTTTGTATGTGGCACAGATGTGTAATGTTGGAAAGTTTGAAGGCCTGGTCTTCTTGGGCTTGATGTTTCTCAGCCAGAGTAAAGGTATGAGTGTATGTGTTTTAATTCAGCAGAGAGAAGAATCCTATCCTTATGACATGGTGAGAGGTGAAAAGAGGTCAATCTATAGACCTGTCACTCTTCATTTTTTCCCTCCCAGAAAGCCTCAAGACTATGATTTAGATCAAGTAATACTAGAAGTAGAATTGAGAATATTTGAAGGTACTGAAATCTGAACTTCCTAGCTGTATGATCATGCACTAGAAGATAATTCACATTTCAGTTTCTTCATCTGTGAAATGGTGCCAATAAAGCTTGCACAATAATTTCATGAGATGAGGTATACAGTCTGACATCATCCTTAACACATAATGGACCACAGCAGTTTGTTCCCTTTCTTTGTCCTATAGCTTATAAGGGTCATAATTAAGAATCTTGAGCTGGGAGGCTAAGGCAGGAGGATCTCAAGTTCAAAGCCAGCCTCAGCAATAGCAAGGCACTAAGCAACTCAGTGAGACCCTGTCTCTACATAAAATACAAAACAGGGCTGGGGCTGGGGCTCAGAGGTCGAGTGCCCCTGAGTTCAATTCCTTCTACCAAACAAACAAAAAATCTTTGATTCACATATAGAACAGGAGAAACAGTAAAATGGAAAAAGATTACCATTACACAGACCAGAAAGATACTGAATCATTACCGTGCTTAAAACAAACTGAGGCATGCAGGCACATTTGTTCCCTGAGTCCGACTCCACTAGGAGTCCTCAGGTGCTTAATAGCAGCTCAGCGTCTAGTGTTTATATGGATGGTATAAATTTTGCTTAGCTTGAAAGCCCATAATCATTTTGTCCAAATGTTGTAAACAACATTCTTCATCCTAATTGAAATAAGTGCTATGCTGTTGATGAATTAAACAGAAACACTAATTTAATCTCTCATCATCAACATCATTTTAAAGCTATTAACTGTGTTTTGCAGTTGCAATACCAGCAAAGAAGAATCCATACTCAAAGCAAAAACTGCTATTAATCAAGAATGAAGCTTATGAAAACTAAAAATGTATTAGCATTATAGCCAATCTTAGGTCCAGTAAATGCTTTTAGTGGATTATTATCTTGGATTATTCATAAAAGTATGCATTGTTTTAAACATTTTGGCCTGTGGCTGTTTATACTTCTATTTTATCACTCATTTACACACTTTCCTTCAATTACGTATGCTCTTATCACCTCTTTCTGTATTTCTTTTCACAGTACATATTTCATTATCACATTTATTCACTTTCATAGTGATAAGATTTCAAAACACTCTCCTTCCTTCCACAGGCACAGTTCTTTTTGCCATAATTATTTGAAGAGTTTAAACCTCAAAAAACTTTAAATTCTCTACTTTGTACTTAAAATTTATTTGTGCTACTGATATGTATGACTGTAGAATATCAAAAGTTAAAAATATGAAAATATACAAAAACTTGACTTAGATTTTTAAAAATATTTATTTTCTTGTTATGTAGCCTTATCCTTTCTAATTAAGGAAAAACAACTCAAATTAGAAAAAAATGTTCACTTAAAACCATATACATGTACATATATACATACACATTCATATGTATTTTTACTAAATTTTCTTTGTAAAATAGGGTCACTACTAATACATTCTAGAACTCTGCAACCCATAATGTCTCATCTTCTGCTGGGTGATTTATATACTTCAATGACGATACGGCAACCCTAGAAGGTAGGCATAGAATTATCATCAGGAAAGTCGGGACAGAAAGACTAATGGGCAGGGGCAAGGTATCAATCTAGGATTTTTTGATACCAAGGCTTGTATGCTTTCCTTGAATCCAATTCTTCTTTTTCTTTAATTTCTTAAAGGAACTTAAGCAGATGACCCTAAGAAGTTACTTTATGAGCTTATTGGTTAAATTAGTGACTGCCCATTTTTTTTTTTTTTTGGTACCAGGGATTGAACTCAGGGTCACTCAACCACTGAGCCACATCCCCAGCTCTATTTTGTGTTTTATGTAGAGACAGGGTCTCACTGAGTTGCTTAGCACCTCACCATTGCTGAGGCTGGCTTTGAACTCGCAATCCTCCTGTCTCGGCCTCCCAAAGTGCTGGGATTACAAGCGTGAGCCACCACGCCCGGCCTGCCCATTTTTAATGTCTTAGTTGTCTCTCTGGAAATTTCCACATGGTATTCAGAAACCTATTTGGATCAGTTGTAAAATAATATACATACAATATGATTGATTTATGAAGTAATATGAAATTACTTGGGAATTTATTGCCTCAAATGTAAGCCTTCTGGCATGATCTGCAATAAGAAGTAGTAGTTTGTATTTTCTGGAATTAGCCCCAAAAGATTTTCTAAACAGAATATAGAGCATTGTTTTTCCTCAATAGCTCTAGCTATTTTGATATGGCTCATTTCATGAAACTCTGAAAATGAAGTTTTTAAACACACACTTTTAAGAAGAATTATGGGTACTTTGTAGAATTAGAGAATCTATAATTCTCTTGAAAATTCACAGGAGATTTTCATTTGAAGTTATTATATTTTTAAACCACCATTCTTTTTTGACTAAAGCTACTGAATTGAGTGAGCTCATCATAAACTGCTTTTTGGTGCCTTTATCAGGGATTGCTTTTGGAAGGAACATTGGTTGTCTTTATTGGAGTGAAGGAAGGTGTACACATAAAACCTTATAGCCTTGTGTAACCAAAGTGATTATAGCCAATTTGATAGAGAAATGTGAATACACTTATGCATTCTTCTTCCAAAAGAAATTCAAGCAAAAATCTCATTTTGGGACCAAATTGAAGGCTACTATATTTTGAGACTGAAACAGCATGGACTAGGAAAAAAACCCAAAGTGTGTTCAAAGTGGTTTAGAAAAATATGATTCATTTACTTTGTGTAAAAACAGGATGTCTTGGCAAATGAGAAGAAAATCCCTTTACTTGGATATTTGAAGTTCTCCGTGCCAGTTATTTAGCATTCTCTTGCCTCCCCTGTTTAAATGTTCACAAAGGGTGTTTCATATGCCCAATGAGGTCCGGATCATCCTTATTCTTGAACAGTTCTGACAGCTTTAAGACTGTAATTCTAGAAACAGGAGCTTGATGTTAAGCATCTACACATGTTCTCCATTATTTCCTCCAGCAGAAAACAATAGTTGGGTAATATTACATTCTAATGGAATCCATTTTCACTAAATAGGTGCATTTAGTCAGTTGTAATTTGGTGGATCATAAAAGAGAAAAAGAAGCAGCTATTTAAAATGAGAAAGGCCAGTGTAAACCTATTAAGATTTCTGAGTCACTGATTACACATACATATATAATTATAAACCTGAATTTGTTTTCAATATACCTGAAGTCTTGGATATTCTTGAGAAGAAAATTCAATATGTAAATTACCAGAATATCATGGATATTTTGGTTTGAAGACCATGTTTCTGTCTCCAATCCACATTTTGGGAATGAATTTGCAAGAAAAATTTTTAACTGGCATGAAAGGAGTTGAATGTTAAGGAAATTTGGAAATTTATCTCTTGGGTGCCTGTATAGCTAATTGCCTCCAGATTATTTTGCTGATACTCTTGGTGATCTCCTGTATTTTGAGAGGAATTTGATCAATTTGTATATTGACATAATAGGCATAAGAATGAGCTGTATATGCTACAAACACACAGCACTTGGATGATAATTGAAAGAAAGTTCGAACACGAAGAACAAATAAAATAATTGACATTTTTAATCAGAAAAGAATGTCTAGCAACATTTTAAGTGTTTATATGAAGAGATTATTCATTTATTCATTCCTACACTTATTCATTGAATAATATTTAAGAGTCTTCTGCTCCTACACTGCTTCTTAGTATGATGGGAATAGTTATTCTTTGTAACTGGAAGAGCTGTGATTAATGAGTGAACATTATTGAAATTTAAACCTGAATTTTGTATGAGGTAAAACATTTGTAAACATCACAGATTTTATAAAACTAAATGGGCTGTTTGGAGTTATAGACATTTCTAGGAGACTGCTAATTTGTAGAGAATACTTGGTCTATGCTAGTTGGTGAATATTCCTAAATTACTTCTCATCTTCATGATTTATTTTTAATATAGAATGTAATTTACTTGTTTTGTAATTAAGATTATATTTTTAGAATTCACCTTGGCTTACACAGCAAGGCTAAACTAGGTGTCAGATAGACATTTTTTCAGAGAAGCAAGAAATAAACTCACTGGTTGTATTTCTGTCATAAGTACCTTAGAATGGAGAGAGCCAATCTTATGCAGCTGTTTTTCCTTGTCCTGTTAATTTTTGAACTAGCAAAACAGGTCACCAAGGGAACTGTGAAAACCTGTCTTCACCCCACGACCCTGTAATTTTGTGCATGAAGTTAATCACCTGACATTACTGCTCTTTCTTTGATGTCATGGGCACGAGAGTAGCTGTGCCCTCTAAGACCTCTCAACTTCAAAATCTATATGATTTCATAGAGGTTACATTAGCTTAAAGGAATTCCATTTGAAAACCTTTCTTGGTAGCATACTAACCTCACAATCTACTGTCTACAAGGAGTGTTCAATGACCTTTCCTGGAAATAACATGGATTCCTGATGAGAAAATTTTAAATAAGAAATCTCCAAGTTCAGGGGCTAGGGTTATGGCTCAATGGTAGAGTGCTCGCCTAGTATGTGTGAGGCACTGGGTTCGATCCTCAACACCACATAAAAATAAAATAAAGATATTTTGTCCACCTTCAACTAAAAAATAAATATTGCAAAAAGAAATCTCCAAGTTTGTACTTTTCCCCTTTGAGTTGCATATGTTATGTCTTCCATAAACTGAACTGTATACTATTTTTAAAATCTCATCTAGAATTATTATAGGTATGGACAACTTTATGTCTGGACACTTGTCATTTAAGAGATTCCGTGACTCTGAAGATTCAGAATAACAAATAGACATTGTCAATACACATTCTCTTTGATTTTCATTACAAAAATCGGTAGTCTTAAAAAACTTTTTCAGGGCAGATTTTTACCCTTTCAAATCTCTCAATATTACAAAATTAAGAGTTTAAGACAGATATTCACAAGGCTGATTTTGTGAAGATATGAAAGCAAAGTTTCCCTTAGATTCCTCATTGAGAAAAGTTCGTACAGTCCTGTCTCTCAGTAACTCTTTCGGGACGTGAGAATGATTAGTTTTCTTGCTTACACTAATGAAAGATTATGTAAGTTATTATAGGCAAATTTAGTTTTCGAATTCTTATTCCTGACAAGCAACAGAATAGCCATTGAAAAGATAATCTAAAAACAAAACCAAAAACCAAGAACAACAACCAGGACAACAAATAGGACATGTTGAAATTTCTGAGATAAAGTTTTAATTTTGACTTGTACACTCTTGTAAATTGTAACTCACATAGGTAAAAGAACTCTAGAGCTTTAATCAACATATTTCTAATAATGTCCACAGGCGAAGAGAAATGACAAAAGAATTAACAAATGTACTACACATATTAATTCCTCACTTGGTGCTCCAAGGAGCTGCCCTAGGAAACGACAGAAGGAATATTATTAATCCTAATATTATATTTCATAATATTAAATTCTAGTAATTATTAAAAAGGAAATAAATTGACTCATAGCAAATTAATATTTTAGGTAGTAGTTCTAATATTATATATAATTAATAGTATTGAAAGTATTATCTGTAACCTGTGAATTCATATTTTTATGAAATAATATTCCAGTCTTAAGAAATTTTCTGTGGTAGAATATGAGTTTATTTTACCAGAAAAAAAAATTAGGAAATGAGATTTCCATCTCTCTAAAAGTGTTGGAGTAGAGTTAACTGTGAATGCCCAGAGGCTGATCCAACAGGAACCCCACCAGTGCTTCTCTAGTGTTGAGTGCCTAGAACATTCCTCACAGGAACGTCTGGATTCCAGAAGAGCCGCTTGAGGACAGGGGGACCAGAGGTAGCATGAAAAGGTTCACTGGGAAGTCTCTTAGCAAGATCATCTTATTCTTCTGTGTTATTGTCCTATTATTTACACAAAAATGTCATAATATTGGATTATAAAATAGAAAAAAAATCGCCTCTGCTCTCCAAATTATGTTTTTCTTCAGTAGGAAATTCACTCAGTAAAACTCATTCTTTGACTTCTTTAACTCACAATTATTATAAACAATTATGAACTCATTTTGAAGGTCATTTTTGAGTGTATGTGTGTGTGAGAGAAATAGAGACAGAGAGAGGGATTGCTTTGAAAGACTTCTTTATGGTGGAAAGAGGGATGATTATGTCTTAATCTTAGATGTTATATAAACATATTCTGAACAATTATCTCAAGTAAATATAAGCAAATCTTTACATGTGTTGTGGGCTACTTCTGTCCTCACAAGTACCCAGTAATATATGGGCATTAGTGCAGGCTCTGAAAGCTTAGCTTTTGTCTTCAGGAGGTCTCAGGCAGGTTGGTAACAAGCCAGAGATAGAGTTAAATGGCCCTACTTGGTGAGAAGAGAGGATGGTATGTGAATTTAATAGTGGAGAGGCTGCTAAATACAGTGTCTGCTGGCAGTTGACATAAACCACAAAATGCTCTTTAAGTTCTTCAAACCCAATTACTTCAACCACTAGATAAGGTTACAATGCATGATATTATTATGCCCCAGGCTTTCTCCTCCCTCCAAGTTAATATCTTTGTTTTGATTTTGGCTGGAGAAGTTCCTTTGTTGGTCAGCCACAACATTTCCATTAACTCACATAAATTCCCCATCTCACGGCTCCTGCCAGTTTTCTCCCTGCCCAAACAGGATAGATAACATTAGCAGTGTTGCATGAAACATCTAAAATTAAAATTACTTTTCCCATAGCTTCCGACCACTGGGTTGTGAATAACTTTAGTATTACTCACAATGTTCACAAAGAAATGAACTTGGGAAGACTTTTTATTTTAACTAGGAACCAAATTTTATGCGTAATATTAGAAACTATTTAAAGGTTTTAAACAATAAGGGAGTCCCAGAGTTACTTCAGAAATTACTTTTGGATCTTGGGAAGTTTAGTTTCTGTTTTGGCTGCTCAGAGTGGTGGCCACTTAGAGCTTATATGGCTTCCTCCTTCAGTTCCTAATGGACCTAGCACAGCAATCCAAGCAGCCAACATATTCACTAGATGTCTATTAGGTAGTCCACATGGTAACTGTAGCAATGGCTTCATGAGTGAAGCTGTTGGTATTTCACAAATAAATAAACTGGAAAAATAAATTCACCACTGTGATAGTCGTTAGGTTGGTGCAGGGTCCAGGATGTCCAATTAGGGGGACCGGTCAGGGCAGCTGCCGAAGGGAGCGGCCAGCCAGATGCTGAAGGCACCAGTAGAGGCTCCTGTCAATCAGCAGGTTTTCCTGACCTATCCAGGAAGGACTCTGGCCTTCTCTTCCTGCCCCAAGCCCTCCCCTTCCTGACCGGGCCTTTTGAAATTGTCTGTACACCTGAACGTGGGCGCCATTCTCCCGTACACACTCTGATGGACGGGAGAGTTCAGCCTGAGAGCATGTATTTCCAATAAAGCCTTGCCCAATGGTTTATTTCACCTTCTTTTGGTCATCTGGTCTTTACCATAGTTAGGAGCCTCTATTTGTTGAACATGTACCATAGACCAGACACAAGGTTAAGTACTTTATATACATTTTATCTTGAATTCTTGAAAACAACCCAGAGAGGTCAATAAAATTATTCAAATTTTACAGATTTACAAACTTAGATCCTTTAAACAATCTGCCCAAGTATACATGGTCACTAATGGAAAAACCAAGATTTAAGCAAGATGCAGGTTGTGCTCTGAACCCCATTACCATGTGGTACTTAATTGAACCCTCACTGAAGCCTGGTTAGCTAGGCTTTGGGAAGAGTGGAGATTAATAAACTTCTCTGCACTTGAACTAGTCTCTGACTCATATGACCCCAGAGACAGGTCTGTTCAGATGCTGTGCAATAATCCACATGGCATCCTTACATTTGCTAGGAACGATTCCCAAATTCAATCCACATGCCACTCTGCTTCTTCCCTGAGGGCACAGGAACACACAGTGGGTACCAGTTAGACATCTATGTGACAGCACCACCACCAACAAAGCCCAGAGATCTTTTTTCTTCTTCTTAAAAGGCACTGTTTTAAGTGCTTTCTACACAAAAACTCAATCGTCAAGTAACCCTGTGGGGTCAACCTAATGTTTTAGGGTCAGGGTATTGTGAAGAGAAATTTCTATATTCAGATACACATGTGCAATTCTACCTACCAGGTTATTTATTATTTTTTTAATGATTCCACATATCTAATTAGCTCAGTAAAAATTGAGAATTTCTGCAGTAAAGAAACTTTGTTCTAACCTGCATCTTCCAAATTAATTTTAATAAACAAGCCCTATCTTCACTAAGACCTGTTGATAGCTTGCAAAGCAAAAATTGAAAATTGCTTCTCTGGACCTTCAGTAAATATCCTAAATTCAGAAGCAAAGTTCAATGGCCAGTAGGTAGGGAGGATGGCAGCAGGCATGGAGGGGTGTTACTCCAGAAACTCCAGGACCACACTAGAGACACTGGACTCAGGTGAGTGAGGCTGCACTCCCTGTGCCAATCAGAAAGTAGTTGGCCAGTGCAGAAACAAGTATATGAGAAGTTTGTCACTTAATTACTAGCTGTACTTAAACCAAACCTTTAACATTACTGCAATATCCTAATGAAAATCTTTCATCTAATAAGTCCTGGTGATTCCAGGACTTGGGGCAGGGTAGCACTGTATGTGTAACTGCTAATGACAGGATAAATCTGTTCCAACCGAGATAATCTTGATATACTTACTTATAAAAAATTGTTAGTATTTCCTAGCCTGCTGCTTCTCTCAGATCCTCAAGGAAAGGTTTGGGAAGTGACTTCATTAAAAATATTACCATCTTCTAGATGGTGGTAAGATTTGAAAGCTTTTTGTTGGGACAGAAACAAAAAGGAATGATGTACAGAAAGCCATAGGAACAACTGGAGTGAGACTCCCAATGGCAAAATATGTCAAGGGATCAGATGCCACTGGAGTTCAGAGTCTGGAACAGATGCGGTAGCCTGAATGCTTAGAAAAGCTTTAATGTTTGAGCTTGAACCTCAGCAATGGGTGGTATTTGGAGAAATATGGTTATGTAAAAGTGGTATTCTGATATGTGTGTGTTGGAGGTTGGGTAAAAAGGAATCAGCATGCAACAAAACCTTGTGGCACGTTTGGCCTGTGTTCTGTAGACAGTCATAACTTGATCTCACTTCATGGCAGTGCTCACACGAATATTCAGAAATATAAGTTAAATTCAAGTTATGGAGTTCTTTGAGGGCTAGATCAAGAATGCCAACTAGTTTTTGTAATCAACAGGGAGTCCCTGAAAGTTCTTGTGAAGTGGGATCACATAAAAAGTTGTGTTTTAGAAAGAATCTATTAGTGGTGCCATGTGGGATGATCTGGAAAGAGAGAAAAAGCAGAACATGGAGCAGGTGATATGGAAGGCCGTATCGTGAAGACCTGTATGCGCACTGCAGTGGAATGGAACTGTAGGGAAATAGTTGAGGAATCACTGGGTTTAAGGGGGAAGACAGCTGTTGAAGAATGCAGGCTCCTAAAACTAGAGGCTAAAATAATTCACTGAAACAAAATGTTATTACCAGTATGTGTCAATATATTGAATAATCACACTATTGATATAAACTCATTGATTCATATTAAAATGTCATGTTTTAATAATTGCTGAATTTCTTTTAAAAATCTGTATTGGAAGGGACATCTTCCTTTGCACAAATTCTATACTCACAGGAAAAAAAATTCATCTGAGAAATAAACAATCTGATAACTGCTCTGGTTAGCATCTGGCTTTCAAAGTCTGTGTGGTCACTTCAGTTTCCTTATGACTATGGTCTGCTTTGTTTCCAGAAGATAAAGAGAAAAAGCTTACTGTTCTTCCTTATTCTGAACACCGAGTTTATTTTCCATTTGTCCTTTCTGATCTTCCTTCATCTTGTTCAGTGCCCTGGGAGGCTTGCCTGTAGGAAGTACATCAAGACTCCCTCGCCTCTGGTTACCAGTTGAATTTGGCCAACAGGAGAGTCTAACAGGAGATTGAATGGCAGGAGGCAATGTAGTAATGTTTTGAAGAGAGCCAATTCTGCATATTTTCCCACAACTCTGCTTTCAGTGATAGGTGTTTAGCTTATATTCAGTCAGAGTGGGAGAATTTATACTGTGAAAACAAGCAAATTGTACAAATTGGAGTTTTCATTTTTGGAAAGTCACATTACCAGCATACCACTGGGTGCTGCGGTTCTAGGTATTTCTTTCTTTGGTTGCATCTGTACTTGGCCATCTAGGTTGGTTGAGTATCTCAACTGAAGAGGTATAGATGAGGCTTTTCCCAGATAAGTAACACTATTCAGGTTTCTCCACTCTTTCTTCTCACTCCTCTCAGCTTTAAGGAAATACGATTTCCAACCCTTAAACTCTCAGACTACTGCACCATCTTCTCTAAACCTATACCATTCTATATGGTGGCCAATAGTTACCTGTGGCTATTGACCTCTTGATTCTGTGACTCTCATAACAGCGTGATTGAGGAACCGAATTTTGTACTTTATAAAGTTAAGATTAATTAATATTAAAATTCAGAAGCAAAAATAGCTTAAATATCTTTCATTAAATACAACTTTTTTTGTATTGATAGGACTACATTTTACTTCAGGATTTATTATTTGAACAGAGAAGGACTGTAAATATATATGCTAGATTTTAAAAACTTACTATAAAACAATGAAAAAATCTTACTAATAACTTTTTAATATCCATTTCCTATTGAAATAACATTTTAAATATGCTGGATTGAACTAAATAAATTATTAATGTCAATTGAACTCATTTCTTTAAATAAGAATTTTTAATTACTGTATGGCCCCCATTGATAGATAGTCCCACTCTAAACTATACCCAAACTCTTGTAAGTAGCACTTTCTTGCAGTATGCTCAAACATGCAGCAGAAATAGGCTATTAGTACTCCTCTGGGATCCTAAGTGATACAATCAAAAATCAAAGCAAAACAATCTATTGTGACTAATCCATTTCATTCCTCATAGCCAAATTAGTCCTCAATTCTTAATGACAAAAGAAAGAAAAAGGCTTATTTTGTAGGATACATTCAGTGGACACTAACTTTTAATGATGTTTTATAACAATTGATAGGATTTTTATAGTACATTAGAGTGTAATATCCTCCAAAACATTTCCTGAATGGAAGGAAACAATTCTATTATTAAGTAACTATCATAGGCCAGATAATTTCCAAATATCTAATTCAACTCTCTCAATAATCCTGAGAGATAGGAGTATTTTGAGATACCTCATTTTATAGACCAGGAAACTGAAGCACAGAGAAATTGCTTACTCACATCACAACTGGTAATACAGCAGCCAGAACCAAGATCATGTTCACTTGACTTTACTGTCCAGGATTCCCCCAGCTTACCATACAATAAAGAGTTCTTACTCTAACAAATTCTAAACAAAAGTTGTGGAGGAAATTTGTCGATTTTACTAGATATTGATTTTAAAACTCTGCTTAAAATGTAAGTGGGTCTTCAGTGTGCCTTCTGGCTCCCACACCAATGCCTCAGACCAAATTCCACTTCTTTTTTGGCTCCAGTTTGAAATGGTCCTAGAAGGACCATGGCTCAACGCTTCCATGACATGTGGTTTCCAGGGGGGGCTTTCCAGGTCATCAACAGGAAGGGAGAGCCAGGGATTTGGTGGAATCAGATGCTAGTCTGGGCATCTTGCATTCAGCTGATCTCTCCCCAACTCCAGTTGTAGTTTTGTTCCACCTCACCTTGATCCTTAATCCCAGTGCTATGTGGACCATGAGACAGTCTTGCTTCCTTTATAGAATGCTTTAAAAGAATATGAAAACAGAGGCTCAAAGACATAAACTGTACCCTGATCACAAATGGGATAAAGGACTTTGACCTGGGGCTGAAGACTTCACATGCTGCCTCCCATTCTTGTTTTCAATTGAGTCATTATTTGATCCTCTTGCATTTGACTCTGACCGACTGGTGAAATTCTTCATGGGAGGTTTAGAAAGATATTTGCACCCATGTTAGCACTCTTTGCACTAGACTTTATGTATCCTCCTTTGCTAAATGGGTGTGAAATGAAAATATTTTGTTAGATGCAAGTAGGTCCTGAACCCATGCTAATTCTGGAATGATGCACATTTGTGTGACATTAACCACTTACAGGAGAGTTACAGGAACCTCTAGGATCACTGCAAATTTGGTCATGGTTTTGTTCTCCTTATTTAGTGCAAGGAATCCTTTGGGTGCATAATAAAAACTGACCAATTCAGTGTAATAAAGGAAGAGATGTTTTCTACCATATCCATTTTATATTTTCCATCTAACTTAGTATCACTGTGTGAAGACCCTAGACATGCTCTCATTGGAACTCTTCAGTAACCGAAAACAGGCAAAGTGGAGTTCAAAAGCAAAGCTTGGAATCTGACCTGTGTTCAGCTGTGTTAACTAAGTGCTATGTGATGGTGGATTCGTTTCTTGACTTCTCTAGACCTCAATTTCCTCATCTTCAAGAAGAGAAAAACATGGTAGCCCTTAGAGTTTTTCAGGTACCAAGCAACAAAAACTAACTCTTAAGGATGTGTGTTAGCTAAGTGAACCAAATGAAGAACTGAACTGGGCCATGGAAGCATATAAGTCCAAAGGGCTCTGTGGCTTCAGAGAACAAAAATGCATTGGCATTATTAGGGCACCACATATGGAATTAAAGAGCTCTTCAGATTGTATCCCATCTCTCTATTCAAGATGCACATTCCCAAGAAAATGTTTGAGTGGCTAGTTGGGGTCCTGCATGTCTCTTCTCTTTGGTTAGGGGAGGACATGAGAAGGCAGGGTACTCCAGTGGACATCTCCATCAAACTGCAGTCAAGTCTGGAGGCCAAGCAAGTATTTAAATGAAACACTGGATGATGTAATATAGGAACGGACATGGATTCGGGACAAACAAAAGAAACAGAAGTGTTTTACAGACTTCTGGCTTACAGAGTCATTATGGTGTTCAAATGAAATAATTGACGTGGGCACAATTAAGATCATTTTTAAAGTTATCATTATAAAGAGCTCATAATCCAGCTTGTTTTTTCCTACTAAGAGTGATTAATTTCCCAAAGAACTTATTTTGTGCCGACACATATGTGAATATATATTAAAATATTTATTTTTATAAGAACTTTCTTGGATTTCACTTAAAAGTTTTCTACAAGGGCATTTTAGCAAGGTTCAATTGAACTAAATGGAGATTTATGGAAACAAAATGAGTGGGAATTATGTCCCAAATAGTTAGCATGCAATTATTAAATTCAAAAATCTGCCTTCGCTATTTCAACACAAGCCAACAATAAATCTCACACCATCTATTTTAGTTATGGTAAATCACAGTCGTATGTGGTCATGATACGTCTAATTGTGGGATAAAGAATTTAATTTTAGAGTATGAATGAAATATACCCTTGTTGACATTTTACATATGACAGACTGGGAACAATAGGGAGAGAGCCAACAGCTATGTGATATAAATCCCCCTACAGAGAGAATAACCAAGAACCTTTAAATTGACGATTCTGATCTTAATGATGATTTCAGAAGACTGAGCTATCCATATTTAGAATGTAACAGCTGCTTCAAATTAGGGACACTGTAGACTTTTCTGACATGAGTTCATTGATGATGGTGAAGATGATGATGTGTGGGAATGTCACTCCAGTTGTGTATAATCAGAAAATCTAGAAAAATTCTCTGAACTTTTACTTTACAAATATTTTCTGTGGAAAACCACTGTTCTATCCCAAGATTGCCTATCTACATTGAAATTTGTGACTTTTTAAAAGAACATTAAGATAGAGTTGCATGACAACATCAGGAACTTAAAAGGAACCAACTCTTTATCTTTTTTTAAACGTCTGCTTTCACTTCACAACAATGTCTTTCATTAAAACTAAATAATTAGTGCTGTCAAAAGCAAGGCCTCAAACAATTAAAGTAAGATTGAAAGTTATTTTCCTCTTTGGAAATATTTAGTAAAAGGCAAAATATTTGTACAATGTGAAGAAGAATCAGAGTATACCCTTTGCTTCCACAGCACATCTCAATTCAGGGAAGCTCCTAGTGCATTGATGGCGGCCATTTGGCATGAAAATATAGTGGCTGGCAAAACTTTGCAGGGAATTCTGCAAATAAATATGAGTTGAAGGAAATTGGAAGTTGTGTCAGTGTATAATTGCACTCTGTGCAGTACACGGTAGGTATTCACATCCATTTGAGTTACAACTCTTTCCATTCTAGAAATAATTAAGTATTCAAACTGTCTGGGGCACAATTAGGAGGTGATATGAAGGAGACTTGCCTGACTGGGATCTAGTTTCTTGGTGAGATTCATTTCTCTCTTCTTCCCTCCTTGTCCTTTCTTTCCTGTTAAATGTTTTGTTTTGAGATAATTGTAAATTCATATGAAGTTGTAATAAATATGGAGAGATATGATAGACCCTTTACCCAGTTTCCCTCAGTGAACACATCTTGTAAAACTATAGAACGACATCCCAACTAGGATACCAACACTGATGAGTCAAGAGATAGAATATTTCCATCACCAGTAGGATCTCTCAAGTTGCCTTTACAGTTATATTCACTTCTCTTCTGTCCTAATTCTGTCATTTCAGGAATGTTTTCTAAAAGGAATCATATAGTATGTAGTCTTTTGGGATTGACTTCTCTCATTCAACAATTTTTCTGGAGATTATAGGCTGTGCTGTTGTGTATCAATGAGTTATTCCTTTTGATTTCAAAATAGGATTCTGTGGTATGGATGTACCATTCCTTCATTGAAAGACATCTACATTTGTTTTTAGTTTTTGGCTATTAAGAATAAAGCAGCTCCAGATATCTGGACATCAATATTCATAGTAGCATTGTTTACATTAGCCAAAAGATGAAAACACATACATGTGTTATATATATATATACATATTTTTTTCAGGAATGTTATCTAAAGGGAATCATACAGTAAGTAGTCTTTTGGGATTGACTTCTCTTATTCAAAATTTTTTTATACATATATATATCAGAACATTATTCAGCATTAAAAAGAATGAAATTCTGATACAGGCTACAGCATGAATGAACCACAAAAACATGGGAAGTGAAATAAGCCAGATATATAAGGACATATATTATATAATTGAACTCATACAATGGACCTAGAATTGGCAAAGTCATAGGGACAGAAAAAAACCTAAGTTATCAGAAGCTGGGTGGAGAGGGAGATGGGAGTTATTATCTGAGTACAGAGTTTCTGCTTGGGATGATGATTTCATTTTAGGAATGGAGGGTAATGATGACCATAGAGCATTGTGAAGTGTGCTTAGTGCTACTGAATTGTGCACTTAAAAATAGTTAAACTGGCAAACTGTAGGTTATACACATTTCACTTAAGTAATAATAAAAAAGAATAAAGTTGCTGCAAACATTTGTGCTCAGGACTCTGTGTGAATATAAAATTTCCATTTCTCTAGAATAAAAGCCCAGGAATGTAAATGCTGTATGAATTTTTAGTAAATGTAGCTGAATTTTTAGTTTTGAAAGAAACTGCCCAACTAAAGAGTTTAGCAGAGTGGTGGTGCCATTGTACATTTTCACCAGCAATGTGTGAGTGCCCCATTTCTAACCTCACCAGCCTTTGGTGTTGTCTCTCATTTGTTTTAAAATTTTAGCCATTATGACAGGCATGTACTGACCCCCTCTCCACCACTACATTGTGGTTTCAACTTGCATTTCCTTAATAACTGATGATGTTGAACATTCATCAGGTGCATTTTGCCATCTGTACAGTCTTTGTAGAAATGCCTCTTCATGTAATTTTTCCATTTCTAACTGGGTTGGAAACCTCTTCATTGTTGAGTTTTGAGAGTTCTGTACTTAGGCTAGATACTAGACCTTTGTCAGAGAGGTGGTTTTGCAAATGTTTTCTCCCACTGCCACCTGTCTTTTAATCTTTTGAACAGGGTCTTTCACAGAGCCAAATTTTACTTTTAATAAAGTCCAATTTATTATTTATTTCTGTTTTGGGACTATCTTTTTGGTGTCAAGTTTAAAAGCTCTTTGCCTAGCCTTAGATCCAAAAACTTTTCCCTGTTTTTCTAAAGGTCTTATATTTACATTCTATTCTGCAATTCCTTTATGAGTTTTGAGTTAATATTTTACGTAAGGTATAAGACTTAGAGCAAGGTAGTTGTTTTCTATTTCACCCATGTGCATCCAATTGCTTTTGCACCATTCATTGAAGATTATACATTGAATCTTTTTAAAAAATTACCCTATAATGATGCCCTTTCCTTCTTTCCTCCTTCCCTTGCAGGCATGCTCCCTCTCTCTATTTTTGGTCATTGCTTTACATAAGTTACAATACCTTCACAGTGTGCTTTTTGCTTTCTGAGGTTAGATTGCAGCACTTTTGAAGTGCTTAATATGGGATGTAGCTCAGTGGTTAAGTGCCCCTGGGATCAATTATTGGTAAAAAGGAAGGAAGGAAGGGAGGGAGGGAGGGAGGGAGGGAGGAAGGGAGGGAGGAAAGAGGAAAGAAAGAAAAAAGTTTTGAAGCATCATATGAAAGGCATGGATTTATATTTTCTTATATATTTACAAAACACCTAAATTAGCCTTTCCCTAGTAAAATTATGTATTTGCATAATTGTCACATTAATTAATGATAAAGAGAATTTGAAACAGGCCATATATTTTTACTTTTCTCTTTGTTGTACAGTGTACCCAGAATCATCAGCCCAATTCATCTGAGTTTATTTCTGCTTTGGTGTTTTAGGAGCCCCAGAAATGAGAGAATGAGGCACAGGTGACTTCCTAGTTAGTAAAAGTGGTGATGAGAGCAGTAACTCATGCCAACAGATTCTCTTCATTCCTCCTTTCTTTCCTTTCCCATCTCCTTTCTATTTCCTTCCCTTCTTCCCTCCTTCCTTCTACAAATATTTAATAAATATCTGAGAATAAAGTGTTGAGCAAAGTAGTGATGTCTTTGCTTTTGTGGAGAGTCTAACATAGTGAAAGAGGAAGAAAACACAAAGGTATATAAATAAAATGATCACAGATTGGACTAAATGCCATTTCGTAAGGTTTATCATCATTATATGTTAGAATAGCCAAACCTTGAGATCTTAGTTGTGCCTTTCATATTTAGAATTACCAAATATGAATTCGCTGACAACAATTTATTTACTCACTCTATATTTATTTGGTACACCAACATTTAAGGCATCAGCCTATGTACTCCTGTAACTCCCCTATCCCCAAATTTCAAAATTTATGATCTTCAAGAATTTATAATTTCGCTGGAGAAATGAGATTATAAATAATATATTAAATCAGCATCATGTAAATAGGAGAAATAATAGAGTTAAAATAAAGCTAGTTCAGTGATGAGGAAAAATCCCTCCTTTCTGCAGTGAAGGTGGAAAGTATCCTTGAAGCAACATCAGAAAGGTGGGCTTTGCAGTGAACCTTACAGGGTAGGTAGGATTTGACATAGTCAAAGACCAGAGAGAAGGCAAGGGATAGCAATGGATAAGATGGCTGCTCTCACAAAGGCATAGAGTGGAGAGAGCAGGAGGTTGCCCTGTTTCAGGAAATGGGAGAAAGCAGGGCATGATGGTTTAAAAGGGAGAGATTCCAATATATAGAGAACAAGTACATGACGAGGCATTTTGGATACTAATGGAGAGGTGCCTGTTTGTTCTTAGACTCCATACTCTCAACAGCTTCCAAAGGAATTCAAATAAGGAGACAGGCTTTATATAGATTGAAGGGATGTTTTCATTTGTGCAGTTTTTTTTAAAAGATCTTCAATGAAAAGGTAAATTGTGCTACTTTTATGAGAAAAATATTTTTCTCAATTATAGACTAGAAATGTTTATTTCCCTAATATGTCAACTGAAATCAGAAAAATTTTGTTGTTAATTTCTTTTTCTCTTTAATTTAGAGCACCCTTTCATATATCCATAAGGCATTATTTTGCTTTACTCTCATTTCATCCATTTTTCTCATATAGACTGATAATTAAATACCAGAGGAATCAGCACTTTAAATTTTTTTCTTTCTTTCCTCTTTTCTTCCTTCCTCCCTTCCTCCCTTCCTCTCTCCCTTCCTTCCTTCTTTTTACCAAGAATTGATCCCAGGGGCACTTAACCACTGAGCTACATCCCCAGCTCTTTTTATTTTTTATTTAAGACAGGGTCTCATTAAGTTGCTTAGGGCCTTGCTGAGGCTAACTTTGAATTTTTGGTCTTCCTGCCTCAGCCTCCTGAGCTGCTGTGATTACACATGTTGTGTGTCACCATGCCTAGCACTTTAAATTATTTTTAAAGGACTGTATTACAGATGCTCCTGTATTTGTAATGGGGTTACAATCCTGACAAACCCACTGCAAATTGAAAATATTGACTCTGAAAATGCATTTAATGCACCTGACCCACCAAGGGCATCACAAATTAACCATAGTGCACTGTATTAGTTGCTTCTTGGTGAGGAGCTGCACTTTGTGGTTGCTGCCCATCTTTGGGAGAGAGTATTTTATCAGATATTGCTAGCTCAGGAAAAGATCAAAATTCAAAGTATTCTTTGTACTGAATGTATCTTCATACTAAATGTATTTTTGTATCAAAAATGGTAAGTCAAGCCTTTATAAGTTGGGAACCTTATATAAGTTCTGCATGGACAACATCATGAGTAAGTTCTTTTCACCCAGTTGACTTTTCAAGTGGGCAGCATGTTCAAAAGTGGAGTCCTTATCCATATTAAACTCTTGCTCATCACGTTCCTGCTTTGAGTGTGAGGTAATAGTAATGCTTGCTTGTATTATTGTAAGGAAAAAATAGGACTGCATTTGAATTTTTGAAAAAATTGGTAGAACTCTAATCTAACACTTTTAGATAATAAACATTGGATGGTTTGAACTACCCTTTGTTTATAAATCTTTGCATTCTCCAAGGAACTGTGTACCTGTCACATAGCACCTATTTATTATTGGCAGCATTGTTGAAAATAGCAACAATATCATAGTATATTTATTTTCCTTTATATATAGAATTTGCTTACTAAGTTTGTTAGTTAATAAATGAATGAGGTTCTATGAACCCTACTTTAAAAGCAATTGATCATATGTTATTTACTCATGGTCAACCACAGTTAACACAGACTTAAGAAGTTATATTGCTTGTGTTGAGTTTGGTGGTGCACACCTGTAATCTCAGAGGCTTGGGAGGCTGAGGTAAAAGGACCATAAGTTTGAGGTTAGCCTCAGCAACTTAGCGAGGCCCTACATAACTTAGTGAGACCCTGTCTCAAAATAAAAAATAAAAAGGACTGGGGATGTAGTTCAGTGATAAAGCATCTATGGCTTCAATTTCCAATACCAGAAAAAAGTTATATTACTTGTATCCAAAACAAACAAACAATCAATCCTCATAAAATCATTACTTGTTATATTTATGGTATGAAACATTTAATGAAATGCTGTCTAAAACCCAACTTATATGTCTTCCATTGGCTTTCTTTTGTATTTAAACAAACAGTATATATGACATACTAATTAATATAATATGCTTAAATGTTAAGTTTACACTTAAAAGATGTGCTTAGTGCTTAACTTTTGACGACATATGAATAGACATGCACATATCTGTGTAATATGTACACATACACATATCTATATATGTAAATATAAGTAAATGTATAGATACAGTATCCATATAAAACTATATTCTAAATTGAAATTACTTAATGTTTGTGCCTGGAATATGTTATGTTTCAAATAACATTGGTAACAAAACAAAACAGTAGAATAAGATAAATTTGTGTATATGGCAATTGTCTTGTTAAAATTAAAATTTTCTTTTCAAGCTTTTATTGCCATAAAAGCTTCTCCTCTATGGGAGAAACTCTCTGTAATATAGAGGATTTAGCACTAATCACAATGCATGCACCAAGATGAAGTTTTACATGTAGGTTGTGGATGTGTAACTTAAGACTGATGGTAGTGAACTATTTAAAATGAGTAGTATTATGAATGTTTCCCTTGTGGATCCACTTGACTGTTTATGAGTCTTGTGGCTAAATGTTAAGATTGAACAAACAAACAAACACCTGGATACTGTGATGTATGAGAAAAGACAGAAACTGCATCTGTGCATGAGTGCAGAGGATTTGAGTAAGTCGGTAGTAAGGCTGGGAATAGCACAGCCTCTGCATGTGTGTTGCACACTTAGCAGAGCGATCCTGAACACGTGCAAGCCCTCATGGTTTTGGCCATGGTCAGCAATCTTGTCCAATGGTGATGTGGGGCTCCTTCTAGGATAAACCGGGAGTATGTAATTTACCACCGAGTGGCCTATTTATAGTACACAGGAGGATACCTTGCTGTTTTTCTCCCACAGTTATTAAATCTTTGCAGCAGTTAAAAATCCAAGATACAGTATGACTTTGCACAAGATGACAGGGTGCTTCCTACACTCTTCCTGTCTGAAAAAAAAAAAAAAAAACAATGATATTAAGTAGTCTGGTTAGAATTCAGGGAATAAATGGAAAGAATGTGAGTTTTTCAGATGAGTTTGCTTTTAAATCCTGGTTCCTTATTTAACCTTTGTTAGTGCACACTTCAATTATTTTTAAGCAACAGACAAAGCAATATGTATCTTGGGTGACTGTTTTGAGTATTAATTGAGCTGAAGGACACAAATATACTAATATCACGCCCAACATCTATTAGGTGGTCACATTCTTCACCCTCTAGTAGCACATCTTCTGCCAATTCTGTCATCTATACTGAAACTAACAAAACATTTCAGAATTTTAGGAATTCTGAAATTTAAAAAAAACTTTAGATGTTTTCTTATGAAAGGCTGATGATAATTCATATGGTATGAATACAGTAACTTCTCATATAATTGTAAATATAGGAAAAACCCAGCTCTGTTTTATGAATGTTTTGATTTTAATCCTTGTATTAATGCATATCTTATTCAATAGATATTACAGGCATTTTGCAGATACATGTTACAAGTGTTTTGCAGATACATATTACATATTGTAATAATCATAAGGGAAAAGCATCAACTTACTTATACTAGCTTTGTAACAAGAATACAAGGCCTGGAAGAATTAAACATGTTTTAGCCTCTTTGAATTTTAACAATACTTTACTTTGCACTTAATAGGTACTCAGGAAAATGTTTTTTTAATCTTGAGACTTTCATTGCTAAACCTAGAAAGACAATTACAGTATAGAAACTTTTTGCTTCTTTGATTTAAGAACTAATCAAGAAGCTTGTTAGTAAAGATGTATCTCAGTAATAAACAAAGTAGCGAGAGTTTTGCTGTGTAATTTGTCAATAATTTTGGTAATTTACTTCTGTGAATTGGTTTTTTCATTTGTGTAAAGCTGTGGGTGGGAGAATGAAGGAGGAGGGAGGGAGGAGAAGGGAAGAGAACAATTCTAAGTTTCAGACATGAGGTATTGCCAGTAAATTATACTTGGAATGATCAAATTGTATGTATTTCAATAAGTTGCACTGAAAAAGGTATATCAAAAATTTTGTTATAGCATTACCAGCCTGAGACTTTTCCTTATCTAGTCTTATTATCTAGTATCACAAATAAGTGATACTCCATTACAATGGACTAAGAGTAGCAAAGAAAGCAGTGTCAGGTTACTACATCTGGATTATTTTCAGTGATGGAAAATAAAATAATGAGGATGCCAACTGGGCCACCCACTGCAAAATGTGGGTGACCAAATGAGCTAACAGAACCTCTAATGAGTATTTACTCCAAAGGACTTTAAATGTAAACTACTTCCAGACTGATGTGGTGCCAAACACAGGGGATTAAGTCTGTCGAGGGCTTTTGTTGATCAGCGGCCAAGGCATCTAGGAACAAAGGAGGGGTCTCCTTATTAAACGTATCAAGAATATTACTTTCAGACAAGAAGAATGCAAAGAATTGATCAAAGAGCACTGTAAAATAGAAGACAATAGACATAAGTAATAACAGCATCATCCATACTCTGGATGTAGGTTGATTTTGTTCGGTTAAAGCATTATTCTTTTAGAAGACTTTAAAGCATCACTTAGCATTTATGTAGTCTGCTCTGCATTATAGGTAGTTGTGTGCATGTCTTTGGTTTGATGGTCTTGGGGGTAGAAATTTCTCTGTTCTGTCCCATCAGTGTGCCATTAATTTTATTGTGTTTTCTTCTTCTGGCACTAAGCAGAGTGCAGATATAAGCTGCTTAATAATTAGTTTTGAGATATATTAAATTGAATTAGGTGGATACTGTTGCTTTAATAGTACAGAGAGTGTAAGGAAGAACATAAAACAGTTTTATTTTAGGAGCGATACATTCATAATACAAAGAATTTACGTTTCTAGAGGGAATAGCTCAGTATCATTTAGAAAGCTAGTGTCTGAGTTTATCCTGACTCGTGGATCCTGTATATCTCACACTAATCAGATTCCCAAGGCAAGGTAAATGACAGAGTACATAAGGAAAATCACACTCTCTATATGTTTACCCGGAGAGAACACAAAGCAAGAAAATATTTGCACACTGTGACAAAAGTCAGTGCTAGGATGGATTCTAAGATGGCCACCCAAATAAATGTTTACTTCAGCAAAGCAAAGTAAAGCAAAACAAAGCAAAATCTAATTTGGTATATTTGAAAAGTTTAAAACATAACAACAGCAGTTATTTGATTCCTTTTTTCTGTTTCCAAATAGTTGTCTTGACATTTTGGAAACTTCACCTCTCTGGTCCTTCTCAAAGACATGGTTGATTGAATTTAATAGGAAAATTTCTTAAGGAATACTATCAAATGTTAATTATGACCACCAGTTTCCTCCTCTTTTAGGACAAGGTAACTATATGAGTTTTAGGTATTGACCTGCAATTTTGGAATTATAGTGTCTGGATAAAAGGTTTTTCCAGTGACCAGCAATGCCAATATTGCCACAGTTCTAACATGGTCTAGATTCAATAAACCTACAGAGAGAGGAGCTCATAAACTGGACCACAGCATAGCAGTCAGATTGAATTTTAACCAAGAGTTGTGAATGCCTTTTGGATCCATCATTTGAGAGTTTCTATAATAGCAAGAGGGACTGCCAATGGAGATACTATTAACGAGTGTGCCATGGGAAAATCGTAATTATCATAATGGCAATAGTAACCATTATTGAGTGCCAGCTCTATGCCAAGCACTTTCTGAAAATTTCGCGTGCATCATCCTACTGAACCTTTATGTTGATAATGGCAGAAATAGAAGACCATTAGTCTCTATTAGATGGATTAAACTTGCATCCTTGCAGTTACACATTCAGAAAGTTCCCCAAATATGTGGGGAACAATTAAGCAATCCTATTTAATGCCAGAAAAATCTTCTCAGTGAATTACATTAATTCATTCATTCAGTCTTCACAATAGCCTTGTGAAGTAAGTAGCTATAATGGTCCCTATTCTATAAATGGAAAACTGAGCTTTAATAAATTGTCAGATTATCATGCATCTCATAAATGAACAACTGGGGTTGGAATCCAACTTATCTGGCTTGAGTGTATTGAAGTTTGACCCAAGCTCAGAATATTTGCTTTGATGAAAACGATGACAATGATGTTTCAAAAAGTGTCAATCAACTCAGTATCACTAAAACTGTATATTAAGAATATCTCTGCTTTCCTTCTCATCTACTCTGTAGTTCTGTATATCTTGTGCTCCTGATAGACCATAGATTACCCCCCCTCCCGCTCTCTTTACTTTAGAAAGCAGTAGAATATTTCTCACACCTGAAGCAATCACTCAAAATAAATACGGCATGCATTTTGAAGGAGTGTCTCTTTGTTGTCTCTTGAGTGGGGAAGTCAATGATGTGAATCCCTTACCTCCTAACCTGGAGGATCTACAATCAGAGAGAGGCACTCCTTCAATTTTCTTTCAGCCATATATGTGACAACAGCTCAAGAATTTTGCCAAAGCATTCAAAGCCCAACTTACCCAGAAATCCATATGGAAAATTAAGATTCAATTACTTCATCAGTTGGATCATTTTATGTTTAAATAAAATTTCTACTATCTGTTGGGCACACTGTTCCACAGCAATGTTCTTTAAAAGTAAATATAATAGTGGCAAAATTTTTAAGAATACATGAAGCATTGTCTCATCATTTTGACTCTCATTTTAAATCTTAACCACAAGACCTCCCCAGTGGGGATATATATATATATATATATTCTATCATATACACATGTATACACACACATATATGGTTCTACCCCAGAGAGAGGGCTGGAGAAGAGAGGGGTGAGAACTAGTTGTCCTTAAGCAAACTGCTTAATTATCCTTAGTTCATTATTCCCATTTATAAAAATAGTGATAACAACCAAAATAAGATTACCTGGAAAGCTCTGGAAAAAGTCCAAGGAACAAGCAGTAGAGAGGGGCTCCAAATATATATATATTGTGTCTTACATTCTGATTCCTTCCTTCTCCTCTCCCTTCTTCCTCCCTCCTTTCCTCCCTCCCTCCTTTCCTTCTTTCTTTCTTTCCTTCCTTCCTTCCTTCCTTCTTTCCTTCTTCTTTCCTTTGACAAATGTCAATTCTATTGTATCAAGCATTGTGTGCTACTGACCAGATTTAGCTGGGGAAGAAAGATTTGTAGCTTGGGATCGTGTCATTACCCTCCTTACAATTCTGTAACTTTCCATTTCCTCCAGGATAAAGACTATCTCTGCATGTGGCTGAGCAGGCCTCATCTCACACTGCCCCATCTTTCTCTCCTCCTAGGGTCACTTTGCTTTCCTTTTCACCATGCAATCTCCAGTCACTGGGACTTTCCATAAGCCATTTATACTTTCTGAAACTTTTCCTTAACTTGGGTTTCTCAACTAGTTAACTCCTAGGCATCCTTTAGATCTCAGCTCAAATATCAGTTCTTCAGAAAATCTTTCTCTGACTTTTAATCTAGATTGGGTAATTTTACTCTGCATTTCCACAGCATTGTGCCACATTTATTCAGAATACTTTTCTAAGTTTATCATATTTATTCTATTAATTGCTATCTATTCCACAAAATGGCGAGCTCCATAAGAGCAAATGTTAGGCTTATCTTCTGCCAGTGCCTGACACAGTGCCTGATCCATGATAAGTGCTCAGTATTTGTTAGTTTAGTGATGGTATAGTGTAATGAATAGGTGGGTAGTGTCACTAAGGAATATCATTGCCATCGATTTTTTTTCCTGTTAGTAATTATAAAGCTTTCAATAAAGTAGTTCTTCCTTTCAAATTAAAAACTTAAAAATTAAAAAAAGTGCTCCTGTAATACCCAGACTATAATAATGAATGGTCTTCTTTGAAGACCATTCCTCATTCTGAACTTTCTTCTTTTTGTCCTCTACTCTAAACCAAAAACCTATGGCTGCAAAGCCTGGTAGTTGTGAGACAGACTCCAGAAAATTATGACTTCCAGGTTCTTTGTTAGGATGCATATTGTTTAAAGCAAGAAAGAACGCAGAGGCTTACAGATGCTCTTTCAAACATGAGTATTTGTGAACAATGGTCAAAACATTTCGTTTACGTCCTAACAGATGAGATTTAAATAAAAAACACAAGTACATTCTTCAGAAAAGTAGAATGGTCAAAAATTTAGCAAGGATACAGAGTTCTAAAGAGAAAACCCTCAGGAATTGATTTTGTTGGTATTCAGTTGCACTCTTGTGACTGGAGTTTAGACGGAATGCTACATTAAATGTTGGCCTTTAAGCCAGAGTCTGAAAAAAACTCCACTGTGTGAAAGGTATGTGAAAGAATCAATGAATTAACATGCTTTTCTCCAAGTGCAAGGTCTTGAAACTTCTGTTATGACTTTTTAGTGATGGTGTATTACATCATGAGGGCCAGCTTTTTACTAGAATCAGTGTATTGGCTATTTGGCAAATTAATGGTGTTAGATTACTTGTTAGTCATTATTTTATTATTTCAATCACCTTATGACTAAATATTAATTGCCTATGACTTATGACAAACATCCAAACCTATGTTCATTTGAAATCATGCACTTAAAATCCTTTACATTCTCCACAGTTATTTCTAATTCTTAAGTTACTGTATGTACGCTGGCTGTTCATTGGACTTTTACATACAACCAAAACCTCTTCTCATTGGAATTAATTTTCTTGGGAAGAAAACTGAAAAAATTATATAACAGATTAAAAACAAACCAGTTAGGTGATGTGTATTCAACTTATTTGGGTGGGATGCTTCAGTTTTTATTGCTTTTTAGTTAGGAAGACCTGTATGGCTTTTGGCTTTCATGTTCATGGGAACCCTATTCCTGACAAACTTTTAGATACAACTCATTAAGTTCACAAAAGGGTATGTTGCCATAGTTTTAACATAATGGCTGATGTTAGCTATTTCAAGAAATATAACATATGAATTATTTAAATAATTCACAAGGCAAAAATCATTTTTGTGTCTTCAAAAATGTTCCAATAGATAATATCTAAATATCAAGAAGCAACAATTATAAGATATTAAGAAAGAAGAATGTAAAAGTACAAGAAAAATGCGGGAAGAGAAAGAAAAATACATTTCTTTTTTTCCCATTACTCTAATGGAAATTGAGTAGGTTGTGTAGAAATGAATACTCTTATTAGTCAGAGGTTCCAGAGAAACAGAATCAATAACAGATTGACATGATTGTGGGGTTGGCAAGCCTGAACTCCATGGGCTGGAAATATAGAATATTTCACTCATAAGGGAGAATTGAAACCCATTTTTTTTGCCTTTAAGACTTTCAACTGATTGGAGGAGGCTCATGTCCATTATCAAGTGCAGCTCCTACCCTTAAACTCAACCAACTGGCGATGTTACTCATACGTGAAAACTACCTTTACAGCAACACCTGAACTAGAGCCTACCAAAGGTGATGCAGAAAACCAACCATCACAAACACCAAGTTGCTCATTGGTAGCCAACCTTCTTGTCTGTCCCTTTTGGTTCATTCAATTCATATTCTTAATTCAAATTTTAAAATATAGTAGTTCAGAAAACTCTGGATATAACTGAAGATAACTGTATCTTTTCTTCCTTTAGTTTTTTCACCCTCTAGTCATTCTTTTTATCTTGTATCTTCATCTGAAAGTCAGAAATAAGAGAACAGATAAAGATCAGTAGGCAGAGTACACAAGATCCCTTTTGCCAATTCTGTGAAGCTTAAGGAACTTTTGTGACCATTTCTCATAAAAATGTTTGCAGACACACACCTCAGACAGAGCACTAATCTCCAGGATATTTAAATAACTCAAAAAACTTAACACCAACCAAACAAATAACCCGTCAATAAATGGGCTAAGGAACTGAACAGACACTTCACAGAAGAATAAATACATTTGATCAACAAAAATATGGAAAAATGTTCATCATCTCTAGCAATTAGAGAAATGCAAATCAAAACTACTCTAAGATTTTATCTCACTCTAGTCAGAATGGCAATTATCAAGAATATAAGCAATAAGTGTTAGCGAGGTTGTGGGAGGAAAGGCACACTCATACATTTCTGGTGGGACTGTGAATTGGTACAGCCACTTTGGAAAGCATTATGGAGATTCCTCAGAAAACTTGGAATGGAACCACCATTTGACCCAGTTATCCCACTTCTTGTTTTATACCCAAAGGGCTTACAATCAGCATACTACAGTGACACAGCCATATCAATGTTTATAGCAGCTTAATTCACAGTAGCTAAACTGTGGAACCAACCTAGATGCCCTTCAACAGATGAATGGATTAAAAAAAAAAGTGGTACGCATACACAATGGAATATTACTCAGCCTTAAAAAAAATGAAATTATGGTATTTGCAAGTAAATGGATGGAACCAGAGAGCATCATGCTAAGTGAAATAAGCCAATCCCCCAAAACAAAAGGCCAAATGTTTTCTCTAATAAGAGGATGCTGATCCATAGTGGGGTTGGGAGAATGAAGGAACTTCAGATTGTGCAGAGAGGAGTGAGGGGAAGGGTGGGACTGTGGGGATGGGAAGGACAGTAGAATGAGATAGACATTATTACCCTATATATATGTATGATTGCACTACTGGTGTGACTCTGCACCATGTACAGCCAGAGGAATGAGAAGTTGTGCTCCATTTGTGGACAACTTGTCAAAATACATTCTACTGTCATATATAACTAATTAGAACAAATTTAAAAAATAGAAGAGAGACCAGTAGAAGAAGGGGATCAAGGGGAGGGAAAGGGGAGGTACTGGAGAATGATATTGATCAAATTATACTGTTTTATTGTGTGCACATATGAATATATGTGAATATATACAACAAATACCACTGTTATGTATAATTATAATGCACCAATAAAAAGGAAAAAATGCATAAAAATGGAAAAAACATCATCTATATTGATATGTGATTAACCAAGTTTATGATAAAGCAAGATATGCATTTACTTACATACTAAATAACAAGATCTGGTTGTAGGTTTAATAACTACCACAATTTTTAAATGGTGATGAGTGGAAACAATATTCTGAGGTCCAGAAATAGCTGTAATGTGATATGGACATATCTGTGATGTCTACTGATGACAGTTGTAGACACTGCTAATACCACAGTGATCCATTGTGCACATTCACAATTGAAGGACACGTAGTTAGAGGTTATAGAAAATAAAGTTGTCAAATTTTCCCAATCGAGCTCAGAGACTTTTGGTTAAAAATCAGACCAATGTTTGATGAGAAAAAAATGATGGTTTAACCAGCTGAGACTTGAGAAGTATCTGGATTTATTTTCTCAAGCTTTACTCTGATGACAAGCATAATAATAGCGGTAGCTAACACTTACAGCACTTATTAAGTGCCAGACATCTTTCTAAGTGCTTTACATATGTTACATCGTCACTCTTGGAAAATCTCCATGGAGTTGAGATTTTACAGATAAACAGAGAGGCCAAGTAACTTGCCCAAAGGCACAGAGTTTTGTAGATTGGTGGAGCCAGGAATTGAGTAGGATGTGATCTTTTAACTGCATAATTAACTGCTGGCTTCTATGTATTGGCCAGAACTGTAAAGCAGATGATGGAAGAACAGGATTATGTGAGATTATTTTGTTAGTAGGAAAAGCTATGAAGCTTATTTTAAAATCTCTAAGTTTACATGTTTATTATTGTCTATCTAACTTCCAAGCGATTGTGAACTAAATTGTTACTGTCAGATGCACAAGAGAAACCCATAAACCTATGCTTGCAAAGAAAGTCTTAACTATTACCAGACCTTTTTTTCCTTTCTTTCTTTCTTTTCTTTTCTTTTTGTTCTTGTTTTGTTTTGTTTTGTTTTGTTACAGGCTGTTAGTGGCTACAAACTTAAGAGTTTGAAATTCTTTATAAGGTTAAAACATTTTAAAATTTATTGTTATATGGTTGTTTTACTCTGTTGGGATTCTAGAACCACTTTGTCATGAAAATGTCAAAGTTTTAGAGGTTTTAATAAGATTTAAAATTTAAGAAAATTAGCACTGTTTTAAGACATGGCTAGTATAATTAAATATTAAATACTTTTTAGCTCTGAAAATTTTCAAAATGGACAACCCACAACTTGTACCAGTTTTTCAATATGGTCAAAATACATTTTTTTTCCTGAAAGATTGGAGGAGCTTAGAATACTCTCTTAGAAGACATGGAAATTTAGCCAACTCTTGATTTTTCAGAGAAAGGGGAAAGGAGATGGCAAAATAATTTACATATAGTATCCAGTAAAAATTAGTATTTAATATTGATTTTAACATTCTCCTTTATCTAAATGCTTGCTAATCTTCAAAGAAATAGACAAATTATTTAGAAGCAATTGATCTTTATTTATTAACTTGAAAGGTAAGAAAAATTAAGATTCAAATGCTTGGTTCTCCCTAAATATGCATAATTATAATAAATAATAAATATACAATGATCTTGTTATTAAACTACTTCCTCAACCAAAGCAAGCCTTTCACAACAGAATGAATTAAATGATTAAGACAAAAGAAAATAGTAAGACTGTAAATTGGCCCAATTCATTGTTCTTTTAAAGTTTTATCACTCACTTTTATTGAAGACTTAGTATAAAAGAGAATTTTATTAATTAAAATCATATCTTTTAATTATAAATTAAAACTGTTACAAGGGAAAGTTAACACATTTTGTAATAATAGTAATGTAATATAAAACATTCTGAATTTCAGGTGGTGTGTCTTAGAGCTAGTCAAACATTGATTTAGTAAAACACAAGTCATTATTTATAAAATAAATTTATATCTAGTCATTCAAGTTTTTCTTTCTTTACCTAATTTGTTTTATCCTTTTTGTATGTTGGTACCTTTGTGTTGAGTTTTCATATCAGTGAGCAAATTGTTTCATAAATTGACATGTTGGAAAGAATTCAGAAATCGTATTTCAAATATTACCTAAACTTCATTGTGTATAAACTTAATTGAAGACTGGGGTGGTGGCTCAGTGGCAGAGCACTTGCCTAGCATGTGTGAGGCACTGGGTTCAATTCTCAGCACCACATATAAATAAATAAAGGTCCATCAACAACTAAAAAATATTTGTTAAAAAAATTTAATTGAGTAACCATATATTTTATGGAAGGAAGGGCAACAAATTTCACAGGTTTCACAAGGTGCAAAAAGTATCTGGTGAAAGAATCCATAAATGAGCAAGTCACTCTGATATGGAGTGACTTATAGGAATTTACTAATTGAGAGTCTGCGTCCCACTTAATCTCCGTATCCTCTTAGGGAACATTTAAAAAAAGTAGGCATAAAGAATCAAGTAGATTTCTCAGATAAATGGAAAGATTTACATGAGAGGGAAAGGGGCCATTTCCTTGCATTGTATACAGTAAGCCAAATATTTCTTAATGGCATGGAAGACCAATTTTTAGAGTCCCTGAAAAAGAAAGAATGAGATCAATCAAAACATAAACAGGTGAAGCAAACAAGGCGCTCATAAAAACAGCTTGATAAAATGAATTTTTGTAATGTGAAGACTTGAGATATTTCATTCGTAATCTACCAGGAAAACCCTTTTATATGTTGGGAATATTTTCCCATACAGACAATAAAAATATTTTTAAAGAAATCTTGTGATCTCAAAAAGTCAAATACACTAATTGAACATACAATGTTTTTCTGAAATATTGTCTGCTTGATATGATCACCTGTTAAGAAAAGAAATAAACATGTCTGTATTTAATTTCTTTTTCATCTCTTAAATTCTTAAAAATGACCTCTCTTATCATTTTATTTTATTTAAGGAATGGAAAGAACACAAGGAAAACTTAATTTGTTAGGAATAAGAGCAATTAGTGAAATGCCTATCCAAAAATTAGGAGCAATTGTGCTCAGGTGCATGACTTTTGTCCTTCATTAATTAAGATTTTATCAACTGTTTTTTGAAAATGTTGCTAGGCATGCATCCATGAATTTGGATTTACTTCATATTACTTACTATATATTTGGCACAGTAGGATTATATTCAATTTATATGAAATGGTGATCAATTATGACTTTATCACTCATTTCTTGAATATGACTGCAAATCTTACACATTATCAATATCAGGCATACTCTCCTAGTTCTCAGGTTTGCACCTATTTTTGATTGATCCCTTTAGAAGAGATTGTGGCTAATGTTTATGCTTGAGCTTGGGACCTTAGAATTTTGTTAATAAAGCTCTCAAAGGTGATAGTAAAACAGTTCATTCCTGTATTCTTTAACATAAAGATCTAGGATCTGTATCCTAATATATCTTTTAATATATGTCCTAAGATATCTGTTAATACATGTTATCATACCATTAATCATTTCTATTATAGATCATAGGAATTGTAAAACAAGTAGTTTTGCAAGGCAGACAATTCTGAATGTGTTCTCAATTCTTTCACTTCAATAGATGTGGTTAGCTCAATTTTCTAAAGAACTCTTGTTCTCTTTTAAAATGCTATTAGAACATCATCTTAACAAATATGGACTGTAGTTAATTCTTGGGTTGAATTATCCTTAAAGTTCAGATTCCTGTATGCACTCAATAATTATTCTCAATCATCTTACATGCACCAGAAACAGTAATGTGCACTTGTATTGAGATGAGCTGTCCTTAGGGAAATTCTGAACAGCTACAGTAGAATGTGATAAATGTAATAGGCATGAAGCAATTCAATGGGACCAGGTTCTATTTCTGGGGCTGAGCTGCAGAGAGAGGGTATGGAAGAGCAGGACTGCACAGAAGTGCAGTCACTTACATTTTCACTGGCTTATGCTGTAACTTAAATATAGAATTTCTATTTTTATCAGCATTCTTATAAAACAGCTTACTGCTGAGAAGTGTTTTTCATTTGCTCTCTTTATGTTTCTGTTTATGGCAAATAAATCCATTTTATATATCTTGATTCAGCTGCAATTTTGCCAAAATTTTCTATGGCATGTCACATACATGTTGGCCCTCACTGGAAAACAGTAATAATTTGATTCTTTATATTGTGAGAGAAGACCAGTTATGTTTTGTTCACAGGTGATGTGTTGATGTGTGTTAGTGTGAGTCCATGGGGAAAACCATTATCCTACAAACACACTGCCTGTGACTCCCCACCCCCAGGTCATGCTTTAGGCTAGTTAATGGAACCAGTGGAGAGCATGTTTCCAAAATGGGTTCATTTTATATTACTTCCAGAAAATTTTTACTATAAGATGTTTTATGACTTCAGAGGCATGCTATGGATAAAGAAGAGACAAGAAAGGAAAAAGTGGGGAAGGAAGAGGTAGGGAATGAGGAGAAGGGTAAGGAAGTAGGATAAAATAGCTACTTACCCTTCATGTTTTGAGACAGCAACAGTGTAACATTAAGACAGAGAGAAAAAATACCCCATTACATTTCCAGTAAGTTATTTTTAGGGTAATTAACATGAAAATCTAGCACACTGCGTCTTGTTCTTGTTACTTGATTTATGAATCAAACAAATTTCCATTGAGAAGACATGTGAAGTTGCCTCACTGAAAATTTCCCAAGGCTCTCCAGTTCAGGAAAGCAGTGTTATTAATTATGGACTTGTGAAGTCATAGTCCACAATGGGGAAACCCCTCCCCATTGTACAGAAATGTTTCCCTTCCTGTCCCTGAAGACGTGGCCTTCTATTTAATATTGATGGTGATTTTTGTATACCATGAACTGCTAATGACCTGCTCTTTGATGTCACATAATAATGGACACTTTTGTAACCTTATTTAGGCCATTATTGAAAATAATGAGTGGAATATTAAAGAATGCATTGGCTCTTGATTAAAATGCAGTTATAACAGTTATTTATTTTTCCTTTCTCATTTTCCTATTTATGATAAAATAAACAGGTAGTTTAAATGGAAAATGTAAGCAAGTGATGATAATATTAAGTCAGGCAAAATGAATCAATAAACAAAAGAGTGGTTCAAAATTTGGAAATTCATATGCACAGTCCTAGAGCCTTTGATAATAGTGTACTTTCTAAATCTTTTGTCTGTGAATTTTTACCTGGCACAGCTGTAACAATGGCCACATCGGGTAAAGACACAACTTTCTCTCATGCAGGTTATTTCAGTGAGAATAAGAACATTTTTATAACATGAGTAGAAATTTGTTACCAGAAAGTGAATTTTATTACTCGAAATATGCTACATTACCATAAGCTCTGTGTCCTAGGATTATGTGATTCTGGAATGTCAGAGGAGACTGAAGTATTGCTCTTTCTGTGGAGAACATCCTGAATCTCATAGACTGTCCCACAAGGACACAGAAAACAAAACAAAAAAATCTTAATATCCTTTGAGTTTCTGAGGGAAGGTTAGGAAAGATAGGGGGTCTCAAAGCTTTCCCTTTTCATCTACAAACTAAGAAAACTCATCTATTACCTTGAAAATAATCAAAATGTATTTGATCTGCCAAGTGATAATGGTTAAAAGCCTTCTCTGCCCCTTCCTTTTATTGAGCACTTATTTTGTTCTATGTAGAGTAGAACATAAAAGAGAGTAGGAGCAGAGTCCTCACTAAGAATAGGTTTAACCTAAGTTTGTGGTATAAGTATACTTTAAAATTCTTTCTATTTTTATTGTATTGTATTTATACATAATAGTGAGGTTCATCTTGACATATTCATAAATGCATGTAACATAATTTTTTCCATTTCACTCCTTAGTACTTCCCCCTTCCCTTCCCTTTTTCTTTCCTCCTTCCTCTACTCTATTTGTCTTCATTTTATTTATTTGTTTATTTATTTTTACTTGGCACATCATAGTTTTATACAAAATCGGAGTGCATTGCCACGTATTCATACATGGACAAGGCATAATTTGGTCAACTTTATTCCCAATTTTTCCCCTTTGCCTCCCCTCCTCCTCACCCTTGGTCCTCGGCTTCTACTCTTCTGTTCTCCTTTCTATACTGTTTTATTTCCATAGAGAAAGGTGAAGTCCAATCCCCCCTCTGGAGTAGTGAACACAGTGATGGGGCAGGCCAACACTCTGTGCTGGTTGCCCTGGTAACAGCATCTCCAATCTTACACTAACATCTGGTGTTCTTAAGTGTAACAGCTGGCTGTCCACAGAAAAAGTTGAACAAGGAGTTGAAACACAAATGGGAATACCACAAAATAAAAGTGGTTACCTAGGAGGAATACCAAAAAATAGCTAAGCAGAGGCAGGAAATTAGATGCAACTTGCAAAAGACAGGGAGAAATATATTAGGGATTAAAAAAATAGATAAAAGAGAATGTTGTCCCTAAAATGTAAAATGAAGACTCTGTGCTTAAAAGCTTTGCATTATTTTTACAAGCAAATTGACCACCACATGTTAGGAAAGAGAAAAATTCAATTTTGGAGATTTTAGATTAATAAAAAAAGACTGTCTTTTGGAGTCTTTTCAGACCCTAACAGAACAGGCAACTGTGTTTACTAGTTTAGTTATATTGATCATTTATGGTAAGGTGTTAGAAGATTAGAAAATATTCAGATCTTTCCCTAAAAGTGATTAACCAATAACTTTTAATTTTGTATTTTTATTTGTAAAATTAAGCATACTATCATTTTATTTTAGGAATTTGATGATATTTTTTATTTTTAAGAGTTTTTTTTTTTTTTTTTTACTCTATGGAATCACTGAATACATATTGACATTGAAGTAACACTCATTGTAAATCATAACCTTAATACAAATAACGAATATTGGCTTTGATATTACTTATCCTTTTAAAAAGAGTAGGATCAGGTTATTTACAAAAAGTTAGGCATGGTGAAGCATGATTCTTAAACTTCTTCTCATTTAACTTGAAAAGCTTATTAAATGGCCAATTTTTAATGTTCAAGAGTCTTTACTATCTACTTTAGGAGGAGTTAATATAAGAATGGCTGAAAGAGAAGAAAGTCTTTTCCTATAAGCAAAGAGGAGACATTCTTATACTTTAAGATTTCCCCACAAAATTTAAGTCACATAGAGTTGAATGAAATCTCTGGACCAACAGGAATACAACTTATTCTGCTTGATCTACTAGGAAGAACCAAGAAAACTGGATAGGACTTGAAAAGGAATTAGATTTTTCCTTTACATAGGATGAGAGTTCAGAAATTTATTCTCAAAATGGAATGAAAGCCCCTTGAGGTCGTGGCTTCCTCCCTGGAGCCCAGGCTGAAAAAGCCGCATGTCAGACATTGTAAAAGATTCATGTTGAGTCAAAAAAACTGCAGAGGTTACATCTGAAGCTCTAATTTCTCAGCTCCGTGGTTTAATTGATGCCACACCAAACATGCAGTGGTAACCAAATATTTGTTTGCATTTAATGACATTTATAAAATAAAGCGATTGGCTGTATTTTTTCCTATGTAATATGAATGTTTTCCTAATGGTAGACATAGCAATTGATTTTTCCTTAAAAGCTCTATGTTTTATGAAGTTTTAAAACACTAAAAATGTGAAAGAATAATTATGAGCCTGATTCCCACCAACTGGAAGTATGAACTTCTAATGTTTTTCTATTTTGCTTGAAAAAATTGTCAGGGCTTAACATGTTTATTATTAAGAGTACTTTGAGCACTGCTTACCTCCCAACTTCAATCTTGTCCCCATACCTCTAGCCATGAGTTTTGTAGGTCTCCCTTTAAATCTTTTCAGACCTTTCCCAATTTTCTCTCTAAAGAGAGAAATCAGAGCATGATGAAGAAGAGGTGGGTTTTTGATCTGGTCTTAATGAGTGTGGATGTAAGCAAGTGGCATTTGGGACATCAGGAGAGATCCAGAATACCTTAGGCTATGAGTGGGTGATGTCTAGAGTCTCAAGGGACAAGTTTTAGTTATTATTGTTTAGAATTCCTTCCACATAAGGCATTTGAAATCATACAAATGGATGGAATTCTGGAGTGAAAGTTTTTATAGGAAAATAAGAAATCCAAGACCAGAGCTATTTAGAGTTACTGTTAGAAAGGTGAAAGAACATGGAGGACTCACTTCAAACAGGTGAGAACCTGGATGACGTGTACCACTAGCTGAGGGGAAATGGTTGTCCACAAAGGGAATGCCTACAGAAAGAGGAGAGGGTGTTACAGTAGAGGATAACCCATGAGGGCTGAGTGGTGATTTTCCTCTGTACCTTGGTGGACTTAGAGTTCAGGCCAAATGGTAAATGGTATAATATATTAGTGGGCAGAAGAGGAAGCTTGCATGTGTAAACAATTCTTTCTGGAGAGAATAGAGTGGAGTAAAGTTAGAAATTTTAATAAGAAATTTTTTCAAGGAAAAGAAGAATTACTAATAGAAATAAATATGCTACTTCTTTCTAATAAACTCATTATTCAAACTCATGGAAATAATTCAGGTAGTGAATTCATTACAAGAGAAAGGAAAAATAATTTAAAGAGCAAACATGTATGGCATCATGAAGGAGAGGAGGGAACAAGCCATGTGGCTCTCTGGGGCAAAGTCTTTCGGGCAAAGAGAACAGCTAGTGCTCAGACCTCAGTCCAAGGATGCCTGCTGTGTACCAAAGAGACTGGTGTGTCTGGAGGAGGGTGAGCCAAGGGGTAAGTAGTGAGAAAGCAGCACAGGTTCAGCTCATACCAAGCAGAATAGGCACAGATGTTCATGTTGAGCAAAACATAAAGTCGGTGGATGATGTTTAGCAAGTGCATGAACACAGTGGGACTTCCGTTTCAATAGGTTCACTTGGGCTGCTGTGTGGAGAATAAGATGATATTGAAGAATGCAGACTTGGAGGGGCAAGGATGAGAGTCTCGGAGTGGAGTGGAAGCAGTGCAGACTGTGGAAAAAGGTTAGATTCTAATAAGACCTTGAAGACCGAGCTCTCTGGATTTGATGATGGATTTGAAATGAGGAGTGAAAGAAATTCGAATAGCTCCAAGGGTTTCGGCTTGAGCAAATGTTATTACAAACTTCTCATTTACTGAGATGAGGAAGGCGATTATTAAAAAGAAACAGAATAGCATCTATAATGTCATCACTATATATAAAAATTTGTTCGCTTTACGAATCATGTATATCTACCTATAGCTTTTTGACATTAAAACGTGGCGTTGAATTTTGAAGGTTGCATAATACCAGAACTTTTAAAAGAAACACTCAATAAAAAATGAGCAATTGTTAAAATTTTTGGTAGTGCTTAGCTATGTGAAAAGCGTTGATGTTATTTCTGTTTATATAGTTTTTGTTTATCCAGTTTCTTTTATGAGATGGAAACAAACACAAAAAGGAGGTCATGTCCTTTTATTTCTGTAATGCAAAAGAAAATCAGATAATGAAAAATAGACTCTGGGAATATGGTAATTTTTAATCAGTTTTAAAAGACAGCTTGTTAAAAACAAAGAGCTAATATTTTTAAAGCTGATCTTTATTCTATAGATGAAACTAGGTTTCACCACAAATGTTAAGTGGTATGTGCAAAACCTACATGCTAATTGATGGGCAGAACCTGAACCCCAAATTCTGTCTCCCACTGCACAGCAACTTTGACTACAAAATGTTCTCTCTTGTTTGAATCCACAAACCATTTGAAAAAAGATTGTGTTCGCAAGTGACTGCTTTTATACACATAAGAGCTACAGAAGTTGGTCTCCCCCGATGGTTTGTGCCTTTATTTGATGTGTGGGCAAAAAAGTAACTAGAAATCATAGCAGTGTGACTAGAGCTATCATCTTTTCACCCAAAGGGAAAAAATGTCAAAATTGCCACCCACCCAGAGAGCAGAGATCTAGAAATGTGTGAGTAATTCAAGTCACCTGGTACCACAGTCTCTGCAGGTGTTTGTAACACACACCCTTAACTGGTAAATGGTTTCCTGGTGTTGCATTTAGTCCCAGTGTCACTGCCTGAAGAAGGAAATCTCAGACATCAAAGGAAGAAAGAAGATTAAAGGATCCCAGCACTTTAGAAACAAGACATTGTCAGCTCCTCTGTTGCCTCTCCTGTCTGCTCCACCTTACCCAATCTCAAGCTGCGTGACCAGGAGGGCACGCACAGATCTGGTGGGCAGATGTTGGAATATCTGTTGGCTATTTTATAGGTTCATCTATACACATGTATGTAAACCTGGGAACCTTCAAACATTGGCATCAACTTATATAGGGATTCAAGAGAAGAGGGGATGCCCCAGGTGGTGTAAAGAGGGCCCTGAGGAAGGTTTCTGAGTGTAGATAGACCAGGACCCTAGCCTGAACCAGACTTGTCTGAGGATTAACTATTCATAGACCTCTATCCACAACATGAATCATAGAGTTTGCTTCATGGCCTTGTATTTCAAAGCACTTCAGGTAATACCAAAGAAGCCCTTTTACCTTTCACTGTTATGTAAAATAATTCACTCAACAAGCAGTTAACTCCACTGTGTGGCAGGCACTGTTCCCACATCCATTCCAGGACCCAACCTTGAGTTCTGACCCTGGATTGCACAGAGTTTAACAGGTCCCTCAGACATGCTGGAAGAGGTAATGAACTTAGCTAGTTAGGGAAAAAGATCATTGATCCTCCACAAGAAATAAGATTCTAATCCACTGGTAATTTGTAAGTGCTTTCACCTATATTTTTTGTGTATTTGATGGTGATATAGACAAAAACCCTATGTGGTAGAGAAAGCAAGTACCTCCTAAAAGCCTAATTTGTTTGACTATATCATCATCCCTGACTCATTTAACAAAGCCTAAAATTAGCAAAATAGGGAGTGGGTTACTCAGTATAAAGCATACCAGTTCTCAAATCGAGGCATCAGGATCAGCAGCATCAGCATCACTTGGGAATTTGTTCAAGTGCAGATTCTGGGGCCTCACTACAGACTGAATCAGAGTTTAAAGGTGGAATTCAGCAATCTGTGTTTGACACATCCTCCAGAGACTTCCAATGGAGACTGAAGTTTAAGAACCCTCTGCTCTGGTAATTTAGAAAACCCTGGTTCTGTTTGCAGCTTCCACACTTACCAACCACATGTCACATAAAAGTCTCTAAGGAGGCTTCCTCACCTGTAAAATTGAAGTTAGTAATGCCTACTCAAGCTGCTTAATGCACACAGGGTTTTATTTTAGAGTGATGAAAGTGTTTTAAAAATGAATAGAGGTAGTGGTTGCATAATTGTGAATGTGTGAATTTATTAAATACCACTGTTCCCTTTAAAATGGTTAATTAGGTATTGTATGCCTTTTGTACCAATACATTTTTAAAAACAAACCAACTCAATTCACTTTCCTAGTCAGATGAGAGAATATGTATGAAGGCTGTTTGCTAATCAGAAGGTGCAATACAGATGTGTGGGCAAAAAAGTAAATAGAAGTCATAGAAAGCAGTTTTACTTACATGTTTTTATTTTTCTTAAACACAGGACTGTTGTTTCAATTAGACATTTAGCAAGTGTTGCCAAACAATATAGCATTTTAGAAAGAATTCTTTATAGTGCTTACAGGCATCTGTCTCAGGGTGAAGCTGGGATAGGCAGAAGGGGACACTGATGGCAAGAGATGTGGTTAGTGTAGATAGTGTTGAGAAAAGCCATCCTGTACCTCCAGGTCATCTAAACACCCCAGATATTCCAAGACCAATAAATACATTTAAAAAGCCAAGACACTCCACATACCTAAAAAACTTTTACCCAGTCTAATTATAGCAATTCTTCTCTTCCCCTTGTCTGCCTACTCTCAAAGGATGGAGTTCCTGTGCATTCTATGAAAAGAAGGACTGAGAGCTTCATCACCATCAGGGTTGTGACTACACACAAAAGCAATGTCTTGGTTCTGCTCTATATTATATCATCTCTTGAGGGCAGCGACTATGTCTTAAGCATCTTTACCTGAAGTGAGGTGCCACCATTAGGCCCTTGGTCAATAGTCAATGGATGACAATGACTGGGAATGGGTATGTTTTCCTCTTCTCCTAGGATAACCTGGTCTTTAGAAATTTGAGGAACACAAGCTGGAGCCCAGTTTCTCAGCCCAGTTAACTCATGGTTACCTCTGTACAAGGGATTATGAGCAATCTGGTAGAAGCTCAGAGGTCTTTTCAGTCTGATGCCCCCTATCAGAGGTTGACATTTCAGCCTTTCTAAAGCACAAGATGGAACCAGGAGAGAATTTTGATTTCATGTTCTCAGGATGCTGCCCGTGCTCTGTGGAGAAACTAAGTGATCTGAGATCATGGCTAGGGTTGGCTGTTCCTTGAAGATTAATTATGAAGTTCTATCTATACTGCAGAATTTTTTTAGTTTTTTTCTTTAATGGAAATTTCAAACAGACACATAGGGAGAGGCAATAGTATGCATGAACCCCCACATGCTTATCCTGCAGATTCAACAATTTTTAACTCATGGCTAATCTTGTTTTATCCACTCTCCAATTCATTCCTGCTTCCTAGGTAGCAATTTTAAAATAAATTCTAGACATCATTTTATTCCATCTATAAATATTTGTTGTTTCTTAAAAAAAATAGAACTTGAAAAAGATGTAACACTACCATCAAAACTAAGAATTAACAGTAATTCCTTCATATCTTTAGATATCCAGTACAGGAAATTCTTGAATTTTCACAAGTTTAGAAATCACCAAGGAAAAGTGATACAATTAAAAAACATGTACTTTGTAATAAAGATCAGTGGTTGGTCTGTGTTCATCTGTAAAGTGACACATGAAATGCCTAGGCAAATTGTGAAATCATTTTGTAAAAGGCACATCTGCAAAATATCTGTAGTTTCCAGGAGCCTGTTATTTTCAGGGTCTCATGGAAATATGTACAGTCTGTAGAGAAGCTGCAGCAACTGTGGCATCTGTTAGTAGGAGGAGTCTTCTTAGCTGGCGAGATGGTGAGTTTAAGGATCCACGACTGGGCTGAGGTTATGTGTAGAGTTGCTGAACTCTAGTGAGAAATGTGAAAAGCTCATCCTCACCACACCCAGGTTATGCACCCAAATTCCCAGACAATTTCTGTATTATTTTCAGCTAAATTTGTCCTCAATGAAAACCATACCACTCTATCACTCAAAACATATTTTTGCCTTTGATTGGGTATTGGTTAAAAACTTAGCAGTAATCCAGCCAGACCTTGGAACAGGGTGTGTGTTTCTACCCCAGCTCTGTACATCCAAGCAGGTTTATCTAACTATGGAAGGATGCCACTGCAGACATGTACAGGACGGGACTCATGGGTGTTAAATACAGTTCTTAGAGCTCTCTAAACATGTATTGGCTGTTTGTGTCAGAGAGAGGCAGTTTTTAATACTTAGAAAGTACACTACTTTTAAGACACAAAGATCTATGCAGTTTCTGTTAAATATTAATATTAATTGTTCTTATATAATCAGTAAATGGCTGATTACTTCTCTGATTCATTCTGGGAAATGGTATTTTGAAGATCTCTGACTTCTTACTGAAGTTTCTGCAGATAGCAGGAATAGACTTTTTAGCATATTTGCTGATATTTATTAAGGTTTCTGCATAAGAAAGGCATTCTGTTGTTTCTTGGAAGCATCATTTACAAGTTGTAAATGGTTTTTAATGTGCCATTGATAAAAAGTACAGCTCTATTTCTTATTACCATGGGATGAGCCATCTTATTTCAAGGGCCCACTCTTGGCTCTTTCAAACCATCATACTTAAAATCCCAGGTGGAATTTGATCAGTATGTATTAGACAGTACTGTGTTCCAGGAGGGCAGATGAAAAGCAGTCCAGGAGCAGACTGTTGTGCTTTTGATCTGCCCTCAGACAGGAGTCTGGCTAGAGTGGGGTTTTGTAATAAAAATCACTTCATCTAATGTTAATGTGGAAACAACTTGAATTGTTTGTGTGAATAAAGTTCTGGTGATCTCATTTAAACCCAGGAAATGTTATAGTCAGACCGTAATCCATCCTGTCTGATACCTGCTGTGCCCAGGTGTGGCTGTGTCTTTCCTCTTCCTACACAACAAGGGATTCAATCACTCTAGCTTTATCTGTGCAGCCAGACTGCATAGGCATTTTACAAGGTCTTAACCTTTTCAAATGCACAGTGACATCCCTGCCTGGACTCAAAACATGTAGCAAATATGGATCTTAGGGAATTTAACCTAGGAAGTAAAGTTTTTCCTTCTTACCTCATTTCCCAGGTAACAGGCTCATATCATCTTTCTACAAATTCTAAATATGCACCCAATATAGTCTGAAAAAATTATTTTGACAGATCTATTTTTTTAAACCTATGAGCTAGGCCTGGAAAACGTATGGGTGTTTCTAAAATTTCAATAAATGTAATCAATTATGTGAGTTGGATAGGTGTATACAAGAATTATAGACATATTTGAAATGAATTTTGTTCAAAACGTAGAATCACTATGTACATTTTTGTTGCAAATTGGCCTGAGTGAGATTTAACTAATTTAATGTGGCTCTTAAAAATCTTGTTTAACTCAATTAGTTTAGGATCATAAACATATATATCAGATAAATATCTTTTTGAATAAAATTTTTTAGATGTTGATGAAACTTTATTTTATTCATTTATTTATATGCAGTGCTGAGAACTGAACCCAGTGCCTCACAAATGCTAGGCAAGTGCTCTATCACTGAGCCACAACCCCAGCCCCAGATAAATATTTTGATGGTGGCATTCTATGAAGCAAGAATTTGTTATGTGTCATTTAGTTATGTGCTGGTTACTATATTGATGTAACCAAGGTTCATTGAGAAATTGGATCCCTTTAACACCAACAAGATGTTAAATCTATGTACCAACAAAATGTCTAAAGGAAGCCATTGTGAGTTACTTCTTTGCAATAACACTTGCTAGGGGTGGGAATGACTAGGAGGAGGAAGACCATCAGATATAATCCATCAATAGAACTGCATTTATAGACAAGTACAAAGAAAAGAAAGAAACAGTTGGGAGGACAGAGTTACTAGCTCTCTTTTGTCCTTGGAAGTAACTTTGTCACTGCTCCCACCTCCTAAGTGGCTTAAACCATTTCCAGAAAATAATTAGGAAAGAGATCAAATGCAGTTGCTTCTCTGGATGACTATAAGAGTATCATTATTGCTGCAGCAGATGTCATCTATATTACTTACACATGAAAGAGCTTGCTTTTCACTTTATATAATTTATACATGAAAAATATGCTCAGCAGAGGAATGTAAGGTAAGGAACTGATGATAGAACTAAAAAATGTGAATCTAGCAGTTTAACATGAAACATTTGAAGCCAAGTTGCTGGCCAGAAAATTACTCAACAGCCAATTTCCTTTCTTCTTAAATACATATACTGCTCTTTTCTATATAGCTGCAAGTTATAAATGGCTTATATAAGACTTGGCTGATTTTTAAAAATAAATTCAAAATATCTACAAAGTCACTCTTAATTTTCAGCCTTTGGCTTTTTACCTCTTCCTGGTTGATGCTAATCTTTTTTCAATTCAGTGCTATAAATGTCGTACCACTGTTGCTACAAAATTTCATTCCTTGATTCATGAGTGAACAAATTGTGGAATACTAAATTATTCCAGAAAGTATGTAGCCATTGGGAATACAGAGATAAAAAATGATTTTCTTATTCAAGGAGTGTGAAGAAGGCAGATGAAAAATTCAATGAGGAGTGATCTATACTGCGATACAGATAAGCATGGAGTATCATCAGGGTACAAGTTTAATGGGACATTCAACTCAGCTGGGGTTAGAGAGCCAGCCTGGAGGATTTCCCAAAAGTGAAGTCAGTTGATATAATCTCTGGATGATGTGTTGGAAATATTCTGATGATGAAGTGGATGAAGGATGTTCTTGGCAGAGGGAAAATGCTTGCAAAATGCATAGAGTCATGAAGGAGTGTGGACGACTAAGAGATATGCAAGTAGCCCTGTGTAGCTGGAGTACAGAATGCAAAGATTGGATAGAAAGGTAGAAATTACAGGGATCACATACTGTGCCAATAATAAGGACACTTTTGAGTCATTTCATTGTAATGTAGCTTTCTTCTTTGGTTAAAACAAACAAACATAAAACTGGACAGAAGAGCATTTTAAACACAGTTCTAGATATACTTTAATGTTTGATGAGAGGGAGACAATATTTTGAAAAAAGTATGGGATTACAGAATGACCCTAGCAATTTAAGTCTAAAACTTTCATTAGACATTTCTAATGAATTTTGTTCACTTTGTTTGTATAGACCTCTATGAACCAAAATAGCCTCCAGGTTGTATTGAGGCAGAACACGTCTGTCCCAGTCCCTGGTGGGGATTTTTGCTCTCTTAGCCTACACTCCACTCTTCTTTCCCACTCTCCCTCCATCTCACATTTTAAGCTCTATATTTGCTGCAAAGCCTGCTGAAATCTGAGGCCAGACATGGAAGAGTTAAAAGTGTCCAATACCAGTGTGTCTGGAGATTCTTCCTAATGAATAGGGACCCACAAGAGAAGCAGCAGAAATACACAGGAGTCTCCTCTGCACAGGCAGGAAGAATCAATGGATGAAGGGAAAGTGACTGGAACCTAGAGACATGATTTCATTTTTATCATCTGGTAACAAGTCTTCTGACCTCTCCTGCCCTATTCAGAATGTACCGGTCACCACACCAAAGCAGATGGACTGAGATGTGGGTGGTGTGGAGGACCAACATCTTCAAGATGTTCTCTTTGGGATTACTAACACATTGAGTATGTCATCACAAGATGCACCACATTTCCGAAGCTTATATTTGAACAGGAGGGTCACACAAACACAAAGCATCATCCTCTGGCTCATCATTTGCTCCTTTCCAATTCTCCAGCAAAGCATTTAAATAGCATATTTTGATAGGAAAAAAAACAATGAGTGATGTCTTTATACCATGTTGTTCTCTAGACACAAATTTCCTCTGTCCTTGTGTGCTGACCTTTCTTTCCTTTTTTCCACACAAAAAGAATTTAAATTGGTTCATGGAGGGGTAGGAGGCTGAGAAGTAAATCCATGTGTGCACTGAGATATTGATTATTTTTTGGAAAAATATTTTATTTTAATAAACAACATGTGGTCATATTACTAATATTATCAAAAACTAAAACTAAAACTACTCTCCAAGCCAAAGCTTTTCAATTCAATCACTTTGACAATGTCTGAAATAAATAAGCAGCCTCAACTGTGGTAAAATTTTAGCTGTCAGGACATCAAGTCACTCTTCTACTGGGATGCTTTCACCTGAATGATGTTGAGACTGTGAGATTGCTTCAGGCTCTCTCACCATTTATCTTGGCTTTTGGAACCCAGAAATGATTAGATTGACAATATAAGTGTACTTGGAGTGCTCCTTGCATAAATTTTTATCTGGAGGTCTATCTTGTCAACCGAACATTCCAAACAAATGAGAATAAAATATGAGCGTGAAGCATGGATGCCTAATTACTTTAAAGGTTATACAAATACAGGATTGAGATACCTAGCAAAGGAATCAGTCTCGAAAATGACAAAGAATAAGGATGGTAAAATTACAGATCATATGAAATAACTTTCATCCTTTCTCTAACTAGCAGGTAAATGACTTGTTTAAATTTTGGGAGTTAAAGCCCTTTATTCTGTTGCAGATATAATTCTCATCTAAGTTCTTCCATATCTCATGTAGAGGTATTATAATAATCCTGCTCCAAAACTTTTCACAGACTTACAGTGTATCTTCTTCTAAATGGCAGAGGCAGAAATAGAGGGGTTACTTTGCAGAGTTCTGTGTTTGAACTTTTAAAAAAAATTTTATTTATTTAATTTGTTTAGGCTTACGTGATAGTAGAGTGCATTTTGATTTATTGTACACAGATGGAGCACAACTTTTCATTTCTCTGGTTGTATGTGATGTAGAATCATATCATACATGCAGTCATACATAAAGCTAGGGCTATGATGTCCATCATATTCCACCTCACCTCTTTGTCTTACTTTTTAAATCAAGTTTTCTTAGTCAATTCATTCTGTGTGCTGATTGCCACAAGTAAACTCCTTGCTGCAACCCTCTAGGTAATCACTGGGGTCAGCCTTTCCTCAAGCCTTGCCACACTGGCACACCTGGAGGGATAAAATGCTGCCTGGCTTCTTGTTTACAAAACTCTCTAAGCTCACATGCTAACATTTTATAATATTTGAGAAATACATGCTTAGTGCTTAGCATATCTCTTAAACAGAAATTAAAAGAAGTCCTTTTACTGAAGAATGAATACTGCAGATTATCTTTGTGCTCTTTTCTCATCTTCTTGACCTTAAAAGAGCAATCTTTCAAATTTTATCTGTTTCTGCAAATTGTTTTCACAAAATCAGAATAAAAGCACGGTCAATGGCCACTTAACTGTTAGTCTGGCAGAATTCCTAGAGGAAATGAAAGAGAATTAAAGATTAGAGAAGTGTTACAGTTTGAATGGTCTATATTAAGTGAAATCAGCCAAGACAATAAATTAGCTCACTTGAGTAATCGGTTAAACATGCATGTGTGTGTGTGTGTGTGTGTGTGTGTGTATGCATGTGCTTATCTATATATTTTTGTAAGTTTCATTGAAAACCTTATTCTGCTGATAGTGTGACATTTACAACACAAATCAGAAAATTTATTCCAAAAACAGTCTGGATGTTTGATATTTCTTTCATGAAGCTCTAGTTCCAGGAAACCCAAGTTCTTCCAAGCTTTAGTAATATAAAACAATAAAGCACAAATTAAAAACAAATAAGAAATTTACTTGGAGTCTTGAAATATTAGTTCTTTTAAAAAATTTTATTAATTTTATTTGGCAATGCATGCATCTAGTGCAAATTATAAAATATTTTTAAAGGCTTCCATGTAAACTAAAGTTTCCTCTTTCCTCTGTTCTCAATAATCTTATCCACCTTCCCACAGGTAAACTCTGTTACACATTTCTTGGATATACTTCCTAAGATTACTTAAGATAATTTTATACACAACATATATGTGTATATATCTACTCCCATACCCCCACAGACACACTGGAATCTCATATCCTCATTTTTGAATCCATGATATTACAAGCAAAAATTAATGAAACTAATATAATATTTAAAATACAAGTGTTTACATTTTGGGCAAGAAATATTTGCCAACCTTGACCTACTCTATAATCATAAAGAAATTCTTTTCTAAGCAGCAATTTGAAAGTGTAGGTTTTCATACACACTCTGATATCACCTTCTGAATTTTAAATGTAATTTCCACTGGAAATGTACAAAGAATAGAATATAATAAAAACACACATCATCTATTTATCATACTTGGTATGGGGAGGAAAAGTATTTGTTTTGTAAAGACCCACAGGATATAAGATACAAAAAAACCACAAAGTTATGCATTGCCAATAAGACACAGGTGTATACCACATGAGGATATGAAACAATCCAGCCATAATGGGTGCGTTGACAGCTCTGAGTCCACACTGCGTTCTTCCCAAAGTGCACTGGTGTGTTTGTTATGTGTTATTTTACTTTTTCATATAGCTTAAGAAATAAATTCTCAAGCCTGCCCTTAAGCCCAGTGGCTAAGTCCTAGGAGCAAAGATGAACTTTCCTAGAAATAGTTTTTGTTGTCAGGAATCTCTTACTGAGACTTGTGTTGTTAGGAAGTCCACATCTTATATAGACCAGCACCATCTATAAGACACATGCACAAGAGACATCATTGATATTCGTAACAATTCTTTAAAGCAGTGTTTCTCTATCTTTCCTAATTGTATGATCAACAGGAGAGAATTAAAATACAGATTCCTGGACCCCATCCAGTCTTATAGAATCTCTAGGAGAGTAATCTGTGAATAAGTAGTTTTTAAAGAGACTCCATGGAATTTTTATGATTATGTAACTATGGAAATATTGCTGAAGAGAGGAATGATATATCCATTTTACCAAGGAGGAAACTAAGACTCAGTTACTTAACTAAGGCTAACAAAACAAATGATTTTGGAGGCATAATTCAAAACAGAGAATGACTCCAAAATTCATCCTACAATGTTACATTTCTGAGGGTCATGAGGTTGGACAAATTTATAAGGCTATATAGAAAAATTTATATTAAAGACAATCAATAACAGGTTTGGAAGAGACTTTAAAATTGTGCAATTTCTTCCTCTGTTTAGGCCAGGACAATTATACTTTACTAGTCACAGAATTATGAAGGACTTTATAATTATATATGGATGATAAAGGGCTCCAACCACTATTGCAAGTCCTGAGATGCTGCTTTGGGAGCATGGTATGGAAGTGGCAGGGAGTATCAGCAGATATACTTTGATACTCCAGGCTTTGAACTTGTGCATCAAAACTCAATTTTTTATCTCATCTTTAAAATGAATATGTGTAAAATGCACTCAAAGATTTTCCACGGGGTGCACAGTTGGAGCTACTTCAATGGATTCAACTTCCAGATTTTCACATTTTCATGGTTCTTTGTTCTTAAAATTGTCCAGGATTATGCCTGAGTTTGTAATGGCGGCTTCTCCTTCCCCTTCCCCTTCCCCTTCCCCTTCCCCTACTCCTCCTCCTCCTCCTTCTCCCCCTCCTCCTCCTCCTTCTTTCATTTTGTCAGTAAAAATTAAAATAAAAAATAAGAAAAACTCTTGACATATTCCAAGTTTTGCACTATCCAGAGGAACAAGAACCTTTTTGTATGTCAGACAAAAATAAAATCTGGAATTTTGATTTTAATTAAGATATTATTAATGTCTTTTAATGATAATATTAATATCAATTAATAAAATCTTTTAATAAAGATATTGTCTTAAACTCTCTTTCCTATCTTATCCATATTAAGTGACACTTGACCCCCATTGGAAATTCTGGATGCAAACATACAAAATAGTGGTGATGATTTGCATATTTCAAAATTTAGCTTAATGATTTCCACACTAACCAGTTTTTTAAGGGAAAATGCTTATAAGTATATATCTTGTTATTAATTTTAGGATCAGTAAATAAAAAAGCAATTAAAAATATGTTATTGAATCATGAAATTACTATGAACTTTATTTTATAAAATGCTTAACATTAGGTATCAGGTTTAAATAAAACAAACACACACATGCTGAAAAATTTTAGATCTCAAATGGGTGAGATGTTTTCTCAAAGTTATTTTGGGTGTAATAGGTAAAACATGCAGATCACTGAACTAGTTGTTGAAAGTATCTGGATCATAGTTGTTGTTCAGTAATTAAAATTTGAATCAATATTTATTGGATGCTGAACCAATACCCAAGCAGCTGCCTTTATGAACCTTTATGAACACATTATGAAATATGTGAACTTTTCCCCTCAGATTTAATGTAGCTTAGGCCTCTTGGCCTGATGTTCACGAATGCTCAAAGATACATCTAATACACCTCTAACCCCTAGAGGTAATTGAAGATATAGGAAAAGATATTATACAACCTTTGGCAAGCAATATACAACTGCACATGGCTAGATTGAATTCTAGGTCTCAGTATCTTCCAAGGTTGCAATTTTACTGTTTGATTTCAAAATGACCACTTGAAGGGTATTGCACCTTGTGTGTTTGTGGAAATACACATCTACCACGTGGAATAGCATCACAAGTGAAATTAATATTTTCTCTGAGGATTGTGGGCAAGACAATTGTAAAGACTAGATGACCAGAAGAAGATGAACTAAAGCCTCTCAGTAAGGCTTTATTGAAAATACATGCTCTCGGGCCAAATCCTCCCGTCCATCAGAGTGTGTCCGGGAGAATGGCGCTGGGGCTCCAGTGTAGGGAGAATTTGAAAAGCCCGGTCAGGAAGGGGAGGGCTTGGAGGCAGGAAGAGAAGGCCAGAGTCCTTCCTGGATAGGTCAGGAAAACCTGCTTATTGACAGGAGGCGTGTCTACTGGTGACTGACAGCGTCTGGCTAGCCACTCCTTTTTGCAGCTGCTGACTGCAACTGCCCTGATCGGTCCCTTTAATTGGACATCTTGGACCCTGATCCGACCTAACATCCCGGCCTTTTTGATGATACAGGACAGCAGATTCTGTCTGGCTACTTCATGTTGGATTGGGGGCGTCGAGGGGGGGAGATGGCTCGGTTGTCGGTCAGGCAGGGAGGCAGATGCAGGGGTCTGGGAGCCTCTGGTTGTCAGTCATGTTGCTTGAATGTAGAAACATCACCTGTGGGTAGGAACAGAAGCTTGGGAGAGATTACTGATTAGCAGAAAAAGAAGGGGGCTGCCGAGGAATTTTGAGTTTGGTGGGAGTCCAACGTGATGGGAGTCTAAGGCTGGTCTATTCTGTAATGAAATTTGTTTAAGTTTTTAAGTAGCAGTTACTGCATAATCAAGTCCTCTTGCCCTAGCTTAGAGGCAGTGAATGGGGGCCAAGGACAGCCCAACTATTACCAATAGAAAGATGGCCCTTTTTTGCCCTAGAGAGGGAGGTGGTAACAAGTCATGGTAATTCAGCCTTACTGTACAGTTAATTGAGGAACATCAATGAGAATTACACTTATGATTCAAACCTACATAGAGAAACAGTCTGAAATGTAGGAAGTATAAGGGTTGAGAATTTGTCCCCATAATAAGACTGGAGAGGACAGGACATGTAAACACAGTATTTAATTTTTTAATGTTATAGATGTCTATCTTTAAATTATTTTTAAATGCCCAGGAACAGTTGTGTTTTTGGTTTTCCTAGGTGTTTAAGATGAAGCAAGTCAAATTGATTTTTGTTCTTACCTATTGTTAAGAGTCACCTTTTGATTTCCTGGGAGGCATCCTTGAGGAACTTGAGAGCAGCTTGTTAGCTCTGCTAGTGCCATCTGTGTTAGGATAGGTCGAGGTCTGGTGCTGACCATGTGGCTTCCCCCGGGAAGCATGAGGGACAGTTCCCTCTCTCTTTGACCTTTCTGTTCATCATATGGCATTTGATTGGCTCTTTAATTCTCTAATGGTCTCATAAATCTCCCTGATCAGGAGGTCCTGCGGCCCAGAGGTGTAGAGAGCCTCTTAGAGAAGTTCCCTCATTCCTTGGATTTAGGCTGACTCAGAGGGTCCAAATACTGGTTTTCTTGGCCCTTCAATTTAATTTTAGTTTTTAAGTCTTGATCTTAAACACTCAGAAAGCCAATTTTATCAGTCTTAAAGTAAGGGTATTGGGCTTTAACTTTAAGGTCTATCCTATAGGTGGTGGCTGATTTATCTTAAAATAATTTGGGTTGGTTGTTCTTGATGTAGTACCTGTGTAAAACATTAATAGGCAATAGTTAGAGTTTAAGGAAAATACAAATTAAAATTAATAACAGTAAAAACATATTTAGTTTGTGTAACAGCTTTTTAAAATTTTGGCTGAGTTACATATTATATCCCTGTTTGAGGTCCTGAAGATCTTTACAACAAAATCAATCCTTTGAACATGTCTTTAAATGAACTGGAGTCTCATCTATTTTGAAGACATTGTAGTAAGCTGGGAGACAGGACTATTTCAGGTAGAACAGGGCTCTTTGCAAAATCTTAGCAGAATATTAAATAGATTAGGTCCTCATTTATTTAAAAGATCACTCTGATGTAAAAATAACTTAAAGCCTTATTTTATTGATGATAGGTTCAGTTATAAAACTTTAAATGATATAAATCGATACCATACAAGTTGTTTGGAGAACATCAGCTTGATATAATGCTCTTTTACTTTAAAGCTTGTACATCTGAAAGAAATGAACACATTTAATATAAAAATAGAACTGGTAGCACCATAATTGCATTGATATTGTTTAACCATAGTTATATAAACTCCAATTTGTGAAAGTTAGTTTCCCCAAGTGACAAAACCCAACAGATGCAAGAAAGTTATCTTAAGAGCAGAACACCGCTTTAGATTTTAACTTTTTGTTTAATCACAGTTGTAAACCTTTTGATCAGAAACATTCTCTTTGCTTCCAATAAATACCATATTTAGAATTTTTAATTCCTTCTGTTCATATCCCAAAGCAATTCCTGCAAATCTCCTGAACTTAGGCAACAGTAGAAACCTTTAAAACTTCATACAGGAATCTATAAACCTTTGTGTTTACTCACTTTAAATTGAACCTTTTAAATCATGTGAATTAAAATATTTGGATCCATTTTTAATTTTAGTGTATATCATGTCTCAGTAGAGTGTAAAAAAAACTTTTAAAGTTGGATAAAATACATCTGATCGGCGGGGGAACTTAGGCAGATGTAAAGTAAACTCCTTTCCCCATTTTTTTTCCTTGAGCGAAGGTAAAGCAGTAAGCCTGGGGGCGAGGGGCCACCGCATGGCAGGTAGGTAACAGACACCGAGCAGTAAGCCTGGGGGAAGGGGCTACCACAAGGCAGGCAGCCCAGCGTCTGTAAGCGGCGGCTGCAGGAGGAAGGAGATAGAGGAGCAAATGGGAAAGGGGGCTTTTAGCGAGAAGAACTTGAGAGGACAGAACAGATAGAAAAGAAGGGAGGGGCGAGAGCGCACTTTCCAATAAAGCCTCGATGAAAGGAATTTCTGTCCATTTCCTCATTTGGTGACAAAAATTAGCCAAATCAGTGAGGATTTGAAAATCAAAAGTTCCCCCTGGAGGCCATTTTGATCCATTATTTAAGCCATAGCACAGTGGAGTTTTGAGGTCTAGAGAAGAGTTGGGGTTCCTTGCGACTTCTCAGCGGTCCTGGGGAGTGGGCGGGAACATAAAAAGGCATCCCCAAAAATGTTCATGTCCACGGGAGAATGGGGGCAGAAAATTGAGGCGTCCCTGTGAACTTTCCGGGGCCCCAGATGGCGGCGGTGGAATGGCTAACACGAGGGTTGGGAACGTCTTCCCAGTCCACGTGGCCTCGAGCGGGCAGAGACCTATGCACATGTGCGACTTACGAGTAGGCCTCTGGAGCAAGTGGTGGTGGGGGCAAGCTGAGGAGTCACAGGAAAGGGCAGGACAACCTACCTCACTCTTGTCGGTCCGGGTGAGGAAGACAGAGAGCGGCTCAGGAGTTCTCCCAGTCTAGAGGGCTTGCCTCAACCCCGGTATGGGGGAGGTTCAAAACCCTCCCAGGTTTCGTGCACCATTATGTAAAGATTAGACAACCAGAAGGTGATGAATTAAAGCCGCTCAGCAAGGTTTTATTGAAAATACATGCTCTCGGGCCGAATCCTCCTGTCCATCAGAGTGTGTTCGGGAGAATGACTGGTGCTGGGGCTCCAGTGTAGGGAGAATTCAAAAAACCCGGTCAGGAAGGGGAGGGCTTGGAGGCAGGAAGAGAAGGCCAGAGTCCTTCCTGGATAGGTCAGGAAAACCTGCTTATTGACAGGAGGCGTGTCTACTGGTGACTGTCAGCGTCTGGCTAGCTGCTCCTTTTCACAGCTGCTGACTGCAACTGCCCTGGCCAGTCCTTTTAATTGGACATCTTGGATCCTGATCCGACCTAACAGCAATCTGATCTTGTTTCCCAAATGTACTTGCCAACCTTTGTTGGGTTCCCAGAACCCCCAAATATGTTCCCACCCTCAACCCTTTGCTGTTACCTCTCTCTGTCCACTCAAATGTTATTCATTCCCTGCAGCTGGGTTGTCCCCTGCAGGCTTCTTCTGCCTGACCAACTGATGACGTTTTTCTGGCTCCAGCAAACTTCCGAGAGATTGTTACAAACAATGCTTGAGGGGACAAAGGATTGGCCCTATTAAAACAACAACAAAAAACTAGGACGGTCTTGCAAGAATCCGGATGGGTGGCCATCCCACATGAACACTGTGTGATGTTTCTCTCTTCTTTTTTCCCTACTCATTATTAAACAGAACAATATCATTATTTTGAAAAATTAGGAACTAAACAGGTTTTAGCTGTAGCCAAAGTTCTATTCAGTGCTCAGTGCTGCCGAGATACCTGAAACAATTTTTCTCATCTCATTATTCTTGGGGATCCAATTACTTCATTGTTGCATGTGCACATTCTAAGGGACAAACAGTTACTGAAAAATAAGAATAAACTGAATCCTAAATGTAAGCCTTGAATTAATAGGTATTTTATGCCTGCAGTTTTTGTGGTTGTTGTTATTCTTTTTAGGTCTACATGACAGCAGAGTGTATTTTGACATATTATACATACATGGAGTATAACTTTATTCTAATTGGGATCCCATCCTTGTGGTTGTACGTGATTTAGAATTTCACTGGTCATATATGAACACAAGAAAGTTATGTCTCATTCATTCTATTGTCTTGAGAATAACTGGGGAAATAGTCAATTATTTCAAATAAGATGGACCAACTACATTATATTTTACTTTGCTTATTAGAATGACATTTAATTATCATTATTTTTTTTGATTAGCATCTGCTTTTAACTGATTTACACTGAGTTTAAATAAACATAAAACTCTTGTCAAGAAATGGAATGAGAAAATGTTGTTTACAGCCCTGTCAGAGCTTCCCGCCAGTATTCTGTCTTTCCAACAGCTGCAGCAGGGCATGCTATTGGTATCAGAAAGAAATGTGGCCAAGCTTATTTTTCTAATCTCTAAATTCATCACATAGGTTCACCACTCAATCACCTTCTCTCTATAAATATTAGGCCCTCACTAGGAAATGCTCCATCATGACACCTCACAGTGAGGCCTGAAAGCCAGGGCAGGGCTCAGAATCTCCTGGTTCTCTGCCACTGAGTGCATTACTTGTTTCCAGAAGTTACTGAACCTCTCTTTGCTTCATTGCTAAAATTTTGAATAATGACTCCAAACTAGCACAGAGGAAATGAACTGAAAAGAAATACTTTCTACTAAAAAGAAAGCTAATTTCTGATAGACTTTATTTTCAAGCTGTGTCCAATGTGTTCACTCTTTTTTTAGTGCATGTCATGGTTGTAATGATCACTAGCACTGCTCTTTGTGGACAAACACATTATTTTTAGCCTAGAAGGGGGATTGGACAAACTTTGCTTTTTGGCCCCATCACGGGCAGCTCTCATACATTCTTAATTTATGGCCAATCTTCTGCTATTATTATGTGTCCCAAATTAATTTTTCTTCTTATTATGACTGAGACTGGCTAATGAGTTATTTTGCATAAAGCTAAATTTTTCCGGATATTCACAAAGCTGAATTTCTGATTTAATTGTGGGATGTTTTAGTAGGGGCAGATGTACCAAAGTCCCCCCGAACTCTTTCACTTGATTTTCAATCTTTCAAATAGACGATCACTGATCCTCAGACAAAAAAGAAAAGTTACCTGGTCTGTTCACGTATAGTCCATGTAAATGAACAGCCATAAAGTCAATTCCCATGGCCAGTGAAAAAAAAATGTCTTTTTATTCACCTCTAAAAGAAGTACCAGATAAACATGATTGATTTTGTTAAGTAGAAACTTAGTGCTCAAACTCACTTTGTTTTCTCTCTGCTGGGGATAAAATCCAGGAGTGCTTTACCCCTGAACTATACCCCCAACCCACTTTATTGTGAGATCGTATTTTGCAAAGTTGCTGAGGCTGGCCTGGAACTTGTGATCCTTCTGCCTCAACCTCCCAAATCTCTAAGATTACAGGTTTGTGCCACAGCGCGTAGCTCAAACTCACTTTTGTTACAAAATTATCATCAAATGGAACCATATAACAGCCTTTGGAGGACAAAATAAAGGAAAATAAGGATTTTCCATACAGAATTTTCTAAATGGCAACTTTATTAACATACGTAGTTCCCACCAAATGGTCCATTCATTGCCACTGTCATTGCTTCTTCAGAGTCTCTCCTAGTGACTGTTAACCCTGTGCCTGCCTCCTTGGCTCCCTGGCTCCCTGGCTCTCTCTAACTCTCCTACAGTGGTACCATTCCCAGACACTTTAAGGGGATTAATTCAGGGGGAAAAAAATGAGCTCTTGTATTTTTTGAGTTGAAAATGCCTTGATTAAAACTCTTTACTGAAAAATAATGCACTAATGCTGACAATATGAGAGTTTTTCTTGATGGGTTAGATTGTACTTTCTCATATTCTGTTTTCTTGCTAATGGCTATGCAAAAACAAACACACAAAAGCTTTGTGGCTGAGCAAATCTGTGCTGGGGGACACTGATTTCTCAAAGTGAGGCATGCCTCCAAATATCACTTGTTTTCCCTAAAACTTCCTTCTATCAGTTTGTTCTATTCATTCTTGATTTTATTCATCTATGAAGATTATGAGAGCCAGGAGTTCTAAGCATACTAGAAGCTGTATAATATAACTTTGCATTTAAATTATTAAAATTTACTGTTGAAATTTTCCAAAACATTCCCCCTAGAATTTATGTTCTGGGATTCAATTCCAAGTACAAGCTCACAATATTCATAACATTTTGCTTTTAAAAAGAATTCCCATTACTTTCTTTGCCTGTGTCTTTTTTACTTTATTCTAAATAAAATATGTTGATACACAATACAACTACATATCCTCTAACATATTATCTTAGAAAAAATAGCATTCTCTCTCAAAACTTAAGTTTTAAATGTAATCTCATTCAAGTATAGGACTACTGTGTATACCACTTTTTCAATTTCATCTGCATCAATTATTCATCAATTCAATATTTCCATTTCTCATCAACTGAAAATGGGAAAAAGATGATACTGTTTTTGCAATTTTCTGCATAAACAAACTGCTACTTTTAGCAAAAACAACTTTCTTCCTACCAGTTAGACTATTTTTGAGGGATGGAACCAAGTATTGGTCTATATTCAGAATCACTTGATGATTTGTTGTTGGAGTTGTAAATAGCATGTGATGTTTTAGGGTGCACATGTTTATTTCCGTTGAAAGGACATGTCCTATTTTTGAGGAAGGAAAGAAACTTGTAAGACATCAAATGTTTCTTGCAAAACAATTTGGTGAAATAAATGTAAATGAATCAGAAACATGTGAATTGTATTTCAATTAGAATTACTGGTTTAAATAGGAAGGGGTGAAGTGCTTGAGGGAAAGAGTGTGGTAGGGTGGGAGGGGACATTTGTTTTGTTTTCATCAGTCTTGGATTCTTGAAAAATGGCCTGTACTATGAATTCAACTTCATCCAGATTCTGTGAACTCTAAGGATGGAATTGCAGAGGGGGCTAATAATATGTAAATTCATGTTATAGTTTTATCTGGTTTCAATTATAATGTACGCATTTGACATTGCCACTGTGCAATTCTTTAAAATTTATTTTAATTTGAAGCTAGTGGTTTTTCTGTGTAATTCTTTTAAGGGTTAACCAGACATTGTAATGATGCTCAAATATACTGTTTCACCCAGATTCACACATAAACTTCATCTTTAGTTCCTTTTTCAAACTGAAGATGATCAGAATTAAATGGAAAACATGTGGGGACTGAATGTGTCCACACATCTGCACAAGATGGGAAGGGGAGAAAATATGCTGGAAGAAATGGAGAATGAAAGAGAGCAAAGAGAGGAAAGGGATAACAGAATGAGCGATGCATACCACATTAGGCCATCAAACTTAATATTATGCCACCTAGTCACACTAATTATTTGAGAGTTACAAAAATATTATCCATACCTTCATTCTCATAGTGTATATGTCTGTTTAAAAATAGGCACACAGCTTATTTAAAAACATATTTTGTATTTTTCAATGAAAAATAATGCATTACTCTGAAAATCAGGAAAAAAATTCCTCTTAAACAAAGGCTTACAGATAAGTTTCTCTGTCTTAAAATATGAGTAAGTTTGATGTGGTGTGATATTCCAGTCTCTAAAAACAGGGTCATTTTAAGTATTTCAAAACTTGCAATTGGCAAGGAGCATGTAACTGGTGTATACACACACACAAAAAAATAGGGCTGGGATGTGGCTCAGTGGTCGAGTGCCTCTGAGTTCAATCCCTGGTACCAAAAAAAAAAAAAAGAATATACCACTTGGCAGATAAAGTCTTTTCTGTATGAATCAAGGATGTAGTACCCATAGACTATTGTGGTCAAGAGTGTGTTTTTAGCTTCCTGAGAATGTGCTGGTGCAACCTGAATGAAGCATCTCTCTGGTTACTCAGAATATGGCTGCGGATCATGGGAAACAGCAGGAATGAGGATGCTGCTCCTTGGTTTAATTGTGCCCCTAAGTTCATTACTTCAGACTATTCTGGAAGTGCTTCTCCTTCTTTCATTTCACAGGCAGGAACTGTGAAGAGTTGCTTTGAAATATTTGCTCCCTAACTGGACAGATGATGAGTGTCAGCTTCTAGCACGGCCCTTTGTTATTTTATTACCTTCCTCATCTTCAACTAGTGGATGAAAACTGGAGAGACTGGGATGACTGTCTCATGTGTACTAATGAGTGAAGAAGATACAACAATTATGGCTGTTCCGGAGCTCTCAAAATCACTCTTATGGGTTCGTGGAATTGACACAAAGTGTAAATTTTAACTCCAAAATTGGGTCAATGAGAATGTATAAATAGTGTCCCCTTCCTCTTTGTTACCATCAATAATCAATAGTTTTAAGGTTTCAATTGTGTCACTATGGAAGATCTCTATTCAGAAAGTTTTTACAATGGTACATTTCCTTTCAGGAGAGACATACTGGGCTTTAGTTTCCATCATGATTTGGTACACTTATATGTAAGTGTTAACAGGACCTAATCCTTGCTCTTTGTGTTGTTCCACTTTTTGTGCTGCAGGCCTATCCTTGTAGCAGTGATAAGGAATGTGAAGTTGGGAGATACTGCCACAGTCCTCACCAAGGATCGTCAGCCTGCATGGCATGTCGAAGGAAAAAGAAGCGCTGCCATAGAGATGGCATGTGTTGCCCTGGTACCCGCTGCAATAATGGTAAATGATCTCACTGAGTGTTCATGGGCCTCTATTTTTTCATGTAAGAAGACTGTCTTACAAGTTAGTCTGTTTTTTTTTTCTTTCCTCAGTACCAGGGATTGAACCCAGGGGTACTTAACCACTGGGCCACATCTCCATCCTTATTTATTTATGTTAATTTTTTTATTTTGAGACAGAATCTCACTAAGTTACCTGGAGCCTCACTAAGTTGCTGAGGCTGGCTTTGAACTTGTGATTCTACTGCCTTAGCCTCCCAAGCTGTTGTAATTACAGATGTGTGCCATTGTGCCTGGCTTAGTCTAACTTCTTACTCAGACTTCTGAGTACCTGTGTTTAGGTAGTATAAGATTACCTGGATTACCTCCAAAATCTTAGTTTTCCTAGATTCTCATCACCTTCTGTATTTTCTGCTCTTTGCTGATCTAGGATATTGCAATATGGAACTGTCATGTAAGATAGCAAAATATTCTGTTCTGCTAAGTGCATAAGCAAATACATAAAAAAAGCAAAAGAAGGGAGCTTGCTGTGATTTAATAATGCAGTTGTGAGTCCTTCTTCCAGCTTCATCCCAGTTTCTGCTGTAATTTTTGTGCTGAAGATGTCATGTGGCATGATGAGAAGGTGATTGGTTTCTCCACAAATGGAGTCGAGATTCTATCTCCTATCCTGGATTCATCCCATCTCAATGAATTTAGAAAAAGAAAATTCAGCATCAATAATGAATGAAGTTCACAACACATAAAACATTAAGTAATAGCAGAAGGTAGTTAGAAACATATAATTTGTCATACAAAAGAACACAGTCCAGCTCATATCACTATGCCTGCTTTGATCCCAGGTCATAGACCTACTCTGAGTACCTTGCCCAGAAAGTAAATGGAGAAAGAGCTTACACCATTAGAAAAGTTTACATTGTAGACAAAGATTGTACTGTTAATAACAGCAGCAGCAACAACAAAAACAGCCCTGAATCTTGAAAATGGATATCTGGTCAGATGATTTTAAAAACACAATAGCTAACATTAATTCTTTACCAGATCACCATTCTAAACATTTCACATATATTCACAGTAACTCAGTGAAGTTAATTCTGTTTTTATTCTTATTTTTGCCCAAGGACACTTAGTCTTGAAAGTGATAAGATTCAAATTAAGGGAGCCTGGCTCCAGGGTCAATGTATGCTACATTTAACCTCAATAAATAAGTGAATGAATGAATGAATGAACGAATGAATGGGTGAATATACAGAGAGATAGTTAGATAGGAGACAGATACATGACTTAATACTTCATCTCAGGATAAGTGCTGCAGTTTATAGAATTCAGCTATTCTAAATGTCTACATCACATCTCCAGGTATCTGCATCCCGGTCACTGAAAGCATCTTAACCCCTCACATCCCAGCTCTGGATGGTACTCGGCATAGAGAACGAAGCCATGGTCATTATTCAAATCATGACTTGGGATGGCAGAATCTCGGAAGACCACACACCAAGATGTCACATATAAAAGGTAGGTCTATCTGTACCTTTGTGCTTATTTTTTATTTCAATAAAGAAGTAAAATAAAACTATAGGTGATTAATTTCATTGATCTCAGAAAAAATTATTGGCAAGATTTAAAATGAATTTGTTCTTATTTTTGAGGATGCTAGTTTCTTTAGCAATCTTAAATCATTAGAAAATAGACATTATGAGAATCATAGTACCCTGATTCAGGCTATTTTCTTTTCTTTTTTTTTGGTACTGGGGATTGAACTCAGTAGTGCTCGACCACTGAGCCACATCCCCAGACCATTTTGTGTTTTATTTAGAGACAGGGTTTCACTGAACTGCTTATTGTCTCACTGTTGTTGAGGCTGGCTTTGAACTCACAATTCTCCTGTCTCAGCCTCCCCAAGTGCTGGGATTATAGGCGTGCGCTTCAGGCTATTTTCTAAGCAGGGCTTTTAATATGAAATTTAGGAGAAATCTTCTATACAAACATACATACCAAAGGAAGAAGTATTCTGAGAAAAAAATGAAAAAACCTTTGCTTCCACATGAGTGAATCACTAAGGTTATGAGTCATTTTCTCACCTTTGCAGATTCAGGAATATTATTTCACCAAGCAACTAGATGATATGCTATTCATAAACAAACTTATCCCAAATAGTTGGTTTACTATGGGATATAGTATGGTCATATGATCCCCTTCCTTGCATCAAAATATTTTGGAAACCTAATCAATAGTAGCATACTTTGAAAACATGAAATTCTTGAGCTCTAATCACTAGTAGTAAAATTTGGAAAACATGAATCATTAAGCTCTCAAAAATAATTTTAAAATGAAGCATTTCCAAAGTATATACTGTGGAGTACCTCCTTTCAAAATGTTATGTGGATAAAAAGGCCCTAGGTATAAAAGCATTTTGTAATAATACATATTCCCCCTTTTTGGACATGAACAGTAAACATAAGTATACTGAAGGCTCTGAGAAATCCAGGAATGAGAAAACCTGGTTAACTTTTTAAACATAGTATTTCCATAGTTTGATCACAAAACATTTACCTGCATTTTCATGTTCTACAGAGCCTAGCATCCCAGAGAATATCAGATCCATTAGTCTGACTCAGACTGGTAATGATCACATGGATAGTGCTAAGTATATTGACAGATAATCCTTTCAGTTATTTTTTTCTATACTCTCTGAGGTCCTGTATTCTTTTCCTATATTTCCTCTTTCTGTTCCACCAAATCCACTTACTATTACATTATTATCTTTCTTTATTCCAACAGATATATATATGTGTGTGTATATATATATATTTCACAGTACTATAGTTCAAAATTATTAATCATTTTTATTTAATTATAAGTGCGATTTTTTGATGACAAATAGAAATCTTAGGTTGGAATGGCAAATGAGTTGTGTCCAAATCTCACAGTGGGATTAGCTACATCTGGGATAACGGGTAACACTTTAGACATGGAGATGACTTCACGATGTCCTGTGAGCCCCTTCTGTACTGCTACCTGTTTCAGTGGAACAGTGATTGGTCTGTTCTTATCAATCTTATCTGTGACTGCTTTTGCAAAGCAACAACAGAACTGAGGAGCTGTGCCTGAGATCATGACCTCAAAATCCTAACATATTTACAATATGGCACTTTACAGAAAAGTTTGCCAATGCTTGCTTTATATGGATTGCAGATAATCCAACCATGATGTATGGGGGCTGTTCACTGAATTCATGTATTGTTTTTTGGGATACAATACCCAGATTTGTATTTCCACATGTTCGTATAAGGAGTCCTTGGTTGCCTCGAGACTGTTTGCCCTCAGATGGATTAACTGCCCTTTCTCTGCTCTGCTCTGTGTTGCAGTTCTTTATAGACTGCATTTCTGGGCTCCTTGTCAGAGGCATCTGGCTGGGTTGAGCCAACATATTCTTCCACTTTTACTGCCACAGGTAGTATTTCTGGCAAGGCTGTGTCTCCTTGTAGCTTCAGCTCCTGATGGATAGGTCTGTTAGGATGCCAGCCTTGGCTAGCATCCGAATCCAGCCTCTGGATCCTGACATCACCTCCTCCTTTGGCTCAACCAGCCCAAATGTGGCAGTAGCATCTTCTCACCATCCTCTGGTAGTGGTGAGAACCACTACCTGTGTGACCAATTCTATGCATAAAATAATTTCTGTTTTGAACAAAGTTTCTGTTTTCCTGACTGTAATTGATAAGTGGACTTAGGAGTCTCTGAGCATTTCAGCCTTCTCCTTGAATCAAATGTTTGTTTTGATCTGCCAAGAAGGTATCAAACCTGTTCGTTGACATCAGTCCTTCTACGTTTTTGTCACTCACCTACTAGGAAAAACAATAGTCAATGATCAGGGAACTATCTAAAAGTAGGCCATGACAAAGTAAAGAAGAGATGAAACACAGTCCTGGCTATTCATTAAGTTTTATATTCTAATGGCAAACAATGTAAATATACAAAAATGGATTTACATGACTACAGGGAGAGACAATTGGTATGAATCCAGGACTTTTCATTGTAGCATCATGGAAGATAGTTTAAAGTATTTTATGTGCTTCAGATTGCAAAATGGAACATTTCACGGTGATATCTTTTGGTGGTGCTTTCTGCAGGGCATGAAGGAGACCCCTGCCTGCGATCATCAGACTGCATTGAAGGGTTCTGCTGTGCTCGTCACTTCTGGACCAAAATCTGCAAACCAGTGCTCCATCAGGGTGAAGTCTGTACCAAACAGCGCAAGAAGGGCTCTCATGGGCTGGAAATTTTCCAGCGGTGTGACTGTGCAAAAGGCCTGTCTTGCAAAGTGTGGAAGGATGCCACCTACTCTTCCAAAGCCAGACTCCATGTGTGTCAGAAAATCTGATCACCAATGAGGAAAATCACCACTAGCAGACTGTGAATTTGTGTGTTTAACACATTATGGCATGGTGGAAAATAAAGTTTGAAATGCATAAGAATGGTGTAGATGAGGAAGGTGATAAGAGTACAGAGAAAGAAAGAAAGAAAAGAAAGAAAGAACTGAATGGATTAGAAGGGGTGTCAAACTCAGCACAACAAGCAGGCTTCCATTATGCAACTTGTTTATGTAAATAATGTACACAGTTGTGAAAAGGCTATTAATAAGGAGAAAAAGCACATAGTGGAAATTACTGAATTCCATGTGAATTTCCAAGAGTTTAGGTTGTGCTGGAGGCGAGGGTTCCTTCAGGTTGGTGATTGCCTATAAAAATAACCTAAAATCCATATTTCTTTTCAAAGTTCTAGTTTAATAAAATACTCCCAGTATACATTGACAAGTTCTAAAACATGAAAAGAGTTGGTAAACAGCAAATGAAAGCATAAAGCATAGCCATTTTACAAGAGAATCACCTTTTAATTTGGAACTCTACTTTGACTGCTCAATTAAAGGCCTTGAGTAGACAAGGAAAATAAAAGCAATCAATATTTGCCAAATAATTTCAGAATAATGCCTGGTCTTTCATCAAGTTCTTTGGAAAAAACAAACTTGTTTTTCCTCAAACTGCTTATTTACATTTTTTTCAAAAATTTAATTTCACCTGTAACTAATAAGAACTGACATAAAATAAAAAAACAGTTCCTTGATATGATCTGTCTTGCAGCAATATGGCATAATGAATCCCACTTTTATGTATAATTATAATGCACCAATAAAAAAACAGCTCCTTGATTCTGAAGGAATGATACTGCATCTCTCTTGATTGCATATGATTCCTACCCTGAGTACATTTTGTTTTCCAAACTGTATCCATTAATTGTGACTAGTGCAATAAATGCATGAAGAAGAGTTTTCACAGATTGTAAAATGTTTAAAGACATCCAAAATAATGGAAACATCATTATTTGGAAAAGATCTAACACACTCTAAGTTTCGATAGTATTAGATTGATAAATACACTTCTTTTTTACATGCTCTGCAGTGGAGTAAGAGTGAAGCTGATAACAGGGACTTGAGTGATATCTTTATTGCACTGAAGCACAGCAAAGAAATTGGGAAAGCTTTGTCAACTGTCCAGCCTTTGGCAACATATAAATCTATATATAGATCATATGTCTGAAGCACAAGCTGACTTTTTTTCAATCTTTGAAACCAGAGACTGCACAATCTACCTGGAAGTTCTCCATGGGATTTGCTATTATAATCCTTACTATGCAGATGAGTTCAGTGTGAGTTCACTTGCCCTTCCTATCCTCAAAATATTTATTTTATATTTTTGAGGTACTAAAAGAATCTTAATTATGAGGAGGTCTCACAAAATTGACTCATGAGGTAGGCAGTGCGATGAGGTTCCATTTCCTCTTAAGCTTCTAACCAACCAATAAACCATCTGATTTTTCTGTCTGATTTTTCTGCACCAACCTCTCTCTGCAACAGCCTTTTATTGCCAAAGATATAGTTTCTGGTTTTGCAGCCAGTGAAGTTTAAAAAAATGTAATAACTTGTAAAATCTACATATTGCTAACCTATAGAAACCACAGTTCTAAATTCTTCAAAACCACTTTGCTACTTTTATTTTTAACCAGTTCTAAATATTATGTCTACAGCATAAAAGGAAGAAAGTTATCTTATAGTTATTATTTTAAACTATTATAGACTGCAAGTCACACCTTAATTTTCTTTTACTTAAACCCCATCTGCAGTTTCAAATTCAAGTTCTCCCAGCAGAAATTGAATCTGAGCCTGTGTATCTATTAAGAATTTCAGCTTCCCACATACATTTACTAAGATGATGAAGACTTATGTTTTCTGCACATGTCCGCAAAAACTAAAATTATAAGCTAATTTATCCAAGAGCCAAAGTTTGTGCCAACAAGTTATATAAGCTTGGTGACATGAAAATGGAACATTTCAGTCAAACATTTCCTATATAGCAATTACATTTACAATCTGGTTTTCGCATTATTTCCCTTATGTTCACCCTTTCAAAAATTATTATTTGAAGTAATTTATTTACAGGAAATGTTAATGAGATGTATTTTCTTATAGAGATATTTCTTACAGAAAGCTTTGTAGCAGAATATATTTGCAGCTGTTGACTTTGTAATTTAGGGGAAATGTATAATAAGATAAAATATATTAAATTTTTCTCTCAAAAAAATTGAATTCAAATTTCCTTGTCTTTTGCTTATGGGGAAAATTCTCATGGATTCATAATTTCCATAGTTTAACTGTTTTTGATCTGACTCTGTTTAGATATCACCATGAGGTGATCCAAGGCAATTTACTATTACTGAAACAGCTCATTTCATGGTAGGGCAGTGGTAATCATTGGAAAGTTAAATTTTAGTTAAATAAAAGTATTCCAGCTTGTGATTTCCACCCATCTATTCTTCTTTTGGAGATTCTTGGAGCAATGAATCTTCAAAGTTTCTAAATACTTGAAGATAGACAGCATCTTTCTCATAATCTTCTCTGGGCTAAAATTTTCCAAAGTACAGATGCCATCATGCTTAGGATATGGGTTAATTCCCACATGGCACAAAGAAGCTACAAGATGTCTTTATTTGTGGATGGTGATAGACTGAGTAAGGTCCCTGATAAACTCAAATTCACTTCCAGGGAAATAGGTATTGCCTCTGCTTTCTGAACCTAGAGACATCAGGAGTGTTTGACCAACAGTACTAATCAAGTATGAGAAAAAGGATAGTTTTAAAAGCCCATGATTTATTAGAAATGCCAATGGGCTGCAAATGTAGAGAATAAACATTCTGTGGCATAGTGAGGTGAATTAAGTATAGCCATGGAACTACACCAGTTTCATAGCTGAAGTTAAGAGTTGAAGATATTGCAAACATTGCTCAAGTAATGTTTGAGCAATTTAAAAAAAACATAATTTTAAACAGTCAGTTACGGTTTTCATAGTTATTTTTTTTTTAATCTTTTTTAATTTTTTTGGTACCAGGGATTGAACTCAGGGGCACTCGACCACTAAGCCACATCTCCAGCCCTATTTTGTGTTTTATGTAGAGACAGGGTCTCATTGAGTTGCTTAGCGCCCCGCCGTTGCTGAGGCTGGCTTTGAACTCACGATTCTCCTGTCTCAGCCTCCCTAAATGCTGGGATTATAAGCTTGAGCCACTGTGCCCAGCTCATAGTTATTTTTTATCAAATAAAAGCATCAGTTCTGCACTATGGGAGGTTCCCTATAAAATTTACAATATGGATGAGCAAGACAGAATGACACACTTCATTCTGGCAGTTAGCACCAAAGAAGAAGTCATAGAAAAGAGGCTAAACTGTGTCTTTTTTATTCAAGAATCTTGTTCAAATTTCTCCCAAACTGGACAATTCACATTACATAAAAAAAACAAGGAAAGGATGTAGTTCAACCAAGATTATCATTCCACTCCACATTTAACTAACATTAAGGATTAGAAAAGGATTGCCCACCCCCCACAAATTCACCATTCCCTAGACATTTTTTTAAGTCAATATATAACCATTTGTTTATGATAAAGATATGGGTTTGAATCAATATCTCATCAGCTATCTACTGGGACAGTGCTATGGTTTGAATAAGATTTGTGTCCCCTGAAGTGTTTATTTGTAGGGAACTTAGTCCCCTTGATTGTGGTATTGGAAGATGATGTAGACCTTTAAGAAGTGGTGATCAGCAGGAGGTCCTTAGGTCATTGGAGGTGTGTACTCAGAAGAAATGTGGGACCCCAGTCTCTCTCGTTGCTCCTGGTTGGAGATGTAATCACTTGCTTGCTCCCATGATTGCTATCCATGTCATGAGATATATGCCCAGTAGATAGGCTGCACCCTCACCACACAGTCTTTTTATACCACTGGAACTTTCAGCCTGTAAAACCATGGGTTTAATAAGTCTCTTTTCTTCATAAGTATCTTGTGTCAAGTATTTCACTATAGTAATGACAAGCTGATTAACACTGGCTGTCTCTCAAAAGGTCATCTCCCCACAGCCAATCACTCCTTGTTATATATCTTCTCAGGACCAATGGGGCAAAATTTAGATTTTTGTCCCCCAAAATTCGAAAAATGGGTTAAAAAAAGGATACTGATTAAATCACCTCCAAGACCATTTTTTGAACCAGGTCTGGAAAATAATTTCCTATTCTTTTTACGATTTCAATTATGTCTGTCATATTATCTAATGCAGTCTACTAAAGATTCTGCTGTGAAAATAAATGACACATTGAGTATCTGATAATATATAAATTCATTTAGAGAATCAAAACCCAATAATATTTAAATGTCCCTCATTTGAATACAACTCCTTCTTTCTTGAAAATTCCCTAGGGAGAAACTGAAATACAAAAATAAAATCTTCTTGAATATTGAAGTCAAAATAAGTTGAGGTCCAAAGGAATTAAAATCTGTAATTGTTATCTTTCTCTTTTAAATGAATCCAAAGAAATCAAAATTCAAAATGTTCAATTTGGTGGCTACTATATTCATTCATTACTCCATAGTCTGCTCTGTCTCAGCAAAGGGGGATCTGGTACCCGGATGAGCTGGAACTCCTTCAGCAGCAATGGCTTGGACAGTCTCTTACTGGGCTGAGTGCAAGTCCCATAGGATCTCAGAAGATTTGTTAGTTTGACAACAATTTTTGATATAGCTTACTTTAACAAAGTACAGTGGATGTGTAGGACACAAAACATTAAGCAAAAGATGCTACCACATTTAGTCTCTTGTTCTTAGAGCAGATATGTGAAGCAAATTACTATTAACACATAAGACTTAGTATTACCAAAAACCATAGCAATAACACACAGAATCCAAGTAAAGCAAGAGGGATGGAGAAAAATCTAAAACAGATATATGGAATCTGTGGCCTAAAAACCTGAACTTATTTGAAAAAAATATCCCATCAAGAAGTTAAACATGGCACTATATTTCAACATGGCAGTGTGGAAGAATACTGCACCTATGTATTCTGTCTCTTTTTACAGGACAAGTGGTGTTTGAGGTTTTGGTTCTTTCATGTAAAACTGGTCAAGTTTAGAAATTCGTCATGGTGTTAGCCTCAGTTTTCTTTTATACATATCTTAGATACTCTAGTCAGGGAAGGTCTCTTAAAGAAGGCAGAATTTGAGCTGAAACCTGAGTGAACTCAGGGGTTGGCAATGAAAATGTCTAGAGAATCAGCAGAAGATAAAGGCAAACACTTGACAATGGGTGCACATTGATGGGGCAGAATGGAATGGAAAGGATGAGGAGAGAGACACAGGACAGGCCTGGAGAAGGAGCTGGGTCAGATTGTGTAGAACCCTATTGACTATGCTGTTTCATTGTGAAAGACATGTGGAGTAGGCAGAGGCTTTTGATCAGGGGAGTAACATAAGGTGACTTATGTTTTCTAATGCTCACACATGCTGCTGTGTGAAGGATAGATATTTGAGTGTCGAGGCAGGAGCTTCTGGTGGCTGGGAATAGGGAGGGTTGGTAGAAATCCCGAGAAGTGGATGGATTTAGGGTATGTTGGCAGTAGAACCATCTTGATCTGCTGTTGAAATGGGTAAAGATTGTGAAATCAAGAAGGGAGTCTAAGTAGAGCATGACTGCAGGAGTCTAGGAAGGTACATTTCTGACAAGAAAAGTTAAGAGAATCTTTCTTCTGCATAGTGGCCTTTTATTTAGCTCCTAAAGGAAGAATTGCCCTCAGCAGAATACCAATAATTCTTTACAAGATCGCCCTCCGTGTCTCACCAGCCATCTTGAGATCTTAAGAAGGAACTCTGTGAAGAAGAGATTGCATCAGCAACGGGAGTTTGATAGCTGCACTAAGAGAAGTGGCTGTAAAGTGTCAGGATGAGAGGACGGCAGGACCACGTGCAGAAGAGAACCAAGGGAGCATAGGAACTGAGCCAGGTTTCAAGAGGGAGTGTAAGAAAGAGATGCATCAGTGGAATGCTGGAAGTCATAAAAGGTGCTAATAAGAAGCTTCAATTTGATACAGATGTCAAAGGGTGTCAAGGAAAACTGACGGGAAGAGAATAGTCGACTCACAGCAGTTAGGTTTAGAAAATTACTTTAGCAAAGGGTGTAGCTCAGGCAACGCTCCCATTGACATTGGGCCAATGAGTTGCATTAAAGGCCTATTTGTCAAAGCCGGTCATGGTTCTCTTTGAGTATTAAGTAATTGTATAGTGTAGGGCCTGGGAATTCTAAAGGAATAACAATATGCACGTAATTGAAGCACTTTCATGAGAAATACACTTGCCATCATACCTCTCACACATACGTCATGGATACCACAGCACACAACCTTTTAAAATTTCCTGGGGTCAACATTTCTTATAGATGCCATGGCCTTGTTTTATTTGCTCCACACCTTCCCACCTCACTGCACCTGCTACACCAGTCATCATTCTGTGTTTAATGGCCAGTCAGCCTCCAGGGCCTCGTAACAGATGGAGAACATCAGATCAGCTAGCACATGTGAGATATTCTCACATGTTCTACTTAAGCTTTTCAGACAGACCTTGAAATAGAGATCTTTTTGTCTTCCATTTCTTTTTCTACTTTATCTATCATTCCTTCCAGCTGTGTTCTCATCTGTTCCAATAGTGACCGATTCTGATTCTGTGCCCACTTGTATGCCATACTTAAAGCTGCTTTAGATAACATTAAGACCAAATAACATCTATGGAGCTTTCCTGGTAATATTCAAGCTGTTTAACCAGTGTCCATGCCTTATGACTTCCCAAGTGATATTGGCTTTTACAGTTCCTAAGAGGAACACACAGAGAAAGTCCTTTGTACATATTTCAAGGGACCTTTAATTTTCTATTGGGAGTAAACTCCCAAGTACACTAGAGGACTCAATTTGGGACTGTTAAAATCAAGGCTAGTGGTGGAGAAATGTGGAGATGCTGTGCAAAACGTTCCTTAAAAGGTGTATGTTCAACATCTCTAGCAATTAAAGAAATGCAAATCAATACTACACTGAGATTCCATCTCACTCCAGTAAGAATGGCAATTATCAAGAATACAAGCAACAATAAATGTTGATGAGAATGTGGGGGAAAAGGCACATTCATACATTGCTGGTGGGACTGCAAACTGGTGCAACCACTATGGAAAGCAGTATGGCTATTCCTCATAAAACTTGGAATGGAACCACCATTTGACTCAGTTACCCCACTCCTTGGTTTATACCCAAAGGACTTAAAGTCAGCATACTACAGTGACATAGCCACATCAATGTTTATAGCAGCTCAATTCACAATAGCTATACTATGGAACCAACTTGGTGCCCTTCAGCATATGAATGGATCAAGAAAATGTGGTATATATACATGATGGAATATTACTCAGCCCTAAAGAACAATGAAATTATGGCATTTGCCAGTAAGTGGAAGGACCTAGAGAATATTATGCTAAGCAAAATAAGCCAATCCCAAAGAACCAAAGGCCATATATTTTCTCTGATACGTGGATGCTAATTCATGATAAAGGGGGGATGTTAGGGAAAATAGAGTTACTTTGGATTAGACAGAGGGGAGCGAAGGGAGGGGAGGGGGTATGGGAGTAGGAAAGATAGTAGAACAAATTGGACAATATTACCCCATGTGCATATATGATTACATGACTAGTGTAACTCTTCACCATGTGCAACCAGAAGAATGAGAAGTTATACTCCATTTATGTATAATGTGTCAAAATGCATTCTACTGTCACATATAACCAATTAGAACAAATAAAAAATAAAAGAGGTAAAGACAACTTACAGCACTTAAGATCTATATCTTTAAGAAATTATGAAGTTGCTCAAAATGCTATTTCAATGTTATAGAAGAGAATGGATAACTGTTATTTCATGGGGGCGGGGGGAGAACACCCTTAGCACTACTCAGTGTTAGGTTTAGAATAGGTTGAAAAGATTGACCTATCGGGAGAAAGGGGCAGACGAGGGCAAAAAAACATTCATGGAAATGATATTAGTCAATTTATATTATTACACAGTGAATCCCACCATTATGGACAATTACAATGCACCAACACAAATGTGGAAAAAAACAGTTCATGGAGTAGAAGACATGGATTTTCCTCTTGGAAAAACATGTTTCATTAGCCTTGAATTAAGAAAAATAAAAGAAGTGCCTCAGATTGATTCAATAAAAACTGACTTTTAGAGGTGAGGGCAGCACAGAAAAGCCAGTGATTTAAGGACTATCCAAATGATACTGTGCTAGCCCAACATTCTTCTGGTATTCTTCAGATCGTCCTCCTGAGAATCTAGCTCTTATCTTGTCAGGTGGCAAGAAAGACTGTTCCTAAGAATTCTACCATAGGATACCGATATAATGGTAATGATAGTAATCTTATTTATAGAGAATTTTTTCCTTTGTCTCAGAGTGCCACCAAATGGGTTTCCACACTCTATTTCTTACAATACTCTCCCGTCTCTATTGGATGTTTACTATGCACCAGGTGCAGACTTACTGGCATCTCTACATCATCTGGTGTTACTCTTTACAGCAGCCACTTTATAGCTAAGAGGAGTGGCGTCAGGATTTGAGGCCATGACATCCTGGGGCCATAGTTTGCACTCTTGAACATTAGCATGTGCTGCTTTAATTAGAAGTAACTGTTCCTTTACAATTTGAGGAACTCTGGGGCTTTTTGCTGACATGGAATTCGTGAGAATTAGACCAGAGAATAACAGCTATCTTGGTAGTCACTTATTCACTACAACCTTTTTAATTACTTCCTAAAGCACTTCTCGAACTTTCTCTGAAAGCCCTGTAGCTAGTGCTGAAATCATGGCTTCTATACCGTTTTATCCCCCAGCAGATATTTCTCCCTGTTAGTTTCTTTTTAGGGGACAAAGTCCATCAGTATTTGGATAATGATAACAAGAACAGCTCATGGGTATGTAACGTTCTAAAGGTTATAATTATTTGATATGTGGGCAATTTTAAGGTGATTCAAAAGTGCAAAATAAGTGAATGAGAAAAGAAATGGGTGCTTTCAAACAGGACATAGCGAGTATGTGGCTGGAATTAGCCTTAGTATAATTGATACACTGATAGCAATTAAATTGTCATTCCACTCCACCTCACATTCTGCTGTGAGAACAGAGGTCAGAGTAGAAAGTGAATCACTATTTCTTTGAAAATATTACTTTTTAAAAAGTCTGTTTAAGATTCTGTTGACCTTCATTTATTCTTTGCCCCTTATCAAAACACTATCTCTGTTTAAATAATACACAGAATTACTGAACATGATGAAAATGTCCATCAATCTCTGCATACATTTTTAATGTCCAATCACCCTGGGATGGAAATGTAAGTATAGATTCAACAAAAGGACTGGCCAAGGTTTCTGGGTTAGGGGCCAGAGGAAGTTGAGGTAGAGATTTGCCCAAACTGTGAGCAGTAAGATTTCATTTCACACCTGTGCTTGGTTGTTGGCCAAGTTTCCTTATGTACTTTTAAAAAATATTACTATTTTTTTTTGTTTCTTTGTGTAGTGTGATGTAGTGAAGTTTATCAGCTTCTGGAGGATATCAATTACTTCTATGACAAATGCTTGGCTAATAATGTCGTCTACTCATTATGTTCAGATCCTTGAAGAGGAAAGTGATACTGATTATCAGTTCAAATATCGTTTTTTAAAAAACCTTCGATATGAAGAGTGATTTTTGGCAGAATATGAAATGTTCTCTGGAGCATTTTTTTATTTAAAAAAAGCAACAACTTTAAGAATTAAAAAGAAAAAAAATTTCATACTGATCATAATTTACTAGCAATAAGCAAGTTTGAAGAAAAAGATTGCAACTTTTTACTGATTTGAACCAGTTTGTAATTGGTTCCCATATAAATGGCCCAAGTTGGAGACATCTTTATTGCTTATTGGATTGATATAATTATTAAATGTTGCAATATATTTGAAATTACTTATATTTGAAATATAGGTAATACATTTGAAAAAAATAGAAAGGTACCTGATTGCGCTCAGTGTTTTCTCTTTGTCCTCTCGTGTCTCTGGAGATTGTCCGCTGCACACTGCTTCAGTGGTCTGCCTCTCTAGCTCCTCACTGGGTTTGTCCAAAGGGAGACTCCTGAGGAAGTTCTGATAATGAGGACAAGGACTAAGAGGACATGTCCTCTTGGATCTTGCACTGACCCTGTATGGTTTTGCCAAAGCTGTATTCCTCCATCCAGGCTGTGGATTGGGATTAGCAGCTGTTCTGACTCCTCTCTGGATTTCAGGAGAAGCTCCTTTAGGTGGTAATTCCTACAGGTCTTCAACATTCCTTGTTGCCTTTTCCTAACCTGCTGACACCATTATAAATAGTCTCTTCATCAATCTCCCTTCAGTTCCCTGCCTCTGTCACCTGTGTCCTGCCAGGACTGGACTGACCTGTTACTCTGTTTTTCCTTCTCACTGTTCTTCACAATCTATGAAAATCAAGATGTAATATGGTAACAATGGTAAGTTATCAGAATCAGGGCTTCTTTGGGCTTCCAAACATGTTTAGTTTTGTTGTCAGAGTGCTGGTTTGTATACTGATTGACTCTAGGAAAATTTTAATTATTTGCCAACATTTAAAAACTTGAAAGTACATTTCAAGAGATATGGATTTTTTAGATTCTCCTAAAAAGCAAAGCAAAACAGAGTAAAACAAAACATCCCAAACTATAGGAAAATTCTGGTTTGAACTTCTGCTTATCAATTATCCACTGGGGCTAAGAAAGCTAGAGTTCTCTTTTTTTTTTTTATTAGTTTATTTAATTGCATTTCAAGTCACAGCACATATATAGAGCTCAGTTTTTCCATTCCTCTGGCTGCAAACCAGATAAAGTTACACCAATTGTGTTTTCATACATGCACCAAGGGTAGTGATGACGATCTCAATCAACCATCTTTACTATACCCATTCCCCTTTCCTGCCCCCCACGATCCCCATGTCGCCTCCAGTTTCCACCACTCCCTATTTTGTTTATTCATTCCCATCCTCCACCACCTTTTTTTCTTTGCGTGTAGGCTTTTTTCTTTTGGAACATTAAGGGAAAAAAATTAATTGCCATATATTCCTCACCTGCAAGTACTCCACGATCTCCCATTCCCCACTGGATAGCCTGCAAGTCTGGCGTGATCTGGTTCATCTTCTTGACCTTTTCCTCTCTTTCCCACTTTCTCTTGCTCCACTCCAGACAAGCTTACTTTTTTTTTCCTCCTTGAATTCACCAGGCTTGTTTCATCAAACTCATCTCTTCTTTGGTCTTCCAGCCTGGTATAATTTCCACAAACACATCACTACCCAAATGTCATGACTGGCTTCCTGTATTACCTTTATAAAAGTTCCTGTTCTAAAGCTTGAAGATCTCCATTTGGAGAGGAGAATCTAGTATTATGTATAGGACTCAAGTATCTTTCTTCTGGCTTCTCCACATTTTAAAAAATTTCCAGAACCACCACTTCCCAGACTCATCCACCAGTGAATCCATAAATTGTAGCAGCAAGTGAACTAACACTGTATGACTTCAGTATGGTCCAGATTGTGAATGCTGGTTCAGCTCTGGGATTAAGGGGTATAAGAATTATTGTGCAGTATGAAAACCAGATGGTGTTAGTTTAATTAGAGTAATGGGGGTTCTTAATCAGGGAAAGTGCACTAACAAAGCCAGGATACATCATCATGACCATTAAAAAAATCAGCAAAGAATCACAAAGTCATTACTTTAGAATATCCTTGAAATTTTTCTGTAGATATATTTCCATTAACATGTACTTGTAAGCCTTTTCCAAAATTCCTTCCCAATTCTTTTTTCTTTTCAGTTTTTTCAATGAAAAACAAAAAGCATTAATGACTTTAAAAGCACATAAACATAGAGTTTGCTACTTCATTTTTGGTGTGTGTATGTGTGTGTGTTTTCTATGTGTAGAAGGTGTGTTTTCCTCAGAAATAAATAAAATAAAAGACAAATCCTCCCTTTGGAACCATTATCCTCAAAAGATTCCTACGAGAAAAGTGAAATTTAATTTGGGAAGGATGAATGGAACAATCTGGTCCCATAAGTAGTGCAATATACTTAGCTTCACTCCAATCATTTTAATAACTCACACCCACTCTTTATCCTTTTCACTTGCCTGTGTTTTAGCACTTCTATGTATATCTCTAGAGACCTGAGCATTCTTTCCATGTTTCTGACACTTGTGCTTATACATATTGGGGCTGATCCCCTCTCCTCCATTAGACTTTAAATTTATGGTGCACCAAGAACTTTATAACTCCCTGCTCCACTTAGTAGCCCCACAGCTGAAGACTTGCCTCCCCCTCAAGCTTTCCCCTAGACTCTCTGACCCCTGGTGAGCTTTTCCTCCTTCAAAATTCATATTGCATTTTCCACTGCACCACACTCCACTGCCCTTTGCTATAATAACATCGACTGAGCACTTGTTATATGACACATGCTTTTATCTGCATTTAATATACATTACTTAAACGCTCAAGATAATTGTGCATCAGATATTGCCTTTGTGCCAGTTCAATACACCAGATTTGAATATTTTCTCAAGCTATTATCAGCAAATGCTAGAATCAACCCAAGTTTCTGAATTTGGAAATCTTTTCCTGAGCTATTTGCTTGATCACATTCCACAATCTCCCATATGTAGATGGTCCTTGACTTGCCATGGTTTGACATCAGATTTTTTCCCACTTTACCATGGTGTAAAAGCAACACGTATTCAATAGAAATCAGAACTTGAGTTTTGAATTTTGATCTTTGGTGATATTTAGTGTGACACTCTCTCTCAATGCTGGGCTGTGGTAGTGAGCTGCAGCTCCTGGTGGGTCGCATGATCATGAGCGTAAACAATCAACACTCTATGGGGTACTGTGTTGCTAAGATGTGATGGTCAGTAGATTAGGAATAATGGTCAGGAGTATTAAATGCATTTTTTTTTGGTGGGGGGTACTGGAGATTGAACTCAGGGGCGCACAACCACTGAGCCATAGCCTCAGCCTGATTTTGTATTTTATTTAGAGACAGGGTCTCACTGAATTGCTTAGTGCCTCACTTTTGCTGAGGCTGGCTTTGAACTGACCATCCTCCTGCCTTAGCCTCCCAAGTCACTGAGATTACAGGCATGCACCACCGTGCCTGGCCTAAATGCATTTTTAACTTATAATATTTTCAATTTATGATAGATTTAATAGTATATAACTCCATCATAAATTAAGGAGCATCTGAATGTATTTATGTCTATTTTCACTTATTAATTATATTTTATAAATTAGTTGAATCTCAGCCAAATGTCAAACTATACTCAGCCCTTACAGTGCCCAAGTATCTAGTAGATACTCAGGAAACATATCTCATTGAATTCATATACTGTAATTAGAATTTAGCAGTCCAGATGATAGTCTCTACAGTCCTACACTCGCATGCCTCACTGAACAGGGACAGTTTTTTAAAATCTGTGAAAATTATGCATTAATATTTTGAGAGCATTGGAGTATTCCAAAGAAATGGATTTATGCTATCCAATTGAGATAATTATTTTCAGAATCTAATAAAAAACAAAGCTGAACTTGCAAAATCTTTCATACACCAGCAAGATCAGAACACTCATTCTTTCTGTTGTAGAATGAGTGAGAGTTTAACAAAGATATACTTCAGTTTAATTGATGCTGTGGAGAGAAATAAGGATGGCAGAACAGAAAGAGAAAAGTAAGCACCATCTACTGAGTCTATCTTATTGCCTAAGTTTTCCTGGTGCTTGGAACTTGTAAAACTGTGTTTTAAGGCAACTCAAACTAGTCAGTCACAGGAAATCAGGGTATCTGTTACTTTCTTCGTCCTTATGCAGGAGTACTTAGAACTCTCCGGTGTCGACAAACAGTCTCTAGTGTGTTTGAAACCATTATGAAGATTTTGTGTGTCTGTTATGTTAAAGTGATAGTGTTCATAGTTTTCACCAGTTCCTCAAAGGGGCTTTGACAAATAGCCTCAAAACCAGAGAACCATGGGATCTATTACACTTCCAATGATTATAATTCATCATAAGTAACCCAAGTTGTTTGTTTTTTTCATGATCAAATAGAATCACTAATATAAAACTATGTGAAGGAAATGTTTCATAAAAGTGAAAACAAAATTGAAACTGTTCATACTTTGGAAAAGCTGTCCTCAGGACTCATGTCCTCAACAATGATGGAGGACCCTCCAAGTGCTTCTGTTTGTGTTAGCTCTATTAATATTTACCATGCTAGGACTGAAAACAGAATTTGTTTTTGAAACAGAAAAATTTTAAAGTAAGCAGATATAGCACACATTCCACTGACCCTCAGGGTGACAGTGCCACTGCCTGCCATGTGTCCTCTGGGAAGCTCTTCCATGCCATCGTGAGGCAATGAGAATGAGAAAGCCATCAAGGCTTTGAATTATTGTAAAAACGATTTCCATCTTACAGATCCCCAAAGGACCTAAGAGTCCCTAATGTATTCTATAGTTACATTTTGAGAACTACTGCTTTAGAGAAACTAGGATCTTATAATTAGTACTGTTCAAAATTTCCAGTATGTGGAAAGATAAGATCCAATTATGAGGCTCATCTCTGGAAAACAGCCAACTTTATGATTAGCCACGCTTAATTAGCCATGCTACCCTCTTTCTAATTCCATCCTTTATTTCATTTCCCCTTTACTTTCATTATAAGTTTATTTCATCTGGCTCTATTTTGTGCCTATTAACAAATCCCTTTAAATACTTTTGAGAATAAAATAGAATCTAGTATTTAAAGAAACAACAATAACTGAAAAGTACTAGATCACCATAGAATGCTAAGATAGAGACAACTTCTTATAGCAGTTTATTGTGAAATTACTAAGTGCAGTGTCATCACACTACTGGAAAATATAACTTATAGTGAGTTAAAAACTTGTGTAAGATGATAATTCTAAAGCCAGTGAGAGTTTTAGTGTTTTAGCCAAATACTGCTTTCATAGAGAAGAAAGGTAAAGTTATGATTTTGCTTCAGTTTCCTCAACTATCAAATATGGATTTTAAAGAAGGTATTTTAGGCCTTGATATAGACATTACTTTGGTAGAGCCAGGCACAGTGGCACATGCCTGTAATCCCAGCAGCTCTGGAGGCTGACGTGGGAGGATCACAAGTTCAAAGCCAGCCTCAGCAACTTAGTGAGGCCCTAAGCAACTCAGCAAGACCCTTTCTCTAAATAAAATATTAAAAAGGGCTGGGGATGTGGCTCCGTAGTTAAAAAAATTACCATGGTAGAAATACAGGGTAATTTAACATGCTTTTTTTGGCTGTGATAAACATTTTGATAATTCTTCTACAGAAATGAGCCATTTATTTTATGTGAGTTTGGTGTATAATGGCTAATGTTAGAGAAGTGGAGGTCTTGAACGAAAGTAGGATCAACGAAAGGAACCAGTATCTGTGTCTGTGTCTTGTCCATCATTGACAACAAGATACCCCACCTCTCATGTGTGACCGGTAGCTTTCACTCCCTTCCAGTAGCCCATTGTTAAAGATAAATATTTGAAAACAGGAGATTTCTCCCATGAAACCATAAATCTGTGTTTGTGGTATTGTCTAATCTCTGTTGTGGGAATGGATCTGACATCACCATCTGAAAATTATGACTTCTTTCAGCCCCAAACGAGGATGCAGATGACAATGAAGAAAAATTTCTTCTTCATATTCAGGCAAATGTTACAATTGTGTATAATTCCGTTACCCATGTTGAGAGGCAAATGGACTTACGGTTTGCCATCCTTTTAATTAGAATTATCTTTCGAAAGATGTCATGGTTTATATGTTCACTAAAGCAGTTGGATTGAGTCCTTCCTTCCCTTCCAGCTAATCCTGGGCTGGAGAATGCAAATGTCATCACTGTAATATTACAAGTCATGGAAACAACCCAGAAAAAGAGGTTTTCATCCAAGGGTTCAAATCAAGTCCATATTTCCAGGTCCCCAATCACTTCCCCATGTTCTTTCATCAAACATTTCCAGTGTACATCACACCTTGCTGGAAATAGTCTTTAAATTCTACTTGTCAGAATGACATGATACAAAAGTTGTGCTTTATGGTAGGAAAACAACCTGCCACCTATTTATCTGTGTGCCTCTTATTCAATCCCTGACAACACCCTCAAAGAAAATAGTATTGCTTTAGTTATCCTCCCTCCCCCTTTTTTCTTTGACATTTGGACATATTTGGACATATGTTGGAAGCAATGACATCATGCACTAACCTTCCTCTCTCAAAGTGCATGCAACACCTCTCAGACAAGATGCTTGGAGCAAATATTGCACATGCATTTACCTCCCTGAATATGGTTAACTAGGTCCTCAACTCCATAGAGAAGCTGGCTTATGGAAGGTCATTCCATGGTCTGCTGGCGTAACTGAGAATAGAAACCAAAAGCCCCAGCTCTTTGCAGTGTCCCAATTTGAAAATGCTTGGCCTGTTTTCTTCAGGGAAGAAAGCACTTTCTTGAAGACCAGTAATTTGGCTCAGGAGAGCACAGTAGTCAGAGTTTCCTCAGTTCTAAAAGAGCCCCCTTTAAGACGCCTTTGTGTTGGTTCTTAGGCAGCTGTGACCTTTGCTGGGTAATGGTGCAAAGACAATTCCATTCCACTTTTGATAATAAAATGGAGGTGATATTCATATTTCGCAAAGAGTATGGAAGACTAAAAGAGAAGCACTGCTTTGTCTGGAAAACATGAAACACAATTCTTGATCTACAAAATGAAACAAGCAAACAAACCAACAAAAAACCAAACATGTACCTCTAAGAACATCAAGAGAAAATATATCTACCTTTTACTTTGAAGGATTAATATGTTTTTTGGTGCTGTTCTTTGCATTAGGAATTTTGGGCAACTACTGTGTTTGAACCTATTGAATTCGAATATTTTGAACTTTATTCAAGTCACAGAATCTGAAAGCTTCAGTACACCCCCACTATGCCCATTAATCCTTCACCAACAGGCTGGAGATAAGCAGTACTGGGGGGAAATATTCCATTAAGAGAAAAAACAACTGGTTTTCCATATGTATTTTCAACTCAAAATAGGTTCTCAGTAAATATTTGTTGACTATAATAGTAAAAAATTCTGTCAAAAACCAAGCCTATGAAGGATGACCACTTCCCATGCTCATTTTATGGGAGAAAATGTACTATTATGATAAGGATGGTAGTTCATGAAATTCTAAAGAAATGTTTGATCATATCTGCTGCAAAGTATTTTGATATGGGTGTCACTATTGAATTTAATGTGTCATTGAATTTGATTCTACTTTCCCATCCCATGTAATTATTCCCTGTTGGCATGACACTAATTAGCCAACACAATGAAACTGCCATGTCCATTTTTATTTTTTAGAAAGGCAAGACCCAAAAGAGGAGTCAGAAATATATTATATATATATGATATATATATATATATCATATATATGCATGAGAAGCAGATTCTAAAGTTACTTTTTAAAAAATTTTTATCTGTAAGGTTTTCCTATAAACTAAACCCTCTTAAATAAGGTCAAAAAATGTTCATGTCAGTCATTATAGTCATCTAGAGATAAGCAAATATTTGTCAACCAGTAGCCTGGAGTGCTGTGTACAGTGACATATAAACTTGTATTAAGGAGTGATAAACACAATTTAATTACTAGGACAATGAGAAAGGGTTGGAGGGAGAGGGAAAAAAATCAAAGTAATTTTTAAGTTAGTAACCTTTCACCTGACTCACATTGGTCAGAATCCAATATTGACCAGAGGGACTGGAACTCATTCTGATGATGTGATGGTAAAACTTTGTGAGTTCAATATGTCTGGTGGTCTTGGCACTATTCCCAGAGAACTCAAGTTCCCAGCACATAACTAAAGGACTTCAACTTTGGTCCAAATGGCAGTCTTTGTTCTGTCAAAAAAGACTCAGGGAGGAAATGGGCCGTGGGGACATATTTTTTCCTTCCTACTGACAGGCTTCATCTCTGAATGAGTGGATGGGACTCTGGTGGTCACCTCTGGAGAAGTGGTGGCCAGGACCCTATTCTCACTCTGACCCTAGGTTATAGAGGACTCCAATTTTGAAGGATTCCTTCTCAAGGCCTAATGCTATCTTTGGGGAACAAAAAGAAACATAAAATTTATCACTTGGAAAGATAGAATGATTTCATGTGCAGCCTTCATATCAGAGTCCACAAGGTAGAGTGATGAATAAGCTGAGAAATTTTATTCAGCAGAACTTTTCCCTTGGGTATGGGGAAGAGTGAGCCGCGGCCATCTTTATTAGAAATTATGCACCTGAAGGCTCCCAGACAGAGTGAGAGAGCATATACAGCCTGACTCTAAAACACTTTTAGAAAATCTTTAGAATGCATTAGTGCATTAATACTCAGGGGTTTAGCTCTGATTGCCTGATATGGAAATCCCAGCTGCTCATCTTTAAAAAGCTAACACTTTACATTATAAACTGTCCCCCCCCCTGCCCTGCACCCCCATTGGCTTTCCTCTTTCCTTTAATTCATGGTATTCATCTATAAAGTCCTTATGTGGTCCCTATGGTTTCTAAAATTACTAAAGGAAGAAACTCTTCCCTGAAGTCATTGTAAGCAGCTAGGGTGGATGATTCTTGCTCATGAATCAAGCTCCAAAAATATATGGAAAAAATGTAAGGCTAGATTACGGTGAAGTGATTCTGGTCTTTATAATTGTACTATTCCACTGGTGTTCCAACCCAAATAGATGATCTAAAATAGAATGGTGCAGAGCTCAGAAGTTCCTTGGAGAGGTTCAATCCTAATGTGAAAATGATACAGGCAATCAGAAAACAAATCACAAAATTAATTCTATAATAGAGAGGAGGAAGAGCCCCTGGACAATTTTCACAAAAAGAAAAAGTCACATGCTGAGCAAGAAGGGGCAAGATGGAAATTTAGTCATCTCCTATCCTCCAACTTGTCTTATTCTACCTTTTGGTAAAAGCTAACATAGTTTTTCAACCTTCTTTCTTGGAATATTCTCTTCCTCTGACTTTCCTATATATACTACAATCTCCTATCCAGGCATTTACACGGAGATTCCTCTACTGGAAAATCTAATGGGCTTCAAAGACCTAAATCCTCTTTCCTTCCCATTAGCAGACTGTCCCAGACACTTCCTTTGGCTTTAGATTCTATCCACTCAAGGATAATTTCTTACTTGATCAAAAATCTGCCAAAGACTAGTGGCAGAAACTCAAATTAAAGCAAACAAATTATTTTTTAAAAAAATGTATGTTCTCTGGTTCATACAACTGACATGTAAATTTGGGCCTACTTTTTCTTCTATTAGACATACAGTCTCTGGTCTAATTCCTCGGTCCTTGATTCACTTTGAGTTGAGTTTTGTCCATGGTGAGAGATAAGGGTTTAGTTTCCTTTTGCTGCATATAGATTTCCAGTTTTCCCAACATCATTTGTTAAAGAGGCTATCTTTTTTCCAATGTACTTTTTTGACACCTTTGTCTAGTATGAGATAACTGTATTTATGTGGGTTTGTCTCTGTGTCCTCTATTCTGTACCATTGGTCTACATGTCTATTTTGGTGTTAATACCATGTCATTTTTGTTACTATTGCTCTGTAGTATAGTTTAAGGCCTAGTATTGTGATGATGCCACCTGCTTTACTCTTCTTGCTAAGAATTGCTTTGGCTATTCTGGGTCTCTTATTTTTCCAAATGAATTTCATGATTGCCTTTTTTATTTCTATGAGGAGTGTCATTGGGATTTTGATTGGAATCACATTGAATCTGTACAGTGCTTTTGGTAGTATGGGCATTTTGACAATATTAATTCTGCCTATTCAAGAGCATGGGAGATCTTTCCATCTTCTAAGGTCTTCTTTAATTTCTTTCTTTAGCATTCTGTAGTTTTCATTGTGAAGGTCTTTCACTTCTTTCGTTAAGTTGATTCCCAAGTATTTTAATTTTTTTGAGGCTATTGTAAATGGGGTAGTTTTCCTAGTTTCTCTTTCAGAGGATCTGTCACTTATATACAGAAGTGCATTTGATTTATGGGTGTTAATTTTATATCCTGCTACTTTGCTGAATTCATTTATTAATTCTAGAAGTTTTCTGGTAGAATTTTTCAGATCCTCTAAGTAGAGAATCATGTCATCAGCAAATTGTGATACTTTGAATTCTTTTCCTATCCATATCCCTTTAATTTATTTAGTCTGTCTAATTGCTCTGGCTAGAGTTCCAAGGACTATGTTGAGTAGAAGTGGTGAAAGAGGGCATCCCTGTCTTGTTCCAGTTTTTAGAGGGAATGCTTCCAATTTTTCTCCATTTAGAATGATGTTGGCCTTGGGCTTAGCATAGAGAGCTTTAACAATATTGAGACATATTCCTATTATTCCTAGTTTTTCTAGTGTTTGAACACGAAGGGGTACTGTATTTTGTCCAATGTTTTTCTGCATCTATTGAGATGATCATATGTTTCTTTTCTTTAAGTCTATTGATGTGATGAATTACATTCATTGATTTCCATATGTTGAACCAATCTTGCATCCCTGGAATGAACCCCACTTGATCATGGTGCACTATCTTTTAAATATGTTTTTGTATTGGATTTGCCAGAATTTTATTGAGAATTTTTGCATCTATGTTCATTATAGATATTGGTCTGAAGTTTTCTTTCCTTGATGTGTCTTTGTCTGGTTTTGGAATCAGGGTAATATTGACTTCATACAATAAGTTTGGAAGTATTCCCTTTTTTTCTATTTTGTGGAATAATTTGAGGAGTATTGGTATTAGTTCTTCTTTGAAGGTCTCATAGAACTCAGCTGTGAATCCATCAGGTCCTAGGCTTTTCTTGATTGGTAGGCTTTTGATGGTATCTTCTATTTCATTGCTTGAAATTGATCTGTTTAACTTGTGTATATCATACTGATTTAGTTTGAGTAAATCATATGATTCTAGAAATTTGTCAATGTCTTCAATATTTTCTGTTATATTGGAGTAAAACTTTTCAAAATAGTTTCAAATTATCCTTTGTATTTCAGTAGGGCTATTGTGTTATAATTTCCTTTTTCATCATGGATTTCAGTAATTTGAGTTTTCTCTCTCCTTCTCTTCATTAGCATGGCTAAGCGTTTATCAATTTTGTTTTTTCAAAGAACCAATTTTTTGTTTTGTCAATTTTTTCAGTTGTTTCTTTTATTTCTGTTTCATTGACTTTAGCTCTGATTTTAATTATTTCCTGTCTTGTACTACTTTTGGTGTTGATTTGTTCTTCTTTTTCTAGGGCTTTGAGATGTATTGTTAGGTCATTTATTTGTTGACCTTTTCTTCTTTTAAAGAATAAACTCCATGCAATAATTTTTTCTCTTAGTATTGCCTTCATAGTGTCTCAGAGATTTTAATATGTTGTATCAGTGTTCTCATTTACCTCTAAAATTTTTTAAATCTCCTTTTTGATGTCTTCTGCTATCCATTGTTCATTTAATACATATTATTTAGTCTCCTGTGTTGGAGCTGCTTCTATTTTTTAAATTTTATCATTGATTTCTAATTTCATTCATTATTGTCTGATAGAATGCAGGGTAGTAACTCTATTTTTTTTTTGTATTTGCTAAGAGTTGCTTTGTGGCATAATATATGGTCTATTTTAGAGAAGGAACCATGTGCCACTCAGAAGAAAGTGTACTTATTCATTGATGGATGAAATATTCTATATATCTGTTAAGTCTAATTATTTTCTATTGAGTTCTATAGTTTCTTTGTTTAGTTTGTGTTTGAAAGATCCATCCAGTGGTGAAAGAGGTGTGTTAAAGTCACCCAGTATTATTGTGTTGTGATCTATTTGATTCTTGAACTTGAGAAGATTTTGTTTGACGAATGTAGATGTTCCATTGTTTGCGTCATATATATTTATAATTTTTATGTCTTGTTGGTGTATAGTTCCTTTAAGCAGTATGAAATGTCCTTCTGTATCCCTTTTGACTAACTTTGACTTGAAGTCTATTTTATTTGATATGAGGATGGAAACCTGCTTTTTTATACAGTCCATGTGAGTGGTGTTTTTTCCCAAACTTTCACCTTCAGTCTGTGGATATCTTTTCCTATGAGATGAGTTTCTTGATGGCAGCATTTTGTTGGGTCTTTTTTAAAATCCAGGATGCTAGTCTATGTCTTTTAATTACTGAATTTAGGCCATTAACATTCCGGGTTATTATTGAGACATGGTTTCCATTCCTAGTCATTTTGATTTATTTTTGTTTTGTAACTTGATTTGTTTTCTCGTTTGATTGACTTTTCCTTTACTTGCTCCCTTTGCAGATTTTCATTGTTATTTTTCATTTCCTCCTCATGGAATATTTTGCCAAGAATGTTCTGTAGTACAGGCTTTCTTGCTGTAAATTCTTTCAACTTTTGTTAATCTTGGAAGGTTTTCATTTCATCATCAAATCTAAAGCTTCATTTTGGTGGAAATTAAGTTCTTGGTTGGTGTCCATTGTCTTTCAGAGCTTGGTATATGTAATTCCAGGCTCTTCTAGCTTTAAGGGTCTGGGTTGAGAAATCTGCATAGATCCTAATTGGTTTCCCACTAAATGTAACCTGATTCCTTTCTCTTGAGGCTTTTGAAATTCTCTCCATATTCTGTAGGCTAGGCATTTTTATTATAATGTGTCTTGGTGTAGATCTGTTGTGATTCTGTACATTTAGTGTTCTGTAAGCCTCTTGTATTTGATTTTCCAATTTATTCTTCATGTTTGGAAAGGTTTCTGATATTATTTCATTGAATAGATTGTTCATTCCTTTGGTTTGTAACTCTATGCCTTCCTCTATCCCAATAATTCTTAAATTTGGTCTTTTCATGTTATACCATAATTCTTGGATATTATTACCATTTTCATAATGTGGTCAACTCTATTTTCAAGATTAAATAATTTGTCTTCATTGTCTGAGGTTCTGTTTTCCAAGTGATCTAATCTGTTGATGATGCTTGGTATTGAGTTTTTAATTTGGTTTTAATTTTGTTTCCTTCATTTCAAGGATTTCTGTTTGTTGTTTTTTTCAGAATCTCTGAATTTTTATCTCCTTATTGAAATAATCTTTTGCTGCCTGTGTTTGCTCTCTTATATCATCCTTTAATTCACAGAACATTTTAATTATGTTCATGCTGAATTCCTCTGACATTTCTTCTGCTGTGCTGCCCATGGATTCTAATAATGTAATATCTTGGTTTGTTTGGGGCACTTTTTAGCCTTGTTTTTTCATGTTGTTTGGGTATCTTCCCTTCTAGCACTGCAGATCTGAGGTGTTACAGTTTTAATCCTATATGCTTATAGTTTTCCTGCAGCATTTTAATACCTCTCCTTTGAGGGGGAGATCAATATTAACAATACAGCCTTAATCCCAATACAGCCTTACAGCTTTAAACCAAATACCTTCTATTAAGACATTTAGTTTTGTCACAATATACAGAAATGGTGAGCTCAATTATTATCTATAATATAAACAGTGGGTTTGCAAAATGGTCTATAGTTTCTGATGGTGGACAAAGAGAACTGGGGGTGGAGTATAGGATGAGATGTTAAGGAGGTAGGAAGTAAGGATATAGGGTTATTAGATCTAAGAAAGCATTAAAGAATAATCAAAACAAGTTGGCCAGCAACAGGAGAAAAGAGAGAAAGAGATTTGGGTAGACAAGTAGAAAGAAAATAGAGAGTACAAAAAACAAACATATATACAAATTAAGAAAAATAAAAATGTAAAAATAAGAGATAAAAGAATATATAACACAACTATAATATACTATTCAGACATCCCAGTACTTAGTAGCCTAATGCATGAAAAGTACTAGTATCACAAATGTTGAGGATGTGAAGGCAGGAAAACAGAGAAAAGAAGAAGAAGAAAACAAAAAGGTAATAGAAAAAAACCACAAAGGTAAATTAAAGGATTGTTTCTGTTGTTCAGTATTTTTCCTGCTTCCCTTCTCCTCCAGTGGGTGCAGTAGTATGTTGTTTACTGGTAATTACACCCTCAGGATGGTGAAGAGTATTAGGGTAGGAGGGTTGGTTTTACAGGTGGGACTCCTGGAGGTGGGGTATAGCACTTGTCAATCCCCTTTGGAAGACTGCACCCCAAGGATCTCCTTTGGGGCCCTCTTGTGTGATGTGGGCATCTAGTCTTATCTCCTTCTATCACCTGTGGACCTTACAGTTCCTGGTCTCTCATTTAGTTTCTAAATTGTATCTCACTCACCCAACCTTTCTACTTCCTAGTCAGGAACCTCTCTCTCTGGAGGTCTTATGGGCTGTGCTCTGGGGCCTGTGCTCCTGTCATGAAGAGTTGTCTTATATTGGGCAGATCCAGACCAGTCTTTGCAAGCTACAGACTGGTTATGTAGTCACAAGCACTGGGCTGGGTTAGTGGTTACAGGGGAGGGGGGGAGTTGGGGGACTATAAGTACATTGAAATTGCTTCTAGGTCCCAGCTAGTATCCCAAGCTGGGAGTTGCCCCAACTAAAGATGGTGATGACAGTAGTGAGGATATTACAAGATGGCGACAAAGGTACTCCAAACTAGAAACATCTGCTTTCAAAGATTGAGTGTCAGGGCAGGCCAGGCAGTGGTATTGGGCAACGTGTTTGGAGATTCAGCTCTGTGGTATGCAGTGTTGTGGTGGGCAGCTGTTTCTAGACCCTGTCCCGTGTCCCCAGGTGCCGGCTATTGTGTGAAGGAGATTATTGCAGCGGTTGCAGTGTCCCAAGAAGGAGGCGACCGGGGAAGCCCCACACTGGTAGATACAGGTCCACAAGGGAATGGCAGCCAGGGGTCCTGTGTGGGAGCAGCAGCCAGAGGTCCTGCGTGTGTGACTGGCTAGGGGTCCTGCACGGTGTGTGGGCATTAATGCTGGGGGTCCTGTGGTATGGGCACGTGGCTGGGGTCCTACGCAAAAGCTGAGGCCGGGAGACCTGAACCGGCATGTGGTCGAGATTCCTGCATGGGAGCAGCTGTCGGGATCCTCTAATAACTCTCAGCAAAGCAGTATTCCCACTGCTTGAGTCTCAGGTCATGGAGTGGCAAGGAATGTAGAGTCCCTCTAGGCCGCCATCTTCATCAATTTTTCTAGAATTAATTCTTAATAGAACTAAAGCAACTGTGCTGAGAACCCTCACTGACAGTGACATTATGGATTGAGTATAGGAGGGGGAGAGGAATAGGCCTTTTCTACAATGCAATTGCTCAAGAAGCTCAAAATATACCTTTCTTAAAACTCGGATAAAAGGACAAAGAGGAATGTAGGGGAGAAAAGGGGGATGGGCAGTGGAATGAGTCTGACCCAACATTCCTATGCACATATATGAATGTGCCACAGTGCGTCTCACCATCATGTATGTCTACAAGACACTAATTAAAGAAAACAAACAAACCTATAACTCAATAGCAGAATTATCAGAAGGTTAGAAGGAGGGGAACAGGGTAAGGAAGGAGGGGAGGGGAAGGGGAAGTACTGGGGATTTAATTAGAATAAATTATATTACATATATTTATAATTATGTCAAAATGAATCCTATTGTCATGTGTAACTAAAAAAAAAGCCAAAATAAACAAGTAGATAGATAAATAAATGCTGTCTTTTATGTGCCTAAAAAAGAGGTTTAGCAACAAGCTAATGGGTAACCTGTGTGAAAAAATATGTACTTATCTACTCAAGTTAACATGTTTTAGGGTAACATATTCTAACAGTTATTTTTAGGCTTTCAATTTCTTTGAAAGCCCTAGGGAAAAAATTAAGGAAATTCATTGTCAAAAACCTAGCTAGGTACCATGTTGTACACCTGTACTCTCAGCAGCAACTCAAGAAGTTAAATCAGAAGAATCAAAAATTCCAGACCAGCCTTGGCAATTTAGCAAGACTCTCTCTCTTTCTAAATAAACTACACAAAGGGCTGCAACTTACCCTGGTGGTAAAACGTCCCTGAGTTCAATCTTCAGTACTGAGTAATAATAATAATAATATTAATATTAATAAAAACAAGAACATCTAAACTTTATGACATTTATAACTTTATCTTTTGAAAGGTCTTAATTTGGGCAGAGAATTTAACTCAGTGGTAGACCACCCACCTAATATGTGTCAATCCCAGGATCACAAATAAATAAATAAATCTCATAATTCCTGCCAGGTACAGGGACTCACATTTGTAATCCCAGCAGTTTGAGAGGCTGAGACTGGAGGATAGCAAGTTCAAGGTCAGCCTCAGCAACTTAGTGAAAACTTAGCTCAAAAAAAAAAAAAAAAAGGGCTGTGGATGTAGCCCAGTGGTAAAGCACTCTTGGGTTAAATTTTCTCTACCAAAAAAAAAAGTGTCATAATTTTTTACCTTTCAAACCATTTATTAAATAGTATTTGATAGCCAGTGCAATAGAATTTGGCTGCCTTATGTAAGCAGCTGACACTAATTCAAAGAATAGTTACGATTGAAGCAGTTGTGAAGAATGATGAACACCATCATTCCTGAAAATTATCTTTTCTCAAGAAACCAAATGCCATCTTTGAACAAATCTCAGTGCCAGCAAATGATTTAAGAAGAAAGATAAAGAACATAATGCTTTAAACATATTAATGCATGTGAGATGAGAAGAATAAATTCAGATTTTAAAGCTGTAATTAATGTGGATTTTATTTCTTAAAGAGGTCATCTCAAATCTTTCTGTATAAAGGGAAAAACGTCAAAGTCTCAAGCAGTCACAAAACGAAGTGAAATTCACTACATAAATGCATAGGCATCTGAAGCAGACAAATTAAATTTACTGCATTTACTATATTCCATTGATATTCATTGACATTTTCTTTTTTAAAACAAAGAAAACAAGAACTAAGTAAAACAGAATCCAAATTCTATTTAAAGGGTGAGATAAATATCATTGATATTAATTGATGAACTAATCAATTAATATCAGGAGGCCAAGGCAGAAGGATCACAAGTTTAAGACCAGCCTCAGCAATTTAGGGAGGTGCTAAGCAACCCTGCATCAAAATTAAAAATTAAAGAGAAGGTAAATTAAATTAAATTTACCTTCAGAGCTCAGGAAAAACAGACCCTGCCCTTAGTAGGATGCTGAACGTTCATCCAGCAGAGGGCGATAGTGCGCGCTTACAGCTCAGCTCTGAACGCAGTCAACTCTGGGTGGAAGAATCTGTGGGAAACAAAGTGTGGGGAAACATGCAAAGCACAATGTAGCCAGAATTTATTGTAAACAACTACAGGGTTTGTGACTAAAGGGTGATAAGGCATTTCGAATCTTCACGGTTTATTGATATGTTGATAGAAGTGTAAGAAAGGAAGAAAATCAACTTCTGAAATACTCTAGCTTCAATGACAAAATTAGCTGATTTTGGAGTAGAAATTATGTATCTTTTTACTTTTTATTTTTAACCTTTTAATTCTAATTTTTCCACTTATGCTATTAGAAATTATGTTATTATACTTATGCAATAGTAAAAATAAATAGTAACTACTAGAGCACTTATAATTTTGTCAGATACTTAAGTCTTTATGTATACTGCATTCACTTATTTGTCTTATCAATAACCCTTATTTCCTCTTTGTAGGTGAAGGAACCAGGATTAAGTAGCTTTTGTGGCTCTAGTTTTATAGAGAGATTTTTTTGTGGGGTGGGTACTGGGGATTGAACCCAGTAGTGCTTTACCAGTAAGTTATATCCCTGGTCTCTTTAATTTTTAGTTTTGATGCAGGATTGCTTAGCACCTCCATAAATTTCTGAGGCTGGTCTTAAACTTGTGATCTTTCTGCCTTGGCCTCCTGAGCCACTAAGATTACAATTATTCAACAAAAAACATTATTGGCTTTCCACATTCTCACAAATTCATATTTTAATATGTACCTTTTGAATGTGTTTACTGATTTGTATTTGCTCATTGCAAATGAGTGGTGTTATTTCTTTAGGTAAATTTATTAGCCATTTGAAGTTCCCATGTACCATTCCAAAATAATTGATTTTAATGTGATAAAGTGCAGTTCTCATCTTAAGATTTCTCTTTTGAGATCTTATTCAGGTATTTCTTAACCTTGAATCACAAAGGTATTTTTAGATTTTCTATTATCCTATGGCTTTTACCTTTCACCTGTAACTATGAAGCCCACATTTTATATGTGGTATGAAATAGAGATTGGCTGTATTTCCCCCCACGGGTGAACAGTTCTCAGCATCATCTTTCTGTAACTGTTTTACAGTGATAATTCATCAATCAAGTTATTTTTCTATGCTCTCAACAGTGTTCTTTTGGTCTAGTTTTCTGTTTTATGCTGATTTCATAATATTGTTATTTCATAATATTGTACTACATCTTTAGCACATTGTACATTTTGTCATGTGTATTAGGGTATAATTTACAGACAGTGAAATTCACCCTTTTGATGCAGAATTCTATGATCTTTGACAAACACATTGTCAATGTAACCTTCACCCTATGGATATATAGATCAAATTCCCCCACCCCCAAATTCCCTCACATTCTGTCGTATTGGCCACATATCTCTAACCCAGCCACCCACTGACCCGTTTTGTCCCTGTAGGTTTGCCTTTTCCATGACATGGTGAGGGTGGAGTCATGTAGCATGCAGAGTTGGGAAAACAGCTTCTTTTGCTTATCATTCTTCATTTGAGACAATCGTCACCAAGAATAAGAGTGTTCTTTTTTATTGCTGTGTAACAAGCCAGCCTTTGTACATACCAGTGTGTTCACTTGTTCATCAGTTAAAGACATTTGTGCTGTTTTTCATTTTGAGTGATTATGAATAAAACTATTATACAAACTGATATATAGGCTTTAAATGAATGTAAATTTTTATTTAACTGCACAGATTCTAAGAACTGAGACACGCTGAGTTGATTTTTGTGTTTTTAAGAAACTGCCAAACTGTTCGCCAAAGCTATAATAAAGTTATACCTTCTCATCAATATATTCCATGCTCTTCAACAACAGACAGTGACCTTTCTTTTTCTTTTCTTTTTTTCCCCAGTTATTTCAATAGGTGTGTACTGGCACTTAATTGTGATTTAAATTTGCTTTTTCATACTGATTTACGATATCGAGCATCTTCTGCTATGTTTCCTTGACTGCACCTGTATTTTCTTAGGTTGTTTGTTTACTTACTACTGAGTTTTAAGAATTCTTCCTATAGGCTCTTTTATTCAGATACATGTTTTGCAAATATTTTCTTTTACTGTCTGGAGTGACTCTTTGTTTTTCTAACAGTGTCTTTAGGAGAGCAGAGATTTTAGTTTTTGTTTTTTTTTTAATTTTAAATTCTTTGACATTTTATGTTCACTATATTCACTTCCCTTTTTGCAGATAATGCTTTCGGAGAGTTGTCTTAGAAATATTTGCCTAACTTAAAGTCACAAATATTTTTATCATGTTTTCTTCTAAACATTTTCTAGTTTTAGGTTTAACAGTGAGGGCCACAATCTATTTTGATTTATTGTTTGTATATGTTGTGAGTTATGGGTCAAGGCTGGGTTTTTGCATGTTGATGTCCACTTGTCCCAGTGCCATTTGTTGAAAAGACTGTGCTAGCACCATTAGGTTTCCTTTGTATTTTATTGAAAATAATTGACTAGATATGAAGGTCTATTTCTGCACTCTATACTGTTCCATTGTTTGGTATTACTCTTCTTTTGCCGATACCATGACTATTTTAGCTTTATAGTAAGCCTGTAACCTAGAAGTTGTGTCTCCTCCTTGTTTTTCTTTCTTAGAATGTTTTCTGGTATTCTCGTTCCTTTGCCTTTACATGTGTATTTCAGAATAACCCTGTCTCAGCCCATTTTCTGCTGCTATAAACAGAATACCACGGACTGGGTGGTTTATAAATAGAAGTTTATTTAAGTCATGCTTCTGGAGGCTGGGAAGTCTAAGAACATGGTGCTGGCATCTGGTGATGCCTCACGCTGTATCGTAACACGGATGAAGACAAGCAAGCATGTGCAAGACAGAGAACCCACTCCTGAACTAACTAACTTACTCCTGATGTAGCAGCATTCACCCATTCACAAGGGGAGAGCCTTCCTGACTCCATCACCTCTGAAGGGTCCCACCTCCTCATACTGTTACAATGGCTATTCAAAGAATTTCGAAGGGGATATTCAAATAATTACAAAGCCTTCAGATTTCTAAAATTTCTCTGATTTTTGTGGGTTTATAGGGAATATATAGATCAAATTAGGGCAAATTAGTGTCTTTTGCTCTGTTGGTGGGAAGGGTCCACATGGACTTAGTGCCACAAGCAGCTATGATCCTTCTTCAAGCCTGCACTGTTGAAGGAGATTTCTTGCTTTTCTACCTGTAATTTTTTTTTGAGTACCCATTTGAAATCTATGAAGAAGTGCCTACAAATTCTTGCAAGTTTCCCTTGTATCTGAAGCTTCATACTCACCTTCCCAAGGGTTTTATACTTTCATACATGCCCACACTGGGACTTCAGCAATTTGTGAACAACTTTTGCTTAATGCCTCCTTCCCCAGATGTGCAGCAGTGTCGTCTTTCTCTCAAACCCAGACATGAAATGAGAATACCTGTCTGTCTTTAGATTAGGGCAGAATAGGTTCACTGAGAAGTTGAAGAATAAAAATGACTTTGTAGATGTTCTAATTCTTTCTTTATCGGGATGGGAGTGATTTTTTCCCTATTTTTCTACATCCTGCATGGAAGCCAGAAGCTATTATTACAACTTTCAATGTTGTGATATCTGTTAATAACTCTCCTCTCTTTGCCGTTTGTGAACTTTATTCTTCATATAGATTCTTTTCATATGAAAGTTTGTTGGCCAAACATGCAGCATCTTCTATAGGAAAGTGTTCAAAATTTCAAGAAATATACTACCAGGGAGGCAAAATTATGGAGCACCTCCCAAACCATTGCAAGGATAATGGCTTTTACTGTGACAGAGATAGGAGTCACCGGAAGTTTCTGAACAGAGAGGACTTATATGATCATCATTTCCATTTTAAACACTGGTTTTTGAGTGAGGACAGATTGTTGGATTAGGAATGGAACCACGAAGAGTTGGGAGACCATAGCAATGATCAAGATGATCAGTGATGATGAATTATTTCATGGTTTTTGTGGAGGTTGTGAAGCAGGCTTGGGTTGTGAATGTGTATTTAAGATGAGGCAAACAGCATTTTCTGGTAGATCTGATGCAGGGAGTGAAAGAAGAAAGTGATGCAGGACACGTCTGGACTATGGGTAAAGGAATATGGTGTTTCAACAAAGAACATTTGAGATGTTGACTGGTAAAATAGACAAATCAGGATAAAAGCATGAGCTAGAGATGGAGATGAGTGTGGGAAATATCTGTAAGATTGGATAAAAGCTAAAAAGGTATTATGTTTATGTGCTGAAAGTAAGATTCTCTGTGTATGTATTCATTTATATTCTATTATTTACAAATCTTCCGAGTATCTTCTTGCATATGTGTTCATGATTAGTGGAGTCAGTACTTAATAATATGGGATCTGGAGCCATGGTGCCAGAGTTTTAATTCTGGCTTTAGCTCTTTCTAGCTCTTTCTAGGCAAGTTACTGAACCACTCTGTAATTCACTTTTCTCATATACTAAATATCAATGATAAAAGTACATATATCCTTGGGTTGTAATGAAGATTGAATGTATGATAATATGCAAAATGCATAGACCAGCAGCTGGCATAATAATTGCTTTGTTTATGTGTTTGTTATTAGTATCCCTAGCATTATCATTGTATCATTATGAACATCTTCCTTAGTAGTTTTTCTTTCAAATTCTACTTGTCTAATCTAATTGCCACTGTAAGGTAAAAAGAGCCCTCCCCATACCGTTTGGGCCCCTCCCCTCTCTAAAGCCCAGGCAGTTCCCCAGCCGTTTCCGTGGGAGAGAACAAAGCCTTGCTGTTCAGGTTACTACATCAAAGAAGATCACCACAGAACCACGAATGCTTATCTATCATGCCAGTTTTGAAGTGACCAATCCATACCCCACCAAGCGTTCACAGTGGGCCCTATAAATTCCATGCCCAGCGTTCTCTCTGCCCTTTTTCTCCTCCTTCCTTCTCCTGGGCGCCCACCTGCACAGACCCCCACCATGAATAAAGATCCCTTGAACCGGAGCATGTTGCCTCCGGTTCAGAGCGAACCCCACATTTTTAATCTTTCAGCCACCACGTATTTCTTTGTACTCAGCACATATATATTTTCTCTTTTTTTTTTCAGTTCACATTCTTCCTTGATTGAAATATGTCCTCTGTTGAAAATATATCACAACTCATTTTCCATATGTCAGAGAATCTCTGGATCTTATTTTGATTGGAGAGCATTTTAGTTTCTTATGATATTTGTTATGCTATGAGTCATCTGAAGCATCATGCTTTCTTTTGTTTCTTGTTTTCTATTTCCATTGAACAAAGTGTATTTTTTTTCTACTGGTTTAAAAGTCATGCATGTTTAAGTTTTCCATTGGTTGTTCCTAATTTGATAAGGTCAATTATTTTTTAATCAGTTGTTGATCCTTCTCATGATATATATCCACCCCATTGTCTCTGTTTTCTTCTACGCTTCTCTCCTGTATCAGCTATGTAGATATTGTCTTTCTAAAACTTTTTTTCTGTGTCATAGTGGTTGTCTTTCTTGCACTTATAGATTCTGTGTGTGGGGGGGTGTATAGTGATTGGATACTATTTAGTCTCGTATTTGTCATAGTGATATCCTGGATGTATTTCTCTTCTTAATGGCGAGTACCCCCACAAAGATTTTCAAAGTGGATCTTTTCATGGTAACATTTTTGGGACTGTTCTTTTATTGATCTCATATATAAAGGATAATTCCTAACTACAAAATTCTTTTCATATCCTTTTCTTATTTTCTTCCATGTTGACATTATCTTTAGGCAGGCTTTGGCAAAGAGGACTCTGTTATCATCTCCAAGTTTATAATATTCATTTATATTATACATATTTTGCCTGCTATGTAACTAGCAAGCTAAAATTCTAGCTAAAAATATCTAGACACACATTTTCCAATATGGCAGCCCTGAGTCACATTCAGCTACTGAACACTTGAAATATGGCTAGTCCAAATTGAAATGGTTTGTAACTGTGAAATACACACTGGATTTTGAAGACTTAGTGTAAAAAACAGAATACAAAATATCTTAGTCATACTTTTTTACTGATTATACATTGAAATGTGTTTTGATATATTGAGTAACATTATTATTAAAACTAATTGCATCTTTTAACAACTTTTAATATGGCTACTAGAATAATTTTAAATTACATATGTAGCTTCCATTATATTTTTATTGACAACAATGACATAAAGTTTGCACAAGATAAATCTTTAAATGTATACTTCATAAAATCCTTACTTCTAATCTGCAAAACACTTAAACAGTTAAATGGAAGTGTATAATTCTTCAATTCTGAATGAGAACCAAAAAAAAAAAATAGCAGGGAAGAGGCAATAAAGAATAAGATATACAGTATTTGACCAAAAATGTAATTATGATTTCCAATTTTAAGAAGGTCAGTTGCTTCAAAATACACACTAGTAATGGGATTCAGGGCACAGTACCACAAATCATGGCACCTTGGCATTGGTCACTCTGACCTTCCCTTCACCTTTCTCTCCTAGAGCAGGTCATCAATGATCCTTTGGCCTTCTTCTAAAGTAAGGCATAAAATCTTCATTCCAGAGCTGGGCTCCCTATACCCAGGAAGAAAGGTGTGTCCTTATTTCTGAAGACACAGATACATAGAAACTTTGCATTTACTATGTTTCCCTCAGTTTGTTACCATTAGATCATATCCTTTTGTCTTTCAATCATACTTTTGCACAACAGTCCATAAAAATATGCTTTTCCCTTTTTGTTTCTTCATTTCTAAAAGCCCCTGGGTCACATAACATATTAAAAACATTAAAAAGTTTGGTTTTTTTTTTCTTTGTTAACTGGTCTCCTATTATAGGTGCCTCTGCTATGAACCTTGTGAAGGGAGAGAAATCTTTTCTACTGTATCCCAGAAAATTAGCAAAAAGTGTTCTTTGAAATCATTTTATTAACATTGAGAAAAAAGGAACAATAAATACAAAAGTAATGTACAAGGCACAAGTCAAGTTATCCCTCCTCATTTAAAGAATGTTTTCCAGTTTTCAATCTGGAAGTGAGGCATTCATGGAGGCTAATATCAGGAAGAAATAGAAGTGAGTCAATGAAAAGTTTTTTACTGCTAGGTGTTCTACAACTTTGTAGCACCCTAGGAATTTCAACCAATACAGTCATATCTAATCCAACTACATCTAAAACCCTTGAACGTCGCAGTGGTTAATCCTCACATTATGCTGAACTCTCAGATAAGCAAATTCAGGAGCATGTGAAGAATTCATGCTTTTAGGTATCTGCATAGTGACCACAGACTATTGACCATAGACTTATTTCTAACACTTACAATCACAGTTATTATTGAATAAATCATTAAATTCACATATTAGCCTCTTTACCTGAAGAAAATCACAATCATGAAGATTGAAAGTAAAATTGGTTTTTTCTTTAATAGTATCAGATAGTAGCTGATTGTGAGGCTTAAAATTAGACAAACCTGGATTTTTTTTTTTCTCTTTTTTTTGGTACCGGGGATAGTACTCAGGGGTACTTGACCACTGAGCCACATCCCCAGCCCTGTTGTGTGTTTTAGTTAGAGACAGAGTCTCGCTGAGTTGCTTAGCGCCTCGCCATTGCTGAGGCTGGCTTTGAACTTGGGATTCTCCTGTCTCAGCCTCCCAAAGTGCTGGGATTATAGGCATGCGCCACTGCACCTGGCTCACACCTGGATTTTAATTATAATTTTACCACTTTCTAACTATGTAACCATGAATTTGTTACTACTTTAAAATTAACTTTCCCCTTTGAAAAAAGATGGAAGATAGCAATGACATCTACCTCAACATGTTGTGAGATAAAAATAAAGACAATAATTTGAATACCTCACTTTTATTTAATACATGATAAATATATTATGGATAATATAACCTAAAGAAAGAAATGGTTATTATCTCCAAATAACAGTTTTAATTTTTTACATAAGTTAAAAATTACATAAAATATAAGAAAATTAAAATCAATACAAGTACTAACATTCAAACTTCATAGTTCAGTAAAAACTTTAAAGTTATATTAAGCAGTCTAAAAATAAAAACTGATTTTCAATATGAAATGCTTTCAGGGTCTATTTATCATTATGAAAAATTCCATAAATTACATTTCAGTTAACATCATCATTATAAAATTTGCCATAAATAACACTAACATGGGTTACAAAGATTCTGGAAAAAAGAGCACAATAAGAAGAGTGTTAAGAAAACAATTATGTGTAATGTATATACTTTTATCATTGATTGCATCAGCACTTTGTGGTTGGACCACCAAGATGCAATTTACCATCAGCACCATTTTATTCCAGTAAAAATTTAGAGTGTGACGCTCTAGCCCTTGCACAATTTGTTTATTTCCTCCTTTATTGTTTTTCATCACTTTAGTCTTACCATATTATACTTCTAAGACATGGATTTTATTAAATACAATCTTCTCTGAGAGTAGAGATTTGAGTTAACCTCAAACCATTTTTCAAAAGTGTAGAGAGTACACATATCCCTTTTTAATGATACATCACACTTTGTGGACAAAGGATGGTGTATTTTAATTGAAGTGAGTTAGACAATCTGTTCTAGGGATTTTTTTTACTCTATTAAGAGAAATAAATCAAACTTACATGTATAACAATGATCATGGTATTATGGTTTGGATATGAGGCATCCCCCAAAAGCTCATGTATGAGACCATGCAAAAAAGTTTAGAAGTGAAATGATTGGGTTATGAGAGCCTTAACCTAATCAGTGCATTAATCCTAATAGAGTTTAACTGGGTGGTAACTGTAGACAAGTAGAGTGTGGCTTAAGACTAAAGTGGGTTATTGGAGGTATGCCTTTAAGGTATATATTTTGTCCCTGGTGAACTGAGCTTAGTTTCTTTCTGCTTCCTGATTGTCATGTTCTGAGCTGCTTTTCTGCATCACATTCTTTTGCCATGATATTCTGCCTCATTTTGGGCCCAGAGCAACAGAGTCGACCATCAATGGACTGAGACCTCTGAAACTACAAGCTCCAAATAAACCTTTGCTCTTCTAAAATTGTTCTTGTCAAGTCTTTTGGCCACAGCAGCAAAAAAGCTGACTAAAATACATGGTGTATCCTGTATGTAGGTGCTATAAAATATTCTCATATATAACCGCAAAACAGATACTTTCTCTCTGATCATTTTTGTAGTTTTAAAAATTCAATTGTTTTAATTTTTTATGTACTAAATAAATAACCAGCCACTATTTTACGGTTGTTGGTCTGTAAGATTTTTGTTCTATGAATTTGACGTGTGTCATTTTGCTTAAAAGGATGAAAATCCACTTGGCAAGTACCCACATTCTCTTTCCTTCAGGTTGACCATTACAGAGTTTAGTTTTCTGAGTTGACAGGAAACTAGAGTTCCATTAGTTTTGTCTCTGGGTGTTGTTTCTTGCCCCAGACTTTGCTGATACCATAAAATTCTTGTAGATATTTTTCTGGTCCTTAAATTATAAGCAAATATTTGAAGAGGATTTCTTAAATTTATAAGTTGATGTTATTGTTTAATATATATGTGCATTATTTTATATATTATATAGTACATATTTAATATTTGTAAATAATCACCCAAGAAACTGGTATGGATGATTTTTCTCTTGTGATTTGAAAGCTGGGAGTAACGATTTATTTCCTTATATATACACTTCTTGAAAATTTGTCATTTACTAAGGGCTTATCATTACCATTTTGTTCATTTGAGAATTTCATGAAATTTGCACTGATTTTAGAATCTGTGGAAAAGCAAAAAAGATGAGACAGCTTCTTATGTTGCGTAGATGATAAAGTCTATCATTTGGGTTATAATTTATGTGTGTATGGATATTCACATAACATTGATAGCTATTATAAAAATTATATCCTGACAGTGTTCAATTATAGGTTTTGCATTTTGGTAGATAAAGGATATACACTAGCAGAGACAGCATAGAAATTTAACATATGCTGGCTATATTATATGAGTAAGATGCAATATCAAATTCATGAACAATTTCTTTAAAAAGAAACTAATTTCTTTGAGTTGTTCTGATCACCATTAGACAAGACAACTACTTCTTAAACAATAAGTCCTATTATGATCATATTCTATAATAAACCAAAATAAGTTTTTAAGTTTATAGATATATTTAAATTGAGCAAGCTTATAAGATCTGAAAACCTGCAGCATACTTAGTATACTAACATTTATGGTATTCAGAGATTTTATTTTAAATTTTATTTAAAATAATATATTATTTTATCCTAAATTTTAACCTAATATGGAGTGCCCATGCCCAATCAGGTAAAGAAGGCATTCATGTGGGGTCAGAGGGGTGGGCAGCCTGACTTGAGTATTCAAATCTCAAATAGAGAAAAGTGGATGTCCATGTTAAAAGGAGAGGTAGAAGAGGTGGGAGTGACCAGGTAGAGGGGGCAGCAGGAGAGGTTTGGGGCAGCATATCAGAACTGGAGTGAGATTAGGAGTCTGTCTACAAAGAGGCAAGGGCAGTAGCTATGGAAAATTATTACATATACCAGTATCGATCAAAGAAGTAAATATAATATGGATAATGAGATCTTTAAGATAGAGCTAAAATGAACCTTGCTATGTTAGAACTGGAGACAACAGTGTAAACTCACTGTTTCTAATAAATGTGGTTGGATATAGAAATATGTGTAAAACCAAATGTGACTATGTATATGCATATGTATTTTCTTTGCCTTTGTTCACAGAAAAGGCCTTGGAACAGTGACATTCCAAAAGTGATTAATACAAATTTAGTACAAATTTTGGATTTTAAAATTATTTCTACTTGGAATAATTAAGGATCCTTGGAGAAAATAACTGATTCCCGAGTTAGGTTAGAGGAAGAACGTGTAATATCTTATTATGACAGACAGCAAAGAAGTACTCAGTAAATAATGGATACATGTCAAAAGGATACAGAAATCTTATGGAATGGGCTCATCCTACCCCAATCTGGGGCAATATGAGCATAAAAATAAATAATGGCAGTAAAGACATAAATGAACTAATACATTAACAGTTTGATTAGTACATCTGTTTTCTGTTGCTACATCACAAATTACCATGATCGTAGTGGTTTTAAACAATACATATTTACTTTTTTTGTCAGAGTCTGTTTGGATCAATCTGGGCAATGCTTAGTTAGATTCTCAAATTCAGAGCCTTGCCAGGCAGCAATCTGGCTGTCAGCAGTACTGTAGTCTCACCAGAGGTTCAACCAGGGAAGAACTTCCACACTTCCTCAGCTTGTTGGCAGAATTTACTTCCTTGCCACTGAAGAGCTGAGGGTATTGGTTTCTTGCTGTCACCCAGTTCACAGAAGCCACCTCTAATTCTATGTGATCTTCTCACACGTTGTCACTTATTTCATGACAACTTGTTCTTCAAAGTCAGCAGCAGAAAGTTTCCCAGCTGATGGAAAGACTGAGTCTTACACAAAACCATGTAAACAATTATGGGAGTGATATCTCCTCAACTGCCCTATTCTTGCGGAGAGAAAGAAGCAAGCCATAGGTCTCACTCATATTCTCTTGGCAAGGATGTTAGGCAGTGTGTAAATTCAAGAAGTGGTCATTGGGGTCCACCATAATTTGCCTTCTGACTCCCAATGATTCATATCCCTCTCATATGCAAATGAGTATTTCCATATACTGTTAGAATTATAAATCATCAAAGGCTCTGGAGAGAAATTTGGCTATGGGCCCATTATGCAACAATTTCTCTTCAGAAAAACTTATATTAAGGGAACAATTAGGAATATGTGCAAAAACTTAGCTATGATATATGTTCTCTGTTGTATATAATTGGAAAACTGGAAAATTAAGCTTCTCCATAGGTTGGCAGAAATATTTATTCATTGGATGGGATGCCATAAAGCCCTTGATGATATCAAAGAAGTGTTTTTATTTGCATAACCAAATGTACAAAATATATTAGGTGAAAAAAGAAGGTTGTTATACAGTATTTATAGTACAATTTGATTTGTATAAAATCTAGCTTATTTACAAATGCAGAGAGGGAAAAACTGATAAATATTCCAGTTCCAAGGTATTAAAATAATTTACCTTTTTGTTTTTATTCTTTTTACTTATATGTATTTTCTGATTTTTTAAACATAGTTTAAGAGAATTTTAAAATTTTAAGAATAATATAGATAAAATTTATGTGTTAATTTAATATCGACAATACTGATAAAATGATAAATTTATCAAAGTATAACAAACTATAGCTCATGAGATTTATAACATTTTGAACAACAAAAATTAATTCCAACTTACTAGAATGAATAAAACTTCTCATTGGTTACAGGGCACTTTAAGTTATTGTAAGTGTTCAGAAATAAGGAATATTCCCAAAAGAATTATCTACTTCGAGACAGTGTAGGTAAGAAATATTCATGAAATATACCTGCACCAAATTTTTCAAATGGATTTTGGCACAAAATTCTTGTTTTCTCTACTTCATTGATTCAATTGCTCATTTTCTTTTTCCTCTCACCAAATTACATCCTTTTCTACTTCTTTTTCAATTCATGTAAACTATTTTAATGGAGCAGGAAATCCAGAGGCCAAAATTTCTTTTTGAAGTAAAATAACTCTTTCCCTTTGGATCTTCTATATTTAAAATCTCATCAAATCTATGCTGGGTTTTCTCCTTTTCCCTTATTCCCTGCACCCAAAACCCACTTGCCTTTTTCACTTCTGTGTATTTTAAGCCTCTCTTCTTTTCCATTCAGGTCGTTTCTGCTTGGTTTTCCTTTCATCCTCACTTTCCTTGCTTGTGGAGAGCTGGCTTCAGGGAAGCTCATTGTCCTTAGCTGACTCTGAGGCATGTTTTAGTTTTAGCTACAGATGTGATATTTTGAGTGATCCATGGCTCACAACAAAGCAAAACTAAGGATAGTAAGAATCGTGCAAGACGCGGGCAAAATATTTGCCTGAATCATTTTTTTTAATTGTTAATATGCCAACATGTCATAGCTTGTTTTGAGTTGAGAGACAAGATTCTTTTTTTTTTACTGTAAATGTTAACATTTACTTTTCAGTTCTCAATTTTGTTAATGTTTATTTTTTAAATTTGTTCTTTTTAGATATTCAAGACAGTTGAATGTATATTGACATATTTTACATACATGAAATATAAATTTCCATTCTTGTGGTTGTACATGATATGGAGTTACACTGGTTGTGTATTCATATATGATCATGGGAAAATTAAGTTTGATTCATTCTACTGTCTTTCCTATTCCCATCTTCCCTTACTTCTCTTCATTCCCCTTTGGAGAGACAAGGTTTCTTTTTTGGAGATGTGTTCTGGGGATTGAACTCAGGGGTACTTAGTCACTGAGCCACATCCTCAGCCCTATTTTGTATTTTTATTTAGAAACAGGGTCTCACTGCATTGCTTATAGCCTCACTTTTGCTGAAACTAGTTTTGGACTCTCAATCCTCCTGCCTCAGCCTCCTGAGCCACTGGGATTACAGGCATTTGCCACCACACCCTGAGAGACAAGTATTCTTTTTTTTATTTTTTATTTTTTATTTTGGTACTGGGAATTGAATTCAGGGATACTTGACCACTGTGCTACATTCCCAGCCTTATTTTGTGTTTTAGTTAGAGACGGTCTCACTGAGTTGCTTAGCGCCTTTCTATCGCTAAGGCTGGTGTTGAACTTGGGATTCTCCTGTCTCAGCCTCCCCAAGTGCTGGGATTATAGGCATGCGCCATTGTAGCAAGTGTTCTTAAACTAGCTTCTTTGAAGATATCTCTTAAGCTGTTTGCCTCAGATAGTATATTTGTTAGTGGTCCTAATTAATAAAGCCAAAAGCCATGAAGAGTCACCAAAAACAAAATGCATCAGTGAGTGGCTAGAGATAAAAATGTCATTCTTTAAAGTGTTTCTTGAGTGAACAAAAATATATTTTCTAAGCCGGGCGCGGTGGCTCAAGCCTGTAATCCCAGCACTTAGGGAGGCTGAGACAGGAGAATCGCGAGTTCAAAGCCAGCCTCAGCAATGGCGAGGCGCTAAGCAACTCAATGAGACCCTGTCTCTACATAAAAACACACAAAAAAAGGGCTGGGGATGTGGCTCAGTGGTCAAGTGCCCCTGAGTTTTTGGTACCAGAGATCAAGAACCCAGAGGTACTCAACCACTGAGGCACATCCCCAGCCCTTTTTTATTTTTTATTTTGAGATGAGATCTTGCTAAGTTTTTTAGGGCCACACTCAGTTGCTGAGGCTGGCTTTGAACTTGTGATCCACCTGCCTCACCTTCCCTAGCTGCTGAGATTAATTACAGGTGTGTACCACTGCACCCAGCTGAGACAGGATATTTGTGAGAAAGAAAAAAGAGAAGAAATTGAAACATTATTTATTTCTGCTGCCATAGAAAGAATCCTGTTAAATAATCATTGGTGACAGATCTAGTCAGTGAATGGCAACAAATTAGCCTAATTAATTTTTACTTGATCCTATGTCTCCTTGATTTTTTCCTTATTTGGTGGTCCAAATTCTGTAGTAAGAAATTAGCTTTCAGATATTCACTGATATTAAAGCCTTTTCTTCTCAGGAAATATTCCAAAGAGGCCTCTTAGCATCAATTTATTTTATTAATTCCATCCCATTTTGATGCTCAGGCAAAACTTTATTTTTTCAAATGTTTATGCCTGTATGTATGTGTTTTTTCCTCTGTAACAGAGGTGGGGTAATATATTAGATAGGCCCATGAATATACTGCTTGGGTTTGAATCCTGACTTGGAAGGAGAAGTTATTTAATCTCTTTGTGTTTCAGTGCCCTTTCGTGTACAATAAATAACGGTAGTACCTGCCTCAAAAGTTGCTATGAGGATGAAATGGGTAAATATATGTGAAACTGTAACTTCATGAGGTACATGCAATAAACATTCCAATTTTTATTGCTATTATTTTTATTTTATGTCTATATTATGGTATATATGCACTTGTGTAATAGAGAATGAGTTTTACTTAATATTTAAATATTAGATTTTAGTTTAGATATTAGAGTGGGCTCCATTATTTGTGACCTAATATTTCCCAAAATACTTGCACTAATAGAAAATCAGAAAAATATTCAGAGTAAGCAATGCATTCTGATATTTTCCTTAATGACTCAGGCCATGAAAGAAAGAAAGAGAAAAAAGGAAGGAACGAAGGAAGGATGGAAGGAAGGAAGGAAGGAAGGAAGGAAGGAAGGAAGGAAGGAAGGAAGGAAGGAAGGAAGGAAGGAAGGAAGGAAGTCTTTTGGGAAAATAAACTACAGAGAATATTATAGAAACTTTTTAGGAAGTGTTAAAAACCCAAGAGAGTTCTCTGAGTTTACACAGTAAATAGAACACTAATTAAATATTTTGATTAGCTTTCCAAGTGCCTGAGCATCGTAAAAGTGGAGTCCAAATAGACTCTGAGCCTGAGCCATCACTTTTAAGTTCCCTTCTCACCATCATTCTCTTATTAGCATTTAGGTAGGATAATCAGAAATCAAAAACACACATGAGGCTCTGGTCATGTCCCCTGTTCTCTATTGTTGCTAAGCCATTAACAAGAAGGATCTTCTTTGAGTTTATACCATTTGCATTCATACAGTTGCCTCTTGCCTCATTTCTCAATCAATTCTTGCTTCTTAAGCTTTGCCCTTTACTCTTAGCTGGACTTTGTCCCTCCATTAGTACCTGCAATAGGCCCAGACCCATTGGGTTTTATTTTCCTGGCCTGACCTCAAGATTCATAGCTTTTCTCACTGCCGGCCTGCTGCTAGCTGATCAAGGGCTCCCTTGTGAACATGGATCTAGAGCCTGTTTAACTTCTGTCCTCAGCATTTCAAAATTATTAGTCAGGATCTGGACTGGAGCCAAAGGAATATGAATATTTTAAGATGCACAGTTACTCCCATTCTATCCTTACCCCCTGCATCTGGAAGACAGATAATGACTCCCCCAGAGTCTTGCTTATCCATACCCCATATTAATTTTAGTTATGATCCTAAGTTAATAGCTCATTCCTGGCTATTAAGTTTAGGAAAGCTCAAGTGGATCTGGAGACTTCTGGCATGCTGAGTTACCACTAAGTGGCTTTTGGACATTGGAGAGACAAGTGGAATTGAAGTCTTGTGCCATGGAGTACTTAAAGCTTAAAGCACGCTCTGGATCTTCCTTCGCATCAGTTGATTCTGCCATTTTCATTCAGATAGGATAGATCCACGACAGTTTGGATTAACTGTAAGATAAGTGCAGTTCCAAGCCAATTTATTGTCAGCGTGAGCTTCTATTCCTAAACCCCTCTTCATCCCCAGGCATTTGTGCCTCCAGCTGCTCCACTATAAACACAAGGGTCTTGTTCCTGCGGAGCCCAACTGTTAAACTCATCTTCAGGTATGCAGTGCCTCATGGAAGCCCAGTCCCCCAACAGCCTTTCTCTTTAATTTCTCTGGTGTCAAGCTTTTTCTCTCTGGGGAAAGGTAACCCTGGTCTCACTAACTCTTAATTTCTAGGGATATTGGGACACCTGAATCTGCAAATGGAATAAGGGAACCAACCAGACCCTTTCTATGAAGCATTGGGTTGAGAAGCCTCCTACTCTGCCGCTCATCTTCCTCACTCCCCAGGATTGGGCTTCTTCCCACTCTCACTTCTCAGCTGTTCCTCTTATCACTTAACTGACTTCCTTCCCTCATCTTAATTTTTCTTTGGTCATCTAGCTTCTCTTTACTGGTTTCCTTCTTTACTTTTATTTTTATTTTCTTTTTTTAAGAAAACATTCTTAAGAAGACCATTCCTATTTTATATGAAAATAGCTCTCATTATATGTTAAAGTTTCTCTTTCCTTTTAATTTACACTTGAAAAATATTCCTAATAAACTTACAGAAAAAGTAAGAGGTAATTTTCATTTTTCTTGATAAGAAATGTTTATCTAACAAAATCTTTTTCACATAATAGAAAAATTAATAGATTAGTATACAGCTTAGATACACCTTTCAAGCCCTGAGGCAGGTCTTCACATACTTCTTAAGTACTAATGAGAATAAAAAATCGAAACAAACAGTTCTTGCCTATAAGTATACAGAATTATTTTAAAAATGCATATTGGAACTAGCAAAATACATGCATGAGATGGAGAAAATATCCAGCCTTTTGGTTAAAATAAAATAAAAATATTTCCATTGTCATGGAAGAGATAGAACTAACTTCATATGTCTTCATAAATGATGCATAATTAGAATTTGTTATTAAAAAAATTACTTTCTATCAGTAGAAAAATGTGGATTGGAAAAAGACACTTTTTACTCTATTTAAACGGTTGATTATGCACCATATGTTTAATATACATGATATGGGAATATACTCACATTGTTGGAAGGACAAAGGAATGCACAGGATAGGCAAAACATTAAATTAGATAAAAACATATTTAAATGTTTCTAAATTGTTCCAACAGTACATAAATGTTAATGTTCATGCTGACAAAAAACAAAACAAAACCATTGTCTATACAAGATTCCTAAAAGATATGGAAAAAAGAAACACAAATTATTTTGAAATTTTTTAAATTTGGCTTATGGAATGAGGGAATCCAGGAATTTATTAGCTTGATTTTACATTGAAGAATCAGGAAAGTCTACTTAGTGGTTCCTTTTGTAAAAACATTTTTATGACTAGCAATGATATCTTTAGGTAGCTTTCACTACAATGCATTTTTGAAAACAAAGAAGCTACCACTGGCAGAAAACATTTCTAGCCTTTGAAGACATTTCATAATTTGAAATCAGGCCAATGCCATATTCTTCTAATGAAGTCAGAGAGTCATTGTAGCATATTCGTTTATATAATAAGCCATGAGAGAAATATCTCCTCCCATCATTAAAGACAAATATCTTCACTCAAATCAGCATTGGCAATCATCATATTTTTCTTTGTAGAGTTACGACTGAAATTGACATAAAAATATTTCACCACTTTTTGAAGTAACCCCTTTATACATGACATTATAGCAAATCCGTTTAAACATGGTGAAAAAAAAAAAACCCACAATGTTATTTTGCATGTTAGTTTTGGTTGAAGAATTACAACAGTAACAATTAGCACTTGTGTAAGGATTTAAGTTCTTCTAAGTCATGCTCAAATGTTTTATTTGTTGCCTTTTCATTTCACTTATTCAGCAAAAATGGATTGAGCACCTACTGAGACAGGCACTAGATAAGCACTGGAGATAGCACAGCAATAAGCACGAGGCCTTACACACAAAGAGCTTGTGGCCTCACAGGGTCATTGGAGAGATCTATAAAGTGAAGCATGATGCCTATTTAAGAGTTTAGCAATTCAGACCTCTGTGACATTCTATTGACAAATGAATATGTTTAAAACACATGGAAACCAAGGCTTCAAAGCTGCTGTCTGCATTTCTATTAATCCAACAAACTATTTGGCAATGGCTGTGAAAGGACAAATAGTGAAGTTGAGAACTATTGATGAAGAACTTCCAGATCACGCTGTTGAACTTACCCTGAGAAGACTTTAGGGGCTTTCTGGCTACCCTGAGGAGTGAAAAAGTTGAGCAAGTCTATTCTGCACCTATCCAAGGGGCTGTTCTTCCTAAGATCATCATGTAGATCTCTGTCATTTTTGGTCACTGGGAACGTCAGGCAGATGATGTTGGTAGGACACACTCTGTGTTCTATAGATTCTTCTTGAGTCTTTTTTTCTTTTTTATTAATTATTCAGTCAAAACAAGATACTCTATGGCACGTCCTTAGTGTCATTTGGTAAGGACATCACTGTAGTCATCTTATTTTTTAAAAAAGTTGGCATTATCTTCTAATTTGTTGATCAAATTTTCTTAGAGATGCAAATCCCTTTGATCCTCCTTCCCTGAATTAAGTGATTGTTCTTTTTTAAAGATGGAGCAGTTTTAAAGGATTGTTCCACATATGCTTTCTGGCTGGATTCTAAGGACTGAGAATTGAATGAGTGACTTAAATAACTTGAAAGTCATTTAAGTCATTGGTCTCTGTGAGGAAGTTATACCAAGACTTAGAGGCATTTGGAAAATTACTTTAAACTCTATGGCATTTTCAACTTTTAAAATTGAAAGTTCTGGAGTTAATATAAAATCCTTTAAATTTTTCAAAGCAGACCTCTTGTTCCTCGTAACAGATTATAATACCATAGTGAAATAGAAGTTCAGATTTGGATAGATAAGGCTGAAAAACTCTGCCTGTATTTCTGAAAATTAAAGAATGTTATGCCTTATTTAAGGCATATTACTTTGGCATTTGATTTAACTGTCATATTCTTGGACAAAGGCAAATAGAGGAAAAGAACAAAAGAAACCTTAAGAATTTGTCAGGGAACTTGCAAATAATGTCTCACAATTATGCTTGGAAAGGAAGTATTCTATTCTGGAATAGTGAAACATAGAAGTATCAAGTCATTTTTTTCCATTAAAAAAAAAGAATCTTAGATTATCATTTTATGATCAATAACAATAGATCTTGAAAAAAACTTTAGGAATGTTTGGGGAAATAATTTCAGATTCTCTCAAGAATGATTAAAATCTCAAAAACAAAAGGACTTTAACTTCCAATAGAACATGTTACAGAGAACACTTGGAGATAGGAATGGGCCATATCTTATTTACATCTGTTATTCCAGTGTAAAGAGTGGTGAATAACCACAGTGTAGCCAACTAGTACATCTTCAATTATAATCAATTATTAAATAAAGCAGGAGGAGTTGAAGAAAGATAGATTCTGAAAACTACTGAAAAGTCAACTGTGCTTCCCTTCATGTTAGAAATGCAACAAATATTTTATATTTTAGTTACATGCTGCTTTTCAGGAAAATACCACCTCCTTTAAAAGTAAGATAAGATCCAGGAACCCAAGGCATGGAGTAAGAAGCAAACAAGCCCCGTAGTGATATTGACTATCTTGAGACATTTATCTTGTGGTTGGGAATATTTTAAATGAATTCCCTGTGCTTACACATCATTTCGTATTTGTCAATACATTAACCTATATGACATTAGTGACATGTCAACAGGATAATAAAGTGACGTGCCCAAGACACGTAGTTCATAAATAGAAAAACAAGTGCGTACGCTCAAAGTTTTTCTACTTTCAAAGGGCATGTCATTCATAGGTGCACTAATAGCTGTTCATGGGAAGAAATACATATGCTAAATAAACATAGGTTATTTTCTTACTGACAAAAGCTTATATTTGTATGTTAGCTTTCAAAAATACTTTCTTCTATGCAATTGATTTTGGGAACTTAAATCTTCTTATATACAGCATTAAAATTGGAGTTGCAATTTGGACTCCTTTTTCACTTTTACTATTAATCATATAATTTTGGGGTCAATTTGAGTTATCCAGTTTTTCTCAATAAAATAATTAGCAAAGGAAGCTGAATGGCTTCTCTTTAAAATCAGCCAAAGCTCTCTGTGCTGGATGTTCAGTGTCTGAAAACCAGTCATTAGGTGCTGGCTCCTCCATATCCTCTGACTTTGACAAAAATAGTCTTTATAGAGTTTTAGTCTTTTTAGAGTTTGAACTTTATAGTCTCTTTAATTCTATCATCTTATCTTTAATTAACAGTCTTCTATTTACGCAAAAGCTTTGTTTTAATTTCAAAGTTAAATAAGAACACAAATTTTGTAAAAACATTTTAAAGGCCAACTAAACATGTATTTATCCTGTTTCCTCTCTAAGATGTACTTTCACAATTCTACAATTAAATAGTTTTCAAGCAAATGGGCAATATTTGTCCTAGAGATTCTTTTTTCTGTTATTCAGGTATCAGTTATATATAGTAAAATTTATACTTTTTAGTATACTGTTTTGGGACATTTGACAAATTCCCATGGTTGCAAAACCATCACCACAATCAAGATATAGAAATGTAAGGGTTTTGGCTGTGGAAATGTACAAGACAGCGAATTTCTTCTGGCTGAGAAACCTCCCGGAGAATAATAGGCATCTTGTTTTCCACAACTGGAAATTCCTGCAGTCTCTCCCAGAAACTAATAAGATAATTAATACATGCTAAGATGCTTAGCTGCTTGCAGTAGCAATGCCTCCGTGAGGAGGCTCTGTGTTAAAGTCTTATTGGCCTCAACCTTGGTCACAGGCATATAGCTCCTGGGAATGAAGGAACTTACTTACTAGATAACTACAATGTTTCACCAAGCTGATTCTGTAACCTGCCTAATTATACAATGAACAATAATGTACTGATGATCTCAATGACCTAAAGTCATTTATTGATACAAATAAAGCTGGCAGTTCAGATGAGCAGCTTTCTCTTTGCCATTGCACCTTGTCTCTGTCTCCCCTCCTTTTGACTCCCTTACATAGAAAATGTATATATACACAATGGAATATTACTCAGCAATAAAAGAATAAAATTATGGCATTTGCAGGTAAATGGATGGAGTTGAAGAATATCATGCTAAGTGAAGTAAGCCAATCTCAGAAAACCGAACGCCGAATGAACTCATTGATAAGTGGATGCTGATCCATAATGTGGGGAAGGACATGGGAACAATGGAGGAACTCTGTTCACAGGGGCTTAAGCGGGGAAGGGGTATGAGGACAGTAAAGGTGGTGGAATATGATGGTCAGCATAGCCCTAATTTTATGTATGACTGCATGTATGTTGTGATTCTATATCACTTACAACCAGAGAAATGAAATGTTATCCTGTGTCTGTGTACAATGAATCAAATTGCACTCTTATCATGTAAGCCTAAATAGAACAAATAAATAAATCAAATATAAAAAAAAAAGAAAATGTAAACCAACCCCCAAATTACTTGATTCACTTATTAGTCAATGACTCCTAATATCCTAGTTGCTGGAGAGCCTACTTTCTCTCTCTATAGTTTTGTCATTTTCACAGCATTAGAAAAATGAGCCCAGATTCTCTTAAGCTAATGCATGTGGCATTCTTCCATGTGGCATGTAGCCTTAGTGTCAGGAAGTGGATGTTTTCATGTGTTTGCTTGATTGAGGCTTCCTGAGCAAATTTTATGGAAACCTGAATTAAAGGACAAGCTTTGGAAGTTAGAGGGTTTGGGACCTGGAGCCCTGTCTTTGCATTCAAAGGGTTTTAAATTTTAAACACGCCTGGAGCCAAATGCTTGCTTTCTAGAATAGAAATCTCCCTTTTCCTTTCCAGATAGATTTTGTTGTTGTTGTTGTTGTTCAAAGAACAATGAACCTGGAGCAATGGGGTTAGTGTTTTAAATCTCAAAGGATTTTAAATAACCAAAGAGCAAATGTTTTTCTTCTTGTCTCAGAATATATAGTTCCTAATCTCAGATTCCTCTTATGGTGCAAGAAACCTCCTTTAATGTCTATGCAGAGTTCATCTCATCCTAACACTCCATACTGGGAGACCTGAGGTATGGAGACCCAATGTAGTTATTATCACTAATCTTTAATTATCTGTTCTTAATCCAGAAATTTTATTTATGATCAGGATAATATAAATATAAGAAACTATCCACTTGATCAAAGTAGTCAAATTTATGATGGTCAATTGTATCATTATTTTTACTGATATTGTTTTAATATCTTTAGAATCAGTAATACTATCTTTAATTGATATGAAAATTATATTTTATGTAATTATTGATATGATTGCATTAAAATCTGTCATCTTGCCACATTTTCTAATTATTATTCCTGTCCTTTTTTGTCTTTTTTAAAAATTAATGGAATAATGTTTATTACTAAATTTTATCACACTAATTTACATTTTCCAGGAGATCTAGGCTTTATAATATGCATCTTTCTTTAATTAAATACAGTCTGCTTTCAAATAGTAGTGTATCTTTTTATGTATACTATACAGACCTTACAACAGCATATTTGCAATTTTTCCTTTGTATCTTTTGTCTTGTTTGCATTATTTTGATTTTATATATCCTATAAACACCAAATACATTTTTTGGGGGGGTACTGGAGATTGAACTCAGGGGCATTCGACCACTGAGACACATCCCCAGCCCTATTTTGTGTTTTATGTAGAGACAGGGTCTCACTGAGTTGCTTAGTGCCTCGCCATTGCTGAGGCTGGCTTTGAACTTGAGCCTCTGGTCTCAGCCTCCCAAAGTGCTGGGATTATAGGCGTGAGCCACCGTGCCCAGCCAGATGTAAAATAAATATCTTTAAAAAACAGAAATAAAAAGTAAAGCAGAGAACGCTATTTCAACACCAAAGTAAAATTAGCATTACTTTAATCACTTCATTCATATTGGGAACGGTAATAGAAATCATAAAATAGAAACTAATTTTTCTCAGCTGTAGTCAGGGATATCTTGTATAACAGAGATAGCAAATCAACGATACATACAATAAATATAATTGATTCAATTGCTTTATATTACTTAGACTCTTACAAACAAAGTAACTTGTTCAGTTTTCATAGAGATTTTAGGATTGATTTCACATTAGACTAGAACATATATTATTCAAAACAAAAATTGCACAACTTACCTTTCCCATTCACAGTGAAATGAAATTGGGTAATAATGATTAGAATTAAAAGAAAAATAAACAATCAGAATATTTATCCTTTCATAAATTTAACAGTACTTTCTTTTCTTTTCTTTTTTTAGTTGTTGATGGGCTTTTTTACATTTTTATTTATTTATATGTGGTGCTGCTAAGGATCGAACCCAGTGCCCCACACATGGTAGGCAAGTACTCCACCACTGAGCCACAACCCCAGCCCCTAACAGTACTTTCTTAAGTAACTTTTGAATCATTCAAAAATTAAAAATTGGAATCGTAGACTGTTTAGGTATTGTAACTGTACTACTAGTTTTGAGATGCAACCAAAGAGAAAGAAAAAATATTGTAACCTTAAATGTTCTTCATATTAATCAAAAAGAATGGAAACAAATTCAATATTCAACTTGAGAAATTAGCAAATGCAGCCTACCCCACAAAAGCCAAACTTAAGAAAACCCAAGAGGAAATAATAAAAATAAGAGCAGAAGCTAACAGAGAAGACAACAAGAAATATCATGCAATTACTACTTGTATTCAAAAGCCAGTTCTTTGAAAAGACCTATGACATAAACAAGGCTCTGGAACAGCTGGTATATGAAAAGACATAGCTACAGGCATAATGCTAAGAATGAGAAAGTATATAACCACAAATACAGAGGAAATGCTTTAAAATATATTAAAATATATAATTAAGATGTAAAACCTGAAAGTTTAGGCTGCCTAATGTTTATCTGATATATATAAGTGACTCACATTGAAAAAGGAAGAAACAGTCTTCCCAAACTATAAAAAACATGAAAACTATTATCAAGTCTCTACCATTGGGTAGGCCCAAAGTCCAAGGTTCTTATTATTTTAAGAATGTGTTCTAGGAATCCCTATGAAAAAGTGAAAATCCCTAGTACTCAACTATCTCCTCTTCCCATAACCCAGTTCTCTGCTGTTACTCTGAAATTTTGAACAAATGAGAAAGCAATATTCCTGGCAATCTAGCAACTAAGATTATTCTTCTTGTCTCCTCACTATAAGACCATCAGTGAGGTCTTATTATATAACCTATATAATATATAATGCCATTGCTATTTCCTTTCTTCACTCTAATTATTTGCTTTGAGTTACCATTTTGGTATGAATGTAAGAATAAGGCAGAAGAGGATAGAGATAGATGTTACAGACTATAAAACCAGAATTCCGACCTCTTCTGCAACTAAGCCCTTCCTTGGTGATGGGATGACTAGCTTCCAAGGTTCTTTGTTTAGCAGCGGGTGGGTTGTGCTGGAAAGAGTCTTTCTATCTCCTGTGATGCTCTACTGTGAGAGGCAATATCCAAATGTGCCATGAGATCAGGATGCATAGTTCTTATCTTGGTACTGTCTCTAAAATTAGTGGATAACTCAGCCAGATAAAGGCATTTGTTGTTTTGATTTTTATTATTGTTTAAAATTTGTAGCCCTTTCTTTATAATTTTTATGGGTTTTATCTAGAGAAGTTCAAGGGATGCTACTTCTGGGTCTAAAAGGCAGATATAATTTTAAAATTTATATGTTGTTAATGTAACAGGATTTCACATACCAGGTTTCCAGCTTCATGCTTTTCATATAAAAATAAATATTTTTCTCCCTACAATGCCCTGCCCACCATCATTTATTTAAAACATGTAATAATGGGATGTTTATCTATGTTAAATTTGTTATAATAAGGAGAAAAAGTCTCTTTTTCATGTTTATTCCTCAAAACTAAAGAGTAATGAAATAAACAATTCTGGCTAAAGAATACAGATGTGCTATTTGCAACTGTCACATAATATGAGTTACATTAAAAATAACCACAAACTATAATGGTAACAGGTCTCCTGTGAATAAGACTTAATTAATATTCTTTCTACAGTAACACCTCCTTCATAAACATGTAATTTTGCAAAAATTTCTCCATATTTTTTCATGTTTCTCAGCCTCCCACATTCCCTCCCACATTCCTATGTCATTTAGTATAATTTACCTCTTTCTCACATGTGGTTTTCACTTGATTTCAGGATATTTGGCAGATTTTCTCTTGGGAAAGTTACACTAATTAATTGAAATATATTCAAACAAATGATATGGCTTTTGGAAAAAATATGACATCTGCTATCCTTTTTGGTCAAAAGTTCTCTTCAGCCATCCTCTTTTAGCATTTATTTTCTCACTAAATAGAAAGAGGCTAAGAGAACAGAAGAATGTAAGTTCTTGGCCATTTTGTTTAGTTCATATTAATTTAAACTAATACCATGTGTGAGGATCTCAACATTATGGCAGGTGCAAGACAGGGCAAAATAAAAGGAGAAAATGATCATTTACAGAATTACAAAATCCCTTTCTCTTTCTCATTGAACTTTGAGCAGTCCTATACTTGAATCTACCAAATACTTCTCCAACTCCAGTAGTTGGATCTCCTGCTAATTAAAAAATAATGTCTCTGTGGTTGAATGGAATTCCAGTCATGTAGCAAATGAGCATTGTCCACAAACAAGTCAAGAGTTGCTTGGAATGGCAAGGATCATGGCTTTGCCTCTCCTGTACTTAATACTGCAATCTGACATTTTTCAGGAAAACACTGAAGATAACACGTGTTGATAGCCCTTCACACTGACAAAAGATCTGGTTTGCATATGTTTTACATATTTTTTAGTAGTTGTGAAGAAAAGTATTTTGTTTATAAAGATCATTGCACATATGGTCAACAACTGGAATTCACACAGAGGCTTCATCAGTGTAAACAATCATCGAAATAATGAAATTGGCTATTTTGGTCCTCTCGGCTGCTTTGTGAATCAGAACAAGCAATTAATCATTTCCACTATTCTCATTAAAAAAAAGGACTAAAAACTTTAATTTACAAGATATATACATGGTTGCATTGTTCCCTAGCATATACAACTATTATACTTTCACTATGAAAACATCATTTAAAGTTCATATACACATTGGCAGACCCCTACTCTAAGGATGTCAGCATAATGAATAGATTATTTGTGTAGCTTTTCATAACACTGAATTTATACTTCTGTTATAATTTAATTTCCATTTTAATGAAGTCAATGAGAACAGTCACATTTTTATGTTAGAATTCAGAAATAATGAGAGATCAAAATTTGGGACATGAAGCAAGAATAGGACTTCATAAGACAGTTTTTCCCCTCTTCCTGGAATTCATAAATACAATCAAAAAGGAGAAAGAAAGAAAGAAAGAAAGAGAGAGAGAGAGAGAGAGAGAAGGAAGGAAGGAAGGAAGGAAGAAAGAGAGAGAGAGAGAGAGAAAGAAAGAAAGAAGGAAGGAAGGAAGGAAGGAAGGAAGGAAGGAAGGAAGGAAGGAAGAAAGGAAGGAAGGAAGGAAGGAAGGAAAGGAAAGGAAAGGAAACAAGCAAAGGAAGGAAAGAAGGGAGGGAGGGAGGGGCAGGGTAGTGGAGGAGAGGGGAGGAAGAAAAGAAGGAAGAAAGAAAGGCAGCAAACTACATTTTAAATAAAATTAAAAATTCATGCCTAATCTACATATTATAAAACATATGCCAAAACAGCTGAGATCAGGCAGAAGATATGCAAGAGGAAGCATAGAAGAGAGTATCAAGAGTGCTTCAGTTTACCCTAAAACTTAACCAAATGAGAAACATTTACCAGAAAAAATGTTATTCTGGAGAAGATAAAGGAAATATTATATTTTATATCTCAAAATTAAAATGGTGTAATTTCCTCTAAAAATAAACAACATCAGCAAACTCAGAGAAGACATGGGAAGTTAACAGGATCAGTCCAAATATGAGCAGATAAGCAGGTAGAACTCAAAAGAAAAGCAGAAAGAAAGGAAGTCGTAGGAGAAATAATTATGATATTTATTTGAAGGAATGTGAGAAAGAACACAATTGAAAACACTGCGATAACCACAGAGGATAGAAGTAAGAAAAATGAATTTTAAAAAACTGAAATAGCTACAAAGAACTAGAGAGGAAATAGTAGACATAGAAGAAAAGTAAAGAAGATTGAGAATATGGATGACCTGAGTCTTTGACCAAGACACACATTTGAATATAAAAATTTGAAAACTGTACTAATATAAGAGAAGAACTTGAATTTAAAAAATTAAAAGGCACAGTGTATGACAAAGGAAACTGACCAAGAGCATAATAATAAAAAATATTGGTTAGCCAACAAAAATTTTCTGGGAAAAAAGCAAGGTTATGGAGAAACGTGGAGATTATATCATAGTAACACCCACAAAACAAGTAGAGAAATTACAGTCCAAGATTTTATAACCAGCCAAGCTGACCTTAATGTAAAAAGATTTAAAACAGTTTTTAACATGCAAGAATGCAGAAAATATTATTTATTGATCTCCTCTTAAGAAAAATTCTCGAGGATACATTTTAGCTAATCAGGAAGTAATTATAGAAATAAGACAAAGGAAATGGATGAGGATTGAATATACTTACTATACAACTAAAACCTAATATTTTAGTATGACATATATGTTTTATGCCAAAACATTGTCTCAAGGATAAAACTAACAAAAATTGAGAGAAAACGAGGTAAAAATATAGTAGATGGAATAAATTTGTTAAATTTCTGGGATTCAAAAGATATTATTTGTTGTTGACAAGTCATGTATAATAAGTATATTTTATTCCACAAAAGGCAAACACTGAGATAAAAGTTTGACTACATAGATTAGAAATGGAAGGAATATTAAAAAGGCCTCCAAAATACTCTCAAGCAAAAGAAAGTATGGAATTATCTATAATATTCACCATTTGTAAAAAAAGGAAAACAAAATTAAAAAATGTTCATTGTGCTTGCTTTATTTACATGAAAATACTCTTGAAGAATACACTAGAAAATAAAAAAATTTGGTTACTGGTGAAGTAGAAAGTACTATAGTATTAGGCAGCTTGTGATATATGTGGGGGGATTTATATGTAAAAACTGTATATATTATGTACATGTAATATACATAAATGTTTGTAATAGATATATAACATGTTTATAAAATATTATATAGAAATACATATATATATATCAACATCATTTGAATTGCTATTCTTCAGAAAAATAAACAGAAGAAATATCATTATCACTATTTATATGTAGGACTGGGATATTTCAAAACATTGGTTTTCTTCTTCTTTATATAAGATCAGTTTCAGTGCTGCCTTGAGCATGCTCTGTCAATTGCAGGCTTTTAATTCTTTTTCAAGCTCAATCCATGTCTTGGAAATCTATTATATTTCTTCTAAACCTTTCTAATAAGCCCATTCTTACTCAGTATCACCTCCTCCATGAAGACTTCTTCCAGTATCCTAATGCTGACTAATTTATCATCTTTTTGAAATCTGTTTATGTATGTTCACTGTAAAATATTTCTCAATTTTATTACCTGTGGCTATGATTCCTAATATGTTTATGACTTTTGTTCTTATGTACACAAATATATTAGAAAGCCCTTTAGAATGGATAAAGGAAAAAGAATACTGGATTCTATTCCTTGAGAGAATGCCTACCTATTACAGACCTTGAGCAAGTTAGTTCACCTCTTCTGGGAACTCTCACACAGTCTCAAAGCATTTTTTTTACCTGAAAACAACAACAACAACAACAAAAATTCTAAGCCTTGACATTGTTTGGAATAAGAAAGTAAAATAATAAATGAAAACTAATAGTATAGCTAATGTAGGATAAAAATGTGACCCAAAACAATGAATATTCTGTATTTTTTAGGAATGCACATTTATCCTCATCCTTCCTTCTTCCAGTCTCCTGAAAATCCAGTCATTACTCAGTGAGAATGTTTGAGTAACTGACACATTCATTAGGCATCTACAATAATTACAGGCCTATTACTAAGAAGGGGGATACAAAGATGAACCAATGTCCTCAAAGTCTGCAGTCTTGTGGTTTTACATGTGGATGTGTTTGTGTTAGTGAGTGTGTATGTGGGGTGGAGGCTATGTGCGTGTTTGAAAAGTGAATGATTTAAAGTTACTATTGGACTATTATCAAGTTGTTTATTAGGTGATTAACTATATTCATATACCTTTGTTAGAATTTATACCTCCAAATTGGTATTTTCTTCTTCAAAACAGTTATCTTAGGAATCTATAAAATTATGGGTAAAGCTAATACTCAATATATTTTTGAAGCAATTTTCACCTTTAGCCATGACCAGTTTAACTCAGGTAATCCTGAGTATGGCTATTAACTTGGACAGTATTAAGGAAAATATCTGTTGTATAATTGATTTATTTTACAAATGGTATAATATCAGTTTCTAAGTCATGGATAAAACAGAAATATCTTAATCAAGAAATTTTTAAAAATACTTTTTAGATGCAGATGAACACAATACCTTTATTTATTTTATGTGGTGCTGAGGACCGAACCCAGTGCCTCACATGTGCAAGGCAAGCGCTCAACCACTGAGCCACAACCGCAGCCCTTAATCAAGAAATTTTTGATTAAATGTTGTCATTACAGAGATTTGACTTAGTAATAAATAAATGTAGATAGTTTAAGATTTATTCTCATTGACACCAAATAATTTTCAGGCCACTCAGAAGTACCTGAAAATTACGTATTAATGCTTAATTCTTTTTGGAAGCCCCACTGATTTTGCACTATTGCAACTACACTGAAGTAGTAGCTGAAGAGAAGAGGAGGAGGTGAAGCTTGGACATGTGAACTGTAGACATCACTGAAAGGCACTGCCATGGGAGTGGAACCATGGAGTTGAAAAGATGATTCAAGTTGACACATTTAATTGTTGAAAAATAAGAGATGGTGAAACAATAATGAAAGCTAGTAAGAAATTTCTAGAACAAGAGTTCATCAAAATGTTCTTATTATTTTAATATTATTAATATCATAACATTGAATATATTGTATATTCCAAGCATTGTTCTCAATGGTTTGCATGATTTGTATTTTAATAACCATTATGGTGAATGCAATTTTAGCCTACATTTTATAGAAAAACACAATTAAGATATGTGTTCAAGGGTACTGATCTAACAATGAAACTTTTGTAATTAGACAATAAATTACCTTTTATCTTTGCCTATACACATTCTATTTCTCTTTAACAATCTAAAGGAAATGAGGTATAAATTTTAGAAGTCTTTTGGCACAGTATTCAGAAGACTGAAAAAGGTGGAACTGTTAGAATAAAGGTTTTGGTAGTAGGTTAAAATGGATTTATTACATGCAAGCAGAAAAACCACTACCTGGCTAAGTTCCTAGAAGACTCAAAGGACAGTACTTACATTAAGGCAACAGAATGCAGTAGTCTGGGTGCACAAGCATCCCTAAGGAGTTGAAAAATTGCTGTCCTCTTTACTGTGAAGCCAAGAATATTCTCCCATGTCAATGGAGAAATCAGGATGCTGGAATAACAGAGGTCACTTAGTGGTTCTTAATCATTAGGGACTCAGTAGACATAACTTAAAGAACAGATTACCAGAGTAGGTAAGCAGGGTTATTTGACCAGCAGGAATTAGAGTGAGAATTAATAGAACGTTTTCCCTTAGGATACTTACTGGACTTAGATAGTCATAAAAAATATATCAGCTACTATAACGTATAATTGCAATTGTTCAAATACTTCTTAATGTCAAGCCAGTTCTCAGTCCCAGTGTCTAACTGAAGAAGATACTACATCAACTTGAGGAATACTTGCAATAACACAAAAGTATATACAACTATGCTTCCCCAAGATTTCCCCTCAAAAAACTTGCAGACATCTACCAGAATAACTATAGCCCAAGGAAAGGGAAATACTTATGTCTGATCTGACATTGATATTGTGGACACAGAATTACCTCATGACCCCTGCCTAATTGAAACAATTGCATACGGTGCAAGGTGGTAAGTGACTCAACTCTACCACATAGAGGGTCTGGAGTTTCTAAGGACAGATCCTTCAATTTGCTAAGCCTTGAATATGTAACTGTGATAATACACTTTACAACTGACATTCTTGCATCAGTTCTTTGATCAGTGGAATAAGAACTATCCTGGTAGAAGGGGCCAAGTAAAAACCCTTGAACTACCCATTTACTCCAATCCCAGTAAAAATAGCACCAGAAACGGGGCACAGTGGCACACACCTGTAACCCAGAGGCTCAGGAGGCCGAGGAGGTTCTAAGCAACTTAGCGAGACCCTGTCTCAAAGTAAAAAATAAACATGGTTGGGGATGTGGCTCAGTGGTTAAGTGTCTCTGGGTTCACTCCCCAGTACAAAAAAAAAAAAGGATACAAAATAGAGATTAGTGTGCACCTCAGAGTCTTGGGTGATAGTCTCCATATTTCCATTTGATTTACCTAAATGATATCTACAAACAGTAGAGAGAACAAAGTGAATAAAAATGAATTATCATAATCTGTAATCAACTTGCAGCAACTGTGCTTGAAGTGTTATATTCCTAGGGTTGCTATAACAAGTTGACAGGGGCCATTATCTCTCCAACACTATGGGTAGAATCCTTCTTTGCTTCTTCCTAGCTTCTGGGGGTAGCCATTAATTCTTAGCATTCCTTGGCTTCCAGCTGTACCACTCTGCTCTCTGTTTCTGTCTCTGTCATCAATATGACATTTTCCCTGTGTGTCTATATCTTTTTATAAGGACATGAGTCATACTGGATTAGAGCCCATCCTAATGACCTCATCTTAACTTGATTACATCTGCAAAGACACTATTTCTAAACAAAGTAACTTTTAAAGGCACTGGGGACTAAGACCTCAACATATCACTTTAGGGGTAGCAATTCAACACATAGCAGGTGGTATCTTTACTGGAACACATCAACTTGTCCTCTGGTATTTTGTATGTGTTTATTAATTGGTGAATCAGTTATTTTTCATTCTCTTCTTTTCTCACATTTCTCTTCATTTCTGTAAGAGGGTCAAAAGAGAATGCTTTTATATGCAAACGAGAAGAGTATATTTTCCTCCTCTCACCATAAAACTATTAGATCTCCTGCTATTTGTCATCATATATTTTGCAGGCATCTTGCTTTCCTTGATAGTCCACAGACTACCATGCTGTTTCAATATGTTAATGACTCATGCTAATAAGACTGGATATATAGTGCTATAGTTTGAATCTTGAATGACTCCCCAAAGCCTATATGTTAAAGGTTTGTTTCTCTAGGGTGGTACTATGGTAAGTAGTGGAAACATTAAGAGGTAGGGCCTGGTAGCAGGTACTTAGGGGAGTGCCCATGGAGGATACTGTGTGACCCCAACCCTTTGTTCTTCCTTATTCTCTTGTCCTCCTGGTTGATGAGGTGAGTGGTTTTACTTCAACATGTGTTCCCACCATGATGTACTTTCTCACCACAGGCCCAAAACAAGAAGGCCAGTAGATAATGGACTGAAGCCCCCCATACTGTAAGCCAAAATAAAATACTTCTCTTTATAATTATCTCAGAAATTTGTTAAAATAAAGGAAAGCTCACTGACAGATACACGAGCAAGTAGCAAGTATTCTTAATATCCTAATATTACATGTATTCAAGATGGTACAAAGATTTAGGAACCTGCCATGACAAGAGTGTTCAGGAGTCCAATAGTCTGGAGCTCTCCAAGATTTTCCTTTTAAATAAAATACTATTTGTTGTAACTTATTAAAAATGGAGGCAAACATTTGACACATCTCTTAAATTTATCAAAAGTATATATATACATATACTTGGAGATGCTCTTTTTCCATTTAAATATATCTAAGAAGGATACTTCTGAAATGCAGAGGAAAAGACGGTTCTATAGCTGACCTAAGCTGTGGTGTAAACTGCCTTGCTGTTTAGGTCACAGGATCCAGCAGATTTAATTATGTTATGTTTCTAATTTTCAAATGTTGCTCCTTCTAGGCACATGATCAAAGAGCCAAGCATTCACTATTGCCAACAGGTCATTTATAACCCTTCCTCAGAGACTTCTTCCTCTACACAGTGTTTGACTGAGTGTGCTCATAGCCCTGCCACTGGGAGCATTTCCTTTCCTTGTTGTTCTTCATATCCACCGTGAATGGAGTTGCCACTGGTAGTTATGGCTAAACTAACACGGCCTGTGAACCACCCATGAAGCAGATCTCACTTTCTTTCCTCCTCCATAAGCAAGCTATAAAACAAATCCCATGTGTTAATAGGAGTGATATGAAGGAGGAACTGGTTCAACAGAAATAGGTGATGTGTGAGCCTGGGCCAGCTATTCCTTCTAACTTACCTGTGCCCTGAAGATCCGTGTGCACCTGATACCCACAATTTTTTACACTCTTTCATAGTTTTCTGTTTCACCCACCAAATTAAGATTTAGCAGATTTGATAAACCTTCATGATAGGCTGCTACACAGATTCCCTTTATCTCATTTTCAGGCAATCTCTATTAAAACATAGTCCACAGATGTCAAAGAAGCAATTAGATATAGGAGAAAAAGACATAGAAAGGTGTTTGAAGATATACATTTGTTAGTGGTTACCACATAGATGGTTTTAAAGCCACATTATTGAATAAGGTCAACAAGGTCATCAAATATACTGCAAAATAAAAGAGCATATTTAGATAAATTAGGACCTCAATCCTTTCAAAATTTGACTGCTCTTTAAAAATCTACTTGAATCTTCTGTAAGTTTATTTATCTCCATTATCATCCAGTGTGTATCTGATACAGAAAGGCAATAATAGGAAGGAGAATTAGTCAATGAATTGATAGGAATTTTTGCTTCTGTTGACACTTCAAGCATACCATGTACTTGTGTTTGTTGTATGAAGGAGTTTACATAGATTTAATTGGCTGTTTTATTAAAAATTTTTTTGAAAATCAAGATTAGAAGATAAGGTCAAGGGGGAAAAAAGGATTCATTACAAACGTAATATGCTCTAGACACCACATTGTGTCTTTTTATATTTTCTATCCCACTTAGTCTTCCTGTTAAACTAGGTAAAAGTTCCCAGAAGTTAACTATCTTGTCTAAAATTATATACTCCTTTGGTGGATTGCAGTCTCAAGTATGACTCCTGAACATTTGTTTTTTCCCAAAATGTATGAATGTTAAAAGACCCTTTGTGAAGTGGTTTGAGCATGGTCTATTCCCAACATTTTTGTCTTTCGAGTCTCAAACTTGTAATGGTTTCTACATTCCATTAAACTAAATTAGATCTAATATGAAAACATAAGTAAACTACAAACAGTCTACAATAAGATAGAATACAGCAGCAATGAAAATAGCAAAATAATTTTTATGTACAATTATACATCTCATTAAAGAACCTAAAGATCATATTTTTCTATAAATTAAAATGGATAAAACCAGAATAGCAAATTTCTGTGTGTAAATCATGATGAATCTAGGTTTTGCTAGAAAAACTTTCTAAGACAGTATTAATATTGGTATTTTCACCATTACATGAAATTTAGCCACATGGGCATGAATTTTAAGATAATTTCAGATTAAATATACTCATCTTAGAAGATTTTAGGATAATATGCTTTCATGGTGGCCATAGTCTATTTTCAGTTCAAACAGCTCCTCTAGAAATAGTTACTTTAAAACAGGTATATAAGTCACACATATCCTGATGTTTTCCCTCCCATATAGCTGTGTGAATTTTAGAACATGTAAATAGTTTCATAAAACTGTGATTTAATTGTCTTCATAAAAGTTTTTCAGTTCTCCAATTCCTTTTATTCCATTAAACAAATTGTAATTTACAAGTGAGAAATTATTATAGTGTCTTATTGGCAGTTACTCAACCCATATGTCTGCTTTTAATGAGAATACTTGTAGTCCTCTGAGTAAATCAGCTGTTTCTCTTTCATGCACGCGTGCATGCACACACACACACCATTGAATTTATTTATTTACTTAGTTTTTACACCATTGAATTTAAATGTATATTCTGCACTCTAGAAGCACATGTAAACACACACAATCTTATGTAGCTAAGGATTTTACTAAGGGATTACTTAGAATAAATTACTTGCCAAGAGGCTTGAACTTAAAGAAGTGGCTCAATAAACAACCTAAACAAAAAACAAAATTAAGCTATTCAAAAGATGATTAAAATAAGCCATGTTTGCATTCCTTCCTTTAAATTTCCCATATCCCTCAAATGCAGATATCTAGGGTCATCTTCCGAAAAAACCTCAGTTACAATCATTCCTCTGTCATATCATGTAGAAAACCTGATATTTAAAGGTCATGACAAAAATCTCTTGAGTTATAAATTATGTGATAGAAATTCACTGTAATTATATTGCTTTTGGACATAACAAATAGTTGAGACCTTTTCACCACTAATATCAAGTTCCCTATCTATAATGTCAAAAAAATAAAATAAAACCAGTTATTTTAGGTTCACAGCACATTACTGGCATGTCACAGGTCCTACTTCCTCATGAGTAGTGGCAGAATAATTTGCTAAACTTTTTGTCTAAGCCATTTCTATGCTCTCATAAACTACCTTTGGTCTATAAGTACAAACATGAAAAGTCATAATATTGAGAAAAAATACATGTGATAAATATTTAGAAAACTCTAATATTTTCTTTTGTCAATAAAATTATATTAAAATTTAACTAAGAACATTTATTTGTGACCTATATAAACAGCTTAAAGAGAGACAGTGTCAGTCTGTGGTTGTGACTCACTAGTAGAGCGCTTGACTAGAATGTGTGAGGCACTGGGTTCAATCCTCAATAGCACATAAAAATAAATAAATAAAATAAAGGTATTGTGTCCATCTAAAACTAAAAATATTGAAAAAGAGAGACAATGTTCTATAGTGATTTAAATTAGATTTTGGCACTATAATTCTAGCTCTATATGAGAGTGAAGAGTTAGTATTCATGTGTTATTTCGTAAGATATCTTTTAATTATTTTTGTCTTAATTTCTTCACATTTCAAATGAGGAAAGCACCATTTCCTATGTAATGATATGGTTATGTGGCAGCAGATTGCCCTCCATAATATGATTGGGCCTCATCCCATTATTTAAAAACCTGAATAGAACACAAAGACTTGCCTCCTCCAGAAAGACGGAATTCTTCCACAGATTGCCTGTGACTAGAACTGCACCAAGTGTACTAGATCTTCAGGCTGTCAGCCTATGGACAAAGATGGCATCTTCAACTTCCCTGGCCAACCGCCTTGTGGGCTCACACTGCAGTTTATATGCTTCAGCCTTCATAATCATGTTACTCAATGCCTTAACCCCCCACCCCAAAATATTCTGTACATAGGTGCATCTTATTGCTCTGTTTCTCTGGATAGCGCTAACAAAGACTTTCATCGCTATTGTGATTGACTGGCTACCTAACAGAATACAATAGACTAGGTAATTTCAACAACAGAAGTGTATTTTCTCATAGTTCTGGAGGCTAAATGTCCAAGATCAAAATGCTGGTGGGATTGGTTTCTGTGAGGTCTTTCTTTCTGGCTTGCAGACAGCTTTTTTACCACTGCATTCTCATGTGACTTTCTTTGTGCACATACAGGAGACAGGCAGAGACAGAGAAAATGAGAGTACACTGGTATCTCTTCCTTTTTAAAAATAAGGACAGGATTTATATTGAGTTAAAAGCCTTTCCTTATCACTTCATGTAGTGTTGATTATTTCCTTAAATGCTCTCTCTCCAAATGTAGTCATATTGGAGATAGGGCTTCAATCTATGAAATTGGGAGGACACAATTTAGTCCCTAATAAACAGCATCTGAAAAGAGGTCTGATGTTTCTGTTTTTTTTTAATTTGTTTGTTCTACTTAGGTATACATGAGAGCAGAATGCATTTTGATTCATTGTACACAGATGGAGCACAAATTTTCATTTCTCTGGTTGTACGTGATGTAGAATCACATTATATATGCAGTCATACATGAAGCTAGGGCTTTGATGTCCATCTCATTCCACCATCTTTACTGTCCCCATAAAATTCCTCCATTCTTCCCATGTCCTCTCCTCCATTATGGATAAGCATCCACTTATCAGAGAGAACGTGAGGCATTTGCTTTTTGGGGATTGGTTTACTTCACTTAGCATGATATTCTCCAACTCCATCCAGTTATCTGCAAATGCCATAATTTTATTCTCTTTTATTGCTGGGTAATATTCCATTGTGTACATATACCACAGTTTCTTTATCCAGTCATCTATCGAAGGGCATCTAGGTTGGTTCCACAGTTTAGCTATTGTGAATTGAGCTGCTATAAACATTGAAGTGGCTGCATCACTGTAGTATGCTGTTTTTAAGTCCTTTGGGTATAGACCAAGGGGTGGGATAGCTGGGTCAAATGGTGGTTTCTTTCCAAGTTTTCTAAGGAATCTTCCATACTGCTTTACAGATTGGTTGTACCAATTTGCAGTCCCACCAGCAATGTATGAATGTGCCTTTCCCCTAGAACCTTGCCAACACTTGTTGTTTGTATTCTTGATAATTGCCATTCTGACTGGCATGAGATGAAATCTTAGAGTAGATTTGATTTGCATTTTTCTAATTGCTAGAGATGTTGAACATTTTTTCATATGTCTGTTGATGGATTGTATATCTTCTTCTGAGAAGTGTCTGTTCAGCTCCTTCGCCCATTTATTGACTGGGTTGATTTTTGGTGTTAAGTTTTTTTGAGTTTTATATATATCCTGGATATTAGTGCTCTACTAGATGTGCGTGTGGCAAAAATTTGTAAAATGTAGGCTCTCTGTTTACTTCATTGATTGTTTCTTTTATTGAGAAGAAGTTTTTAGTTTGAATCCATCCCGTTTATTGATTTGTGATTTTACTTCTTGTGCTATAGGAGTCTTGTTAAGGAAAGAAGTTCCTAATCCGACATGATGAAGATTTGGGCCTACTTTTTCTTCTATTAGGCATAAGGGCTCTGGTCTAATTCCCAGGTCTTTGATCCACTTGGAGTTGAATTTTGCTCATGGTAAGAGATAGGGGTTAAGTTTCATTTGGCTGCATATGGATTTCCAGTTTTCCCAGTACCATTTGTTGAAGAGGCTATCTTTTCTCAAGTGTATATATTTGGCACCTTTGTCTAGTATGAGATAACTGTATTTATGTGGGTTAGTCTCTGTGTCTTCTATTCTGTACCATTGGTCTACATGTCTATTTTGGTGCCAGTACCATGCCACTTTTGTTACTATAGCTTTGTAGTATAGTTTAAGGTCTGGTATTGTGATGCCTCCTGCTTCACTCTTCTTACTGCGGATTGCTTTGGCTATTCTGGTTCTCTTATTCTTCCAAGTGAATTTCATGATTGCCTTTGCTATTTCTATAAGAAATGACTTTGGGATTTTAATTGGAATCACATTGAATCTATATAGCGCTTTGGGTAGTATGGCCATTTTAACAATATTGATTCTGCCTATCCAAGAGCATGGGAGAATTTTCCATCTTCTAAAGTCTTCTTCAATTTCTTTCTTCAGTGTCTTGTAGTTTGCATTATAGAGGTATTTCACCTCTTTTGTTAAATTGATTCCCAAGTTTGTTTTTTTTTTTTGAGGCTATTGTGAAAGGGGAATTTTTCTAATTTGTCTTTCAGAGGATTCCTCATTGGTGTACAGAAATGCAATTGATTTATGGGTATTGATTTTATATCCTGCTAGACTGATGAATTCATTTATTTATTCTAGAAGTTTTCTGGTGGAATTTTTTGGATCCTCTAAGTATAGAATCATGTCATCAGTAAATAATGATAGTTTGAGTTCTTCTTTTCCTATTCATATCCTTTTAATTTCTTTCACCTGTCTAATTGCTCTGGCTAGTGTTTCAAGGACTATGTTGAATAGCAGTGGTAAAAGAGGGCATCCCTGTTTCGTTCTCATTTTTAGAGGGAATGCTTCCAACTTTTCTCCATTTAGGATGATGCTGGCCTTGGGTTTAGCATAGATAGCTTTAGCAATGTTGAGGTATGTTCCTACTATCTCTTGTTTTTCTCGCATTTTGAACATGAAAGGGTGCTGTATTTTGTTAAATTCTTTCTCTGCATCAATTGATAAAATCAATTGATTCTTATAATTAAATGATAAAATCATATGATTCTTATCATTAATTCTATTGATGTGATGGATTATGTTTATTGATTTCCCATATGTTGAACCAAACTTGCATCCCTGGTATGAACCCCACTTGATCATGGTGCATTATTTTTTAATATGCTTTTGTATGTGATTTGCCAAAATTTTATTGAGAATTTTTGCTTCTATATTCATCAGAGATATTGGCCTGAAATTTTCCTTTTTTGATGTGTCTCTGTCTGGTTTTGGTATCAGGGTGATACTAGCCTTGTAGAATGAGTTTGGAAGGGTTCTCTCCTTTTCTATTTCATGGAATAATTTGATGAGTATTGGAGTTAGTTCTTCTTTGTAGTTCTTGTAAAATTTGGCTGAGAATCCATCTGGTTCAGGTTGGCAGGCTCTTGATGTCATCTTCTATTTCCTTGCTTGAAATTGATCTGTTTAAGTTGTGTATGTCCTCTTGGTTCAGTTTGGGTAGGTCATATGCCTCTAGAAATTTGTCAGTGTTTTCAGGGTTATCTATTTAACTGGAGAATAAATTTTCAAAATAGTTTCTAATTATCCTCTGTATTTCAGTAGTGTTTGTCATGATATTTCCTTTTTTATCTCAAAATTTAGTAATTTGGGTTTTTTCTCTCCTTCTTTTTGTTAGGGTGGCTAAGGGTTTGTCAATTTTGTTTATTTTTTCAAAGAACCAGCTTTTTGTTTTGTCAATTTTTTGAATTCTTTCTTTTGTTTCAATTTTGTTGATTTCAGCCCTGATTTTAATTATTTTCTGTCTTCTACTTCTTTTGGTGTTGGCTTGTTCCTCTTTTTCTAGGGCTTTGAGATGTAGAGTAGAGTCATTTATTTGTTGACTTTTTCTTCTTTGAATAGATGAGCTTAATGCAATGAACTTTCCTCTTACCACTGCCTTAATAATGTCCCCAAGATTCTGATATTTTGTATTGGAGTTCTCATTTACCACAAAGAATTTTTTATCTCCTCCCTGATGTCTTCTGTTATCCATGTGGCATTCAATAGCATAGTATTGAGTACCCAGGTGTTAAAGTAGCTTCTTTTTTAAAATTGTCATTGATTTCTAATTTTATTCCATTATGGTCAGATAGAATGCAGGGTAGGTAGTATCTCAATTTTTTTTTAATATTTACTAAGACTAGTTTTGTGGCATAGCATATGATCTATTTTGTGGAAGGATCTGTGTGCTGCTGAGAAAAAAAGTATATTTGCTTGTTAAAGAATGGAATATTCTATATATGTCTGTTTAGTCTAGATTATTGATTGTTCTATTGAGTTTTGTAGATTCTTTGTTTAGTTTTTGTTTGGAAGCTCTATCCAGTGGTGAGAAAGGTGCGTTAAAGTCACCCTGTACTATTGTGTTGTGGTCTATTTGATTCTTGAAGTTGAGAAGAGTTTGTTTGACATACATGACTTCCCCATTGTTTGGGTCATGGCTATTTAAGATTGTTAGATCTTATTGATGTATGATTCCCTTAAGCAATATGAAGTGACCTTCTTTATCTCTTTTCACTAACTTTGGTTTGAAGTCCACTTTATCTGATATGAGGATGGAAATCCCTGCTTGTTTATGCAGTCCATGTGAGTGATACATTTTTTCCCTCCTTTCACCTTCAGTCTGTGAGTGTCCTTTTCTATGAGATGAGTCTCTTGGAGGCAGCATATTGTTGAGTTTTTCCTTTTAATCCAATCTGCCAGTCTATGTCTTTTAATGGCTGAGTTTAGGCCATTAACATTCAGTGTTATTATTAAGACATGGTTTGTATTCCCAGTTATTTTGGTTTATTTTTAGTTTTTAACTTGACTAGGTTTCTCCTTTGATTTGCCTTTCTTTTACTGTAGTCTTTCCCTTTGAAGATTTTCATTGTTGTTTTTCATTTCCTCCTCATGGAATATTTTGCCAAGAATATTCTGTAGTGCAAGCTTTCTTATTGTAAATTATTTTAACTTTTGTTTATCTTGGAAGGCTTTCACTTCATCATCAAATCTAAAGCTTAATTTTGCTGGATATAAGATTCTTGGTTGGCATACATTGTATTTCAGAGCTTGGTATATGTTGTTCTCAGCTTTTCTAGCTTTAAGGGTCTGGGTTTAGAAATCTGCAGAGATCCTAATAGGATTCCCCCTATATGTAATGTGATTCCTTTTTCTTGTGGCTTTTAAGTTTCTCTCCTTATTCCGAATACTAGGCATTTTCATTATAATGTGTCTTGGTGTATATATGTTGTGATTTTGTACATTTAGTGTTCTTGTATTTGATTATTAATTTGTTCTTCATTTTGAAAATTTTTTCTGATATTATTTTATTGAATAGATTGTTATTCTCTTGGCTTGAAATTCTATGTATTTCTCTCCAAATAATTTTAAAATTTGGTCTTTTCATGCTATCTCATAATTCTTAGATGTTCTGTTCATTGTTTGTTACCATCTTCACTGTGTGGTCAACTCTATTTTCAAGATGAAATAATTTGTCTTTATTGTCTGAAGTTCTGTCTTCCAAGTGATCTAATCTGTTGGTGATGCTTTCTATTGAGTTTTTAATTTGATTTATTGTTTCTTTCCTTTTGAGGATTTCTATTTGTGCTTTTTCAGAATCTCTATCTCCTTATTGAAGTAATCTTTTGCTTCCTGTATTTGCTTATATAGATCTTTATCAAAATGATCTTTTGCTGCCTGGGTTTGTTCTCTTATATTATTCTTTAAGTCACAGAACATTTTAATTATGTACATCCTGAACTCCTTCTCTGACATTTCTTCTACTGTGTCAACCATGGATTCTGATAATGTAGTATCTTGGTTTGTTTGAGGCACTTTCTTCCCCTGTTTTTTTTCATGTTGTTTGTGTGTCTTCCCTTCTAGCCCTGCAGATATGAGTTGTTACAGTCTTTATCCTATAGGCTTATAGAATCCTTACAGGATTCCAATACCTCTCCTTTAAGGGGGAGACTGATATTGACAGATCTCAATACAAACAATATATAGTTTCAAACCAAGTAGCTCCTAATAGCTCCTAAATACATTTATGGCTTTGTCACAATATACAGAAATTATGAGATCAATTAGCATCTACTATATAAACAGTAGGTTTGCAAAAGTGTCTACAGTTTCTGCTGGTGGGCTAGAGAGAACCAGGGGTGGGTTGTAGGATGAAATGTTAGGGAGGTAGGAAGTGAGGATATTGTTATTAAATCCTAGAAAGCATGAAAGAGGAATCCAAAAGAAGTTGGCTATTAGTAGAAAAGAGAGAAAGAGATTTGGGGAAGACTAGTAAGTAGGAAAAAAATAGAGTACAACTAACAAGGAGACAAAAAGTTAAGAAAAATAAAACATATAAAGATGGAAGTTATGAGACTATATAATACAACTGTAGTATACTAATCAGATATCCCCATCCACAGCAGCCTAATGCATAGAAAATACTTGGTTTCACAAATGTTGGGGATGTGAGGGTGGTAAAAGAGAAAAAAGAGAGAAAAGAAGAAAAAAGAAAGGAAGGAAAGAGAAAAAAAGGAATATTAAGGAAAAAAAATGTCTCAATGTAAATAAACAGGATTGCTTCCCTTCTCTTCCAGTAGGTGGAGTTGTCTGTTGCTTACTGGTATCTGCTCATTCAGGTCAAAGATGGTGAAGCAGGAGTCTCACAAAAAGGCCACCTGCTTCAGAGATAGGGTGAAGGGCCGAGGCTAGCGGTGGTGTTAGTAGATATGTTTGGAGGTGCAGCTCTTGTGGTGTGCTGTGCAGAAGTAAAAATTTGTCTGCAGATCCTGTCCCATGTCCCCAGATGTAGGTGAACAGGGAGGTTCCACCCTGGTAGATCAAGATCCACACAAGAGCAGCAGCCAGGAGGGGTCCTGTGTGGGAGCTGGGGTCCTGTGTGAGAGCAACAGCTAGGGGTCCTGTGTGGGTGGGCCTCCCCGAGGTTTTGTAGAGTGTGTGGGCACTGGAGCCAGGGATCCCATGCAGGAGCAGGTTTTGCAACAGAGGGGTCCAGCTTGCAGCTGGGGTCCTGTGCAAACGCTGGGGCCTGGCTACCCTCCCAACATGTGAAAGGAGTTCCTGCATGGAGGCAGCTGCAGAGTGTCCTCTAAAAACTTGCTGAGAAACAGTGTTTCCACTACTTTAAACGTTGGTCCTGGAGAGACTAGAAATGGTGTGTCCATGTAGGCCGCCATCTTGGAACTGATCCCTCAATGTAGTTATGATTTTCATTTCCCCAATTACTAGAAATTTTGAATATTTATTTATTGTCCATTTGAATTTCTTCTTTTCAGAAGTGTCTGTTTTTTTGCCTATTTGTTAACTGAGTTATTTGTTTTTATCAGTGTTAAGTTTTTTGAATTCTTTTTGTTCTGTGTATTAATCCTCTGTAAGAGGACTAACTGGCAAAGATTCTTTCCATTTTGTAGGCTCTCTTTTCATGCTCTTGTTTCACTTTGCTGTGTAAAAGCTTCTTGATTTGATGCCATTCCAATTATTAATTCTTGGTTTTATTTCATGAGACTTAGGGATCTTTTTAAGTCAAGTTGTTGCCTGTGGGAGTGTTGACCCTATGGTTTCTACTAGCAGTTGAAGTACTTCTGAAATAATTCCTAGGTCTTTGATCCACTTTGAGTTGACTTTTTTGCAGGATGAGAGATAGTGGTCAAGTTTCATTCTCCATTTGTTTAAAAGGCTATCTTTTCTCCAACAATTTTGGCACCTTTGTTGAGTATCAGCTATCTTTTATCCAACATGTTTTTGGCACCTTTGTTGAGTATCAGATGATTGTATCTATGCGGGCTTATTTCTGTCTTCTAGTTTATTCCATTGGTCTTCATGCCTGTTTTGGAGCCAATACCCTGGAGTTTTTGTTACTGTATTTCTAGAATTTGAGGTTCAATAATATGATGTTTCCACCATCACTCTTCTTGTTCAGGTTTCTTTGGCTATTTGGATCTCTTATTCTTCCAAATGTATTTTAGAAGTGTTTTCCTTTCTTTTTTTTTTTTTCCTGGTACTGTGGAGAATGTCATTGGTATTTTGATAGAGACTGCATTAAATTTGTGCAATGCTTTTGGTATTACTGCCATTTGACATTATAATTTCTTTTGAAAGGGGTACCGAGGATTGAATTCAGAGGTACTCAACCACTGAGCCACATCCCAACCCTATTTTGTATTTTATTTAGAGACAAGGTCTCACTGAGTTGCTTAGTGCCTTGCTTTTGCTGAGGCTAGCTTTGAACTCACCATCCTCCTGCTTCGGCCTCTACAGCATGTGGATTACAGCCATGTGCCACTGCACCTAGCCTGTTTTGACATTATTAATTCTGCTTATGCAATAACATGGGAGGTCTTTCTATGTTCTAAGATGTTCTTCACTTTCTTTATTCAGTGTTCTATAGTTTTTGTTATAGAGGTCCATCACCTTCTACAAGTTCTACTAACTAGACCTTTATAGAAGAACTAATGCCAACACTTATCAAAACATTTCATAAAATAGAAAAGGAGGAAACACTGCAAAATTCACTCTATAAAGTCAGTATCACCCCGGTACCAAAACCAGACAAAAACACATCGAGAAAAGATAACTTCAGGCCAATATCCCTGATGGGCATAGATGCAAAATTTTTATTCATATGTTTAGAAACTTCAGTCAAAACTACATTAAGATAGTGGGCTACAATAAAATAGGCTTCATCCCAGGGATGCAAGGTTGATTCAACATATACAAATCAATAAATGTAATTCACTACATAAATAAAGGACAAGAATTGCATGATTATCTCAGTAGTTGCAGAAAAAAACATTTGACAAAGCTGAGCACCCATTCATGTTTAAGACACTAGAGAAACTAGGGATAAATGGAGATTAACTCAACATTGTAAAGAAATCCAAGGCCAACATCATAGTGAATGGAGAAAAATTGAAAACATTTCCTCTAAAAAAAAGAACAAGATAAGGATGTCCACTCTCAACATTTTATTCAACATGCTTTTGAAAGCCTGGTCAGAGCAATGAGGCAAGAAAAGAAAATTAAAGGGATACAAATAGGAAAAGAAGTCAAATTATCTGTTTGCTGATGACATGATCCTCCCCTCCAAAAAAAAAAAAAAATACTCCACCAGAAGACTTCTAGAACTAATAAATTCAGTTAAGAAGGAGGACACAGAATTAACATACATCAATCAATCCTATACTTCAATAATGAATCTGCTGAAAAAACAAATCATGGAGATAGACTGGAGAAAAGTTGGTGGAGTAGGGGTGATTGATTTCCAAGTTACTCTGTGCCATGAGACTGGGAAAGTGGATAAATAACTTCTTAGTGAAGTGAGTGATTTTAGAGGGATTTTGCTGGGATTTAATACTGGACTTTTAGAATAAGTTAGGAAGTTTGGCTATAATAAAATAAAAGAAAACCCATTGCAGGTGCCCCGACCACAGGAGCAGATCTGCAACAGGAAAATTGGGGAGGGAGATTGGAAAACTTACACTTCAGGTAGCACTATGGCATGTCTTCAAACAGAATCAGAGATCAACAATACTGTTGGACTGATCCAGTGGGTGAGCTACACTGTATCCTCCTGTGGATAAGATGCTGCCTATCTTCTGTGTGCACAGAGCTGAAAAAGAGGCCATTTTTCCTGATGCACTATGGCGGGCTGCAGCTGTGGCACAAAACTCTGGTGTCCAGACCCATGTAATCTGAGCTGGGTCCAAAAACCAGACTAGTGAGTGGCACGCCACACAACTCAGCGTGTGACTAGAAAACCAGGAGAAGTTCAGGTGCGAAGAATGTTTTACCCAGAACATGAGGCATTCAGATCCGAGCAATTCCAGGTCCCTCTTACCCTTTGAGTCTGGCAGCTCACAGGACCAGCTGTCGTGAGCCAGAAATTCAACTGGGCTAGTAGGAGTGAGTGTAGGCTTGGAGACTAAGCACAGGAGTCTAGAAAGGATGGGACCTATGGGTGGCAGAAAGGGCAAAGAATTGGCTCCTCAGCTGTATGCACAAGCAGAACCGGGATAGACTCCTGGACAGAGTCCCAGTGTGGATTGCCATCTGTTAGGCTCTGGAGTTGAGCTGATTTAAAATCTTCAGGCCAGTTACACACACACCCCCCCCCCCCCCCTGGGGACTACCTAGACCTAAACACAGCCTTCAGGAATACCAATTGGAACTCCTCTCATAGAACTCTGCAGCGACCCCATCCTGAGAGTGGAGTGGACACTTTCCCACCAGCCCCACATCACACTGCTCAGAAAGGAAGCTGAGAATTTTTGAACGCCAACTAACAACTTGAGGAGCAACACAAAATGAAGAAGGTTTTGACAGCTTGTGGCTACTACCCTTATGTGCAATACATACCTGAAATAAATATTTATTTCTCTGGTTGCTGGGTGAATGGATCTATATGTCTTTCAGAACAAACCTAAAAACTAGGTTGTTCAAATCTTACACTTATATTTTGTCTATTTAATTTGTCAATACTAAGGTGTAAATATTAAGATTCCCACTATGATTGTAGATTTAACAAATAATCCTGTACTGGTGCCACGTTTTGCTTCACATTTATGTATTTCAGATCTGGGGTCTAAACATTTACAGTTGTGATAGCATCCTCATGAAATGAAATAGTGTCCACAGTCAGAGATCTACATTTTTACTTTTATATTTAATGGTTTTTACCTTAATATCTAACTTTTTTGTTATTCACAGAGCCACACTGTTTATCATTTTTTAAATAGCATAACTTTTATGTCTTATTTTTATCAACCTTTTATGTCTTATTTCAACAATTTTTTGTAAACACATGGTCTGAAATTTTTAATTAGTATCCATCTAGCAATTCTTGCCCTCTAACTTTAGTGTAGAGTTTATGTATTTCTTTCCATTACTGATTTGTTAACTTATATCATCTTCCTTCATGGTTTCCATTTATCCCAGTTCTTCTCTTTATTATTTTATTTGTTCTTACCTCCTATTGAACTTATCTTTCTTTTTTCTTTTAGCACTTTTTCTATATTTTTTAAGATACAATCAGTTTTTTCTATTCCTTTTAGATATTTTAGAATGCTTATTGAACTTAAAATGTCTAAAGTTAATGAAAATCTTTAGTATATTAGCTAAAGTTAATAAAAAGCACTTAAAATGGCATCATTCAGATTCCCCCTCCTAATGTTGCATTTCCCAATATTTCAATTCTATTTTTCATAAATTATACAAATTCATTTTTTACTGTCAATATCTGTTGCATCATCCCCACATATTTACCAGCATCTTTATTTGCCTCTTTATCTCTCTTGAATATTGACATTCCATTTAGGATTTTTTTCCTATGTGAAGTACACATTTTAGAGTTCCCTAATAAATGGTTGCTAGTGGTAAATACTGTTTTTCTCTGCTTGAAAATATTTCACTTTGGAATTATAGTTATTCTATATTTCTATGCAGCCAGTTATTTTTCCCTTACCACATCTAAGACTGTGTTCTATTGTTATGTGATCCCAATGCAGATATTTGGAAAATCCCCTCATTTTTGTAGATAATTTGTGTTTCCTTCTTGGCTCCTTTTAAATTCTTCTGTGTTTGGTTACTACAGTTCCATTGCTCTGAATCTAGGTGTAGTAGCCCCCAAATCGTTTCCTTGCCAACACACACACATACAAAGATGTCTACACCCTAATCCCTGGAATACGTTACTTGGTTGCTAAAGAGAAAAGGAAAAGGGAAAAAAAAGTGTAATAAATGTTTTTTTTATACAATACAAGGACTTAGTTCCCACTGCTCACTCCCTATTCCTTCCATGTCTTCTTAACTACAGACTCAGGCTGTGAATCACAAGATTACTCCTTCATCTTGGTTTCTAGGCACCAATGTCCTTTCCATTTCTATTATGGAAACTTAAGTATACTGTACAAGATTTAGATGAGTCTCTTAAATTTTTAGGCAAAATTTCCCACATAATTTTCCCATATAATACCAGGCTTGCTATATAAGAAAAGGAATTTGTATATTTAGGTTGAGAAAAGGGTCAAACCAATTCTTAAATTTAACTTAATAAAATAATGAAAACTGAGAATCACTAACTTCATATAAATACAGCCTATTCTAAGAAATAAATTATGGACTTATCATGTACTTAGTACTCTACTGACTACTAAGAACCACAACATTAGCTGAAATAAAATTAATTAAATAATGATTTGTTCTTTTTTATTATAATAGTAAAGAACAAGTATTTGAAATATATTGCCCCACAGCATAGTAAAATTAGTATTAAAACTCCAGAATTACATACTGCTTTTCCAAAGATTTCAAAACATTAATTTACAAATTAAATTATGACAGAAAAACAACTAGCAATTACAAACAAATTGAACAAAGTTGCAGGATACATGATCAAAGCACCAAAATCAGTTGAATAACCCCAAAAGGAAATTAGGAAAACAATTGCATTTATAATATCATTCAAAATGATGAAAAACCTGGAAAGAAATGTAAGCAAGGAGGTAAAAGACTCTTATACTTAAAGCTATAAAATACTGTTGAAAGAAATTTTAAAAAATCAAAACTTCAATAAAGGAATATACAGCCTAACTCACAGATTTAACATTAAAGTGGCAATTGTACCCAAACTGATCTAGAGATTCTATCAAAATGTCAACAGTCTTTTTTTGTTAATAGAAAAGTGATTTTTCATATTCATATGAAATGTGAGAGGTCATGCATCGGGAAAACAAATTTTACATAAAAAGCAGAGAATTCATGCTTCCCAATTTCAAATTTACTATAAATCTATGGTAAGTAAAATAGTGTAGTATTGGCACAAGGGTAACCATATTGATCAATGAAATATAATTTAAGTCAAGAAATAAGTCCACAAATGTATGGCCAATTGTTTTTGATAAAAGCCAAGGTCCAGGATCATTCAATGAAAGAGAAGGGTCTGTTCAACAAATGGTACTGATGCAGTTTGAAATTATATGTAAAAACAAAAAAAAAATGAAGTTGGGCCTGTAACTCACACTAGAAAAATAAAATTAACCCCAAATGTATAAAATACTTAAATATAAGAGTTAGAACAATAACACTCTCAGAGGAAAAATTTAGAGATAAGTCACATAAGCAATAAAAGAAAAAAAGCACATGAATTGTACTTACCAAAATTAAAAACTTTTACATATCAAAAGATAATATCAAGAAAACACGACCTGTAGAATAAGAGAAAAGCTTTGCAAATATAAGGTTCTAGTCTGATAAGGTTCTAGTCACTTCTTAAAGGCTCCACTTGCAACACTGTCACAAAGACAGTCAAATATTAACATGAGTTTTAGAAGAGACAAATTATACTCAAACTACAGCAGATAAATGTGCTAGAAACAGATAGAAGTGGTCATGCAGGACAACATGATTGCATTAAATACCACTGAATTGTTCACTTTAAAATGCTTAATTTTATGACTTAAGAATTTCATCTTGTTCTAGGCTTTCTAGGCTGAATGTCTGTTTCCCCCAAAATTCATATGTGGAAGTTTTAGCCCTTAATGTGATGGTACGAGAAGATGGGGCCTTTGAGAGATACTTAGAGTTAGTGAGTTCCTGAAAGTTGAGTCTTCATGATAGCATTAGTGTCCTTTTAAGAAAGAAAAGAGACATAAGACTCAGGTGAGAACACAGCAAGGAAGCAGACATTTGTAAGGCAGGAAGAGGACTCTTCTTGGATCCTAACTACTCTGGTACCTTTAATCTCAGATTTCTAACCTCCAGAACTGTGAGAAATAAATTTTGGTTGTTTAAACCACCCAGTCCATGCTATTTCATTGCATCAGACCAGGCTAACAAAAACACACTTTATGCATCTGTCCATTGCAATTTAGCATTTCAAAACTCCTAATTCTATCACTTTATGGATTTTAATTTGATAGATCTATTTTACATAAATGTAATGTAAAAGGATAAAAATATAACTATATTTAAATATTTTAGTCTTAACTACTTTTTGTGAGAAGTTATTTAGATTGACTATTTTGATAGAAGAGTTACTTAAAATAAGACATTCTGTGAAAATTTTGCTTGCTTAAATTATACTTATAGAGTTAAAATAACCTATTAAATTTGTGCCAGTATTTGTTACTGATATGTTTAAAAATATAATACTTGTTTACTCTTTAGAAAGTCCCTATTAGGACAATAGTATATACGATATTTTTAACTTAAAGTATTGCCCACCAGAGGGCTCTCATTTTTCTTTTATTTTTCTGTTTGAAAAATGAAAATTATATTTTAATATATTATGGCATACACACTACTGATAAATCAAATATATTTTCAGAATTTATGCAAAAATTCCCTTAGTGCTAATTTAATTATAATTAAATACATTGAAATATACCTGAGTGAGTATATTTAGTAACTAAGTACATTTAAATAAACATGATGACTGAAGTAAATAATAAAGTTACTATAGCTGTACACACACTGTTTTCTACATTTCTCTATAAAACTCTTTGTGAGGGAAGTTTTAGAGTGAGCAGTTATGGTTTGAGTAAGAAGAAAATGAAGCAATCGCTGCCTTCTGAAAGTCATAGTACTACCTCCAAAATGAGTTACATGCACAGTTAATTTTAGGTATTAATTTCCTTCAAGATGAAAGGAATATGCCTTGACTACATTTGGAAATGGAATCTGAATCTGAAAATTGCTAAATTGAGTTTATGTTCAAAATAATTTTAATACAACTGAATCATGTATTAGAGATGTATAAACAACTCAGACACAATTACTTTTCTGAAGAAGCTCTGTGAGACCTGTGGCTAAATAAAAATGATATATGTTATCAGCCAAAAAGAAGTTTTCCCAGCCAAAATATTGTAGCATTAAGTCTCGGGCATAAATGAAGGCTGGGAATGCAATGTGCTTTAAAGAAGTACAGTAAGGAATTCATCTCTCACCTTCTGCTACTGAGAACCACTGTGCTAAATGAAGGATATAGAGGGAGAAACTGACTGCAATAGGCAAATTAGGGAAGTTTTCTAAACCAGAAATTAAAGAATTTGTTAGATAGGTAAAGAATGAAGGAAGCAATCCAACTGAAAGAAAGAGACTGGTGAAAGCGATGGAGGTAATTAATAAGCAAACATGAAACTAGCACCTGATGTCTGTAGAGATTAACACGATTGAGCATATGATTTAGTCATAGTGAATAGTGAAAGATACCATCGGAGAGAGTTTGGGATCACATTTTAAAAAGTTCTAAATGCATGTAAGGGTTGTTTGTGTCTGGTAGGCAATTTAGACTCGGATATCTTTTTCAGGCAGGAGAGTGACTTGAATAGATCAGTTAATTTAAATGGCCAATTTTGAGAGTAGTGGGGAGTAAATTAATGGTGTGAAGAAACAGCAGCAATAAAATGGGACAGAGAATCTGCTTAAGAAGAATTACAAGAACTGAATAGGTAAGAGTCTCAATAAGGCCTGAAACAGTGTGGAGACTGAATAAAAGACATTAACATCATTAAAGAAACAAAGAGACTGAATAAAAGACATTAACATCATTAAAGAAACATGTCACCAAGCTTCAAAACAAGTATGTAACTTTAGCTGTTGCACGCATGACCTTGAACTTGCTGGAGCATCATACAGCTCCTTCCATGAGTCTTAGAACTCTGCTATGGTTTTGTGAGGTAAACCAGAGGAATGACCACTCACTAATACTTTGCTATTCTCAGCTCAAACAATCAAATAAATACCAAATTCATGCAATCATAGGGATATGCCTGGCTACAAAACGGAATTATTCCTGTAACATCTTTGCCTTTAAATGACTACCCAAATATAAAAACTAAGATGCTCTAAATCTGAGTGACTTGCTGGTAAGACATTGTTAGTTTTTCTGTGCTAGTTTGAGTATGAGAAAACGGACAATTGGGAAGCTGTTTGGAAGACTCAAGGCCCTTAGGAGAGGAATATTAAATGTGTGTCTACTTCTTGCTTATATCATTTTCATCATTACTAATTTGGTATTGGGTAAGACATATGATTCATGTGAGTCTGTTTTGAAATTCTACTTTTGGTACTTGTTAACTATGGGAAGAAACAAGTATTATGGTTGGAACAGTTAGAAACTTTTCATAATTTAGACTATAAGTATAGAATTCAGGGTAATACCTATTTTTGCATATGTATATATTAAGCCATTAATATATATACATATTAAGTCATTGGTTGTGGACTTTGGTGACTCTATCTGCCCTTGGCCTTTCTCATCACTCTTTCTCCGTTTCCTGGCAGCCATGAGCTAAGCATCTTTCCACTGCCGTGCCCTTCTGCCATGATGTTTCTGTCCTGCAGTCAGCTGACCATAGATTGAGTCCTCTAAAACCAAAAGCCAAAATGAATCTTCTCTCCTCTAAGTTGTTCTTGTCAGGTGTTTTATCACTGATGGAAAGCTAACACACCTACCATGTCAACAACTCCCAGTTTTCCTTCTAAGAATTATAGGTACAGGCCAAGTCTGTAGTTCAGCAGAATGGGGAATACAAATTTTTAACAGGAGCAAATTGTTTATAAAAATAACTAGTATTATTGAACAAACAGTATCTGCTTATTTAACTCCATTGTTAATATGCTTATTGTCAAGCCAACTTGTGAGTTTGAGACCATTATTATTGCTATTTAATAAATGGAGAAACTTAAAAATGTGATCCAGTCATTGAACTCAGTCGGACCAATGTAAACTTCCCACGGAGAAGTAAGGAGACTAGTTCCTTCCCTTAGAGGTAATGCAATTCCCCAGTTTTGATTCCCTGTTTGATCAAATGCACATGGTCCTATTAGCCAGCTTGGGCTGCCATAACAGAATATCACAAACTGTGTGGCTTCAGGAATTTATTTAAAACAGTTCTGGAAGCTAGAAGTCCAACATCAAGATCCAATAAATTTTATTTTTTAAGACTCTTGTCTTCCCTTTCTGTTATGTAAGCTGCTACCTTCTCACCATGTCCTCACATGGCCACATCTCTCTGTGCATTTGGAGAAAGTGCAGGCTCCTTGGTATCTCTTCTTATAATGACACCTGATCCTCTCAGATCAGGCTCCTAACTTATGACTTCATTTAACCATAATAATCTCCTTAAGGGCTCTCTCTCCGAACAGTCACACTGAAGACAGAGTAGGAGTTACAGTTTCAATGTAGGTCACAATTCAGGCCATAAAAATGGTTCTTCTATCTTTCTGCCCATTACTCTTCCTTTCCCAACAGTCTGTCTCTGCCACTGGCCTCTCACTTTCCAAGTCTTTTGAAAGCCTTTCCTCTTTGCCTTGACTTCAGCCTCATGGAACCCACAATGGTGAAATTAGACTTTTCCCTTTTCCTTCTAAGAATGGAGAAACCAGAGACTTGACTTAGACTGGATTCTCTGTCTTTCACATTCACTTTTCACCTCCCTAGTACATTTTTCATGCTGCCAGAAGGATCATCCTTCTAAAAATTAATTGAATGTCACTGGGCGGGGTGGCACATGCCTGTAATCCCAGCACTTTGGGAGGCCGAGACAGGAGAATTGCAAGTTCACAATGGTGAGGTGTTAAGCAACTCAGTGAGACCCTGTCTCTATTTTATTTAGATAAAATACAAACTAAGGCTGAGGATGTGGCTCAGTGGTCGAGTACCCCTGAGTTCAATCCTTGGTACCAAAAAAAAAAAAAATTTAATTGAACGTCTCTCAATTATCTGAACAACAAAATAAAATTTCCTCAATCTTGTATAATCCACTTTCAATCAATTTTCAATCTTGTATAATCCACTGTCTTTGCATTACCATCCTGTGTTTCATTCAATGTTTAAACCCTACTCTTGCAAATCTGTCACTTCCTGCTATTCAAGGATTTGCATGTGACTCTACCATGAATACCATCCCTCTTTGTATAAGTATAGGTTATTTCCATCACTTGTTATCAAATTAGATGCCTCCCTGGTCATAGTATTTATTGACTTCTTTATACTTATACTAACAGGTAAATATAGGACTTTCTAAGTGGTTTCTAAATTATATGATCACTCATTTACTCAATATTTAATACTTATTGTACACCAGGTCATCTGCCTCAAGCTAAAATCTAAAAATGTTCCTATTAAATTTTTTTCAGCAGAAAATAATTTATGTATTAGTTTAGGTGAGACTGCATAAAGTACAAACAAATATTTTAATATTTTGCAATTTTTTTGTTGGCAACTGTAACTGATATATTTGGTTTTTCATTTTTTAATATATTTTTATTCTAATTAGGTTTACATGACAGCAGACTACATTTTGATTCATTGTACACAAATGGAGCACAACTTTTCATTTCTCTGGTTGTACACAATGTAGAGTCACACCATATGTGCAGTCATACATGTACCTAGGGCATTGTTGTCCATCGCATTCCACTATCTTTCCTGTCCCATGTCCCATCCCTTCCTTCCCCTTCTCTTTGACTAAAGTTTCTCCATTCTTCCCATTCCTCCTCCCACATTATGGATCGGGATCCACTTATCAGAGAGAACATTCGGCATGTGTTTTTTGGGATTGGTTTACTTCGCTTAGCATGATTTCCTCCACTCCATCCATTTACCTGCAAATGCCATAATTTTATTCTCTTTTAATGCTGAGTAATATTCCATTATGTATATATACCGCAGTTTCTTTATCCTTCATCTATTGAAGGGCATCTAGGTTGGTTCCACAGTTTAGCTATTGTGAATTGAGCTGCTATAAACATTGAAGTGGCTGTTTCATTGTAGTATGCTGTTTTTAAGTCCTTTGGGTATAGACCAAGGAGTGGGATGGCTGGGTCAAATGGTGGTTTCAGTCCTGGTTTTCTAAGGAATCACCATATTACTTTCCAGATTGGTTGTACCAATTTGCAGTCCCACCAGAAATGTATGAGTGTGCCTTTTTCCCCACATCCTCTCCAGTACTTCTTGTTTGTTTCTTGATAACTGCCATTCTGACTGGGGTGAGATGAAAATCTGAGAGTAGTTTTGATTTGCATTTCTCTAATGACTAGAGATCTTGAACATTTTTTCATATATTTGTTGATTGATTGTGTATCATCTTCTGAGAAGTTTCTTCTGTTCAGTTTGCAATTCTTTAGTAAAAGTTTCAAAGAATGCTGAATTCTCTTTTGTATTGTTAAAATTAGCCTTAAGGGAAGCTACTACATCAAAATGGAATTGTTTAAATGAGGTACATTGCTCTTACAAGGTAAATCCAGAATAGACAGGTCAGAGCAAGGCCACAGATGCTCTACAGCCATCAAGAAACAATTCACCTCCATTTTTGTACCCCATATCCCTTGGATGTGGCCTTGCCTCCATGACACCATGTTGGGGGCAGGCTCTCTGGGCCCGGGAGCTGCCCCGCCTTTTCGAGATGGCGACCTGGCTATATGCCAGAAACTTGCAGTAAACAGGTGGACAACTTAAGGAAGTGCATAGCATTGGCTGGCGGTAACGTCACTGTGCATGCTTGGCTCATGGGCAATGCCTGCTCTGATACACGCCTGTATTCTGCTCATGCATTCCCCTCGTGCTTGATAACGCTATTCCTTCTGATTGGTTGTAACTCTGCTTGGTAATACTTCCTGCTGTATGAAAAGGATAGAAGGAGGCTGGGGGGAGAACAGGAGAGAGAACAAAAGAGAGCCAAGGAAGGCAAGAAGAGTGCTCAACAAAAATAAATATTGCTTTCTGAGAACAACGGTGTGGTTATTGTCTCCCGCCGGCGGGCGACAATAACACCACAGCCACCACATCTGCCTTCCTGGATGGCAAGTGAAAGATGAAGCTCCTGGAAGTCCCACAAAACAATTCTATTTAAATCCTATTGTTCAGCACATAATCATATAGTCTGGTCCAAGGATAGAGTGAGAATGAAAAATAGACTCTTTTATCCAGACACCCAGACACATTGCCATTCTAAATAAAATCAGATTTTTTATTTTTTATTAAAGGAGAGCAAATGAATGAATGGATAAATTTCTTCAACCAAAATAAATAAATCTGTAGCTCTAAAATAAAATGAGATTTCAAAATGAGCTTTTAGGTATAACTTAGTTAAACTTGAACTATTTACAGTCAATTAAGCCACAGCTTAATCACAGTATGGAAATGGAAAAAAATGTCAGTTAAAATTCAAAGTTCACTTAGACAATGACCCATCCATTGTCTCTAGCTTCCTCTGACAACCTACTTACCCACATGCTCATCCATTTATGCTATGTCCTAAAAGCTCTTTTCCTAAGTGCTCCTCTCCACCACCCCTTTCCTTAGCCTATATTGCCATTACCACTTTAAAGTGCTTAAATGTATGTCTAGCACAGCCTGTCCAGAAGAACTGAGAAGAGTAAGATTTATTTGCTGAACAGCAATGGAATAAATTACTTTCTTCTTGGAGAAAGACATGAAATAACCTTTCTAGAATACAACAAAGTAAGGGTTAAGGTATTGGTGGAAAGGAATAAAAAAGCAGAGCCTAAGCAAATGATTATACATGCCCACATGGGAAAGTGTTATCTTGAGGAGGAAAGAAAAAAGAACAGTTCCAAGTGGCAAAAATATAAATTATGTAACTGCAATCCATTTAATTTTTATTCTGTATTGGTCCAGAAACACCCATGTTTTTCTTCCTACAAGAGTGGCTAGAAAAATCCAATAAATGTGTACCAAAACCTATGTAATATGAGTCAAATTTAGTGCTTTCTAACAAAAAATGGGCAGTAAAAGACTTTAGAGTAGCTGATTCATATGTAATCACACTCTGTAGTTGTTTCTGGGAGATGATTATCAAATATCCTCCACCATCTTTGTATCTTAATGTAGCTATTTCCACCAAATAAAATCAAAATGCTCAGAATATCTTGTTCCTCTTAGCAATGATTCTAAACTACAAGCAACTACTTAATCTTTCTTTTTAATAGCAGCTCAGTAGCAAAAAAATAAGAAGAAGAAGAAGAAAAAGAAGAAAAAAAATAATTCTGAGGCTTTATGAAATTAAACATGTTTATTACCAATAACCCCCAAACTATATTAAAATTATAGCAAATAAAAATGTTACAGCATAAATGCACAAGAATATGGCAACTAAGAGAGGAAGTACCAGTGGATGAGAAATGTCACCAAGATTTTGGGAGTTGCAAGGTAAATTGATGAATGATAACTGAATGGCAATTGACTTCATGGAGTAGGGAAAGGTGAAATCTAAAAGACTACAGATGGAAATATCAATGAAATTTAAACTGGCACAGACAAAAGTGACAGAAGAATGGGTCAGAAGCCTATACAGGAGTTCGGCCTCTGTATAGATTTTTCATTCCCTGTTCCCTATAACTTCTCCAGACTTCAGCAGAAGATTGGAGATCTACTTCCTGGACAAATGCATGAGAAAGCCTGGGTGTGTAGATAGAAAAGTTTTACTGAACCTAGAGATCTTCTGGACCCAGAAATGGGGAAAGCACCTGGGGAAGTCCTGTCAACCAGCATGAGAAAATCAACACACAATTCCCTTCCCAATTTTGATCCCAAGGTCAGGCAGTACAGCATCCCCACATAGAATTTTATTCATAGGAGAGCCTGGCTAAGGAGAGAGGACACACATTAGTGGAATCGCTCATAAACAGATGGGCTTGGCTCCATCACCCTACATAAAGCCAACCAGTTGACAAAAACCCTTCCACACGCATGATTTCTAATTAACTTTTTAAAGCCTCCTTCTTAAACATCAAAGGACAGCCAGGGTTCCCAGGCTTATTAGGAAATTTTCCACATGAAAAATGAAAGAATAAAGCAGTCAAATAGAGGAAAAATTCAAAAGTATACAGAAGGAAAGGGGAGGCATAAGGAGGTGTGTGTGTGCGTGTGTGTATGTGTGTGTGTGTTGTATGTGTGTTGTATATTTTAAGTTTCTAAGAATGTTTTCTTGTTCTCTGATTGTTTCAAAAATCTTTTCCCAGTTGCAATATCTTCTCCTCTTTTCATTACCACTCTGAGTACATTATTTTTAAAAATTATATTCTCCTTTATTCCAAATTGGAATGGATAGAATACTTGATATATGTGTCTCTAGACCAAAGGGTTTTGTCAGTTCTATAAAAAAGTTTGAAAATTAGTACTGGTCACACAGAAAGTTAAGCAAAACACAAGCTAATTATTACGATCCAAGAAAACAAGCTGTAAAAGAAAGGAACTATATTATTATGTTTATAATAATAATAACTTCTAATTTGATTAGCCAAGTTTAAAATTAAACATCCCACAGCATCATTACTAGTAATAAATATTATCAGGTGTTTTGTTAATTGCTCCATAGAAGAGATGAAAAATTGCTTTTCCATTGGTTAAATTTGTGTTTATTTGAGTTATAATGATAGCTAATGTCAAATAACTTGTCAGACACATTGTCTTTTTCATATATTACATGCCATACATAATAGGTTTTATGTGTATTAGTTCATTTATATATGAGGTGTGCACATCAGTTTGGACTACAAATAGATTTGGCTGCAAGTGAGGGAAAGTCCAAATATTAATGGTTAAGCATGAGAGAAACTCATTTCTGTTACTCCTAAGAAATACAGGAAGGTAAATGAGAAAGGCTGGTGAAAGATTCTATTTTAAAAAACATTCAGGCACCCAAGATCCTCCCAACTCTGCCATGCCCAAGGTGTGACTCTCACACTCGTGGTCAAAGATGAACATTGACAATATCCAGGCTATAGAGTGGAAAATGGATATGAAAGGGAAGCAAAAGACAGCTTTATCTTTTTCTTAAGGAAGACTAATCAAAGTTGTCACATGCAAGTCTCAGTTTCCTTTGGCTTTGTTCAAACTGCACTTAATAATTTTACAAACATTCAAAACATTCTAATTCTCAATGTTTCCAGTGTTATAAAGTATGCTAAATAGTAACTTCATGTTTTTTTATTTTCATCCATATTTAGTAGAAGAGTTTTTACTTTTTAAAAAAATATCTTCAAAAGTCATTGAGCAATCAATCTTTTTTACTGATTAATAGGATATTTGCATGGTTTGATCCTGAAGGGTGTAGTCATCTCTCTGCAAGTGAGAATTGTCTTTACAAGGACTTAGGCAATGCCAGAGGCCTTGGATGGTTGGTTAGTAGTCTGGAAGGAGAAAAGAAAGAAAGACTGAAAACTTAAAGTTGAATATGTTCAGAAAATAGGCACATAACTCTTCCTGTAGGAGAAGGAACAAAGTGGAGGACCTTTGTATTGCATTTTAATGCTCACTGAGACCATCCACTGTGGAAGTTAATAAAACCCCTGTTTACAGGATGGCTTGACCAACAGATGTCAGGCAGACTCTATCCTGAGCCACCTCATAGCTCATAGCTCCTGCAATGCAATCAAGGATGAGTAACAATATTGGCAGAGATGAATAACGCTGATGAGCCCAAAACCATGAACTCCTTCTCATCGAAGCATTTGGCTATATTACTCATGTGTCCAACCTGCCAGTAAAATAATCCAAGGCAATCTCATATGAGAACATCTTTTGAGGAAATCAAAGCCATTTGATATTAGCTGTAGATGGTTTATAAATGCTCTATATCAGGATAAGTTCCTTCTAAGTTTTCATAATGAATAGGTGTTGGGTTTGATGCAATGCTTTTTTCTTTATCTATTGTGATCAAATGGATTTCTTACATGGTCTGTTAATATGGTGAAATGCATTGACTAGTTTTCAATTGCCAGACCAACTTTGCATCCCAGGAATGAATATCAGTTGGTCATAAATTGATTTATTAATAATTTTTCAATAATATTTTGCCCTCTCTATTCAGGAAGGCTACTGGTCTATAGGTTCTCTTCATATGCCAATTACATTAAATGAGTTGGAAAGCGTTCCCTTTTCTCTGCAGGTAAGGTGGTATTGCTTTTTTTTTTACATGTTTATTGAAACTTCCCAATAATGTCATTGGACCTGGAATTTTCTTTGTGGGAAGAATTTTAGTTATAGACTAAAGTAATAGAGTACTATTCAGAGTCAATTTTTCTCTAGTGTCAAGTTTTTAGTCTTTCAAGCTATTTATCCATTTCGTGTAAGTGATCAATTAATTAACATAAAATTCTTCATAATATTCTCTTATTTTCCTCTTAATATAAAATCTTTGTGATGTCTCTTCTTTCATTTTTGATATTAGGAATTTATATCTTTTTTCCTTTTTATTTATCAGTCTAGTTATAAGCTTAACAAATTTACTGATAGTTTATTTCTCTAATACTGGTCTATTTTCTATTTATTTGATGTCTGTGTTTATTATTGCCTTTCTTATACTTAGTCTGGTTCTAATTTATCCTTTTTTTAGCTTCTTTAGTTAGAAGTTTAGATAACTGATAGTAGATTACTTGTTTTTCCTAATATAAGCATTTAAAGCTACAAATATTACTCAAGCATTGACTTAGTTATATTGAACATATTTTGATATGTATGATATAGGGTGTTTTTATTTTAACACAACTCCAAATGTTTTAGAATTTCCCTTGCAGTTTCTTCTTTTATTCATGGATTATCTAGTAAAACAGTGTTAAATTTCCTGATATTTGGTAATTTCCATATATCTTTCTGTTATTAATTTTTAAATTTAGTTGAAATTGCCAAGCAGAATTTGTGGCTCACCTGAGCAATTTCTTTTCAAAAACAGAAAAGTGAAAGGTAGTGTCATACACAATTTCTCTTTTTTCACTTGCTAATTAGAATTCACTCTCTTTTAACAGAAAGTTATCAGTGAGAAGGGCAGAAAGGAGCAGCATTGTTATTGTGGTAGAATGCCTTGAAAATGGATATTGAACCCCAAGAGAAAGAAGTTTCCCTCCCTTTCTGTTCTATTAAGCCATGTGTTTTCAGGGTCCCCAGTTCTAATTGTTATGTCTGGTTGAATTTCTAACTTGTGAGTGGTTCAAGAAACATGGGTGGGAAACATGAATGAAGAAGCCTGAGATCAGGCTGTGGTTCCTGTGCCAATGCACGGCTCATCTATTGAAACTTCCTGTTCCCCAAAATTACCATCTTGTTCTGAAGTAATGTTGAGGATTTGGCCACTGAAGAATTGTAATCTTTAATAACACTCAAAATCAAACTCTTAGATAGAATGATGCACAATACAATATTTACATATTACTAAAGAAAACATAATTGGAAAGCAATTAAAGCAGTAAAAACAAATTTTATTCAGGAAATATTGCAAAAGAGGAAATATAAAACTGCTTAATTCTGAGTACAACACGTATGAGTGGAGATTTATAGCTAAGGATGGGGATCAGTAGATGGAAAATTAGTAAGAGGAAACGTCATGGATGGGGTGCGGGTAATTTGGTCAAACAAATCTAATAGGGTTCTTGCTGAAGGCAGGCTAGTGTGATGAGATATCACATAGGGAAAGGTGGGAGCTGAGTAGCTTAATCTGATATGAGAGTGATCAGATATGGGAGGAGGAATTCTTTCTAAAGTGATTTAACAGGTCAGGCATGGTGGTGAATGCCTATAATCACAGCAACTTGGGAGGCTGAGGCAGGAGGATTATAAGTTCCAGGTCAGCCTTAACAACTTAGTGAGACCCTATCTCAAAAGGAAAAAATAAAAGGGCTGGGAATGTGGCTCAGTGGTTAAGTATCCCTGGGTTTAATCACTAGTACCGAACAAAGTGATTTAACAGGATTCTTGCTAGAACTGGGTGAAGCAGGCCTGATATGGATTAAAGCCAAGGTAGAGGTCCAGAGGGATCACTGTTGTGTTAATATTCAGAATAAATATAAAATATGCCTGCGGGAGGAACAGAGAGTGTGGAGAGGGGGAAAGAGAGGGGAAGGAAAGAAGAAAGAAGGAAAAGGATGGGTACAAATGGTAAATCTGGACAAAGGTCATATTTGAATTACTTATTACTTTTCTATTAGTATGAAAGTATAGCAAAAAAATTTTTACAAATATAACTGTTTAAAGGACTGTTTTTAAGATGCATGCAGTGGCCATTAAGCTATGATTCTGTTTCTTTTAACTGAAATATCCAACTTATAATAAAAACAAAAGTAGCCATTCTTGATTAGGGTCTTATTTTGTGCCTGGTACTAGACTAAATATTTTGTACACATTGCACTGATTAACACACCAATCCTATAACGTTGGACAGTAGTAGTACCCATTTTACAGATGGAGATGCTGAAGTGATTATACAATCTCCTTATAACCACACTGCTGGCAGGTGGAAATGCCTGGGTTTGATCTGGAGATTATACCACCTTAAAGTGCACTGTATTATACCCATTTCCAAACACATTATGTGAGGAAGATCAATCTTTTAATGAATTGAAGTTGGTGTGTTGGGATTTGGGGGTTTTGTGTTCCAAGAGCAAGACATACAGCACGTTTGTTTTTCTCTTTAGCAAGGATCTGCTCCAGCTTGTCTAAAACATTGTGGTCTTTGGCTCACACCGTCTTAATAAAACCCAGGTGTATTTAGCCAGATTATATGACACATGTTCAGGTTCATGTTTGATTTCAAATTAAGTATCTAGACGATTTATGTTAAAGAGTTTACCGCCTTCTTCCCCATGTGGATTCTACTTCTAATCTTTAACCTGCTCTTCCAACATTTCCAGCACTTAGAGTTTTCCCATTTAAACCCTTCCTTGTTATTTTTACAATCACAAGAGACTGTTACCTAGCCTTGCACCTGTTATTATTTCCTTGGCTTTTTTCTTTTACAAAAAGAACAAACTATATTAGTATTACTATCTGTATTGTACTAGATTCCTGGGCAGAAAGCATTGATTTTTTTTATTTGCTTCTCTAGAAATATTTGATCACACAAATATATAACTTTATAGTAATGGGGATCATTTAAGCAATTTAAAAATTTAATTTTAATTTTGAATGTTGATATAAGAAACTACATGAAATTCACTCTCTACCTTTCTCCAATTTTGAAGAAAAGGCATAAAGGCAAAGACAGTAATATTTTAAGGACAGATAACTTGAATTCAAGTGTGGTTGATGAATTAGATTACATAAAATCTAGACATGCTGGAGTTTTCATCAGCAAGTTGAACTGAAATCCAAACCTACATGAAAGTTCAAAACCCTTCATGACTAACTTATTTTATTCATTCTAGTCTTTCTTACAGTTCTTGATTAGTCTAACACTAGAGTCACTATTTCCACAATTGTGTAAGACAAACTTTTGAGCCGACTAAAATTAGGAAGAAGAGAGAAGTCTCCGGCCAAAGGCTGTTTTCCATTGACTTTGTTTTATTGCAGTTTTATGTACTTGAAAAACCAACAAAGAGAAAAATCTTCTTTCATGAGATTTCCAGATTTTTTTCCAGATAAAAGTTCAGAAAAATATGTAAACACTGGCGTTGTTATGAAACTCTCTGTTGTTTAGAGTGGTTTTGATTCATTATATATGATCTAAGAATTTCAGATAGAGTATCTGTCAGCAGGTAAACTGTCTCTAATGCCTAGAGTGGCTGGAAATACCAGTTTTGCTGGAAAATTTCCTAGTATGTTATATTTTTAAGAGGGCTGGGCCTACCCACCTTATACTGAAGTTCTTCCCCTAATGAGAAGAACAGTCATGTCTCCAAGTACTTTTAACAATGAGTAGGCCAGTCATTAATAAGATCTGGGCTAGTGAATAGCACTTCAGGCTATACCACAGCTAAAATTGGCTGAAATTTTGGACATGGATCTTAAAGATAAGTAATCCATGTTTTTGAGTTTGTATATGGAAAATCAAGGCTCAGATAAATTGACTTGTACACTGAAAATTAGTAGTCAAGCTACAAATATAAGACTTCTTTTCTGATTCATGACTCTTTCAAGTTTCTTGTTGATACACTCAATCAAAGCAATTGTTTTTGAGATCTTAACTCATTTTTTTCCCCCTGAGGAAATGTGAGATGTCCATAGTAATTGTCATGGTCACTTTTTCCATCCCTCTAGTCAGCAGGAATGACCCTGAAGAACGTGAGATGAACAAGTACTACATCAACAATGAAATATCTGTTTATCTTGCACTTACTATGTTTCAAGTGTTGACAATCACTTTGATATTCTCCATCAGGGACTCGGTCTTCTCACAGTCAGGACAGCAACAAGCCATCTCACACATGGCATAAGTAGAGTTAGCTTCTACATTTACCCTGTCCTAGAGTCCTCCATGTTGAGATGTGAAGTAGTGGCCCAAGTGGTAAGCTGGGTATTCCAATTACATGATTCATTAGTGATAGTCACCTCAAGAGAGACAGTAGGTAAAGCAACTGACCTGCAATTCCCAGAAGCATGTTCTAGTTAATGGACTTGAATCAGTCTTTATATTTCTGCTCCTTAAAGTGTTCCTCTGTTCTCCATGCATTATCCCTTAAGATGGAGCTAACTTGGTGTTAATCACCCTAAGTGCTCTATGTTACTAATTCTGATAATTGCATGTTTAACTTTATCAAAATGGTATAAAGCAGGTATTATTTTCATTTTACAGGGCACAAACTGAATTGTTAGAAGGTAAGAAATGTCTCACAGTGCTCTTGAATTGGACATTGTGAAACCAAAGTCCTAGCTCCTAATCATTGTCATTATACCTTATATCTTCACATATATAATGGAAAGGCTCCCAGAATGGAAATATAATAATCACCCTAAGAATAAACTTCCTTATGGTTAGAATAATAAGTATTGACTTTGAAGTGTAAGACACAGAGTATTTTAAATTTAAGATCTGGAAACAAAAATAGGAAAGAAACAAACTAAAACATCCCATGAAAAGATTAAACTAGTTGGTCAGTACCTTCTAATTTAGTTAAAGAGTACATTGGGACCACAAAAGAGCTATCAGGCAGTAATTCATCAAGGATTCCTTGATACAGTTAGTAATACAAAAAAGAAAGCTCTCTAGATATTTTCCAACACATTTTCATTTTATTTTTAAAGCAGGCTGCATACAGGCTGTACAGGGAAACTCTTTAGAACTCTAGGAGACTGTTTATTCCATTAACTAAACACTTAATTGAGGCAAAGTATGCATGTGCGGAAGTAATATCACACCTTTCAAGTGTACAAGAAAACTCACAAAGTGCTTCTTTCAATCATAGTGTATATTCAAGATGAAAAAGAGGGACGAAGGGAGAAATGGAGAAGGAGAGAGAGAGGGGAAGGAAAACAGCAGATGAAGGATAGGGAGAAGTTGGAAAGGGTTATTTTGTATATTTTAGGTCAGAATTGTTTAAAAAATACTATCAGGGATCTTTTATTATAACAACAATAAAAACAGTCCATTTTAAAATGAAGAATCCATGCTTCATATCTGCTATAATAATATTATATCAAGGCTATGCTGTTCTGCTCTTACTCATATTGGTGGGTTTGTTTTTGACCTAACAAAAATGAGGAGTGCATCTCTGAAAGCTGCTAAATTCACTACTTGTCTATATAAGCTTTTCTGCTGGCTGATTGAAGTAGGTGATTTATATGGTAATAGTTGCCATAATTTTATTGTTGAGTTTTTTACCTACTATTGTTATACCCTTTAAAAGAAGTTTTGTAGACATGATAGTAGCCAATGCAAACAAACACAGACAAGTTTTACCTCTTCATCAGGAAACATTACAGGCTTCAGTAAGCTATCCACACATACCTACACATCATGTGAATAGCTCACAAAATCTTGTTTTAATGAAACACATTTGGAATCTGATTTTAATGGAACACATTTTTACCTTTATGTTATGCTTTCTGAAATAAAGTACAAATTTGCTATATGACATGTGCTCATCAATAAACTGCAGGCAGTCTTGACTGTTATCAGCCACCTGCATGCATTTCTCTCTCTCATCAACACTTTAATTTCCTTTGGCTTATTCTAAACTCCTTCACATTTCCCATGATGAAAAGCTAGGGCGAAAGTCTTCCTTAGTTTAAATTTGCTGTTTAATATTTAAATAATCGTGCTTTGTATCTGCATAGTGCTTTACTCTGAAATGTAACCTACTTATACAGTAAACAGATCTTCTCCTCGCCCTAGTATTATTCTTTGAGGCAAAATAAAAACATGTTGAAAAGTCAGCATATGTTGGAAAGCATTTGATAGATCTTAGTCTGAGGGAAGCATCAGAAAGGTGTTTACAAACTCAGAAGAAAAGAGATTAGTTGATACTTGAAATCTATGGCTGATCCAGAAATAGAGATAAAATAAAGGTCCAGTGTCTTTTAAAGGAAAAACTGCTTTGCAACTTGTAATGAACAAGTACATCTTCCTCATCTCTTTTTACTCTAAACACATGTCATGATGTAAGTGAATGATAAATTAGAACATTTTTATAAGTCATCTTTATAGTTTTTACAAACTAAGCAGACATTCTCCTTAACATCTCTCCCTTTAAAAAATCTTATCCAATATATTTTGATAAGAATGAAGTACTTGGATGTAGATCAGGTGCCAATTGTGTGTAATAAGGATATTTGAAATGAAGCTATTCTACAAGGTCATCTTTCCAACTAGTCGACGCACTTTTGAACTATGGTTGATAGTAATTGTGATAGATCACTGTAACTTGGTGATCTGTGTGAGACCATCAAAGATGGTACCTATGAGCTGAGCTCACTACTTAATGACAGAGACTCTGTGAGTCACAAACTAAGTACATTATTATACACTTTTAATAGCATTGTACTATTTTCAGCTGCTGTAAAGCGAATCTAAAGCTTAAATAGATATTAATGCAGATTATACAATGTAAGCATTTCCTTATGCTTTAAAAATATTTTGCAAGTAAATGAAGTTGAAGATAAAAGGCACTTATTTCCATCAGGGAAGAAAGGAAGTTAGATAGATTTACCCACTTTTACCAAGCAGCATGCCATACTCTAATATTAACATGAAACATACAAAGAATTGAAATTTTGTTCATTTTGAAGTACGTTTTAATTGCTTTAATTGTTACCAATTTATTACTGGTCATTTCTTTAATTTGCAAGTAATTGCAGTAATTTAGCATTATAAACTTTAATTATAGGTGCTTTTTTTCACTCAATGAATGTGATATAGTCGTTTTCCAAATTGAACAGGTCACATTAACTTTGCACAATGAGGACGACTACCCAAAGTATTCACACAAAACCAAACAATTTCTTATCAATTGCATATTTTATATTCTTTATCCTTTATGCTGATGGTTAATGATGACTTATTAGCCATATTCCAAAATATTCTAGTCTATTAAATTTCCCTTGGTGGCTTGAAAAATCATTTAGTACTCCTTCTGTGAAGTAAAAAGCAGGAAAAAAAGAAAGAAATAACTCAAAACATTTGAATGTTTGCTGCTGAACATGCTAAATGAACTAAATAATGGAAAACATATTTGCAATATACTTTAATGGTAAGCCTATCCAATTTGTGATTTAAGAGGTCAAACTATTGGTTATTTCTGTATTGTTAGTAATTTAAGGAGAGCAGACAGGGAAATATGCACTCATAGGCCTTATAAAATTGCTGCAGTTATTTTGACTAATAGACATTTACAGCCAATGTTCTGCTGGTAGAAAAACACCCTTGTAAGGTTGTAAACTAGTAGGACAGCCCACAGAACCTTGAAATGTCCATCGTCACAACTGTGTGGACAAAGCCAAGCAAGAGATGAAGCAATCTTCCATGCTAGCAAATTTATGCAATGTAGGTGACATGCTAACATTTAAAGGTTGTATCTCATGTTAGCATGTGTGTGTATCTGTGTGTGTATATATGCGTGTGTTGAGTCTTGGTCAGGTAAGTTGAAATTCAGTCAGTAATTTTCTATCCCCTGAGACTCCCCTTTATTCCATAATGTTCTATATTGAGTGATAGAACTCTCCTTGCCCCACTTGCTGTGCTCCTGTTTGGGAAAGCTTATGTTTAATGAATGCAAAAACTACCATTATTTTTGCTATACTAAATAATTCCTTCAAACAGTGTGAGCCAATAGGAGAGATTTCTGTTTTGCTAACACTCCTGAAAAAATTACATAGCAGGTTTGTAACCGATGATAGATTTTTAGGTACAGACACATCCATTTTTGCCTAAAAGGCTTCCACTTGAAGAGTGAGAAAGAGACAAGAAGCAGGACATTAACTTTTCAACAATTGACTAAAATTTGTCATTTCCATCCATATCATTTCCCCTATTAGTCTTTCTGGGGGAAAATGTGATTTGTTAGGATAAGATGAACATTTCAACTTATATGTTGAAATGTTGTAATGCCTTCCATGTCTTCCTTTATTAGAAATGTTTTTTCTGTGTAACACACAGGAAATAAAGCATTCTTTTCCAACATTTTTATATAAGGTACTACATAAAAATCATTTCGATGCCAGCCTAAACTTTGGATATAATGATAACTGTGAAAAATGCTTGACTGAAAAAAAAATCTTTTAAATATATGCCTCCCTGAACTTACCAATTTTAGTTTTACACAGATAATTGTCTATACAATTGTAAAACAATGCTATTAATATAGTATTATTAGGAGTCAGAGAAGGATACCCTCAAATCATGCCTTTTTTTTTGTCTTGCTGAGTAATGGGGATCTAAAGGAAATTCAAACACCTTAAAAGCAGACTCAATCTAGAGTCCTCTAAACTTGATTCTCCCCAATTTAAGCACAGAGGGAGACTTTCTTCAAAGTTTTCTTATCTGCATAAAATCTGCATCTGTCAAAAAGGAAACAATTACCTAAGATCCCTTCCCTAACCTTTTATTAGCTAACCTCATACACTGGAAGAAAGATCGAAGCTTGTCAACACAGCTGGACAAGTTTTGTCACACACCAGACAGTTGTCCTCTGTCAGTCTCATAGAGAAACATTTACAATCCCTAGTGTGTTCTGAGGACCAGCCGACTTTGTCCCCTATGTTCTCCACGCTCACCGAGTTCCCCTAAAAGTCATTTGCTAGTCCCTCAAAACCTTTCTGCATTTCCCATTCTACCCCTCCCTTGTAGAAAATGTGTCTATATTATGTTGGACTAGAGGGTGATCACACTCCTGTGGTTTTTCCCTATACTAGAATTTTTCCCTTTTGTACATTAATATATTTGTATGTTTTTTCTCTCATTTCATTTGTCTATTCTCAGTTCTTCCCAGAGGGCCTTCAGAAGATAGAGGAAAAATCTCCTTCCCTCCTACAATATAACTGTCTTTGACTGTAATTTATTGGAGAACATAAGAAACTAAATGCTTTTAAAAGAAATATGATGAAATCTGAGTGCTAGAGTGTGTTTCTGTAATCCCAGAGACTCAGAAGCTGAAGCAGTAGGATTGCAAGTTCAAAGCCAGCCTCGGCAACTTAGTGAGGCCCTCAGCAAGTTAGCAAGAAGCTATTTCCTGCCTCAAAATTTAAATAAATAACTAAATATATAAATAGGGGGCCAGAATATAGCTCAATGGTTAAGTGCCCTTGGGTTCAATCCTTGGTACAAAGAACAAAGGAGAAGAAGAAGAAGGAGAAGGAGAAGAGAAAATTAATGAGAAATAATAGACTTAAAAAATAATAATAATGTTTGAAGACTTCAAACATAAGTTTTTGAATACACATTATCCAAAAATTTATAAATACAATTAAATTTGGCATGAAATATTTTCAAGTCTATGAAAAGTGGCACTTAAAATTTGAAAAGTTCTTATCACATGCCAATATTTTCAGATATTATTGTTTTACATTTACAACAATCTTATGGATAGGTACTGTTATTATCCCTGGTTGTGGATGTGGAAACTGAGACACTGGGAAGTTAAGTAACATTTGCAAGCTCTTCAAGGATGGAGGTAAGAGGTCTTCATCTGTATCTCTCTCTCCTAACTGAACCTGTGGATCCCTTTCCCTCCTGACATTACATTACAAGATATACTCTCAACCTCAACTCCCTGGAACCAAATATTATGAATAGAGTATTTAATAGATATTAATATTTTGGAATTAACAGGCATAAAACACATTTTCAATGAATTTAAAGTATATCCTCTCAGCACATTTCAGGTAAGATGCTTGTGAGTAAATTTCACTTAATGGCACTTCCATGCAGATGTATTTCAATGATACTTTATCCACTAAATTTTAGCTTTCTCCAGTTCATTTTGCTAATGCTATAACTATTGAAAAAAATGTGTGTGTGTTTTTCTTTTTCCTTTTTTTGGAGAAGTTAGAGCTTTGGGTATATATTCAAAAAGCTTTGGGTATGTACTTGTTTTTTATTGGTCATTTCTCACTGCCTTTGTTTTTAAGAGAGTCTATCAACAATATTAAAGCCATTGTGGGGACTCCAATGGGTGGTGTCTATAAAAATTATAGATTATGTGGCAATAATCACTTGTTAATCATAGTCATGTATTAACAGTGATATAACTGGTTTATTAATGAAAACTCAAATGAGAAATTCACACAAAAATATTTCAAATATTCTGACATTGGTAGTGTAATGCAATATAGATGTTTTAACATTAACATTAATGCAATTTTGTTTCATTTTACAGTAAAACATTTTTGGAAAAAAATACTTTAATTTTGAATTAACTAAAATAATGGTTGATGATAATGCCAACTGTACTACCTTTGTTTGATGAGCCCAAAGGATCAGAAACCAAGGAAGTCTATTTCTAAACAATTTTTTGTACCCTACCTTTTCTAAAACATATAAAGTTTCAAGGAATTATTTAAAGAACTGTGTTTGATTTAGCTTTTTCATGGCTGTGAATAAAAGGACTGAAAGAAGAACTTAAAAGAGGAAAGTTTATTTTGGTTCATGGTTTCAGAGGTTCAGTCCATGGTCAGACAACTCCAAAACTCTGGGCTGCGGATGAGGCAGAACATCATGGCAGAAGGGTATGGCAGCTTTGGATATGGCAACTGGGAAGCAGAGAGGGAGAGAGCTCCATTTTCCAGGGACAAAATATAAACTCCAAAGGCACTTCTTCAGTAACCTATTTCCTCCAGCCACACCCTACATCCCTTCAGTGACCACTTAGTCAATATCTGTGGATTTATATACTGATTAATTTATGGCTTTTCTAAATCTAACCATTTCACCTCTGAACATTCTTGCATTATCTCACACATGAACTTTGGAGGGACACCTCCTATCTAAACCATAAAAATTATAATATTTAAATTCTGTCAATAAAAAATAATAAAGATTAAACAATAATATCAGAGTAAGTCAAGTTCTGAGCAGCATGCAATAGAAATCCATAAATCTACCATATAGGTGGAAGGACATTACTGAAAGGAAATCAGGTGGATTTTTGAGGCTATGTGAAGATTTGAGAATTAGAATGAGCAAACAAGACAAATCCAGATGAGGTTTTGCAGTGAAAATAATCTATTAAAAAAGACTCAGAGCCTGGTGCAGTGGCACACATCTGTAACTCAGTGGCTGAGGACACTGAGGAAGAAGGATCATGAGTCAAAGCCAGCCTCAGCAAAATCAAGGCTCTAAGGCAACTCAGTGAGACCCTGTTTCTAAATAAAATATAAAATAGGGCTGGAGATGTGGCTCAGTGGTCGTGCCACTTCAATCCCTGTACATCCCACTCTCTGTTCCAAAAAAGGACTTAGATGTCTTTATTTACATACCCAATGACTAACTACAAACCTCATAGCTACAAATCAGCTCTCAACTTCCGTTTGTTTATTCTAGTGTTCATTCACGTTTCAAAGTCATTAGAAAGAGGGTACCATTGCTGAATCTATCACTGGAGTCTTGTTGCCCTCTCAGCAGGACAGGAAGTGATTTCTCCCTGCTGTTTGGGGTTGTTTGGGGGAAGGAAGTAGGGGCAGAGCTACGCCTCCCACCACTTACACACTGGGAAATTCCAGAACATAAGAAAGATGAAAAATGACTTTTTACAGATAACAAAGCTCATAAGTGTCTTTATGAACTATAATAGACATTGCTTGTAACTCCATATCACCTTTACCATATGAAATGTTAACCATCATGACTAGGATGTGTACGTGTCCATTTTATATTGCTATAGCAAATTATTTGAATCTGAACTCTTTATAAAGAAGTAATGTTTTATTGAGCTCACATTTCTGGAGATTAAAGGGCTTATTCTGACCTCTGTTTGACTTCTGACGATGATTACATTTATGGCAGAAAGGGTGTGAGATAGATTGAAAGGAGGATCCAGTCTTTGGTAACAACCCACTCTTACGACGAACATCTAGTACCATGATAGAAATCACTCCTGAAAAAAAATGATTTGTCCCTCTTGAAGTCCCAAGAGCACACAACACTAATGGGGACCAAACCTCAACATCCTTTTATATATGAGAGTGGAATTTTAGCAAGGTGATTGAAAGCATTGTATAAGAAGTTCTTATCTTTGAATGCACTAAGTGTCTTTCTTAAGGAAGCTCTATATTTTGGTATCCAGCAATTTTTCTTCATGGTTATTTAATTTCTGTTGTAGATAACATACTCCTGGGTGGCCTAAGACAGCCTTCCAGCATTCCAGGAGCAAGGGTGGTAGAAACAGTTCAATGTATGCCATTTCATACACAACCTTTAACACAAAACCTATTTTAATCCCATTTCTAAACAGAATTCTTTCTCCTTTGACCCCAAGTCTTAGGGCCTTTACAGTATTTCCAGGATCACGTCATTTACATTTTGATAATTTTAGAATATATTTGACCATCTCAACATCCCTTTCTGGACACGGAATTTTCAAGTTAAAGATTCAAGAGGCAAGCCGGGCGCGGTGGCTCAAGCCTGTAATCTCAGCACTTAGGGAGGCTGAGACAGGAGAATTGCGAGTTCAAAGCCAGCCTCAGCAACGGCAAGGGGCTAAGCAACTCAGTGAGACCCTGTCTCTACATAAAACACAAAATAGGGCTGGGGATGTGGCTCAGTGGTTGAGTACCCTGAGTTCAATCCCCAGTACCAAAAAAAAAAAAAAAAAAAGATTCAAGAGGCAAAATCTTGTTAACATTTTATATAATACTTATGCCAACAATATTCAGTACACTCTTTTAGAGTAAAAATAAATTCTTATGCATCACATAATCCTAGTTATCTCTCTGTTTTATTTCTGACTTGCCTTAGTTGATTCTATGCTGCTATCAAAGAACACCTGAGAGTGAGTAATTTATAATGAACATAAACTTTCTGGCAAATGGTTCTATAGGCAGAGAAGTCTAAGATTAAGGCACTAGCATTTGGGATAAGCATTTTTCCTGATTTATACATGTTGGAAAACTTTGTATTGTGGAAAAACAAAGAGGATGGGAAGGTGGGAAGGAGAGAGAGACAAAGAGAGAAAGGAGGAAGAAAGAGGAAGAGAGAGAAATCCATTTGTGATAAGGATATTTCCACTTTTGAGGGCAGATCCCTCTTGACCTAATCACATACCCTCAAACCTTTTGCAGTGGGGAGCTGTGAGGTATGCATTCAAACCATAGCACTAACTCTGTTGTCCTGATACACTTCAGGTTTCCAGGAAGTCATCTAGTTCATGGCCTTCCTCATGTATTTTGCAATAAAATTATCCATTTAATTTTAAAAATACATAACTAGGACACTTTTACTTATGTTTATTTTATCTCTAGGGATAATTTATTTTTCTTATTATGTGATCAGTGCTTCCTGCTTTTAATTTTATTGTCTAGATAAGGAAAGGGCATATTTACCTTATTATTGCACAACTCCACAGACAGATTTAAGCCAATATAGTTCTCTCTTTGCATTGTTTTGATATACATCAGGTGTTTAATCTACCAGTGGTTTATGAGCTAGATTACAATACTGTTAGGCAGCATTACAAATTACCCAAAATGTTTATGTCCTCATCCTTAGAATCAGTAAATATGAGCCTACATGGCAAAAGGAAACTATGGTTGCAGATGAATTCAGATTTATAATCAAATGACTTTATGAACAGATTTTTCTGGATTATCTGAGCGGGCCCAATCTAAACTCAAGTGTTTTTCTAAATCGCCTTCTGAGAAAAAATCAGGTTAGCACTGGAATTGAAGATAGAGGAAAGAGTTTTCTAGAAAATAAACTAAGGATATGGCTGAATAATCTTTTGCTATTATCTCTGAAAGATCATAAATACCAAAAGGTCAATGAATTCAGTCACTCAATCTTTGAAACGATTAACAGTATGATACAGATATCAATAACAAAATATGTTGAAGGAGTCAAAATTATAGAGCTAGGAGCAGTGGTGCAGGCCTGTAATACCAGCAGCTTGGGAGTCTGAGGCAGGAGAATTGCAAGTTCAAAGCCAGCCTCAGCAATGGCAAGGTGCTAAGCAACTCAGTGAGACCCTGTCTCTAAACAAAATACAAACTGGGGCTGCAGATGTGGCTTAACAGTTGAATGCCCCTGAGTGCAATCCTTAGAAACCCCACTCCTCCAATTGTAGAATTTGTTTTTATTAGTTTATTTAATTGCATTTCAAGTCATAGCACATATATAGAGCTCAGTTTTTCCATTTTTCTGGTTGCAAACCAGATAAAGTTACACCAGTTGTGTTTTCCTACATCCACCAAGGGTAATGATGACGATCTCAATCAACCATCTTTACTATACCCATTCCCCTTTCCTGCCCCCCGCCTCCCCCATGTCGTGTGCAGTGTTCCTCTATTTCTCTTATGTTTCCCATTCCCACCTCTTTTATTCATCAGCATCTACTAATCAGAGAGACCATTCGGCATTTGGGTTTTTGGGATTGGCTTACTTCACTTAGCATAATGCTTTCCAATTCCATCCATTTGCCTGCAAATGCCATAATTTTATTCTCTTTTATTGCTGAATAATATTCCATTGTGTATATGTACCACAGTTTCTTTATCCATTCATCTATTGAAGGACATCTGGGTTGCTTCCACAGTTTTGCAATTGTG